>BSBM01000485.1:9950000-11150000 GCA_027924585.1 Larix kaempferi | reverse complement strand
CTCTTAACTTGTAAAGCAGAAATTTGTCTTACCAAAACCTTCATATGTATTCCTTTTACTGTTTCAGTTTTACCTTCATTATTCAGACAAGTAAAATATTTCTCATAACAATTAATCACTACTCTATGCTGTTCAAGCCAATCCATGACAATCAACAAGTCATATGACTCTAATGGTAAAACATTAAAATTAACTTGTGTTTCCAGCTGACTTATTAATACATCACAATTTTTAACAAAGTCTGTAACCTTTTTTTTAGTGCCTGTTGTTAACTGAACTAAACATGAATGATCAAATTTCTCTATCTTTAACTTGCAACTTTTCACTAATTCAGGTGAAATGTAACTCAAACTTGCACCTGGATCTATTAAAATGGAAATAGATTTGTTGAGTATCATACCTTCGATTTCAACCATAGACATTTGATGATTTGCTTGACGATTCTCCAGGGCTGCATTTATTCTGGGCATCTCTCTTGCTACATCTCCAACTATAGGTTCTGCTTGTATGGTGTGAATGTTGTTGACTGTCTTTCTGTTGCATGGGAAATCAACTCTCTTATGCGGTTCACCACAATCAAAACACCTCAAAGGTGCTTTCTGATCAGCATACATGTTGTTAATATTATTGATGTTATTATTATTAGGCACGTTCCTTGTAGCAATAAAGTTCTGCGATGCATTACTTTTGTAATTATTATTACTTGTAAAATTTCTGTTATTAAAGTTTTTCTTAAAATTTCCAGAATTATGATTAAAGATTTTCTTGTTATGCTCAAAATGATTAGACTTGTTACTTCTCCAGCCAGATATTCCTTCTCTTTTTCTGTTTTGATCAAAACAAAAATTGGCTTTCCTCATAGCCTCTTCCGAGGTGGAAGCGTTATCATACTCGATCCTGTCTTTTATGTTGAAAGGTAGACAACTTAGAAACCTTTGTACCTTAGCCTTCTCTTTGACCATGTAAGGTACATACCTCAGTAAACTAAGGAACTTGCTGCACAACTCCTTCATACTCATAGTACCCAGTTTTAAATCATAAAATTCCTTAGATTTATCTTCGTAGTATTGTTTTGACAGAAAATTTTTCTTAAATAAATTTTTAAACATACTCCAGGTTATGTTTCTTTCTTTTATGTTCTTAATTATTTTAAGATCCTGCCACCAAATATCTGCCTTTCCGGTCAGATTGTAAATAGCCATCTTGGTTTTTAACTGAGAAGAGTAATCGTAAATATGAAAGTATTTCTTCATGCCAGATAGCCATGCTTCAAATGTCTCACCCTTTTTAGTTTCGCCATTAAAGGTTGGAGGCTTAATCTTTTTAAACTCTCCTGTAATCTGTTCATGATGGATATGCTTCCTCTTCTTAGAACATCAATCACTGTCACTGCTGTCATGAACAAAATTATAATTACTTTGATCAGATTCAGATGATGAGCACTTATTATTTTTACCATTCTTTGCTTTCTTACTCTTATGCTTATGAGACATTGTACTAGAATCATAATTTACTTCTGATTTCCTTCCTCTTTCCTCGTTATGATATTTCTCCATTAAAATATGATTTAACTCATCCTGTGCCTTCATAATTCATTCATTTTCTTCTTTGACAGTCCTTATTTCAGATTTTAAATCTTTTACAGTACGTAGCAGTTCAGAAGATTGATTATTTAATTCGACATATATTCCTTCATGATGATTATTATTATTATTATTATTATGCTCATTACGAGGAGACCTATCCTCTACTGATTCCTTTGGTATATCCATACCTGCAAATTTAAACGTCAATCTATTCTATACATAAACAAAATTAAAATAAAAGTTAGTAACATAAACTTTCTGTTTTTCTTTTTTCTTTTATTTTATGTTTGCGCGCGTGAGCCTATTTTAGGCCTAGAGTTTGAACTCGCGCTTTGATACCACATGTAACAACCCAAAATTTACCAAAAATTTAAAATTTTTCAACGTAGCAATTAATGCCAATATAGGCTGTGCGGAATTAATTTAATGTTTCTATTCTGTCATGCTGAAATGAATGTTTAAGACAGTCGTATAATGTAATGTTGTGTATAGAAATAAAATGAAACTTATAGTCTAAAGTAAGGTACCAATGGTTGTTTCAGCTATAGTTTTACATTTTCTATGTCGATGCTCTATCAAATATATATGTTTATAAGCACTAACTGTTATTCTTCTTTTGATGATGAAAGGGGTCTTAAGGGTACCTCGAGGCTTACTTAGAATTCATGCTAAATCATTTGAATCGTTCCTTTCATAGCTTACAGGTAAGAGCGTTAATGTTTATGAAGTGAAATTACGAAGATCTGCCATCTTATCAAATAACTTTCCAGTTTTTTTTTAAAGAGATAAAAGAGTAACTTTATGGAGCTTTTCGGGGTGAGATCTGCTTAAGACATAACATCAACTATATGTTTTTTTTAAAATGTATAATTTGCTCTATACCAAATCCGCAATAGCATTTCTATCATGATTTTCATTATGCTATTGGACTGAAATATAATATTTGAAGTATTGAAATATTATTCTATCATTAGGAAGTTTACATTACTACTTTAGCGATATCCTTACGCAATAGATGATATAGGAAAAAAATCCTAATCTAACTCTAAAACTATTATTTTAATTCATTGCCTAACTTTATACTTATGTACTATGCATGCATATCATAATATATTGATTTGTCTACCTGAGCTAGAATGAATGATGGAAAGTGTAATAAAGTGCCTTCAATGCAGTAGTTGCTTGGGATTGTGAAAAGGGATCTGCACTATTGATCTAGAGATGTTCTCGACAATGGTGAAGTAACCCTAACCTCCACTAAGTTACGTCGTGGCTCTTTCCTTTGGAATTCATTGTGTTTGGGTGTGGTTCTAGGGAGAGGCCGACCGACCTGCTAAGGAATAGGGTTTTGTAACAGGTTTTCTGAGGGCTCTTCTCATGTTTCAAACTCATGACCTGTGGGTGGATACTATTACCATTTAGTAGCTTGAGAGCCGAGCTCTGCATGGGTGTCTACTATATTGTTTGGGAACTGGATGTTTAGTTGAAACTTCTGTTGGTTGTAGTGATATTCTTCTTTGAAGCTGATTCATGAAGAGCCCTTCCCTCCGGTTTGCTTTCAAGCTTTGTAGAGGAGGGGAGTAGTATTTTAGGTTAAGGGGCCGAGTCATTCCTGTACAGGATTACTTGCATTCACGAAGTGCAAATGGCTCAGGAATTCCATTCATTGCAGAAGTTATCTTTTTATCCTTCGGTTTTCAAGACTTCAAGGTAATGTTTCTCGTGTGTGATTTGTAAGATTGTATTCGTCAGTACTTTGTTTTAGCTTTGAAAAATAAGTTTTAACCCTCTTCGATAATGTGGCAGGTTCTAACATCTTCAAGGTTCCGAACTCCAGTTGATTGGGATCTACTGCGTAAAAATGGTAAGTCTCGGTGGTTCCCTTATGGGTTTTCCTGGCAACTGTTATTGTGTTAAAAAGGTCAAAGCCTTCAGTTTATTCTGGAGATGTGGTTGCTGTTACGAAGTTTCCCTTCTGTGAAGATGTCGTGAGGGTGATGGAATCCTCAAACTACTGTTATAATGTATTCTTCGGTGACTTGTCTGTTGAAATGTAACACTTGTTATCAGGGTTTATAACCCTCAACTCTTGGATATTGATGAAGGGTTTGGCCCTTAGTTTTACATCGTCCGGAGACTATGTTATGTGTAAGTGTTTTCCTTGCTCATTGTTTTGGTGTTGGCCAAGAGCGAAAAACTCAATGTTTAAATTGAATCTGTTAAAAAACTTAACCTATTCGGTTCAGGAGTTGGTTTTGGAAATAGCAATCTGGTTTTGTGTACTCATATGGTTGATTACAGATGATAAATTATTAATGTATTCTATAATGTTGAACATGTGTACTTAACCTATGAGAATCCTGGCAATGGCTGAGTTAATATTTTAAATGTTAGGGTTCGGCCATAGAGATGAGGTTTTACGAATTGAATGTTTGGCCATAAGCTGGCTAAAGATAAACTTAGGGTTTTTAATTTCGAAACCTGTAGGTGTTTGCAAACCTTGTTTATGATATGAAATTGATACCTCTGTCAGATGTTATAGTTGAGATATTCCATCGTTTTAGTTTTGAACAATGTATGTGAATAAGGTTTTCGTGACTGTTTCTTACGATGTTGAAATGAATTATAAAAATGTCTAAATATAGGAGTTTAAAGGATTATAATGCAAAAATAATATTTGTCCAAATGAGAATTATTCTATGTTAAACTTATTCTGTGTTTTAAGAAGTTTTGGTAATGAAAATAAAGTATTGTACAGGGATAAATTAGAAGCCTTTGCAATATTTGGAGAAACATGGGAAAACATAAACCCTAGATTATTTTAATTCCGTCAGAAATATAAATAAAAATAGAATATTGTGACTGCTATTAAGTTTGATTTGCAGCTGTTATAATTTTTTGAATAAAGACTTAAATAAATACAATCAATCTATAACATTATACCTCTTGAGAATAATTACATGACCTAAAGTGTAAACCCTAGGTTTGTACAGAGATGAAAAAATTTCCTACACACTATATAACAGAAAGTATTATAATGCTTGTATTATGAAATGTTGTTTATAATTTTCTCAGTTTAAACATATGTTTTTGTTATAGAATAAAACTGATAAGAAATTATTAATGAAATACAACATTATTAATCTATCCAATCATTTGGAAATCTGCCTATCATTCATCTATCTTAAATCTCCTTCTCTGCACTAGAGTACTATACAGAAAATAGTATGGGAAAAAATACAGAGAAGCTATTTGTTCAATCATTTCATTTATTTAATCATCATTACACAAATCATAACTAGATTAGGATTCAAACAATACTTCTTTATGATGATAACTTAGGAATACTAAACAACAATTTACAAAAATAATTTAACTACTTAGGAACAGGAAAGACAATTAGAAACCGTAACTATAGATAGGATCGACAAACACCCAAGGAGGCCTGTTCCTCCCAACCTTCTCTAGAAGAAGCAGCCAAACTACTTGCTTCCTTTGTACCCCCAAGCCTGTTTTTTGAACCACCAAGTAGATGGAATCTGTGTAGAAGCAAGGCACTTAGAAAATTTACAGGCAGCAAACTATTAAGGCTTTCTCCTCAACTTTTATGACTTCAACACTCAGTAGTATAATTTTGCATTCAGAAGTAAGACTTCTGCACTCAGTAGTAAAACTTCTGCACTCAGTATTAAAATATGCAGACTTACACCATGATAAAAAACTAGCATATCCCCTCATCAAATCTCTTGGGTTCAAAAGAGAAGAACCCCAAGGTAAATTTCCTTGTCAGGAAAAGTGATGAATCTCAGTTCATAATTCGATGGATCTTATATAGACTGCCTAGGTCTTTAGTGGTCAGTTTTCAATAAATGAGCCTCAAGCTCCAGTCCCATCTTTCAGGGCACTATGAACACATTTCAAGGGAGTTGTCCCATATCAACAGCTAGTTAGTTGCCTCATGAAGTTGCCAATTGTTCATTTCCTTCTACCCCAGATTCCATTCCACCTAGTGGGTCAGTAAACACTCTTTCAACAGTCCCCTTAGGTGTTTGTCTCCTATTTAATTTATTAAATAATAAAATATTGTGCAAATTACAGTCATCCTTGGACACTTGTCCAATATAAAACTTTACAATAAAAGTTTAGATAATGTTTTCCAACATAATTTTTTTTTAGCAAAAAGGGTATGTTACAAGGTGTTGTATGCTTCTTGCTCACAGGACTCTTCCTTGGGCTTTGAGTCCTCTTCCTAGAATGACCTCTAGAGCGACTCATTGCATCTCTTCCTTCTTAACCTACATGAATTGGGTTGGAACCAAGGTTTTTCCTCTGTTTCATATCAGTGAGGGTCTACAAAATAGCAGCATTGAGCTGGTTCTGTTCTTCCCGAGCCTTCATCAATCTTTCATTGAAGCTTACCATGGCCTCAAACAAATTCTGAGGAGTTATTTTCTCCCTTCGCCCATTGGATTCAGTCTCAACATTCGCTTCTTGCACATTTTGTCCTAGCATGTATTACTCATGCTCATAAGGATCTTGAACATCATTTATGGTCACCATTTTCCTTTGGAGACCCTTTTCCCTATATGCTGCTTCTGCTACAACTATTTAAATATTTGTTAGACATCTTAGGAATGCTTATAGAAACATAAAACATCAGTATTTTAACAAAATTAACTCATGGAATACTTCACATAGCTTTTATGCATTCATTTCTTTTGCCCATTCATGCAATTTTGGAAATTGCCCATATTGTCAACAATTTTCAAAATAGTCACTGGCACTCTTCCTCTCTACATATCTATGATGTATGATAACCTCATTCAAATTATGGTTATGCGGCATTGTTCCCTGCTAGATAATCTTTCCAATGTCTATCCACGTGCTTCATTCTGACTTCGGGTGGGGAAACAACATTACTTCAAAAATGACAATTTTCACCAAGATTCTGCACTTTTACATAGTTGCAAAATATGTTAAACTGCCAACTTCAACTACCTGTAGAAGCAAATCTAGAAATATTCAAGAAAACGTTTCTACCAGACAAAGTTAGTACATACAACAAGGAACACTCAACAACTTGCGGATCTCTGTTCTGATGCACCATTCATCTTCTATAAATTTATGGGTTTGACTGCTTTTCACTTTTTACTTTTTCCAAAATTTGAATTTTTGGGCCAAAAATGGTTATTTCCCAAACGGTGCATTTTTGAAAAATCTCTGTCTAATCGTGAATTGTTTGTTTTAATGAGAATATGAAATGTCAAGTTCAGTAAATTTCTTGAATCCTTCATCTAAGATCTCTTTCATCCACTGCAAGCTTTTCAAAATCTTCAAAAAGTGGCCTGAAATAGTGCTTTTTGGCCTTCTCACTCACCCCGTCTCCACATCCTTTGGATTTTGGCTCCAAAATTCCAAAATTAACACTGTGCCTGCTCCATGGCCACTCCATATCAGTTTTAGCTCAATTCGACCTTCTGTCAAGCATCAGGACACCGATTTGTAAAGGCCAGCAATTCCAATTTTATGCCAAATTGGAGCATAATGGGATCGATATCTTCACTGGATCTTTCATGGCCTCCGTTAATGGCCTCATAACAACACATGAATCATCCAATTCGGATTCCGCATGCTCCTGCAATCCAAAAATCAAATTTCGGGCTCTATACTTTTTTTTTCCGCAATCCACAGGTTCCGCAACCCTCAATCCCGCAATCCGTACTACGGGTGTGGAAATTCCAACCTTCCAACCTGGAAATACACTTTTCCACAATCCCACAATCCCGCAATCCGTACTGTGGGTGCCAAAATGCCAACCTTCCAACCCGGAAAAACACCTTTCCGCAATCCTGCAATCCCGCAATCCATACTGCGGGTGCAGAAATGCCAACCTTCCAACCCGGAAAAACACCTTTTTTCAATCCCGCAATCTGCAATTGCGGGTGCGGAATTGTGGAAATCCAAAACACAAAATTTTGAAATTCTCGTTTTTGCAATCTGCAATTGCGGAAACTCCTCTGTTCCGACAAACTTGCGGGGCTCCTATCTCCCTCATGCCTTAACCAAATCAGGTGAGTTTGGTACCGTTGGAAAGCTCTTCGAGAGATCTATGCAATGGTGTTATCCCCTACCACACCTGAGAACTATGATTCTACCATTTTCCAAATCAAAATGTCACCCAAAACTTCATCAATACCACGCTAAAACACTCTGATATCTGTCTGTAACTCACACTTTGGCCCAAGTAGCCCCAGTGCTGCAACATGGGCTCAAATGCCACTCTGTTACGTCCCATCCCATCGATCCGATGCAAGGGAGGAAACATGACTAAGATACCAGGGCTTATTTGGTAAACCGATCCCCATACATTACACACAAATTCATAATAAATAAAAACTTGTGCGTGCAGATTCATACTCAATATAAAGACAGTGGAAATAAACATTATCCACACACACAACTACATCATGCATCCAACATACCAATAGAAATCATCAAATTAAACAATGCAGAGCACAAAATGCATATAATTTAAATCACAGAGAATACTTATCTTTAAGATGAAACTGTCCAACAACTGGCTATGTGAGAGCAACGTTCCACTAAACCATAGGTCTCTGTCCAGTCTGTATTCTTTCAGCTGAGAGACCACCTCTGAGCTGGGATGTGTATCCACTAAGGAGGAACTAAACAGGCTCACTCACAGCCATGGTTTCACACAACCAGTCATGTTAAGCCACCACACGGTTGGGTTTATCAAGCATACAAGAGACAAATGAGGAGGATGCTAAGCCAGTGAGCTCAAACACAGAGTTACAGACATCTCAACTAAACTCAAACAATCATGGCACCCATAATACCTACCACACCCAACACAAGGAAGGTCCCCTTCTCTGTTGCATAGTCCCTCAGGCGTCCCTTCCCTCCAGTTCTCTTCAGGGTGGGCATAGAAAGATTCAACTGCTAATTTTCTTGAGATTCTAGCCTTCACTGGGTTTATCAAGAAATCCAATCCTCTGTTCAAACATTTACACTTGGATTTTCACAATTCGGTGACCAAATAACTCAATCTCGTAATTGGATTTCTGAGCTATAAAAACTGGGTTTTCCAATGGATTTTGGGGTATCTAATACTCTCAATTTCGCCCCAAGGTTCATATCTATGGATCCCCCATTGGATTTCATCGTCAATACCAAATTTTGGGCGTTTATGGCACCTCAAAACGTAGGTTAATTCATAGTTGCGATTTCTATTTTTTCTCACTACTGGGCATGTGCAATGGATGAAAAATGCTGCTGGGATGTTCCACAATGGAATGGGAATGAGGAAAAATGAATTCCCATGAGGTAGAGTGACTTGTGGTACAAGAAAAATAGAGCCCATACCTGCCATATGAATTTATGGGATGCCCATGATCCATTGAAGCCATGGACTGATTTCTCAACAACTTTCTTACAACTGAATTAAATGTCAGCAATGAAAGTCAAATGGGTTCTCAAAATGACATTTGGTAGCATATGGTTCAACCCCACAACCCCCTCACCATTACTTAGTGGAATTACACATGGAACCTTCTCATTAGTTGCTTCCATAGCCAACTTTGGTATTTTATTGCAATATTAAATATTCACATCAATTTACAATGTTCCATGGCTTAATATCACATGGATGGCAAAATATCAAATACTTTTACATTTTAAATAAAATCCAAACACACACTAGTGGGGCCTTGGCCTTGAGCTCCATGCTAGGAAAACATATATTGGATGTATACAATATTTACATAAAAGCCAATATACCATAAGGGTCAAAATTGGGGTATTACATTACATCTGTTGAGAATGTGGACCACTGTATGAATCGCATGTGTCCAAAACATATCTAAAACTTCAACTCGTTCAACATTGTTTTTCCCATTTCTTGCACAGTTCTGTTTTTTCTTTCTGCTACTCCATTTTGCTATGGAGTTCTGGATGCTGAGAATTTCCTTTTGATTCCATGTTTATAACAATATTTGTCAAACTTGTTCAATGTATATTCCCCTCCATTGTCATATATCAGACACTTTATTATTAATTCAGTTTCATTTTCAACTACTTATTTAAAAGTTTTGAAACATTCAAAGGTATCCAATTTCTCTTTAAGAAAGAACACCTATGTCATATTGCTGTAATCATCAATGAAAAGAAGAAATTAAGACTCACAATTCACCCCTCTGGTTCTCATTGGACCACAAAGATATGAATGAACCATTTCCAAAGGTTTCAAAGTAGTGTACTCTTTTGTCTTGAACATAATTCTTGCTTGCTTCCCATGCACACAGTGTTTGCAGAACGAGTTTGATGGCTTAGTAATTCTTGGAATATCCCTCATAGCTTGTTTCCTACTAATTTTGACCAGATTGTCAAAATTAACGTGTCCCAATATTCTATGCCATAGCCATCTTTCATTAGTCAATCCCGTGTAGCATTTTTCTTCCTTTTCCTCATCCAAAATAAAAACATTGTTATGGGTTCTGGATGCTGTTGCCACTACTCTGTCTATATCTCTATTTCTGATTTTGCATTTTTCTGAGTCAAAATTAAGTGTGTTCCTTGATCGCACATCTGACTGACACTTAGAATATTGTGTTTCATGTTTTCGACTAGTAAGACATTTTTTGCCTTGGTTCCTTTGTTTCCCAAAATTGCTAAGCCCTTACCTAATATTTTGGTTGAGCCATTATCCCCAAAGTAGACACTGCCTCCCTTTTCTTCTTTGTACTTTAGAAATGTATTTTTGTCTCCTTTCATATGCGTAGAGAAATCGCTTTCTATGTACCGTTGTTTCTAAATTTTTGTTCATTTTTGAATTGACAACTTACCTTTTGTAGTTATTCTCTTAGAGAAATAATTCCATCTTCCAGTTCTTCGCATCTTTATTCCCTCAATTTCAATTTCCTAGTGGTATCTGCCTCCAATATCAGAAGTGATTCTTGCAGGTGTTTTCTTTTCTTGCTTGACTTATCCATTTCATCCAAAGCACTGATCAATTTTCCTTCAAAGTCTACTTTATCCATCTCTTCATATCTTGAATCCATACCTGGTGAATTCTCTTCAGCAAGGAGTAGTTCAAGTCTGTGTAGGGATCTATCTTCAAGATGTTAAGTTGTTATTGAAGACACTCACTCTGATACCAATTGTTGGAATCGATTTAATACTAAGAGGGGGGTGAATCAATATTAGCGCAATTATGAACAATTTTAACTTCTTTACTAGATTATTCTGAACTTAATCTTGATCATTAATTATGCATCCATCACAAGTAAGCATTCATCCACATATGTGCAAATCAAAGAACAAAGAACAAAGAACAGATTACATAATTTTACGTGGAAACCCAAATGGGAGAAAACCATAGAATGCTCTTTTATAATGAAAAATAAAACATTCAAGGAAGCACTGGCTTCCTACGTTTACCAGCATAAACTGGAAGGAGGATATGACCTTGTTGATCCGGATCTTGGGAGTTGAGAACCGAAAGTATTGAATGCTGAGAGAGGAGAAGATTAAACCTGCAAATTTTTTATCATTTGATCGATAAACGAGATCAGAGGTGAGGCTCAGAGAGCTTCACCTCTAAGAACAACAACTTAAATGAATTAACCAAGAAAATACTCACAAAACTACACACAATAATAAGTCCCAATGTAGGATGCCATAAATCATTGAATGCTTTATCGAGAAGGAATAAAGCCTTAATTTTTTGTGCTTTACAACTTGC
This sequence comes from Larix kaempferi, assembly GCA_027924585.1. Classification (NCBI taxonomy): domain Eukaryota; kingdom Viridiplantae; phylum Streptophyta; class Pinopsida; order Pinales; family Pinaceae; genus Larix; species Larix kaempferi. The sequence goes on along the minus strand of BSBM01000485.1, from coordinate 11,138,651 downwards.
CTTTAAGGAATTCTATTTTCTCTCTTGATATGTATTATATATTGTAATCATATTGAGGAATAATACAAGAGATGATATTTCCATCAATTGATTTCCTTCTCTTATGTTTCTGTCTCAATATTTCTTCTTCTTCTTCTTGCATATATTTGAATAATTCTTGTGAGGACTTCTTTGCTTCAAGATTATTGGATATTATAATTATTTCATGGTATTTAACATATATATAATTTTCACATGGTATCAGAGCCTCAAGAGCTCTTGATTAAATTAGTCTTCCGGTATAATATTTCAAAGATTTTGTTTTGCAGGTACTAAAGATCAAATGGTGGAAATTTCTTCAATACATATAGTTGTTGAAGATGAAGAATTACATCTCTCTCTCTTGTTATCCCATAAGTATTCTATTCCAAATTCTGAGAAAGATAATCCAATTTATGCTCTAGAATCTGAATAGGTTCTTGAATTCTCTATTTCACACGAGTCTGCTGGTGTGCATAATGATGATCTTTTGAATGTTTTGGAGGTTAGATCAGAATTTGGAGGTGATGCATTCACCCTCCTTGATCATATACTTATTATGTACTTATATTTGATCATTGGAACATGTTCTTAGACTTTCACTGAAGATGGAGGACACTACCATTCTCTTGGGTTCAAGTCTCAAGCATATTTTGGTGATTTTGGTTCCAATCTCACCTCTGCTAGTTCAAAGGAGATCTCAAGGAACCATCTATCAATTCTTGGAATTGATTTAACTTCCAATGATTAGAATCTCAAGTTTAAAGAGAAATAAAATCTGATTGGATCTAATCCTACCCCATTTGGGTCAAATTTCAAGTTCCAGAATGGTCTACATATTCATGGATTTGTTTTGTTCAAGAGCAAGTTCAGAAAGCCTCAAGTTTCGCTTGCATCCACTGTTGGAGAATTCAAGCACATGGTTTTGGAGCATGATCCACTTATTCCCAAGAAGAATATTTCTCCATACATATGATCAATTTCACACCTACTTGAGTTTGGAGCAACAACAATTTTGGTGTGCACATGTCCATTTTTGAGGGAGGGTTTTATTCCCATGAGGTTTTCCCTGTTTCCTCAGTTTACATGGAAATAATAATTGTAATAGGGTGACCATAAGCCTTGTTGCTTAGGCCCTATATTTATGATATTTTAATCACATACAGTCGGGGTTAAGGGGAGGTTTTGGAATATTTAAAAACCCATTCCATACTTAGGATAAATTTTATTAGTCATATAGATTAATTTTCCTAGGTGTAGAATATGTAGTTGGCCTAGTTTTGTCTTTTATGCCTCCATATGACATCCTAATTCAAAAAAACGAATATGGATAGATTCAGGATAATTTTTCCTTGGATTATGTTTGATTTTATTCCATTCCTGAATTAGAAATACACTTTCCTGATTTAGACATCTTTATCATGTTTTTTCTACTTTCTAGTAGATATGGTAAAGCTAGTTGACTTGGAAACTCTCTCCACTTGACCAATTTGACCTCCACCACTTTATTCTCTCCTAAATTCATCATTACATTCCATTTACATCACTCATGAGCTTCCAGACCATATTTATCCAGATCATGAGCCCTTAGAGTGTTTTGGAAAGTGCTTTTGATACCTAGGGGGTTTTTATGCTTTTAGTAAGCCTTATTTTTTTGTGCTTTACAACTTGCCTTTAAGGCATTCTATTTCATCTCTTGAGATTTATTATATATTGTATTCATATTGAGGAATAATACATCATATTATATTTCCATCAATTGATTTCCTTCTCTTATGTTTCTATCTCAATATTTCTTTTTCTTATTCTTGCATATCTTTGAATAATTCTTGTGAGCGCTTCTTTGCTTCAAGATTCTTGGATATTATAATTATTTCATGGTATTGAACCTATATGGAATGATCACACATGGGAATATATTCTTCCTACGAATCCCATGGTATGAATAGTAACTATAAAACTCTTTGCTGCAATATTCACCTCCATTATTATATCTCAGACGCTTCAACATTTTTCCTGCCTCATTCTCAACCAAAGATTTCCATTTATTAAAAGTAGAAAACACATCATATTTCTGTCTAATGCAATAAACCCAAGTTTTTCGAGTTGCATCATCAATAAAAGTAACATAATAATGAGAGACACCAAGATATTGTACCTGAGCTGGTCCCCATACATCTATATGCACAAGCTCTAAATTTTCACTCTTCTTTTGTTTCCCAACCCTGAGAAATATGACTCTCTTTTGTTTCCCATAAACACAAATCTCACATAATTCCAAAATTACCTGCTTTAGATCTGGTAGTAAATTCCTTGAGTGGAGAGTATCCATCCCCTTCTCACTCATGTGGCAAATCCTATGATGCCATAATGTTGTATCTGTTCTTACGCAAGCTAAAGAGATAGAGTAGTCAATATTATTGTAATGTCCCCATCCAAATAAATCTCATGAAGGAAAATCTCCACCAATCTACTAGTTCCCTAGGTTGAGGTGGAAACATTTAGACTTGGAATAAGGGAGCTATAAGACCCAAAATGGACCTTAGATTTACAAATATACATTAAAGGGGCTAAATAAATAATAATTATGAAAAAATAAGGTGGCATTTGGTCATGAGGGCACATAGGTGGTGTAGGACCCATGCAAGGCAAGATTCTCCATGCCACATGGAATCCTCCTCTCACCCATTCAAATCCAAGGTGGAGTATAACATTCTTGGGGAAGTTGGAGAGGCATGATTCATGGCATGAATCTAGGAAGTTTGAATTGGAGTGGAAGAGTAACTCCCATGGAAGAGGAAGAGGCATCATAGAAGAATTGTGACACTTGGAGCTAGATTCCCTAACTTCTATGACAACAATGATAAATATTCTATGACACTTATGAAAATTTTTAGACCTGATTGCTAACATATGAAACATAGGACATGTCAGGTGTAAAAATATCCTCCAAGAGGGCGCACAAGGGGAGTTATGGCAGCCAAGATCCCCCCCATTTGAATTGATGGAAGAGGAAGGCTAGAAAGTGATGGACAAGTGTCATTCATGGGAATATTTCCCTAACTCGAGTTGGGAGAAGGATCTTGGAGGGAATTCAATATATGGAGGAATTTTTAGGTTAATAAAATATGAGGAGGAATAAGGAGAGAAATATTTTATCATTTATCATTTAGCACATTTGGAGAGCTTAGCTTGTCCTTGCACGGTGGATGTTCATCCTCCTTGCCTTAGAACCAATTTCGAGGGTGAAAGATTCCCATCCAACTTGGTTTATGGAGAGGCCATTTAGACCTCTCAATATATATTCATGTATATTTTTTGATGTAGGTTCAACCCCCATCTAAGTTCGAGTTCATATTCTCTCATTCTACTATCTTTCTCTCAATGTCATGTAAAAGTGTGATGGCACACTTCTTGTTGCATCTAGTTAATGGGGGATTGATATTTAGACCTTATGGACATGTTAGTTATTGTATAAATATGTAATATATATATCATGAGATCCACTGATCGAAATACCAAGTACTTCATGTGATATTTCCAATTAAAATTGAGATTCGAGCCATTTCCTTCATAGTATTTTCATGGTGATTATTGGATGATATTGTACCTGTTTAATATAAGATCTTTATGATATTTTTGTCTATTTTATCAGATTCATATGGAGTTAATGTTATGTCCCAAATAATTTATGCATACCCCTAAAGTGTTATTATAGTTTGTGACATAAATTCAAGGCCCCTTGTCTACCATTTTCACCCAAATTATATACTATAGAAGCTGATGTCCTATGGGAGACCTATTCGACCCTGAAACCTGATATGATGCTGCATAGATGTTTTCCTTGATGTCCTATAATAGAGCCAATTTTTAGATAGAATATAAGGGAATTCCGTACATTGTTTGGAAGGGAAACAATTGGCTAACCTAGGGGGGATTTCCACCAATCCAATTGACTAGTTTTTTCCCAAGTCTTCTCTCCTTACAATTTGCAGACCATGAATGTTTATAACAGAGGTTTGGGTTTATAAAAGGTGTAATAGAGTTTTTTATTTCCTCCCAAGTCCCTCCCACAATTCTAAAACATTTGGAGGTGTTTGGAACTATTTGTGTACAACATTCCTAGAATCGAAATTGGGTGAATTTGAGCAACTTTCATAGTAGGGATAATACAATGGTATCAGAGAATGGTCCTTGCACCTAATTGGGTGACCATTTATGAGGTCAATAAGTCATCCCCCACCCCTAGAAACCGATATTGAAATTACCTTTGGTGAAGATGACGAAGCAGGAGAAGAGGTGCACTTTGTTGACACCATGGCTAAGGATGAAAAAGGAACCTCAGAGATGGAGGATAAAGAGGATTTTAGGAAATTCATGAAATTTTTTTTTTGAGGACATGACAAGGAATATAATGTAAGGGCTCGAATTGATGGCTAATCAAATTGGAAGCAAATTGGCAATAGGAGGCAGTAGTTCTCATTTCGAGGAAAAAAAGATAGTTGGTGAAATCATTTTCTCAAGGATCGAGCCTCACAACTGACCCAATTATTTTCGGGGCTCAACAAGAGCCCCCACACCCAATTTTATTATGTCCAAAGAGGATCCTAATACTCAATGTGGAATGCAGGAAGTTCTAGCGGAATGGCATCAGTTGAGTGAAGATTGTAGGAGGACATTACCGTTTGACCAATTCTTTACTGTCTCAAACAAGATCAAAATGAGAGGAGGTAACATAACCTCTTTCCAAAATCAAGAATTTAATTCTACCATAGGCAAAGTGTCCCTTCCCACCTTTGATGGCTCACCCAAAACTTCTACAAATACTTGGGTACAAAAATTAGATGTGTATTTTCAGTTGAATGCAATGGTTGAAGAGGATGTTTTAAAAATGGCTATTATTGTAGCTAGGGTTTTCACCCTAGCTTGTGCAAATGAGCACCTACTAAGGAGAAGGGCCTCCTTAGTAGTAGTTCAATAATTAGTAAATTAAAGTAATAAAACAATATGAAATTTAACCTGGCATGAGCATTAACATAAATAACAAAACATGAAAATATGGTAAAGATCTCTCTTTTTGTATTAAAAATTACCTCATGTGTAGAGGTTGATGAAGCCCTTGCAGCAGTCCAAGAGGGTTGCTTCTAAGATCCAGTGTTGTTCCTTCTCCTTCTTCCAAAGATGTTTTGGGTGTGGGCCAAAAGGGTTCTCAAGAATTAGCTCCAAATGGAGAGCTAGGGTTTCAAGATAATTTTTAGCAGCATGAGGATAGGGATGATTGTGGATATGAAATGGGGAGCCTCCATCACCTATTTATAGGTTTTTAGTGGTGGAGTGCTGACCCATGGTTTGGGAACCATATGGTTTAGGTCAGCTATATAGGGTTTTTGCTTCATTTTTCCCTCTTTTTCCTCTTTTTTGTATTTTTTATTCCCTTTTTAGAGGGTTTTTGCTATTTTTGGAGGAATTTAACTTATTTTGGGGAAAAAAATGGGGTTTTTTGGCCTTTTGGGGGTCTTTCTAATGGTTTTTTTGGCCTTTTGGAGGCTTTTTAATGTTTTTTTGAGGTTCTGGAGGTAAATATGGTAGGAAATATGGACAAATGAGTCATGCAATGGGGTAGATGAGGTAGTGAGCACTTTTTGGGTGTTAACAGATTGCCCCCTGATGTGTGAGGGCAGGAGCTCATCGTATGGCCGATAGACATCATAGGTATTTTTATGGTTTTCTTGGGATGTGGAGAGGAGAAGAAACGAACTAGAGCCTAGAACAATGGTCCTGAACAAACTACACAAATTGAAAGTACATGACCTCAATAGTGAATGAGGAATAATCTCAACATATGGATGAGGCGGACATTCCCATGCTCGTATCAAGATATAGAACAATACCAAGGGGGTCCAAAAAATGGGGACCTGAAATATACATGGCCTCAAATAATGAATGAGGAAGAATCTCAATATATGGACGAGGTGGGCATACCCATGCTCGTATCAAGATATATATAAAACATAACAATGAGGCCAAAAAATGGGGGCCTGAAGAATACATGGAGAACCACTGTGTACATCATAAGGGTCCAGAGGGGACACAGAATCTGGGACATACTGCTGGGTTGACCATGTCTGAGCTGAAGAATTGATACACTGAAATATCAATAGTGATGCTGAGTGTGGTACCAGAGGAATTGATGAACTGCTGGATCATAGTTACAGGGAGTCATACCCTCAATCGTACACTGAACTGGATACTCGAGGAAGCATATAATTGGATGGCTGCCGAATACAATTTCCAACGCAACCCGGACATCCACGGGAACATATAACTGGGTGTTCTGAAGTGACTCACCAATGTGCTAGAGTCGGGGGAAATCCGGGGTCTTTGACCAATAACTGAAGGGATATATACCCGCGCGATTCTCAACGATGCGATCAAGGTGTTGAAGTTGAGCATGTGAGAAACGACCACTCGGAGAGGCACTGATGACTCCTCTCAAAATGGTCCGTAGGAACTCACCACAGATGGTGATGAGTCCAAGGTGTAGGGACCTCTGGGTCTATCCTCTGGAATAGATGGGCTGTCGTCAACAGAGGGAGACCTGCAACTAGCAAGGAAATGATGTTTCCTTGATAGGAGCATGAGGTGGAGAACCGTAGTGTGAGAGTACCGATGGTAGGACTGACATATTGTGGGGGTGGAGGATAATTGGGAAAGTAGAGTGGGTGGAATCAAACTTCCTTTGTTTAGAGTATGATGGCGGGGATGATCGGGTAGCATATGAAACTGACTGGTGGGAAAGGGATCATAGCTGTAATGGATCAAGGATAGATACTGGGATGAGTGATACTCGAGTTGGTGTAAGATGGCAGGAGACTATAGAATACTCTGAACAAAGGCGACCTGATTGGGGGTGCTGCTGAGGTGAGAGATCATGGTGCTGAGAGGCACTGGGGGGAATTCTTCATGGGTTAAGGAACTAGAAGAAGTGTGTTCAAAATGGTACTGTCGTGTGGATTTATACCAGCCCAGGACAGTTCATGCTCATGATTGCTTTCAATTTTAAGGAGTCTGAAAGAGATAAGAAGACTCTGAAATAATGGAATGGTACCGTCGTGTGGATTTGTACGAGCCTAGGACGGTGCGTGCTCGTGGTTGATTTCAATTTTAGAGAGTCTGAAAGCAAATAAGAAGACTCCAAGGGGGGTGCTTTTTCGTGTGTTAGTCTCCAAGGCCCGAAGAAGCATAAAAGGATGCAATGAAGAACTCTTCTAGCTGGTGTGACTAGAGTATTCCTTTTTCGTAATTAGTATACCAGGTCTGGAAAAGGGGTAAACTTATATCGGATAGATGCCCTTTCAGGTACTTTAACGAGCATGAAAGGAAGCAATATTGCTCGACGATCTTTTCATTCTTTTAGGAGTCAGAAAAGAGCTTAACAGAAACTCCCTAAGTGCCTTTTTCTTAAAGGAATTGTCCGACCCGAAAAAGAGATAAAATTATACCGAACAAAAGGAATGGCCAGGCAAGGAGGAAGTGCTCAATCAAGGAACATCGATGAGAACCAAGAACGAGGGTGGGGGGGGAACACTAGTGGGCCTCCTTGTGGGATGATGACTGGTGGCAAAATAATGAAATAATAGCAGTATGAAGGGAGTGAATAGCTCATGTAAAAATGTGTAACAATCCGATGGCGGTCGATGTGGTGCGCAAATCAAGGCAGCAAGGTGTCGAGACACAATGTTGAAATTGTACCTGGTGAGAGTGAGAAATGATCTCAAGCATGATCAGAAGCTCGGAAAAACTGAATCCGACAATATAAAAAGTGTCAAAAATGGGCTACGGTCAATGTGGCACGCAAACCGAGATGAAGAGGGGCTGATAAACAATGCCCGAAAAATATGGGGGTGAGAGCAAGAAATGATCTCAAGCATCATCATGAGCGTGGAAAAATGAATCCGACGACATAAAAAGTGTAAAAAATGGGCTACAGTCGATGTGGCACGCAAACCGAGACGACGGGGGGCATTTTGGAAAAAATACCCAAAAGATTTGAGGGTGAGAGCGAGAAATGATCTCAAGTATCATCACGGGCTCGGAAAACTGAATCCGATGGTACAAATGGTGTGAAAAACGGAGGTCATAAGGACTCCGGAATGGTCAAAGGAAAAACGAGGTTAAAAAATGGTTGCAAATGAAGGTGAGCCCACCAAGCCAAGGATGCAGTGGTGGGGAGAAATGATGGCCCGTGGGGGCGAAATCCTAGGTGTATCAAATCAAATCAAATATACAAGTGATACGTGACCTCAAAAATGGTTGAGATAAAAAATGTGAAAAAGTGAGCAGGGTTAATGACCTGCCCCCATGCTATGTGCATGGGGTTTGTGATTGTGGATCACATATGTGTTGGTTTGAACGATGGGTTCATTGATGTGATGAGATAGATGCGATGGGGTAGGTTCAAAATGATTGATCATGCCCCCTATCCTAGGGTCGAGGTAATCTATTATGCCCCCTAACTCAGAGATGCCAATGTGGTTCTCTATGATAGCGGAGGAAAGACCAAGAATTTTGGTGTAGGACTAGGAAAAGACGTCGCGGAACTCTTGGAAAAGTTTTTTGTACTCTCCAATCTCATACTCACTACAGGAGGCTCCTAAAGTAATGGGTTCAGGGGCACCTCCTGGGGCAGAGATATCAATATGGATTGTGGGTGAGATATTGGCCATGTTACCTTCCTTGAAGGCATCGGGAGTGGGAATGGGCTCTTTAAACCAGTTGACTTTGGTGGGGAGGAAATCTTTGGACTCAACTGAAAATTGGGTGGCTGTGGTGGGGGAGGACTCTTCCAGGAGGAAATAGGAATGATGGTGCATATCCTCCCAGGGGTAATCAGGGGCAGTAAGAGCCTCTAGAATCTCCTCATCATTATGGAAACTTTGGGTTGTCAAATCGGGTAATGAGGGAGTGGTAGTAGAAGAGATCATATAAATGGTATTAATCTCTCTGGTTGGCAGGGATGCTGGGGGGTGTATCTCTTCAATGGTGGGGGAGCCGTCTCGAGGTCCAAGTTATTCATCTCATAGAGGGCGGCTCTGTAATCTGGGAGATCTAGACAGTGATGTGAGTAATGGCTGTAAATACCGCATATTGCACAAGGGTGATTGGTATGCAGTGATTTATGTCGAGGCTTAGGGGTAGGGTCGAGTTGGACAACCGGGATGTTGGGTTCATCGTCAAGCATTTGCATGTGTTCCTGTAATGCAGGTAATTGTGGACATTGATGGGTAGCATGGCCCAACTCATCACACAATGAGTATTTGGGAGGAGCACGAAACACGGGGGGGTTTTTAACCGTTTTGGGTGGCGATAAAGCAGTGTATGATTGTGGGCCTTTGCCCCCAGTGTGCTTGATAAGAGGGGGTGGAGTAGTAGATGATGAAGGGGTAGTGACACCGGGGAGTTGGTTGACTAGTAGTGGTGATGGGGGTTGCACCGGTTGTAGGACGACATTTGGTGTCGGAGGGGTAACGGGAGGTGTGATGTACCATACAGGTAATCCTAAAGTTGAACTAGGGAGGCTAAGGGTAGCCATAACTGAGGCGCTTACTACTCCTGAAGGGGGGAATAGGAAGGGGATTGTATGGATGGGTGTAACACCAACATGACTAGGTACCAATGGTGGTTGGGGTAGCAAGGATGGTTGATGGTTGGGTGTTGGTGTATTGTGGGAAAGGGTACATAAGTCAGATATTTCAGTTGCTAGTGACAGAGGTGGAATGGAATGGAATGTTGAGGTCATCGGCGTATCTGAGTAAACTCTGGGTCCCACTAAGGAAACCAACGAGGGAGATGCACCACTAGCAGGTTGTTCAATCATGGGGAGAATATTTTCGGGTGCAGCGGGGGCATTGGGATCGTAATAGGTGAGTTGGTCAGTTTAACCACGCGTCTGTCATGGGGGAACATCATGGTACGAAAAGAGGATGAGGCAACCACCTGCATGGCATACATGTAACTGCAACCAAGTAAGAGGTTATAATCAAGATGGGCGTTGATAACCTCTATGTTAATAAGCACTGTTTTACCAGCCAATTGGATGGGGACATTAACTAAGAGACCTTGGGGTTGAGCCGAACGACCGTCATAGGCTCGCAACGCAGTGGTGGACTGCTGGAGTGTAGGGGATCCCAACTTCTGCCAAATGAATGTGGACATAATGCATGTAGAGGCACATTCATCTATGATGCATCTATGGATGACAAGATTTCGAATGGATACAGAAACTTGGAATGCTAAAGTGGAAGGCAAGCGTGGTTCGGATAGGTCCAAATCGAAGGCCATCATTCGTGAATTATTTAGGTCAATAGCACCAATGGATGAAAGCAAAGTCTTGCACTATGTGGGACAGTTTTTTAAGACCTCTAACGTAGACATGGCTATGGGGGACTGGGCTAAGTCATCTACAATGTTGTAATTAGACGCAGCGTGAGCATTGGGGTTATTATTGTTGCGGTAAAGTGGGAAGCGAGGGGCTTTGGAGGTGCCATCTAGTGGAGCCGAAGGTATGCGTAATGATTGATCGGTGGGATGAGCATTGGTATTTTTGTCGACAGGAGGGGCTTCAGGGGTGGATCCATATTGGTTCCGACGGGTTTGAAGGTTGACATCGGTGGAGGACATCATTAACAAGTGATGGGTACCTAAGTCTATCATGGGTTGATCAAGAGTGACGTAAGTGATTTACTATTGTGGTGGCACGTTTCCTTGAGGGGGAGCCAAGGGATGAGTGTTCACTACGCTTGGGTGGGTAAAGGGTTTTGTAACACCAAGGGTTGATTCTGAGGTGGTGGGGGGTTGGGCGGTGCCTGAGGAGCCGCGTGCCCTTGGAGGTGGGCATCATTAGTCCAGAGTTGCCGAGATTGCTCCAAATGTGGGCAAGCGTGTGTGTAGTGTCCATAGACCCTGCAAATAGAACAAGGATGGTTTGTTTACAAATTATTATTTTTGGCTTGTTTGGGCGGCCGATCAGGGTTCTGGTTGGCAGGTGCCACATTATTGTTGTTTGGAGGATTGGGAGGTTGACCGCATTGGTCTGGAGGGGGGTTGTTCCCACGGTTACGGCCTTTGTCGTGGTTTTGCTGGCCTTGTTGGAATTTGTTATTTTGGTTGGGTCACGGATTCTGTTGCGCATACACTTTCCCTTGGGTGGCAGGTGGGTTCTGGAGTTGTGTAGGTGTGGGAGCAGGCTGCGGTGGATAATAAGTAGGTGGAGGTGGCGCAGGTGTTGAACCTTATGGGGGTTGCGGGTTTTCCGCAGGGGCTGCTTGTGGCGGGTAACAAGCATGTGGGGCTTGAGAGGATACAGGAGCTGGAGTGGCCTACGGGTGGTAATATGGCTGAGGTGTGACCGGGGGGGTGTAAGAGGGGGATGCATGACCAAAGCACTGAGGTGGACATGAGGGTCCATAGGAATGGTGATGATGTGCCATGGGGGCATACAAATTGGTTGCTCCAGACTGGGATGTAGCCCGCGAAAGGTCAAGGCCAGGGCTAGGATGTGCTATGGAAAAGGGTTGGTTATGTGAGGCTATACGGCCAATGATGCCATCTGCGGCATGGGATGCCCCCGGCACATCGTGCCGGGAGGAATCACTGTGGGGGGCGTCAGGGATGATGGAATATAGGTAACTAGACTGGGCGTAAATAAGGTCAAATTGATGGGCTTTGAGGATGGCCTCTTCTTTGGACTAGGGTCGCTCAGATGCCACATCCTTGGCAATGACAAGAAGGATATATTTTAGAAACCAATCTAAGAAGATACGGTCATCTAACTTGATTTTGCAGAGGTTGCGGTGTCGACACCACTCATGAATGTGGTCAGTGATGTGGGTGACTGTGTTCTGTATACAAGACAGTAGGATCTCAACTCCCGCATCATAGTAGACAGGTAACTGAAAGAACTATAGGAAGGTCGAGGCGAGGGAAGTAAAGGTGGCATGGGTCCCATGGGGCTGATCAATGTACCAATTAGCGACAGAGCCAGTGAGGGTGTGCTGTAACAGATGGAGTTGGACAGAGTCGTCTACTATGGAGTTGGAGGAACACCATAGATGGAAGGACATAATATGGTTCTAGGGGTATTCACGTGCCTTTCCCTCAAACTTTGGGATGTCTGATGGGAGCTTGGTGGGCATGTGAGGCCACGCAGGGTCGTGTCTGATGGGGATGTTAGTTAGTCTGGCCAGGTCAGGAAGGTTGAGACTAGCCATGAATGGAAAACTAGTAGAAGGATGTGACATATTGGTGGTTGGCACCACGTTGGGGCCAATGCCCCCAAGTGGAGGAACTGGGTTCGGGTTGGGGACGTTGCCCCTAGGTGGAGCAATGAAGGTGGTATTGGACGGTCCTACACCGCCAAGGGTAGTGTGAGCCACTGGAATAGGTACAGTGATCAGAATTGTGGATGTGGCCCCCATCGAGGGTATACCCAAAGCGGGTGTGGTAGCTGGGGTGGTGGTGGATGTTCCACCAATGGTCCCTACAAAGAAAGGGTTTGAAGTCATGCCAGCCATGGGGCTGGTTGGTGCAGTGTAAGTGGGGTTCTCGGACTCTGTCTCAGAATCAGAGGTAAAATAAGGGGCATTAGTGCTGGGGGACGGAGCTCTACGTCTACGACGAGTGGAGTCGAGTGATGAAGCTCTACGTCTATGATGGGTGGTGTCAAGTGAGCTGTTCTACGGGGGCTGGCCCCGGAGGCACCGAGAATGTCTCGGGGACTCAATGGTGACAGATGGTGTCAAGTCTATGGGGGTTGTGTCGAGTGGAAAACAACTCAAAAACCCTAATGCAACCGAGTGTGCAGAAGGAGAGTGCAAAAAATATGGCACTCAGGCCAACAACTAGCTCAAAACACTCACTATAATAGCTGTGCTACAATAAGTGGAGTGTCAACAAAAATGGTCAGAATACCAATAAGCAGCAGGTTTCTTAAAAAATAAAAAATAGTGGACTCGCTAGACCAATGGGAGGTAAGGGAGCATGCAAACACCTAGCTAAATAGTATTCTAACTCAACCAGACATATCCTCTGCAAGGTGATGAAATCCAAGTCAGACAATATGGATAGTAGAGCCAAGTGGCTAAAGATATCTCCCTACCGGGAGGGACAATGGGTAGTCAATCCTAGAAGAAAAGCAACTAAGATACCCCGTTCATGACACATTCAGTTGGGTGAATCTGCAGTTTGGTTCTATCACCGCTGTACTCCCATACGGGTAGTACATCGAGAACTACGAAAGGTATCCTTCGGTTATTGAATGGATTGCGGTATTCCACTCGGGCTTCCGGAACCAGTATGGCTACTTCAACCCTCCTAGGGGAGAGGCCTTCCCGATAAATTGGTTTTAAACCATGTTAAAAAATACTAGGGGGTTTTGGTTCCCTAATGGACAACAACTATGTCTCAAGTGTAAGCGACCGAGGGGTGTTATTTGGATGCCTATCCCCCCGACCCTACCTAACTACAATATTCTTTTGTGTTCCCCAAGTGGGGTTAGAATTTTGGTTGTGTTAAGCAGTATTTTAGGGCTTATTTGAATTAGGTGACAGAGTGTGTGCGTGTGAGATAATGAACCCAAACAAAAGTGCCACGGGGTGGGCAACTTTCTAACTAATAATAACAATGCAGAAATTAAACTTTGCAATGCAAAATTTTCTCTTTTCAATTAAAATGCAGAAATTTTAAAAAATTCTGTAAATGGAACAGAAATAATACTGCAGGAAAAGGCTGTAGGTAAGTATGGCTGTAGGTAGGACAAGTGGTTTTGCAGGTGTAGAAAATATTGCAGCAAAGTTCTGGGTTCAAACAGGGGAAAAATGTAGAAAACAGATCACGGGTCTGTGGCGAAACTGCACGGTTGGATCGCGGGAAATAGGTCGACAGTCACGGGAGGACCGCAGGAAAATGGCTCAAAGCCGCAGGTGGATCGCAGGAAAATGGCTCAAAGATGCAGGCAGATCGCAGGAAAATGGCTGAAAGTCGTAGGCGGATTGCAGGAAAATGGCTAAAATCCACAGGCGGATCATAGGAAAATAATTGAAAGCCGTAGGGGGTTTGCAGGAAAATGGCTCAAAGCCACAGGTGGATCACAGGAAAATGGTTGAAAGCCGCAGGAGGATTGCAGGAAAAGGGATAAAATCCGCAGGAGGGTCACAGGAAAATGGCTGAATGCCACAGGTGGATCGCTGGAAAATGGCTGAAAGCTGCAGGAGGATTGTAAGAAAATGGCTGAAAGCCGCATGCGGATCGCAGGAAAATGGCTGAAAGCCGTAGGTGGATCGCAGGAAAATGGCTGAAAGCCGCAGGTGGATCGCAGGAAAATGGCTGAAAGCCGCAGGCGAATTGCAGGAAAAGGGATGAAAGCCGCAGGCGGGTCGCAGGAAAATTGCAGAAAGCCGCAGGTGGATCGCAGGAAAATGACTCAAAGCCACAGGCGGATCGCAGGAAAATGGCTGAAAGCTGTAGTCAGATTGCAGGAAAAGGCTGAAAGCTACAGGTGGGTCACAGGAAAATGGCTGAATGCCGCAGGAGGATCGCTGGAAAATGGCTGAAAGCCACAGGCGGATTGCAGGAAAGGGGTGAACAGTCACGGTCGGATCGCACGAAACAGGCTGAGAGCCGCGGTCAGATCGCAGGTAACAGACTGAGAACCGCTGGTAGATCGCGGGAAATAGTTTGAGAGCCGCGGTCGGATCGCAGGTAACAGTCTGAAAGACGCAGTCAGATCGCAACTGCAGGGACAAAAGACATGGTTTATGGCAGCAAACCCGACTGCCGAAAGGAAAAAACAAAAAAATATTGCAAAAAATTAAAAACTTTTAAAAACTATAACCATAAATTCAAAGGAACACTAGGGGAGTCGCCAAAACTGTAGCTAGGGTTTTCACCCTAGCTTGTGCAAATGAGCACCTACTAAGGAGAAGGGCCTCCTTAGTAGCAGTTCAATAATCAGTAAATTAAAGCAATAAAACAATATGAAATTTAACCTAGCATGAGCATTAACATAAATAACTAAACATCAAAATATGGTAAAGATCTCTCTTTTTGTATTAACAATTACTTTAGGTGTAGAGGTTGATGAAGCCCTTGCAACAGTCCAAGAGAGTTGCTTCCAAGCTCCAGTGTTGTTCCTTCTCCTTCCAAAGATGTTTTGGGTGTGGGCCAAAATGGTTCTCAAGAATTAGCTCCAAATGGAGAGCTAGGGTTTCAAGAGAACTTTTAGCAGCATGAGGATAGGGATGATTGTGGATATAAAATGGGGAGCCTCCATCACCTATTTATAGGTTTTTAGTGGTGGAGTGCTGACCCATGGTTTTGGGCACCATATGGTTTAGGTCAGTTGTATAGGGTTTTTGCTTCCTTTTTTCCCTCTTTTTCCTCTTTTTTGTATTTTTTATTCCCTTTTTAGAGGGTTTTTGCTATTTTTGGAGGAATTTAACTGATTTTGGGGAAAATATGGGGTTTTTGGCCTTTTTGGGGATTTTTTAATGGTTTTTTGTCCTTTTGGAGGCTTTTTAATGGTTTTTTGAGGTTCTGGAGGCAAATATGGTAGGAAATATGAACAAATGAGTCATGCAATGGGGTAGATGAGGTAGTGAGCACTTTTTGGGTGTTAACAATTATGCATATTGAGGGAGAAGCAAATGATTAGTGGTTCCATGTACTTAAAACCTTGGGAAATGATCAGATCACATAATATGAAGAGTTTGTTAACGTGTTAGTGGAAATATTTGATAAAAAAGACCTTGAAATCTTGACGTATTTGTAACTTCAGAATGTATTTCATATATGTACACTGTATTCCTATAGATATGTTATTATCCTTTATACGGAAGTGTTGTCATTTATATTGTAAACGTCGTAACTTATACTTGATGGGTTATTAGACCACCTTGGTGGGGTTGGCCATGTATACATCATGTGGGTCAAAGGGTTATTAGACCACCCTATTGGGGGTCAGCCCTGTCAGCATTATGTGATGTGGTTAAGTTAAGGCCGACCTAGTATAGGTTATTAGGCAAATCAAGTCAAGTATAAATAGAGTGCGGGAGGCACTCTATTTGATCATTCATTTTCTCACTCTTACACTCATTGGAGAGAGGGGCACTAGTGGAGGAGGAGAAGCTGCTGCTAGGAGTATATATCTTATGCTTGGGTTGTATCATTGCTATATCTATCTCTGAGGAATTTGCAAGGTTTTTCACCTTCTTGGTTTTCCCCGATGAAACTCTGTGTGCTTGCATTATTGTGTTCATGATTGATATGCTGTAGATATGATGTACATGTTATTCTAAAGGTTAAGATCCTAGATCAGATTGAAATTTTTAAAAAACCAACATGGTATCAGAGCTAGCCTGAAAGAATGCATGGTATGGCATTTATGACACTTGTTGCACTTGCGAAGCTAGGGCTTGATATAGCAAAAACCAATCATCGTAGAACTTTCACTATAAATCCATTTTGGCGAAGTTTCAGGATCTAAAAATTTTATAGGTCGAGGATAAGATCCCAATGTACCTTGTGTCCAAATAAAAAATTTTGATTCATTGTAATTTGTGTTTTATGATCTGTACAATCTAGGGTTTCTGCCTCTAACAGATCTCAGTCATAAACAGTTGACCTAGGAAAAAAGGTCACAACTTGGGCTAGGAAGATCTAAATGAAATTTCATAAAACATTATAGGTAGGGAACAGATTGTACTTTCACAAGACAAAGGTTCAGAGGTCGAAAGTGAACTAGTGACATGTGGCACTCCGTACAAGTTCGCTCTCATGTTTTATCCGATAAACAGGTCACGTTGCGACACTTGGCATAACTCTCTCTCAAAGAATCCATTTGAGGTCAGACCTGTGGGGTTGGAAAGATAACAGGCCAGGATACCATAGGAATAATTTTAGACCCTGTAGATCTGAAATTCCAGAGTTACACCAGAAACAATCAGGTGCCTATGTTTGTCAAAATAGAATTGGATTTTGAGCACCTTCATTCATGGCTCTGGGAATTTAGGGCTTCAGAGAAATTTCGAATTTTTGTAATCGGAGACCAAGGCTGGATGATCCTCATAAAAATCAAAATTTAGAGACCAAGATCAAATTTTTTGGTTGGGAAGAAGGCCAAGCTTGATTAATCCCTAGTTTGGGACTTTGATCGAAAAGGTGAAAAATTAGGGCTTCTGCCAAAATGGGAATTTTTGAAATCTGTGACCATAGCTGGAAGCTCCTTGGAAAAATCGAAGTTTAGAGATTTGGATCAAAATATTTGGTTGGGTGAAGCTCCGAGAAACTCAAACCCTAATTCAGGGTCCTCCTAGTGAATCCAGAAGATTGAAAAGCAAATGTGAGGGGTGAAACTTTGTATTTTTCAAATTCTGAGTATCTTAGGTTGATCAACTCATCAAGGCACATCTTTCTATCCTTTCAGAAGTTTGAAATTCAAAGTTTGAAATTTTAGTGTTTCCCTGGCAAACCCTAATCCAGCTCCGGATCCATTTTCTGCAAATCAAGTGGATTGGGTTAATCCTAGAAGAGAATGGATTGGTCACCTGCATAAGTGAAGAAGTTCTAGTTTCAGAGGGAGATGAGGCTAAGGCCTTACATAAGAAGATTACAAGCAAACTCGACAGGTATGACTTACGGCTATGTTTCAAAATCTGTTCATGATTAAGTTTATGATATGTTTGTCTTCATTAAGATTAGTACAATCTTGATTAATTTTAGACTTGTCGTATCACCTTAATAAAAATATGAGTGCATGATAGAAGATATTCATTGATTAGGGTTTTGACACTTATGATTGTACTAATGCACTATGGTGTTGTATGAGGTTGATGTTGTCCGCTAAGATGAAAGGTACATCAAGAAAAACAAATCATGTTCTAGTTCAAGAACATATGACCATGGTGACATGAAGACAAAGATTCATCCATTGTCATGGATCACATAGAAGATCTACTTACGAGGTATGTATAACTTGGTTCTATAATGGTTAACCTATGAGATATGCAGGTTACTAGCACAAGTCATTGAAGAGAACAAGAAGACATCATGTGGGTATGTTAGACATAACTAGCTAACATATTAATCTAGGTATGTTTTTCCTATATCAAGTTAGAATCCTACCTTGTGTTAGGATCTCATATATAAGTATACATGGCATGATTGATGATGATTATTCATTGAAGTTAGTAATCAAGGGTTTTTGTTTATTATGTCTCTTACCTTGATTAATGATATGACTAACCAGAAGAGTCATATATAAAATTTGAATACTAATGCTTATTATCTGTGTTTGAAATGATCATGACTATACATATTTAAGATTATTGTGTTTTCATAGTATTGAGAGTATTCTAATGAATGTATGATTATGTATGAGATCTCAAGGATAACACAATGATGATACTAGTAAGTATGCATAGTGATCGAGGATGGATATAAGTTCAAGGAAATGTAATCCAGGAAGCAAAGATCAAGAGGGAGCACACTCCAGTAGTTTCTGCAAGGAAACAAAGATTGAGAGGGAGTCCACCCAACAAACAAACAAAGATTAGTATTTGAATTGTCATTTTCTTGTAAATTTGATTGTTCAAAATAATACTATTCAATAATGTATATACTTATGTTCCTAGACTTAGGTTGTGTATTATGCATATTAAAATAATTGCATTAATGAATAGTATACTACTAATACGCATGTATTAGGTAAGTGGCATATGGCACTGTACAACATTCCATTGCTACTTATCTAGAATGAAACCTCTTTGCTGACATTGTGGGAGTTGTGCACACTCTTAACAATGTTCTGGTAGAGATTGGAAGGCATCTAGAAAGTTACGGGATGTGGATAAATGTTGTATTGAAGCAATGGCTAAAATAATTGCATGACTGTATGACATATTTCTTTATGTGTAAGAAATTGTTCTGAAATCTATGACATGTTTCTAATCATGCAATTTAACTTGTCTTGTAGGAAAGATCGTAGACCATCACCTACAAAAGAAGGACTACAAAATTTGTTCCAGTAACAAAGCTATCTATTGAATATATTGAAGTTCCCAGGATCCAGGATGAAGTAATGGAAGAATACCATGATCCAGTTGATCATGAAGAATGATGTTTGGGATGCAGTCCCAAGACCTAAAGGGAAGTCTGTTGTGACTTCCAAGTGGATCTATAAGATCAAGCATGCCACAGATGGTAGCATAGAAAAATACAAAGCAATATTTGTAGCTCGTGGTTTCTCCCAGAAAGAGGGGATAGACTATGAAGAGACTTTTGCTCCTGTAGCCGGGTACACTTCCATCAGATTAGTACTTTCCCTGGCTGCAGTGATGAAATGAAAGATATACCAGATGGATGTCAAGACAACCTTCTTGAATGGTGTAGTCAAGGAGGAAGTATATGTGGAGCAGCCACTTGGTTTTGAGACACATGACAGGGAGTCATATGTGTGCAGGTTGAATAAATCTTTGTATGGCTTGAAGCAAGATCCTAGGACTTGGTATGGTAGGATATATAACTTTCTATCCAGTTTGAGCTTTAATAAGAGTAAAGCAGATTCCAACCTTTACTACAAGGTTGAGGAAGGCAATCCCGTGATACTACTTTTGTATGTGGATGACCTGTTTGTAACAGGTGAGGATGGATTGATTGCCGATACCAAGAGGAAGCTTGTTGCCGAGTTCGAGATGAAGGACTTGGGGATGATGCATGATTTTCTAGGCATGTAGGTGTGGTAGAGTGCAGATGGAATCTTCCTTGGACAAGGGAAGTATGCAACAGAGATCCTGGAGAGGTTTGGGATGATGGAATGCAAGGCCATGGCCACACCTATGGCATCGAACTTGAAGCTTCTGTGTGATGCTTCATTTCAGTCGGTTGATGTCACGATGTATCATCAGATGATTGGGTCCTTGATGTACCTGACGAATACGAGACCAAATATTTGCTTTGTAGTAAACACATTGAGCCAGTTCCTGACGGATCCGAGAAGTGTTCACCTGGTTGCTGTAAAGCATATTCTGAGGTACCTGAAGGGTACAGTTGATTATGGGCTCAAGTATGATGCGAATCAAAGTTTAACCTGCAAGGTTATGTTGATTCAAACTGGGCAGGAAGTGTTGCAGATAGGAAGAGCACATCTGGGTGCTGCTTCAGTATGGGATCAGGTGTGATCTACTGGTTTAGCAGGAAGCAGTCCTGTGTAGCACTAAGTACAGCTGAAGCAGAGTATGTCACAGCTTGTTTGGCTAGTTGTGAGGCAGTATGGCTGAAGAAGCTACTGTTTGAGTTATTTGATCTCCCGCTGGAGGCTACTGGTATCTTTTGTGACAACTAGAGCTGTGTGAAGATGTCTGAGAACCAAGTGTTCCACGATAGGTCGAAGCACATTGAGATCAAATATCATTATATCAGGGATATGGTGCAGAGAGGAGAAGTGAAGCTCCTGTATGTTGCGACGGATGAGTAGATTGCAGATGTGTTGACGAAACCACTAGCCAGAGTGAAGTTTGAGTACTTCAGAGGGAGGCTTGGTGTTCTTCAGATTTAAGATACTTCGAGGAAGAAGTGATGGGACACATTTGAATGAGCCATTCCAAGCATGGTGAGAGGAGGATCCTTCCCATGGATGTGGATGTAAGCACTGGATGATGTGCATTAGGACGATGCTCCAGTTACTTCTCTGTATATGCATCATGTTGGATGCTTGTTATGATCAGTTGGATCATGTATATGTATATGCATCATGTTGGATGCTTGATATGATTAGGTGGATCATGTATGTGATATGCATTAGGTAGATGCATGATATGTATCAGGTGGATCATGTATGTGATATGCATAAGGTAGATGCATGATATGTATCAGGTGGATCATGTGTGTGATATGCATAAGGTAGATGCATGATATGTTTTAGGTGGATACATTGTATGATCAGGTGGATCATGTATGTGATATGTATCAGGTAGATACTTGGTATGCATTAGGTGGATGCATTGTATGATTAGGATGATCATAGATGATGAGCTTTAGGATGTTACTCCAGATCATATGCATCCAGATGATGCAGTGACGATGATCAAGACGATCATGTGTGATGAGTATCAGGATGATACTCTGGATGATATGCATCAGGATGATGCTATGATGATGATCAGGATGATCATATATATGTATCAGGTGGATACATTACATAATTAGTTGGATTATGTGTGATGAGTTCCAAAGACATAGATGCACATGAGCTTTTCAGACATGGTTGTAGATATGTTCTCCCATGGTTTGTGATGTAATTGTTGGGATTTTTCGACATGGTGGAAGATGTGTTCTCCCATGGTCGTGATGTAATTGCCAGGGCCATTCGAGCATGGGTGTAGATGTGTTCTCCCATGTCTGCGATATAAGTACTGGGCCATTCGAGCATGGTTGTAGATGTGTTCTCCCATGGCTGCAATATAAGTGTTGTGCCATTCTCGCATGGTTGTAGATGTGTTCTCCCATGGCGTAGATATAAGTGCTGGGCCATTCGAGCATGGTTGTAGATGTGTTCTCCCATGGCTACGATATAAGTCCTAGGGCCATTCGAGCATGGTTGTAGATGTGTTCTCCCATGGCTGCGATATAAGTGCTGGTCCATTCGAGCATGGTTGTAGATGTGTTCTCCCATGGCTGTGATATAAGTGCTGTGCCATTCTCGCATGGTTGTAGATGTGTTCTCCCATGGCATAGATATAAGTGCTGGGCCTTTCATGGATGGTTGAAGTGTGTCTTCCCATGCCGATGAATGTAAGTGCTGTGTGATATGCATCTAGGTTGTGCTTTGTGAATGATGTTATGATCAATATGATCATGAGTATTCGGATGATACTCTGTGGCCGTGGACAGATTGTGCTGTGGCATGTAAAAGGTCCTGGGAGATCCGATAGGTTGAGCTGTGTGCTCGTAATCAGTCCTAGGATGCTCTTTCGAGGTTTTGTTGACTCACGTAATAAGTCCTGAGGATTCCACAGTATGGCCAGTGATGATGAAGACCTATAGGTGGTAGGCCTACATCCGGCATGAAAAAGTATTGTCTCTGTAGAAATTCCTATGACGAGTAGATGAGAGATTGATTGAGATAGCAGCAGCATTGGCGACGGCAATGATTCGATGTCGATGATACAGTGACGATGATCCAGAGAAGAAGACTTGTGATAGAAGACGTGTGTCGAGAAATACATTCCTAGTTAAGAGGGAGTGTTGATGTATTTGTAACTTCAGAATGTATTTCATATATGTATATTGTATTCCTATAGAGATGTTATTATTCCTCTATATGGAAGTGTCATCATTTATATTGTAAGTGTCGTAACTTATACTTGATGGATTCTTAGACCATCTTGGTGGGGTCGGCCCTGTATAAGTCATGTGGGTCAAAGGGTTATTAGACCACCCTATTGGGGGTCGTCCCTGTCAGCATTATGTGATGTGGTTAAGTTAAGGCCGACCTAGTAAAGGTTATTCGGCAAGTCAAGTCAAGTATAAATAGAGTGTGGGAGGCAGTCTATTTGATCATTCACTTTCTCACTCTTACACTCATTGGAGAGTAGGGAACTAGTGGAGGAGGAGAAGCTGCTACTAGGAGTATATCTCTTATTCTTGGGTTGTATCATTGCTCTATCTATCTCTAAGGAAGTTGCGGGGTTTTTCACCTTCTTGGTTTTCCTCGGTGAAACTCTGTGTGCTTGCATTATTGTGTTCATGATTGATATGCTGTAGATATGTTGTATATGTTATTCTCTCAGTTAATATCCTAGATCAGATTGAAATTTCTAAAAAACTAACATGAAATGTCTTTCAAGGAACTAGCACAGTTGAAGAAAACTTGAACCCCTGAGGACTACATGTTTGAATTCCAAAAAATGTCAGTTATGGTTGCTCATATATCTATGGATCGATTGGTATTTATCTTTATTGAAGGATTGGATGAAACTTTGAAAGGTTTAGTTAAATATCACAAGCCTACTTCATTGAAAGATGCCATGAATTTGGCAAGATATCTGCAAAATGTGATACCCAAGACAAAGTATCCCCCCAAGCCCAATTTTCCTTCCAAGTTCAGAGATGAAAAGAGACCATGGAAAAATTTTTCACTTGGGAGGGACAAGAAAGAGGGTGTTGGCTTAAACTGACCTAGAGGTTTTCAAATAGACCTAGGTTCTCCCTTTGACCAAAAAAACCCCTTCACACCGTCCCTTTCGGCAACAACCTGCGAACAGGTTGAGGTCTCACCCGAGGTGTATATCTATCGGGTACTGCGGAATCACGTTTACACAGTAAATGATGAGTTGTTTATCTGAACAGGTTGTGCAACGCAGGACAGAAAGGCGGCGCTGCGGGCATATTTATGCAGTACGCAGTAGGATCTAATCTGCAGATAGTACTGCGCAGTGTAGGCAACACTGCGGGCCGCACCAAGGGTTTCTTACTACTGCGAATATTCTGCTGAAACTGCGATTCAGCCACAATTATCCTCTACTTGGAAAATATCGGAAACGTTAAGGCCCTGAAATGAATATCACTCATCCATTCATTCAGGCACTTACTGGCTATCTTTCTAGCATTCATCAAGAACTTGGATTATTACAACATGAACTGAAATGATAAACATGATTAACTGTGCCGCGTTCCTTCATTGTGTTTAAGAAAGTAAGTATACGTAAAGGACTGATTCACGGCCTTAACATAGAATTGAAATGTTCACCATTCATCTGCTTCCGCGGAACCTAGCATATCATTCCCAAACTTATCGTATTGGTAAATGCATATCAAAGTTCTCATATTACAGCATGTAAAGAAACATTCAAACATTCATTCTACAAAAAATACAGACAATCATTCATTCATAATCATTATCACATAACACGGGATTTAATGTGGTTCACTTCCCTGAATGGAAAGCTACGTGCACAAGAACGGTTGGTAATATATTTCTTTCAAAATGGATGGGGCAACTGTTCTTAGTCTTCTCACTCAGCTGCAGACTCTTCTTTCTCTCGGCTAGGTCTCTGTGCACACAGCTACAGAGCCTTTACAACAACCTTCTTAGCTCAGAGAGATTTTACAATATAAAAAGATTATCTCCTTAAGTTCTTAACAACTACAAAAGAATAACAATACAAAAGGATAACAACCCTCTGAGCCCCCATCCCATACAAAATGTCTTCTTAAATAGATCATGCCCGTAGGTCATGTCTGTACAATGTTGAAGACCTAAAACCCAAAACCCTAAGGGTTTCCAAAACTGTGCCGATTTTCCAACCCGGCTTGCTGGCTCCTGGTAGCATCTGCTTGATCATGGCGGATCTCCACGTCCTCATTTTGTCGCTATCGGCCTTCTTGTCGCATGCAGTCCTACAGGATGCTTTTGCCGAACCATTTCTCTCTAACGGTTTTACCTTCTGCACGTGCCAAACATTGCTTTCCTTAACAACCCACGCATGGCTGCCTTCCTGTTTTGCCTACGTCCACCGCTCAACAATCCTGAAGTATCTTTCCAAAAATGGATGCTACCGGTCCAGTCGGTAACTACACTTGATACTTGTCCAGCACACCACTTTGCTGGCTCCACATGGCCTCCTAACTCCATAGCACTGCTTCTGTGCAGTACTGGTCTTCGCATCATGGCCAAAACCTTCGACACTGCGCTCAACTCTACAGTCTTGTCAAAAGTTGGATGCTGCGCGCAACTTTGCAGCATCCTCAATACTTAGCCAAAATTATGTTTCTGAGCTACGCTCAGCTCAGCTTTCCCTGGTTTCCTCAAAAAGGTTCTTCCCAAAACTTTAACTTACCCTGGGCCCAACATGCCCCTAACACTTACATGTGGCTCGTCCCTGAGCCATTGATTGTTTCAGTTGTCTCACTCTACACTGTGACCGGTGGGATGAACTTGGCCGTGAACTCATCATATGTACCGCACAACTGCACCACTGCTTCTCTTATATCCTCCTCAACCTGTTTAATTGCATCAAGTAGTGTTGGAGTTATTTCTTGTCCAATTTGATCTTGTACCTGTTCCTGGTTATCACGGAGTTCCATTAACTTATCTTCAATATGCTGCGATACTGCCATGGAATTCTCCAGGAGCTGCTGCGACTGATTATCCATCTCAGTGTCTTTTTGTCGTAAATCCTATACTTCTTTCTTTAAACTGGATATCTCCTTGTATCTTGGCAGCCTTTCTCTAGGTGGCAAAGCTTTCACCTCTGCGTTCAACTTGTCTAGCGTGGTATATTTTTCTTGTACTGCGGTCTTGACTTGCAACAATCCTTGATCCTCTTCAATGGTTGCGATTGCCTGTGAAACCTTATCTAGGAGAGATTGGAGCTTAGCCATCTCACTTGTGATGCTTTTTGAAGCGGCGCTCACTGCTTTCTCTCTGACCTGTTGTTCGTTTAATGGCGCCTGCTTATTCAGCTTCTTTTTCAATGTGGCAATGTCATCCTCATAATAAATTTCTTTGTCCTGCATCTCCGACTACAAGGATCTCACCTTATCTCCGATCCTTAGAACTGTGTCCACAGGATCATCCTGGATGTCTATGTCCTTAATATCCTTCACCACATTGGATATGGTGGTTTCCAAATTTTGTCGATGGTCCTGTTCATTGCGTAGCTGTATTTCTTCCTTCTGCTGAATTTGTCTGTTTGCTGCGGTGAGTTCTGTCTATGACTTCATTGCTTCAACCGTCCATTCATGCATCTCCTCCACGATCTGCATGTGGATGAAGTGCAATCCTGGTAATGGGATTTTGGCTAAGTCGAGCTCTACCCTCTCGACTCCCTTTGTGTCCAGGGCCACTTTCTCTGCTATTGGCAACACAACAACCAATGGGTCCACATGGACAATCCTAGTCTTTGACGGTAGCGATATTGCTAGCTACTGGATTCCTTGCTGCGAGGTTCCTACCGACCTCCTTTCAGCCTCTCCCTCCTGCGGCACAATAAAACTTTTCTCGACATCGTCCATTTTCTTTATTAGGCCTTGCATTGCGAGCCTTGTCTGGTGCAGGTCATCATGGATGACCTTGTCCTTCTTTTCTTTAGTCGCCATAGGCTCCTTCATCTGCTCTGATATTGTTTCGGCTATCATCTCATAGTAATCATCATTGAGGACTACCTGCGATTGAATCTTTGTAGCCTTCACCTTTTTCCTCGACTTTGGCTTCTCCGAAGTCTCAGCTTCCTTTCTCTTCCCTGTTTCTTCAATGATTGGGCATGAGAGCAGGATCGGCTCATCTTCTGTTGAGTCTGTCTCCATGTCCATGACCTCTACGCGGAACTCTGCTGGCCAATCTTTCATGAGGTCCTCAATATCCTACTCGTACATGTTGTACTTTCCTGGGAACCACTCCGGTTTCCTCGTTTGTGCCTTCGGCGATATGAATATACATTTCATATCCGCCTCAAAGTCGATGATGTGGACATACTTCGCCGTGACCTGTTTTGTGATGCGGGGTGTCTTCGTGATTGCGTCGCGCAGTTGAATATAGTATTGGTAAAATACTTTTGCTGTTGCATTCTGGCGCTCTACATTTTTGTTTTCCCAGAGGTTGACAAACTTAAATCCTCGAGGATCCTTGGGATCCATAACGACGCCTGCATAATCTCGTGGTTTCTTCCATCCGCACAAAGCGATCTAGATGATGAGCCAGGTGAAATGGAACTGGCCGCCATTCACCTGGGTGTCATTGAGTTCTTCAAGGAACTCATTCAGCAGAAACTGACACCAATTGAAGCTCTAGCCTTCGGTCGCTGCGGCGCCAAGGAGTATTGCGCCTGCAGGCACCTTCGAAGGTCTAGCTGTTTTGAGCATCTTGCTTGCGAGAAACTGCGTTACAAATCTTGTTGCTCGGTCCCTATTTCTTCTATCGGGAATCCTCTTTTTCCCTTTACTACCGAGTGGGTCTTCTTCATCTTCTCAACAGCCTCTTTTTCTTTGCTCTTCCATTGGAAGAAATGCTTCAGATCCTTATCGTGCTTGCTTAGCCCGGTAATGCGGTGGATCAAATCAATATTAATAGCCACGTTTTTGTCCAGCCATAGATAACCTTGATGGATTCGCGCCATGAGTGTGCGAACCACGATATTCAATTCTGGAGAACGATCAAAATGTGGTAATCTTAGTAAATTCAGCAGCCCTGACTGAACGACAGGTGCCAACCAACTGTCAGCTACCAAGTTCAGCGTTCTCTTGGCGTCCTTTGTTAGCACATATACTGGTTTGGTTGAAAATACGGATATTTGGGAACATCTGGCACGTCTTTTTTCATTCCCAAGAGGTCATAATCCTCCCATTTACAATATGCTATCTTTCCTAGCAGATTCTTAGCAGTGTTTACATGCTTTGAGATAGGTGACAACGGGATTTCGTATCTCACATTTTTAGACAATTTAAACACAGGGGCATTCAGTGCTCGCGGAGAGATGTATTCAGGTGTCATCTTCAGAGGTTCTGTTTGAAAGGCTGGTGCTTTCTGTGCCGAGGATCCCAACTTTATGATACTTGATCGAGGTGTAGTTACGACTTTTCCCTTATCCTTTGGTTTTTCCTGCATCGTGGGATTAATTCTTGGTGATTTGCGGGATCCTTCTCCTTGTTCTACGGCGACCTTCTTAAATGGGGTTTTCATTAACTGTTGAATCCCTCCTTACTGGAAGATTCTTAGGGCTTCTTCAAGGGTCAGTTCTTCTTCTCTAAAGGGAGGTTCAGACATTCACAAATGAGGTAGCGGCTAAGGCAGACAGATTACAGATGGCTACTAGCTCAGAGGTTAATTTCTAGAAAATTCTAAGTGCTTGGTAACGCCTGTGAGTCTCCCAACGGTGTTATTTATAGGTGCAACAGACCCTATCCTCCACCCTTCAACGGTTAGATAAGCATTTAATGTGGTGTACGTTGGCAAATTTTGAGCAGATCCTTCGGTCCTTTCTGTTGTCAGCGTGCTCAGAATGACTATCGTTTCTTTAAATGCTGAAGCGGTTGCTGCAACGGTCATCTAACGACTATTTTTCTGAAAAGCCATGCAACAACTATTTTTCTGAAAAGCCATGCAACGGCTATTTTTCTCTGGGTGCTGCACCGGACTGCGCGACAAGCCATCTGCAACCCTGTGCGGATACTTCGCAGTGCCAAAAATTTCCAACTGCGCGGCTTCCACTGTATCTATTTTTCTTCTTTTGTTTTTTTTCCTCACACAACTTCAACAGTGTTGCGCAGTACATAGATGATTCTTCTTATCATACCTTCTTTCTTTTACCATACATGTGCAGACTCCTTTACATTTCTAATGTCCACTTTCCACTGTACTTGACACTTAGAACTTCCTTCCTTGGTTCATTATTCAGGGTTCTGCGAAGCAGTGCTATCATGGTATAGCTTTAGCCTGCTTCCATTTATCAAAGTTAGAAAAGTATCACTCGCTAAATTTGCTAACTGGACTGCACCAGTGTTAGTAACATGTATCACAGTATATGGGCCAAGCCAATGCATCTTAAATTTACCCGGGAATTTCATGAATTTGCTATCATACAAGAGGACTAGATCACCTACCTGAAAACACTTGTTCTTTATATGGCGATCATGCCATGCTTTCTCGCGGTCTTTCTGCGCTTGTTGGTGGAAGCCTGCGATGAAGCGATCTTCCTCCATTCCCAGTAAGTGTAGTAATCTTTCTTCTAGAGCTTCCCAGTCTTCCATCCTCGTAAATGAAGCGATTCTCAAACTAGGGACAATATATTCCATAGGCATTATAGCCTCCTGCCCATAAACCAAACGAAAGGGTGTCTATCCTGTCAACTTCTTGCATGTGGTTCTGTATGCCCATAGCACCGATGAGATGAGCAGGTCCCAATCATCTCTATTTACATTGCACACCTTAGTGAGTGCGTTCTCCAATATTTTATTAAAAGCCTCTACAGTACCATTCACCTGTGGATGATATGGAGTACTGCGCTGATGACGAATGTGGAATTCCTCCGTAAGCGCCTCAATTGTCTTATTCAGAAAGTGAGTACCTTGGTCACTCATTAAAATCTTCGGACAGCCAAATCTGGTGAGTATTTCTTCAAAAATAAACTGCACATCAGGACTGGCACTGCAGTCCTTAACTGGTTTTGCTTCCGCTCATCTGGTGAGGTAATCCATAGCAGTAATAATATACCTTGCACCTGTTCGTTTTCCTGGTGGGTTTATAGGACCCACAAAGTCTATTGCCCATTTTTAAAATGGCTACAGTGTTAGCTGTGGATTCAATGGAATCTCATCTAGGTGTGATGGTTTTCCTGTCCTCTGACAGACATCACAGTTCCTACCGTGTTCTTTGGCATCTTTATGGATCGTAGGCCACCATAGCCCTGCGCGCAATATCTTCTACGCAGTAGCCCTTCCGGTATAGTGACCTCCCGCGATTCCTGAGTGTGTGTCGGCTAGAATAAATGGCTTCTCATGATAGAGTACGCACCTGTGCAGGACTTCATTCGGACCAAGTTTGTATAACTGACCTGCAATTATAGTGAAGTCAGCGGCATGCACCACTAACTGTTTTTTCTGCTGGATCGAGAATTCTGGGGGTGCCAGCCTTGTGGTTAGGAAATCAATGATATCCTTGTAATAATCATCGACAACCTGTATACTAAATAACTGCACATCAGGAAGACTGTCTTCAATATTCGTCGACTCCTCTCTTGACTTGATCCTTGATAGATGATTAGGTCCCAATTTCAGTCTACCTGGCTTAACAATAATTTCAAAGTCATATTCCTGGAATAGCAATAGCCATCGGCATATGCATCCCCCTAACACTGGCTTGTTGACCAAATATTTCAACACAGAATGGTCAGTAAACATAAGGATGTGTGATCCCAGTAAGTAGTGTCTAAATTTCTGTAGGGAATATACCATCGCAAGGCCTTCCCTCTCAGTAGTAGTATAGTTCTTTTCTGCTATCGAGAGCTATCTTCTAGAAAATGCAATAGGGTGGTCGATACCTCCATCTCCTGGCTGACCTAACACGATCCCCAGGGCAATACATGATGCGTCAACATGGACATGGAACGGGTTCGTCCATTCTGGAAAGACTAGAATCGGCGCAGTGATGATCTTTTCTTTTAATGTGTCAAAACCCTGTTCGCATTCTGCGTTCCAAAAGAACGGTGCGTCTTTCTTCAGTAGCTTTTCCGTTACTGTGGTTATATGTGCATAACCCTTTATAAATTTCCTGTAATATCCAGTATGGCCTAATGTATATTGCAACATCTTGACTGAGTTTGGTGTTGGAAAGTTCGCAATGACTGCAATCTTCGTAGGATCTACCATCAGTCCTTGCTTACAGACAATGTGGCCAAGTAAAATTCCATAAGGCACACAGAAAATACACTTTTTCAAATTCAAGGATATTTGATGCTGTCGACACTTCTCGAGCATCATGCGGAGATTCGTGCAATGATTTTTCAATAGACCAAATACAATCCAATCATCAAAATACGCTTCTAAAAACTTGTGCATAAAATATTTAAATTCTGCGACGAAAACTCTAGAGAATATGGCAGGTGCGTTCTTCAACCCAAAAGGCATGACAGTGTATTGAAATGACCCCCATTATGTAGAAAATGCCATCTTATGCCTATCTGTAGGATAAATCCTGATCTGATGATAACCAGAGAGACCATCAGTGAAAGAATATGCCTCATTTCCTCCAACGTTATCAAGCACTTCTTCTGTGAATGGAGAAGGAAATGGGTCGTGCATGGAAGCATCGTTCAGCTTTCTGAGATCCACACAAATCTTGATCTCGCCTTTTTATTTCTTGTCTTGAACAACCATGGGGCTAATCCATTCAGATTCTTCAACTGGTTCAATGGTTCCTGCTTCTAGCATCTTATCTAGCTCTGCGCAGAATTTTTCCTTATAGCGCGGATTCAATTTGTATGGTCTCTGCTTGACAGGCTTCGCACTTGGTTTTAAAGGTATTTTCATGACCCCCAGGTCTCCTAAAATTCCTTTCATTTCTATAAATTTTGTTGGAAATAGTTCCTGATACTCATGTAAGGTATCTGCGATTTGCGCAATAGTCTGATCGTCCCGATAATCACCTATTGATGCGAACTTCGGTGCTTTGTTTGTGCCAATGTTCACTTTTTGCGTTTTTACTGGTCCAGTCATATCTGGGATTTCCAACGGAGGTCCTTCTACCTCACGTGCACCTTCTGAATCTAGTATATCTATGTTGCGCGGGTCGTCCTCATTGTCTTCATTTGTATCATTGGTATCTTCAGCTAAGTTGTAACACTCGATCAAGTGCTCTTCATGTTCCTTCCATTCTGACTGTAGGTGCGCGGGAACGCACTTTGTCCCAAAAAACTCCTACATTGTTATGTTTTGAGCATGACTGTCATCCTGGAATATGCGCTTCTTGATTAGTTGTAATGCTTCATGGATTAATGGATTCTCATCTTCAAAACTGAAGTCCTTCCGGAAGTTCGCAGCGAGCAGCTCCCAATCAGTGAGTTCACCGCGCAACTCCAGGTCGAGGTACCATTTCTCTAGGATACCCGCATCCAATGTATGTACAAATAAATGTACCCATTCTGTAAGTGGTCTTTTCACCCATGCCTTTGAACAGATTTGAATGTGCTGACTAGGGACTATCTGTCCATTATACTTTTCAAAGGGTAAAGTAACCTTTTCGGCGAATCGGATTTGCATCTTAGTGCTACATTGATCCCAAGTGGTCAATGTTTTCTTATGTGCATTCCACCATCTGGAAGGTGTATCGTGCAATGCTATATCTAAAGCTGGAAGTCTATGCTCATCTGGTACAACTGCAGTATATTCTCTTATAAAACTGTAAACATTAGCAGAACCATCATATGTGGGAATAGGACTCACCTCTTTTCCGATCCAGCTCAGTGATTTTGTAACCTGCGCACATCCTCTTACTGATACTTCATGCATTCGGCTTTTCCAATTCTCCAGTCCTGTATCCGAGTCAGAGATACTAGAAGTGTCACATCGCCAGCTGAGCGTACCATCCGCAGTAGGATTAATGTAGTCTTCCTTGTTCGCAGTCAGCAGGTATAGTCGGTCTAAGTCTTGAGCTTGGGATTCCTCCTGAATCGGCTCACTGTATCTATCACCATCTTTAGGATCCAATGGTGCAATGACCCTAAGATGATTCCCTTCAAAGATCATCTTCTTTGTCTTCAAGTTTATGATAGCCAAGTTATCCATAGCCCAATCAATTTCCAATATTGCTGGAAAAGGTTGACTATCATCCACAATTTCAATAACATCAAATTCTACATGACTCTGTACTCTGTCAATGTCAACTACTACATTAGCTAAGCGGCCAAAAGGTATGACCTTCTCCTGATTAGACATTCATAATTGGATAGGTGACCAGAGCAACTTTGGTCGAACCATCTGCTGCCATGTCTGCTTAGTTAAGACATTCACTTCTGATCCCATATCAAGGATGACTTCGTCCATTTCAAAATATCCCCATTCACCTCATTTCTCGGCCCGTTCTTTTGTGCTTCCTTATATGATGTACAACGTTATCTGGAGTCTCTGTTGCGATTTGAGGTTCATATTGGATGATAAGCTTCTAGAGCTCTACTATAGCTTTTTCACTTTTTAGTAATTTCATGCAGCTTCACAAGAACTACGCAACAGAAGTACGGACATCTGTCGCAGTACTTGTTTTGTCATACGGAACCGGCATGTATTCAACATGTGGTGTTTCACTGCGCAGCGGGATCCTTGATGACTTATCCGCTAGTGCTCTAAAGGTATCACGTGCATCAATGAAGACCTCCTTGTTCTTCTGTAGGTTGAGAGGGGGTGCTTTTCCTGGAGCTTTCCTTATCCATACTGTTTCAAGGGGATCCTTCTTTGTATGTGCCTCCCTTGATGTTGAAGCTTCCGCTTCTCTGTCGCGGCCTGTCTCAGTGCCACTGTGTGTGACCAAGTTAATGCTTGGATCCACTGGTCTATTTTCTACTGTGATCCATTGGACGTTTGGATTCAGAGCATCTATTCGTGTTCTCTTCTTCATTTCCACCTCTAATACTGGGCAATCTTCAATGACATGCTCAAACGATTTACAATAATTTCACGTAGTGCATGGGTTAACACAATCTCTCGATACGTGCCCGGGTTGGCCACAGTTATAACAAATGACTTGTCCGTGGCCTCTTCCTTGTGCTGGACCAGCATTTCTTCCTTTGCCGCGGTATCCACCACCACGACCTCTGTATCCTCCTTGGTCATATTGTGCATTTTCTTGTTTTGGATGGGTATCTTCTTGTACGTAGTACAAGCCAGTGCCTCGCATTGAGTCCATATCCCTTTTTCTCTCATTCATTAATTCATATGTGTGGAAGTTGGATTCATCATGTCCAAATGATTTATAGAAATTGCAGTATAAATTCATAGGGGTTTTCACATATTTCTGGATGAGGTAACAGTCCTCAGTTCTGTGTCCTATGGTTCTACAAATTTCACACCATGGGGCCTGATTTTGATTTAATGGGTTAGGTGCACCACTGTTAATATAGTCACGGAATAGAGGGAAATGATTGCGATCATGACCTTCTCCTTTACAACTTGTACACCAGACCTCCTGTCTAGGTTCATATATTTGTTCTTTACAATTTTTCATAATTTGCAGTTCGAGTGTCAGGGTAGTCAGCTGGTTCTGGATCTGAGACATCCTAGAACTAGTATCACTAATCGGTGAAGCTTCCCACTTCATTGCAATTTCCAAGGCCTCTGCTTGGGATAGAACCTTCTACTGCATCAATGGTAATCTGATATGAGGTAAAAATGCAGCAATGAACCATTCTTTATGCTATTCTGGTGGTATAACAAGGCTCACTTGGTCTAGTAAGGTCTTAAATTTCTGATAAAATTCCCAGAACGTTTCAGTTGGTTTTTGCTTTATTTCCTTTAGCTCAGTTATACATTGAGACTTAGATTTAGGTTTCTTGAACTTTGCCACCAGCGCGACTTTGATTTCTGCAAGGGTTCTCGGCTGTACGGTAGAGTATTTCATAAACCAATGTAGCGCTCTATCCCTGAAAGTGGTGATGAGCTGTGCTTGTTTCACAACATCGTACTGAATTTGTCTTACACTCCATACGGATTCACAAAGGAACCAATGCTGATCAGGGTCTTCTAGGCCAGCTCCTCTGAATATTGGTAGTTTCATATTAGCGTTTTCCATTGTGCTACTAGGTGGTGGGGCACCTGGATTAGTGCGCGGCTGTTGTAAAGGGATCTGCGCAGTAAATACAAATGGGACTATCGGGAGAGATGGACTAGGCTGATTCTTTTGCCAGGTGGGATGCATAGCGGGTGGGTTCTGCGATAAGGGTGGTGCGGTTTGTGCAACCGGCGGATTCTTAGGGGTAAATGGTTGTGCAACTTCACTATCAAGATCGCAAGGGATCTCAGTATCTATATGAAGTTTAGGGCCTTCCGGATCTTTATTAATTTTATATCTCTTACCACTTCTAAGAGTATGTGTCTCTTCGTCATAATCAATATATGTACTATTTATCATGACAAAGTTCAAGCATATTAATGCATTCTTAGAACACCTTTCTCAGCTAACAGCATCTTCATGTATAGACTGAGGTTGTTCAGAAACTTACCATGGAATCCTCCGAAAAAATTTGCTTTTGCTTGGCTGTAGGATTTGAGTGTGTCTACAACAAATTCTGTTACAAATCCTTCTAGCATATGATCGACCTGATAATCAATTGTGCGTGACAACGGGCTGTCTAATGCTTTAAGTTGCGTTGTGAGCTCGGGAGTCCACTTCGTAGGAAATCCTCCTCAGAAACAGTTTTTCTTCTTTGCGAGCCACAATATCCACGCATGCAGCTCATTTGGAAACGATGCCCAAAAGATCTCGTGAATGTCGTCCAACAGATATCTATTCGACCACTGTGTGTCGCTTAGACGTGGATGTCTATTTTCTTGTCTGTTAAAATCGCTTATGGTCTTATCCCACCAAGCTTGGATTTCTGTCTTTTCAGGATGCCAATAGTCATATCCTTCAGGGAACTGATATTCTTCTTCACACATAATAATTGCAAGTCAGTGGAACCATTTCAACTCATCATGGATTCTAGCGCGACAACGAAACCATTTCAACTCATCATGGATTCTAGCGCGGCAACAGAACCATTTCAACTCAACATGGATTCTAGCGCAGAAACGGAACCATTTGTTGGCTTAAACTGACCCAGAGGTTTTCAAATAGACCCAGGTTCGTTGCGGTTCTCCCTTTGACCAACAAAACCCCTTCGCACCGACCCTTTCGGCAACAACCTGCGAACAGGTTGAGGTCTCACCCGAGGTGTATCTCTATGGGGTACTGTGGAATCAAGTTTACACAGTAAATGATGAGTTGTTTATCTGAATAGGCTGCGCAGTGCAGGACAGAAAGGCGGTGCTGCAGGCAGATTGATGCGGTACGCAGCAGGATCTATGCTGCATATAGTACCGCGCGGTGTAGCCAACATTGCGGGCCGTGCCAAGGGTTTCTTACTACTGCGAATCTTCTGTTGGAACTGCGATTTAGCCACAATTATCCTCTACTTGGAAAATCTCGGAAACGTTAAGACGCTGAAATGAATATCACTCATCCATTCATTCAGGCACTTACTGGCTATCTTTCTAGCATTCATCAAGAACTTGGATTATTACAACATGAACTGAAATGATAAACATGATTAGCTGTGCTGCGTTCCTTCACTGTGTTTAAGAAAGTAAGTATACTTAAAGGATTGATTCACGGCCTTAACATAGAATTGAAATGTTCACCATTCATCTTCTTCCGCAAAACCTAGCATATCATTCCCAAACTTCTCCTATTGGTAAATGCATATCAAAGTTCTCATATTACAGCATGTAAGGAAACATTCAAACATTCATTCTATAGAAAATACAGACAATCATTCATTCATAATCATTATCGCATAACACATGATTTAAGGTGGTTCACTTCTCCGGATGGAAAGCTACGTCCACAAGAACGATTGGTAATATATTTATTTCAAAAGGGACGGGGAAACCATTCTTAGTCTGCGCACTCAGCTGTAGACTCTTCTTTCTCTTGGCTAGGTCTCTGTGCACACAGCTGCAGAGCCTTTACAACAACCTTCTTATCTCAGAGAGATTTTACAATATAAAAAGATTATCTCCTTAAGTTCTTAGCAACTACAAAAGAATAACAATCCAAATGGATAACAACCCTCCGAGCCCCCATCCCATACAAAATGTTTTCTTAAATAGATCATGCCCGTAGGTCATGTCTGTATAATTTCGAAGACCTAAAACCCAAAACCCTAAGGGTTTCCAAAACTGCGTCGGTTTTCCAACCTGGCTTGCTGGATCTTGGTAGCGTTTGCTTGATCATGGCGTATCTCCACGTCCTCATTCTGTCGCTATCGGCCTTCCTGTCGCACGCGTGCCTACAGGCTGCTTCTACCAAACCATTTCTCTCTAATGGTTTTACCTTCTGCGCGTGCCAAACATCACTTTCCTTAACAACCCACGCATGGCCGCCTTCCTGTTTTGCCTACGTCTGCCGCTCGACAATCATGAAGTATCTTTCCAAAAATGGCTGCTACCGGTCCAGTCAGTAACTACACTTAATACTTGTCCAGCACACCGCTTTGCTGGCTCCACGTGGCCTCCTAACTCCGCAACATTGCTTTTGTGCAGTACTGGTCTTCGCATCATGGCCAAAACATTTGACGCTGCACGCAACTCCATAGTCTTGTCAAAAGTTGGATGCTGCGCGCAACTTCGCAGCATCCTCAATACTTAGCCAAAATTGTGTTTCTGAGCTATGCTCAGCTCAGCTTTCCCTGCTTGCCTCAAAAAGGTTCTTCCCAAAACTTTAACTTAACCTGGGCCCAATAGAGGGACTAAGAAAGGAAGAACTCAGAAGGAAGAAACTATGTTTCACATGTCATCAACCATGGGTGGCAAGGCATAAATGTAGTAAGGGGAAAGCACACTTCATTCAAGTATTTTATGATAATGAAGGGGACATGGAGGGAGAAGCACAACATTCATCCCAAGAAGAGGGATATGACACAACAAAAGAAGATCATCCATCACCCAAAACAAGGAAGCTGGAAGTACTATCAGGAGTACCTCATTTTCACACCCTTCGATGCAAGGGAGTGGTACAATGGCAAAAGGTTTTGGTATTGGTAGATGGAGGAGAAACTCATAACTTCAATGATGCATCCTTGGTGGAGAGGAGAAAGTTTCCTACTGAAGCATTCGAAGGATTCACAATCATCATCCTAGGTAACCATTCTATGGATTGTAACACATGGATTCCAAAGCTACAACTTGCCATAGGAAATTACACCTTTACTGATAGCTTCGATGTGGTGAATTTTGCTGATACAAATGTGGTTTTGGGAGTACAATGGTTGTAATATATAGGAGAACATACAGTGAATTACCAAATACCTAAAATGAAGTTCAAATATTTGGAAGGAAAACAAATTTTAGTGAGAGGAATGCATGCCTATCCTAACCAAGTGGTGTCTTCCCATGGTATGAGGTCCATATTGAGCCATGGGTACATTGAATGGGTGCATAATTTTTAATCACTTCCCCCAAACCAAGCATAAAGGTTGCAGAACATCCAAGGGAGATAAGGAAACTATTACACAAGTATGAGAGGGTTTTTGGAGACCTTCCCCCTAGAAGGCCACTTGACAAAGGAGTTGAACATACCATTGTTTTGGAGGTAGGTACTTCACCTATCAAAATACCCCCACATAGACACCCAAAAAGGTTCAGATATGAGATTGAGAAGGCTATTTAAGAAATATTGGAATTGGGGCTCATCAGGACAAGCTCAAGTCCCTACGCTTCTTTAGTTGTCTTGGTGAAGAAAAATGATGGAACCTTAAGGATGCGCATTTATTTTAGATCCTTAAACAAAAAGACAATGAATAATAGATATCCCATCCCTTGGATAGATGAGATCATGGCTAAGCTATTTGGAGAAAAGTTCTTTTCCAAGATTGATCTTATATTTGGTTATCATTAGATTCGAATGAAGGAGGAGGATGTGGAAAAAATTGCTTTCAGATGTCACTATGGTCATTTCGAATTTCTTATCATGCCTTTTGGTTGGACCAATGGTTCAACAACCTTCCAATCATGCATGAACAAAATCTTTTGCAAGCAGTTCCGTAAGTTTTTTTTGTTTTATTTATGTATGATATTTTGATTTATAGTAAGAAATGGGAGGAACATTTGCATCAGTTAGAAGTTGTATTGGAAATCTTGCATGAGAAGTCTTTGTTTGCTAAGTTGTCCAAGCGTGAGTTTGGGTTGAAAGAAATTTTGTATCTTGGGCACATTATTGGGAAAGATGGGGTGGAGGTGCACTTGGAGAAAATAAAGGCTATCCTTGAATGGCCATCACCGAAGAACACCATTGAATTGAGGGGATTTATTGGGATCTTCACTTACTATAGGAAGTTTGTGAAGGGGTTTTCCAAATTGAGTGCTCCTCTCACTGATTTGAACAAGAAGGATGCTTTCCAATGGTATGAAGAGGCTGAAATGGCTTTCCAAAGAATGAAAGAGGTAATGGGTAGTTTTCCAGTACTTGCATTACCAGATTTTTCTAAACCATTTTCTTTGGAATGTGATGCATCAGGGGAAATCATAGGGGTAGTACTAAAGAAAAATCAACACCCCATAGATTTTGAGAGCATAAAATTGCAGCCACATGAGAGGCTCTACTCCATATATGACAAGGAAATGTTAGCCATCATGCACGCCTTGGATAAGTTTAGACAATATTTGGTGGGGAACAAATTTGTGGTCAAAACTGATCATAACAGTTTAAAGCATTTCCTTACACAAAAATATCTCAATGAAAGGAAACAAAAGTGGGTGAGTAAGATTAAATATTCTGATTTTGAAATTAAATATGTAAATGGGAAGAACAATATTGTAGCAGATGCATTGTCTAGGAGGCCCTCATTTTCCAATATCGACATTTCAAAACATTGGAAAGATGTGCTAATAGTAGAGTATGCCAAAGATAGATTTTCTTGTGAATTGTTAGATGGGGCCAAGGGAGATGATAGGCACATGATATTGAATGGCCTAATATACTATACAAACTGAATATACTTAGTTCATGGTTCGAATTTTAATCACAAAATCTTGAAGGAATCTCATGATTCTCTTTTAGTAGGCCATATTGGTTTCTTTAAAACATATAGGCAGCTAGGAAAAGGGTTCTGTTGGAAAGGTTTGAAGGAATATGTTCTAAAGTATGTGAATGAATTCAATATATGTCAGCAAAACAAAGTTGAGCACAACCATCTTGCTGGTCTATTACAACCATTTCCTATTCCAAAACAAAAGTGGGAAAGCATCTCCATGGATTTCATCACAGCTTTGCCCAAGGCTCTTGGTAAGGATTTTATTTATGTTGTGGTGGATATACTCACCAAATTTGCTCCTTTCTTTGATATTTCCTCATCTTTTATTGCTGCACAAGTAGTTGAGATATTCTTTAGAGATGTTTTCAGATTGCATGGACTTCCCAAAAATATTGTGAGTGATAGGGATAGCATATTTATGAGTGATTTTTGGCAAGAAATATTCAAATTTATGGGAACACAATTGACTCCTATACCAATCTATCATCCTAAAACTAATGGCAAAACAAAAAGGGTGAACCAACGGTTAGAGGGATACTTAAGAAACTATGTTGGGCGAGCAGCAAAAAGCACGGGTTAAATGGCTACATTTGGGTGAGTTTTGCTACAATACTGCCTTTCATATGTCCAATGGCATGTCTCCCTTAAAATAAATTTATGGTTATGAAGAACTCACCTTTGTTGATCACATTTTTGGTGGTAGTAGATCCCCAAAAGATAGATATTGGATTGAGGAAAGTCAAGAGATTGTGAATCTCTTAAAAGACAATTTGTAGGTTGCCCAAAATCAGCATAAACAATATGTGGATCAACATAGGAAGGAAATAACCTTTCAAGTGAATGATTTGGTTTATTTGAGTATGAAACCATATAAACAAACCACCTTAAAAGGAAAAGGATTAGAAAATCTTAAACCAAGGTTTCATGGTCCATATAAGATAATTCGAAAGGTTGGGGAGGTAGCTTATGAGATAGAACTTCCGGAAGGTAGCAAAATCCATAATGTGTTTCATGTTTCATGCCTTAGGAAGGTTATTGGGCAGAAAATTTCTATTTCAGAAACAATCCCTTCACTAGATGATGAAGGACAACTCATACTCATTCCCAAAAAAAAATTGAAAACAAGGGAAAGGAAATTGACGAGCAGAACCATAAGAGAATATTTGGTACAATGAAAATATTTTCCAAGTGAGGATGCCACATGGGAAGATGAACACATTTTTCAGCATCCCAATTTGTAATTGCTTGGGGACAAGAAATATTGGGTGGGCAGGACTGTATTGTCCCCATCCAAATAAATAGCATGAAGGAAAAATCTCCACCAATCTACTAGTTCCCTAGGTTTGGGGTGGAAACATTTAGACTTGGAATAAGGGAGAAATAAGACCCCAAATGGACCTTAGATTGAAAAATATACATTAAAGGGGATAAATAAATAATAATAATGAAAAAATAAGGTGGCCTTTGGTCATGAGGGCGCATAGGTGGCATGTCACCCACACAAGGCAAGATTCTCCATGCCACATGGCACCCTACTCTAACCCATTCGAATCCAAGGTGGAGTATAATGTTCTTGGGGGATTTGGAGAGGCATGATTCATGGCATGAATATAGTAATGTAGAATTGGAGTGGAAGAGTAACTCCATGGAAGAGGAAGAGGCATCATAGAAGAATTGTGACACTTGGAGCTAGATTCCCTAACTTCCATGACAACAATGATGAAGATTCTATGAAACTTGCGACAAATTTCATACTTGATTACTGAAATATGACACATATGACATGTTAGAAATAAAAATAGCCTCCAATAGGGAACACAAGGGGAGTTATGGAATCCAATATTGCCACCATTCGAATTGATGGAAGAGGAAGGCTAGAAAGTGATGGACAAGTGTCATTCATGGGAATATCTCCCTAACTCGAGTTGGGAGAAGGCTCTTGGAGGGAATTAGAGCTATGGAGGAATTGGGAGGTTAATAAAATATGAGGAGGAAGAAGGAGAGAATATTTTGATCATTTCTCATTTGGCACATTTGGAGAGATTAACTTGTCCTTGCATGGTGGATGTTCATCCTCCCTGCCTTAAAACCAATTTCGAGGGTGCAAGATTCCCATACAAGTTGGTTGATGGAGAGGCCATTCATACCTCTCAAAACAGATTCATGGATATTTTTTGATGTAGATTCAACCCCCATTTGATTTCGATTTCATATTCTCTCATTCTTCTCTATTCTCATTCTACTATCTTTCTCTCAATGCCATGTAAAAGTGTGATGGCACACTTCTTGTTGCATCTAGTTAATATAGGATTGCTATTTAGACCTTATGGAAATGTTAGTTGATGCATAAATATGTAATAGATATATCATGAGAGCTACATATCGAAATACCAAGTACTTCATGTGATATTTCCAATTAAAACTGAGATTCGAGTCAGTCCCCTCATAGTATTTTCATGGTGATTTTGGGATGATATTGTACCTGTTTAATATCAGATATTTCTAATATTTTTGTCTATTTTATGAGATTCATATGGATTTAATTTGATGTCCCAAATAATTTATGCATACCCCTAAAGTGTTACTATAGTTTGTGACATAAATTCAAGGCCCCATTGTCTACCATTTTCACCAAAATTATATACTCTAGAAGCTGTTGTCCTTTGGGAGAACTATTCGACCCTAAAACCTGATATGATTCTGAAAACATGTTTTCCTTGATGTGGTATAACAGATACAAGTTTCAGATGGAATATTATGGAATTATGTACAGTGTTTGGAAGGGAAAATAGTGGCTGACCTAGGGGGATTTCCACCAATCCAATTGACTAGTTTTGTCCCAAGTCTTCTCTCCTTACAATTTTATGACCATGAATGTTTATAACAGAGGTTTGGGTGTCTAAATGGTGTAATAGAGTGTTTATGTCCTCCCAATTCCCTCCTTCGACAATTCGAAAACATTTGGAGGTGTTTGGAACTGTTTGTGTACAACATTCCTAGAATCGAAATTGGGTGAATTTGAGCAACTTTCATAATAGGGATAATACAATTATGAGGAAATAAATACAACGTACCTATGCTATCTAATTTTTTATTACCATGGATCCTTTAGTGATCTTCCACCACGTTTCTCCAAACTTAGATAAAAAAACCACCATCTCCAAACTACCTTGTTGAGATCAGATTTCTTTTCATAGCAGGAATATGCCTTACATATTTCAACCGCCATTAACCTCCATTCTTTAAATTTATCTGTACCTTACCCATTCCAACAATTTTGCATGGCTCATCATCACCCCATAAAACATGTCCAAAATCACCTTGAACATAATCATAAAGAAATTTCTTATGGGGTGTAACATGACATGAAGCCCTTGAATCTACTACCCAGCGATCACTAGTATTATCTAATGCAAGAATCAAAGCATCTTGTAACACATCACTTGCTACATTTTCTTCATGAGTAGTCTCTTGTTGTCCATCTCCTTTTTTATTTAGAGATATACAATATTTCTTCAAATTTCCTTTCTTTCCATAGTTCCAACACTTTATCTTTCCCATTTTGGACTTGGATCTTCCCTTCCTAGACTTGATGTGATTACTTAGCCTCTTTCCTCTCTCCCTTTGTCTTACCATGCTCTCCATGGTCAATGCATTACCTAATGTCTCACATGTTCTTTTCCTTCACATTTCCTTGCTAAGAATAATACCAACAACATCATCAAATTTCAAAGTGTTTGAACCAAAGACAGAGTTACTTATAGCCATGACCAAGCCGTTCCAACTTTTTGGAAATGATCACAATATTAGAAGATCCCTAACCTCATCATCAAACTTCACTTTTATAGAAATTGTATGATTTTCAATTGTATTAAATTCATTGAAATTATCACCAACAAATCCACCATTTGACATCTTCATATTAAATAAATGCTTCATTAGAAATACCTTGTTGGAAGCGGGGGGTTTTCATACATATTACCCAATGCAGTCATCAGACCCTCCATTGTATTTTCTTTTCATATATTGAAATACACTGGAGAAGAAAGGTACAACCTTTTTTTTCCCAGTGTCTTTTGTCAAGAACCTCCCATTCTTCGTCCTTCATCGTCACTGGTTGTTTTTCTTTTCCTCCCAACGATAGGAATAGATCGTTTTGATATAGATGGTCCTCCATTTTCATATTCCATAACTGGTAGTTTTGGCCATTAAATTTTTCGACCGTAAACTTTCCTTCTTCCTCCATTGCTCCCACTCAAACCAAGAAACCTTATTTCTTGGGAGTTTATCTACCAAATAGACCTTTGGATCTAATGCCAACTGTTAGAAAAATAGGATCACAGAGCAATAACAATAAACAAGATACAAATATAAATCACATAAACAACATTACAAGAGAGACTCCAATATAACGTGGTTCACCCAAGATGGGCTACGTCCACAAAAAAATTGCTAGTCCTTATTATTATACCATCCAACAAATTAAGGGATGCAACCTGCAACACATCCGCTGCAACTTCCTCTTCACTCTCTCATAGTCTCTCTTACACAATCACATAGATCTTTACAATGCTAACATTACACAACCGTATTACAATGTCTTCCTTTTAAAGGGGAATTACCATGGGAAAATACAACGGGCTACCCAATACCATGAGCTCGTAAACTGTTGGCCACACACCCCACACCCCCCCACTGGGATGAGTGTGCAGTCCACCTGCACAACATATAAAACTGGGGTACAAACATGACTGAAACAACATCTATGAATCAGGAAGATTAGGCTCCACAACCAACAATCTTCCACTTGGAGACTGGTCACAACAAATCCACCGCTGTTGCACTTTCTTCTTGGTGTCCAAGCTAAGGTTGATACAAAAATATACGTTATTGGCCCATCTCACCTTTTTTTTTTCTTCTAGGTTTTAACCTCTTAGATTTTACTTTTAGGATTTATGGTTTTTAAAAATACTAATAATCTAGGTTTCTTTATTATATTTTTTCTCATTTGATTATCTAATTTAATAATTTTAGGTTTTATATTTTTTGTTATATAGTTGACATTAATAATTTCTTGGTTTTCTTAAAAAATGAGGTGTTAAATATATAATATAGGTACTCCTCAACTCGGTTAATGGTTTTAGTTTACTATGTCCATCTTTGCATTTCCAAGAGTCTATATAATTAGAGGCTATCTACACTCTCAACCACACCCCGAAGCAATGGGTTAATAGGAGGGAAAACTAAAATTTTAATTTATGGATATATATAAAAAGAGTTTGAATTTTGGGACTTTCCGCAATAGATAGATTTCCGAAGATGACTTGTAACAACCCGTGTGAGGTGACCATTGATCTGGGAGGAGAGGGGCAGAGGAGGAGGAGGGTAGTATATCAGTGATTTTTTATCGTATTGATAGGAAGGGGGGGTGACGGTGTCAACATAGGAGGAGATAGCGTTACAACATATATTCAACCTCAAGAATGAAGTAGCAATGGAGTTTGAATCCCATCAACGATTGTTTGATGAAACATTATTGTCAAATGTGTTTCTCAATGGTTTG
This sequence comes from Larix kaempferi, assembly GCA_027924585.1. Taxonomy (NCBI): domain Eukaryota; kingdom Viridiplantae; phylum Streptophyta; class Pinopsida; order Pinales; family Pinaceae; genus Larix; species Larix kaempferi. The sequence goes on along the minus strand of BSBM01000485.1, from coordinate 11,093,747 downwards.
GACCCTCCACCTTGATTGTCTATTAATGGGACCATAGGAGAGATACCCATTTTTCCCAGCAGGTGGTCTCCTCATAGTGTCTTTAGAATTGGTTTAGATGAGAAGAGGGTCTGTGGATAGTTCAAACAGTCTCCCAAGTTTTTGTAATTGAGGCAAGTGGTTAATTTGACTTCTAATCTTGAATGTTTGTTTAACATGAGGTGGGTAGGTAATATTGATATTGGAAATTCAATGCTATTAAAAATCCCCACATCATCAATATGCCTACATGAGACATGCATTTAGGTGTGTTGATTTTGCAGTGCAACACACGCCTGTAATGAGGAGAACACATGCAGATCAACTACTTTCGACATTTAGAAGTGATATTTACCCTTGTCTGTGTGCTATTTATTCTCAGGTTTCTTTCTTCAAAGATGAGTGATGTATAATTTGAGGTTTTCACCATTCCTTTTCATGCATTTTCGCAGAAAACCATTTCCCTTCTTTAAGGAATTCAAGATTTTCCTACAATCGTACCATATGTGTGGGATATTTTAATTTTTTCCACCCTATAGGTTTTCCATGATGTCTTTGATTGAAAATTGGTTGGAAATGGAGATGAACGAGATGTTTTAGGTTCTTATGGGGTATAAAATCCTGAAATTGCCTAAAATTAGTGAACCATCTAATATTTTTAAGGCCAAATTATCTCATTTCTTACGGCTATGTTTTTTATGATACCCAACTCTGCATTTATTCTGTTAGGAATCCATTTCAAACCCGTGTCAACTCTTCTCTTTATCTCGTTATTATATTGTTGTTGGGTGCATATGCTTTGTAAGTCATCCCGTATTATTATATGTTCCATGGTATTGACCCATAGTATTGGGCATAGACTTAGTATATAAGTGTGTGTTGAGGCCAATGAAGGTACTGTGAAGTTATTTGTATTGAGCTTGCTCAAAGGAGGTTTCCCCCTCGAAGTGGCATGCGATCAATAAAAATATTATGTGATCTCATATATAGTGCCTTTATCAATTAATTGTTGCGGGTTCCTCACATCTGGTATCAGAGCACTTTCTTGGGTTCGTTGGGTGGAATTTCTAGAATTTTTTTTTTCGCATTTGTTGCAGGTTCAAATCTGGGAATAATTTCTATCTGCTTAACTGTGGGAAGTACATGGGCATAATCCCTAAAACTCATTGTGAGGAGTACCACAGGAACTCCGAAGTAGCTGAACCATTGAGAGGACCTGCTAGCGAAAAGGGAAACGACCCCTACTTGATTGACTAGTTCCCACCTGTGAGGTAAACCAAGAGCTTTCATTTGTGGCAAAGCGATTATAAGTTTTACCTGAGTCGTGGAGTGAGGGGTACTGCCCCAATACGCAAGCTGTCAGACAACATTGGTGGCAGAGTGAAACCCCTGAAACATTAGGAAGCTGAGCATACCTGGAGTCCATATTTATTTTCAGCTAAACTGTTGTTGATCACTTCCGTGTGATCGCAGATCCATCTATTTCCAATCACTTCCGCATCATTGCAGATCCATCTGTTTCCAATCAATTCCACGCCGTTGTAGATCCATCTGTTGTCAATCACTTCCACACCGTTGCAGATCCAGCCGTTTCAGATCCATTCCAAAAGCTATTTTAGATCCATTATGAGCCATTTCAGGTCCATTCTGAAAGCCGTTTCAGATCCAGCCATTTTCGATCCATTCCGAGCCGTTTAAGATCCCGTCATTTCAGATTCACTCTATTTCCCTTGAAACTTAATTGACATCCTTGCAATCCCATTTTTCATATTTCATTCTTGATGACCCTATCCCAAATTCTTCTTCCCAAAACCAGAAATCCCACATTTGTCTATTTTTAGGGTTTTCCATAACTTCTTCAATTTTCACCCAATCGCCTTCAAATTTTGCCACCATGTTCATTCCCTATTTCTGCTTCTTTGTCCCTCTCTGAAAATTTTTCCCATTCTTTTACCTCGCTTCTGAAATCCTCATTTTCTGCTTCCTTGTCCATTCGAAAGTGTCCCAAACCTAGTTAAACCCCAATTACACATCAGAGTTTTTCCCAAGTCCAAATTTCCCTTTACTAAATAAGCTTGTATTTTTGTTTTTCTACCCATTCACAAAAAAAATAAAAAATTCTTGGTTATGGTTGTCACCCGCGGAGGAGCACAAATCATGGAAGAAGAACTTGCATCCCTCAAAACTAAACTCCAAGATTTGGATAAGAAATTTCTCAGCCTCCATCTTCAGCATTCAACCATGAACATTAGGTTCTCTTCTTCCAATAATTTTCGTGGGCCAAAGCTTGATTTTCCTCGCTTCAATGGTAATGATCTGACTGGATGGATATACCAGGCATAACAATATTTTAGTCTGCATAATACTTTTGATGTCCAAAAATTTCCTCTTGCATCCTTTCATTTGGAACAAGAAGCCCTTCAATGGTACTGTTGGTACATCAAGGCTCATTCCAAGCAATCCTCCGTAAAACCCAAAAGGCGTCAGCTTCTCTCTCAATCTATCACAAAAGTATTAATTCAGTGGCACAGAATGCACCTCGAGGATGCTACAAGGGAACCGCTCCTTCAGATTTCGCATCCATTCCACATCTAAAGATTTGAGGACAAAGCTTTTTCTAAGGGAGAGGGAATGTTAGGAACCTGTGTCAAACCCGTGTCAACCCTTCTCTTTATTTTGTTAGTATATTGTTGTTGGACGCATATGCTTTGTAATTCGTCTCATAGTATTATATGTTCCATGCTATTGACCCATAGTACTGGGCATAGCCTTAGTATATAAGTGTGTGTTGAGGCCAATGGAGGTACCATGAAGTTATTTGTATTGAGCTTTCTCAAAGGAGGTTGCCCCCTCGAAGTGGCCTGCGATCAATACAAATATTCTGTGATCTCATATATAGTGCATTTATCAATTAATTGTTGCTGGTTCCTCACATATTCTAATATATGATAACATAATGTCTTCTTAAGACAAGTTAGAAGCTGGGTTTTTGTAACAATTTTTGTTTCAGAGTATATGAAATTCTAAGAAGTTATTTTGTGATAGGAAAATTTGCGTTCGAGGTCCTGGGACAAGGGTTTGGTTTTGTAATTTTGGTTAAAGATGGATTTTTTATCGAGAGGAAAGAATGATTATGGCATGCAGGTGGAAAGGATAATTTATCAGGGTGTGCAGATGTGCCCCTTCTTGAAAAATATCACCAAGCCAACTAATTTTAGCTTAGATTCTCCAATAAGGTTCTCGAATTGGTAAGGATTATTCCTATTGTTCCACAATTTAGTTGGATTTTTCATAGTGGTATTCCTTATTCTTTTGATTTCTTTCGATTCATATCGCCAATACACATATCAAAGAGGCTTAAATGCAAGGTTTATCATAACCATTTATGGGGAACTTGGGATTCAATAATATTTGTGATCCCAAACTAATGTTGACACACCATTTCCCATTTCCTTTTGACAATCAAAACCTTTGGGAATCTTCTATTGTGAGCCTGGAAATGTTCTTCATCCAAACTAAATATAATATATTTGCTATTCTATTTTTCTCCAAATCAGTTTTAGGTGCAAGGGAAACTTACAATTACTGTTGTAAAGTATATAATTTACAATCAAACTTGTTCATGGGATATACCCCCACCCCTAAACATAATTTGGACATGTCTCCTATGATGGATATGTCCCCAATTTGATATAGGGTCATTGATACCTTCATAGGAGGTGTTAAATTGTAGTCATTTTCATTGAACCAATGTGTAATATGATTTTCTAACCATTACCATTGTAGATAACCCATGTTAAGGTGCAATATTTGAAACATTAACACTGTGTGAGTCTTGATAAAATTAAAACCATCACAGATAATGATATAGGAGCATCGGGGCCTAGGTAGAACAGTTAAGGGTGATCGACATGAAGAAGGACGACTAGAGGGATTGCCGACGGTCACTGGTGCGGAAGAGCAGATTGGCTGTCGAAGTCAATAAGTCCAATAGGAGCAATTGATACACATATCGATAGAAGGTTGGGAAGGTTGAGAGTTGACATGTAAAAGGTTGACAGACGACATGGTAGCAACGGGGATGTCAAGGGTCGACATGTTGTTGAACCGTGACTTCGACAAGTTTGGATCGATGAAGCCTGAAGAGTGCAAAAGGAAGCCGATGGAAGACAGTATGGTCGAGGCAGTGATAAGATCGACTACTATAGCAGTGTCAGAAGGGTGCGTAAAAGTCAAGAGGAGTACTTGGAAACAATTTGGGGTTGCTAAGGAAGTTATTAGCAGTTATGGAGGGTAGTTGGGATCATGACGGATGTCAACACAGGTAGAGATTGTGTAGCATGGCAGAGGCGATGATAGTTGCAGGTCTGCAGGATCTGAGGAAGTCGACAGACAGAGGAAACATGTCTCATGGGTGGGAGTGATCTCAGGAGAAATAATAGTAGAGTAGAAGGCCGAGGGGTTGAGATCAGTTGGACAACTTGGCACTTAGAGAGTCAAGCAGGGTGAGTAGAGCTCAAGAGAATTTTTGTAGACTGGAGAGGAAAGTCACACATCTATAGAGCGTAGAGAAGATCGAGCCATAGGATAGAGTTCTGTAGTGAACTAGGAGAGGGTGACGGTCGACACATTGAGAGAGTACACAGTTCTATATTGTAATTGGCTAAGGCTAACAATAGTTAGTTATTTTCATTCCTTGCAGTTTGCATTGTAACCATTTTGGTAGAAGTAATATAAGCCAGCTTCTGGCATCTTGTTTACATCATGTCTATGTGAACCCGTGTGTTGTGTGTGAATTGTTAAGCAAGAACCTTTGTCATAAGGCACCTTGCATCAGTTGGTATTAGAGCCCAAAAGTAAGTTCGATCAAGTTGAAGTAGTATCATGTGGATAGGAGAGACTACGAGTGTGTTGAACAGCTCCAGCTGCGGTTGGGTAGAGTTGTGCATGACTTGTTGAAGTTCGGTTGCGATTGTACGAATGGGAGTTTCAACCGAGGTTGAAAATGGCTCATAGAGGCGTTAACATTCGAGGCGTTGGATGAAGAGAACGTGGCGCATTAGTCATATTTGATTGTGAGATGTTCGACGAGTACATCCAAACAATGCAAAATTTGACAAATGAAATCGCATTGATCAAAGAAATCCAAAGGCGTGGTTGTATTCCTGATGCATTAGACCACATCGACGATGAGGTCGAAGAAGTGGAAGCATGGGAAGCAGCAGGAGAAGAACCAGAAGACAAACTGATCAAACTTCTGATAGATATGAGAGTTTAGAAAAAGATAGATGTACGTACCTACTCAAGAAGTCTAAATCCATAATACTTGATCGACTGGTTCATAGATATGGAGAAATACTTCAACATAGAGCAGATCGAGGATCCTAAATGGGTTAAGGCTACATGTCTGAGGTTGAAGGGTCACGCCTCATTGTGGTGGGACAATGTGTAGGATGACAGATTCAAGAAGGGCAAGGAGAAAATCAAATCTTGGGATAGGATGGTTTCCAAGCTGAAGGGGAAGTTCTTGCTAAATGACTATGTGATTTCCTTGTTCCGGAAGTTGCAGAACTTTTGACAAAAAGAGATGACCGTGAAGGAGTACATGGAAGAGTTCTATAAATTATCGATAAGGTCGGGATAGACCGACGAAGGAGAAGAAGCTGTCGCAAGATATGTCAATGGCATGAAATATGCCATTCAGGACGATTTGAGCATGTCAAGATTCAGAGCGGTCGGTGAAGCTTACCAGTTAGCTCTGAAGGAAGAAGAGAAATTGTCGAGGAAATCTGCAACGACTAGAGGTAGGATGACTGGTTGGGGTGTAAAGACTGTTTCCATGAAAATAAAAAGTAGCAGTTACATGAGAGAAGCCGTTGAAGAAAACCGATGTGCAAAAGGGACATTGACAAGGGAGAAAGTGCAAGAAAGCTGATGTGATGGTTGAGAAACACGCGGTTGAGGTGCGTATGGTCGAAGTGGTCCATCCGAAAGAAAAGGCGCTGATAGACCAGCCATAATATCTTAAAAGTGTCGTGGAGCAGGACACAAGGCATATGAATTCCCAGAGAACCTACATGCTGTAGAGGAGTCGAAGCTTAGACGTAGAAGGGATGAGCAAGTCAATGAGAGGACATAATCGACATTTGAAAACAATGAGGATGAGAAGAAGAAAAATCAAAACCTGACGGTCAGGAGAACATTGGTTCAGGAAGACCGACGCGATGAGCAAGAACCGGCAAAATGAAAGGATATCTTTCGAACTAAAGTGCGAATCAGAGAATGGTGTTGCGAGACCATAGTTGATGGTGGAAGAACTGAGAATCTTGTCTCGACAGAGGTCATCGACAGGATCGGGTTGAAATGTCAAGAACATCCAGACCCTTACAAGATCTCATGGTTGCAGGAAGGACATCATGTGAAGGTGACTAGAAAGTGCCTGATTAACTTCAGAGTCGAGGGATTTGAAGATAGTGTACTGTGCGACGTAATCCCAATGGACATGTGCCATCTATTGTTAGGGAGACCATGGAAATATTATTGGAATATGATCTATGATGGTCGAGCCAACGTAGTCACAATGTGGAAGAATGGCGTGCAAAGGACTCTTAAGCCGAAGCCGGAGGAGCAAGCTGACAGTAAGCAGGGCGAGAGCAAATTTTGGGAGAAGCGAGTGCTAATGTGTTCAGAGAAAGAATTCCTTGTGGAGGAGGAAAAGCAGTCAGGATGTTTTTCTATCATTCTAGAGGGACCTTATGTCGAGAAGGCGACAATGGAGAATATTTCACTCGAGGTGGGAAAGATGCTTGAATAGTTTCGAAGCATAGTAGTCGATGAGACACCGATGGGATTTCCACTGACGAGAAGCATATCCCATCAGATCGACTTGATTCCAAGGTTGAGTCTGCCAAACAAAGCACCACATAGGGTGAGTCCAATAGAAGGTCAGGAACTCAATCGACAGGTCCATGAGTTGTTGGACAAGAGATTGATTAGAGAGAGTCTGATTTCATGCGCGGTACCAACATTATTAGCGCCGAAGAAAGGTGGAGAATGGAGGATGTGTACATACTCTAGAGATATCAACAAGATCATGATCAAGTACCAGTTTCCATTACCGAGGATGGATGACTTGATGGATTTCTTGAGTGGAGCGAAGTACGTCACGAAGATAGAACTGAAAAGTGGTTATCACCAGATTCCGGTTAGAGAAGAAGATGAATGGAAGACAGAATTCAAGCTGAAGGAAGGGATGTATGAGTGGTTAGTCATGCCATTCGGATTGACTAATGCACCTAGTACATTCATGCGGTTGATGAATGAGGTATTGAAACCATTCTTGGGTAATTTCGTCGTAGTATACCTAGAAGACATCCTGATATTTAGTCGAACCAAGACAGAGCACTTGGGGCACATTCGAAAAGTATTGCAGAAGTTGTAGGAAGAGAAGCTGATGGTGAACCTGCAAAATTGTTTCTTCATGAAGGAAGAAATGGTGTACTTGAGATTTGTAATCTCGGGTAAAGGGTTGGTGATGGAACCAGAAAAGGTGAAGGCAATATTGTATTGGATGGAACCGACAAGTACAACTGGAATAAGGAGTTTCCATCGACTTGCTAGTTTCTACATGAAGTTCATTCGGGGATTCAGTTGGATTTGCACACCTTTAACAGAGTGCATGAGGAAAGGGGAATTCAAGTGGATGGAAGCAACCTAGTGAGATTTCAACAAGTTGAAGGAAAAGGTCACCGAGAGCCTAGTTTTAGCACTCCCAAATTTCGACAAAGCTTTCCAGGTCGATTGTGACGTGAGTGGAATGGCAATTGGAGCAGTGTTGAGACAGGAGGGCCAACCAATTGCATTTTTCATTGAGAAGTTGGATGATGGGAAGCGGAAATATTCGGTCTATGACCAGGAATTTTATGCTGTTGTCCAAGCATTGAAGAAGTGGAGGCATTATTTGTTTCCCAAGGAATTTTTGCTATACACAGATCACCAAGCACTGAGGTATCTGAATACTCAGTCAAAGTTGAATCAACGACACATGAAATGGGTCGAATTCCTATAGGGATATACTTTCATGTTGCGACATAAGTCGGGCAAGTTGAACAAGGTTTCCGATGTGCTAAGTCGAAGAGTTGCATTGCTGAACATGACAATAGTTTAGGAAACATGAATAGAGTTGGTAAAGGCAGAGTATGTGACCGACAAGGATTTTGCGAAAGCATGGGAGGCTTGTTGTGAACCGTGGAGTGTTGATAGGAGTCCATACTTGGATGATTTTATCCAAGAGGGATACCTATTCAAGGGACAACAATTGTGTATTCCCAGAGGATCCATAAGGGAGAACCTAATCCGAGAGTTGCATAGCAGTGGATTAGCAAGTCATTTTGGCATTGACAAGACCAGGGCATTGGTAGCAAAAAAGTATTATTGGCCAGGAATGATGACAGATGTTGGAAAGTGGGTTCGACAATGTAGATTTTTCCAGTTGGCAAAAGGGAAAAGTTAGAATACGGGGTTGTATACACCATTACATGTACCGGATACCCCATGGGAGCACCTAAGCATGGATTTTGTGCTAGGATTGCCGAAGACGTAGCAAGGGAGTGACTAAATATTTGTTGTAGTTGACAGATTTTCAAATATGGCACACTTTATTCCATGTCGAAATACAAGTGACGCCAAAGGAATTGCTGTACCATTCTTCAAGGAAGTAGTCAGATTGCATGGGTTGTCTAGGAGTATCACATCAGACAAAGATACCAATTTTATGGGACATTTCTGGAGAACCTTATGGAAGAAACTGGACACGAGGTTGCAGTTTAGCTTGGCATATCATCCGTAGACAGACGGACAAACCGAGGTGGTGAATAGAAGTTTGGGAAACCTTCTAAGGTGTTTGACGACCGATAGACCCAAGCAGTCGGGGAATGTGTTGGTGCAAGAAAAGTTTGCATATAACAATTATGTGAATCGGTCGACAAAGTTGAGCCCATTCCAGATTGTTCAGGGAAGAATCCCACATGGAGTGGTGGATTTGGTCGAGTTACCGACAGAAACTAGGAAAAGCGCGGATGCTGAATCATTCGCAGAACATATGAAAGAAGTGCATGAGGATATGTGAAAGCGCATAGAGAAGAGCAATGTGACATACAAGTTGAGAGCCGATAGGAAGAAGAGGCTACAATCGTTCTATGAAGGAGACTTAGTCTATGCACATTTGCGAAAGGAGATATTTCCAACAGGAACATATAACAAGCTGAAGCTGAAGAAGATTGGACCATGTAAGATTCTGAAGAAAATTTTGGACAATGCTTATGTGTTGGAGCTGCCTAATTACTTGAGCATTTCACCAATGTTTAATGTCCTAGATCTGTACAAGTTTGAAGAAAGTTCAAGCAGTGGAAGCGCGGAGGTGTTGAACATCGATTGGATAGTGCAGATTCTAGATCAATAGAAAGAGGAAATCCCAAAAGTAATGGAGGAATGCGAAGTCAGGCGTATGTGCAATTCGCGAAAGAAGGAATACTTAGTGCGATGGAAAAATGATGAGTTGCAGGAGGAGACATGGATTTACGAAGAAGAGTTCAGGAGATTGACAGAGCAGTCGAGTTCTTTTTCACTTGCAGAGTCTGATGTAGGAGCCTCAGGGCCTAGGAAGAACAATCAAGGATGATCAACATGAAGAAGGACGACCAGAGGGATTGTCAATGACGATTGGTGCAAAAGAGTAGATTGGATGTCGAAGTGAATAAGTCGAGCAGGAGCAGTTAATACGCATATCGACAGAAGGTTGGGAAGCTTGAGAGTTGACATGTCAAAGCCCGATAGACAACAGGGTAGTAGCGGGGATGTCGAGGGTCGACATGTTGTTGAACCGAGACTCCGAAAGGTTTGGACCGACGAAGCCTGAAGAGTGCAAAAGGAATCCGACAAAAGACAGTATGGTCGAGGCAGTGATAATATCGACTACTGTAGCAGTGTTAGAAGGGCACATAGAAGTCACAAGGAGTACATGGAAAGAGTTCGGGGTTGCTAAGGAATTTATTAGCAATTATGGAGGGTAGTTGGGATTGTGATGGATGTCAACAAAGGCAGAGATTGTGCAGCACGGTAGAGGCGCTGACAGTTGCAGGTCTGCAGGATCTGAGGAAGTCGACAGACAGAGGAAGCATATCTCAAGGGTCGGAGTGATCTCGAAACAACAACAACAGAGTAGAAGGCCGAGGGGTTGAGATCAATGGGACAACTTGGCACTTGGAGATTCAAGAAGGGTGAGTAGAGATCAAGAGAAGTTTTGTAGATTAGAGAGGAAAGTCACACATCTACAAAGCGTAGAGAAGATCGAGCCATAGCTCAAAGTTCTGTAGTGAACCAGGAGAGGGTGACGGTCGACACACAAAGAGTGTGCACAATTACTTCTGTATTGTATTTGGATAAGGCTGACAATAGTTAGTTATTTTCATTTCTTGCAGTTTGCATTGTAACCGTTTCGGTAGAGGTAATATAAGCTAGCTTCTGGCATCTTGTTTACATCATGTCTATGTGAACGCGTGTGTTGTGTGTGAATTGTTAAGCAAGAACCTTTGTCATAAGGTGCCTTGCGTCAGATAAAAGAGATCTTGACCCATATCCACAATTACATAAACCTATCACCAATTATGGAGTCACAAATCTCAAAAAAATTTAAGTATCATTCTCATATATATACTATACCAATTTGTAAATTTAAACTCTAAAATTTTTAAATCTTTGAGCTTACAAAAATTTATTTCTTTTCTTTTCAACATACATAAACCTATCACCAATTCTAAAGTTATAGTGAAAAATTATCATCAAAATAATAAATTGCTTTTGAATAAAATAATTTGAATTATAGTAGTTTTATAATTTTGATTAACAATATTAATATAAAACCTCCATTGAAATACTTCAAGCATTCTCATTATCCATTTAAAAGTATGTTTAGTTATAACTGAAAGGCATTTTTTGAGAGTTGAATATATTACATTTTCAAAAAGCTAATAAAACCATTGATAACAATCAAATTAATAAAATATCAATAAGAATTAAAAACTTGATACACGATTTAAATCCCCAAAACCAGACAGCCAATCAAATATCCCTGTATAATTGCAGTGTGAATATTTTTGGACTTTAGAGGCTATTTAGAAATATTATTGAAGTCTTAGTTAGTTTCTTTATAATAAAGTGATGTAATCATGAGTTAAAAATGTAGTCACTAAAATATTAGATATTTGGGATTTATCTACCTACTCCTCTCTCTCCTACTATTTAAATATAAATTGCATCACTCAATAAAGAAGAAATCCATATCTCTAATTATTATGTTCATTCTCGTCCATACTCTTGTATGTGTAAAAGATGACATTCTATCAAAGCCACGACGAGGAGAAGCTGAGGAAGCGTGTGAAGGAGTTGAGAGATTGTTGTGATCAAAGAGGGCATCGAGGAATTGTAATAAAACACAATTGGAGAGAAGCAATCCAACTTGATTTAAGAGATGTTTTTTTGATTTTAGTAGTACTAAAGTGTATCTTGATTTTATGTTTATTGTGCGTGAAAGGTTAGTCCCCTACAAGTGCAATAGGGGCCTTCCTTGATCATTCTATGAGTATAGACACAAAGTGTGGGAATTTTCCAAAAGGTATAAGGTGGTAGAGAAGATGTGTGACCTTCTAAAGTTAGGAATAAAGGTGTTGGTAAGATAATACCAAATCAATTCTTATGTCTAAAAAAAACTCAAAATTTGTTCAAAGGGATTAAGATAGTACATTCAGTTTTGATACAAAGTGGGATGATGTTGGCTTAAACAAAAAAAATATATTATATTGATTTGATATCAAACCTAGATATATTAAGAATCTAGAGGGATTAAATATCCTATGGTGTAAATTTTTTCTTAATGTGTAAAAACATTAAGATAAAAATAATTTACATCTCAAGAAAAATTGGATCCCTCTCGATGCTTGATAAATCCAGGTTTAAGATGGATCTATGTTGATTGCACCGAGAGAAGCGAGGTGCTCTAGAGCCCAATATGGGGGAGAAGTTGTCATGTTTTTAGCGTTATGCATTAAGAAAATATTAAATGTAAAAATTAATAAATTAATAAACCACGTGATTTATATATCTAAAAAAATTAAACGAACATAGAGTCATTTTAAACCCGGATTTTCCAAGCACCGGAGAGGGATCAAATTCATTGAGGTGTAATTATTTTTACTGAAATTAATAAATTACATGGAGTAAATGGTAAAAAATAATTATACCTCATTATAATTGATCCCTTTTGGTGCTTGGTAGATCTAGATTTAAGATGGATGTATGTTGGTTTATTTACATTTTTCATCAATTACATTAGAATATAACTTAAGACAAAAACTCACTACTCTTCAATTATTATCATTATTATTTAGATATTATTAAATAGAAAAAAATAACAATATTTTCAACCCTTCAAGTCCATTGATACTTACCCCATTCTTTGAATAACAAGGAAAAAATACCTGAAACTCAAATTCCATATCAAAGCACTTGAAAGGAGACATATGTCACTCCATTCACCTTCCACATTAAAAAATAAGAAAATCAAATGTGTCAAACATTAACATAAAAGATTTTGTAACTCTACCAAATCCAATTATTTGGAGAAAAACCTTTGGTGGGAAAACTCCAATTAGGAGCTTTTGGAAATGGTGAAGGACGAAGAATAATCTCGCGACGAGATGGAGGAGTTCCTGGTGAACGAAGAGTACAAAATCTAGAAGAAAAATACTTTGTTTCTCTATGATTTGGTGATAACCCATGCCCTTGAATTTCCTTCACTCACTGTACAATGGATTCTAGTCCGTGAAGACCCCCCTAGAAAATATTATTCCATTCAAAAAATGATACTCGGGATTCATACTTATGACAACGAGCCCAATTATATTATGTTGGCCCAAGTTCAACTCCCACTAGATGATGCAGAGAATGATTCCAGATGGTATGAAAGCAAGAACGGGGAGATTGGAGGGTTTGACTATGCTAATGGCAAGGTATGGTTAATGATATCAGTGTTGTTATGAACTGTAGTAGTATTTTTAGTGCTTCATCTCCAATCTGGCCTACAATTGAAGTGTTTCTCATCTATGTAAGGGATACTTTCTAGGGTTAGGGTTTGACTCATTTTATCACGATGGATTTTTGTTTTATGTTTTTGATAAAGTGTGTAAAGATGTAACAGATAAATTATCAAAGCCAATTTTTAGGTTTATCTTGGTTTGGTGAATGGTACTGCAATTCTTAATCAAGGATTTGGGTTTAATAAATATTTGGTGAGTTGTTTCACTAGAGTGAAGATGGAACATGGGGAAGATACAAGATTTCCATTTGGATCATTAAGATGGAGTGTTTATTCCTCCACTAATTGGGTAGATATATACATGAGGGAGTTGATTACCCCACGGGGTAAGTTTGTTGTTTGCATCAATAGAGAGTTTATGGACACATCATTCATCTTTTGTGAGTAGTTGTATGGATATATATGGATTCTATGTGATGTATTAGGTATACTTGGATGTACATGGGATTGTCACCTATGTATTATGGATGGCAATGATAGTGCTAGTTTTCACATGGCACGTGAGGAGATTCATGCTATGTTGGAGAAACTTACTAACATTCAATATTCCACTAGAAGTGATGAACTTCCAGTATGGTGGAGTAATCTAGAAATCCTCCATGATGATATATTCTTTCTTTTGATCCTGATGTTTGGGAGGATGCAACTAAGACAATGGGACCCTGGAATTCTTTAGAATGATAGTTTTCCACAAGTAACAGTTCCATTGGGAGACATGAAGTAGAGACAGTGGGATACAAAAATCCATTGGCATTATGGATTGCTTGGGATGGCATTATCATCTAGAGGAATGCAACACAGAAGGTGGGATCATGGCATTCAGTTGTTGCAGTTGGTGGTTGGATTGCTACAAAGGAGACAATGTTACATTTGGGAAGAGAGTAATAATCAGAGTGGTGCAACAGAAACATGGTGAACCTCTAGTATTTAGCTTGGAATTGAGGATTCCAATTATAGACATCCAACAACATATTTTGAGGAGTGAAGTCATTGTTTGGATGCATAGATGGTTGGATTTGGTTCCTTGCTTGAGGAAAATAAATTTTGGGAGGGGAGGAATGTCATGTTCCCATTTTTGTCAGTACCAAGAAGCATCCAATGACCCATCAAACCCCCATGGATCATAGTGAACATGAGTGAATTAATTAATAAGGGGGATAACATTGGCTAATTACCCTAGGAAATTAAATTAACAAGGAATACATTTATCCTATAGTTGTTTTAATAAATTAAATTAGAGGTGATGTAATTATTATTTGGATATTTAATTATTAATTAAATGTGATAATAGTTGGAAGATTCCAAGGAATCCATGAGGGTGCATAAGGAGATAAGGATAGCTCAATGAGTCTTCAACCAAAGAGGAAACTGAGAGAAAGCATGTCTAAGAAAAAAAGAAGGAAACTGGCAAAAGAAGTGAAAAGCAGGCAAGTGCATAAAGCAGGAAAGTGCATAAAGCAGGAAAGTGCACAAAGCAGGAAAGTGCAGAAACAAAGCCAGTCTTGAAAAGTAGGAAACATCAGTAAAGAAAGGAGGATGTAGTTTACAACAAGGAATAAAATATAGCCAGTGTGTAAAACAGGAAACATCAGGAAAAAAAGGAGGACGCAGTTTCCAAAAAGGAAGAAAGCTAACGAGTGTGAAAAGAAGGAAATTTCCAACTCAGTCAAGGAAGGTGCATTGGATGAGGAAAAGTAGGTTCATTATCAAATTAAATTTCTCAATAATTCACCCAATCTATAAAATAAGGATGGGGCACCACTTTCACGTCTTGTGAAATTTTATCACTTTGAATTAGTAATCTTTAAGCTTCTCTAGGATTTGGAGATGCGCCCATAGCCACCTGTGGGAGATGTACCCCATAGTTAGTGTTCCACTCTTTAGCATATCGTTCAATGCATCCAATGATGACTTATTTTCAGGTATGATCCATCCCATTTCATGAATATATTAATCCTTTAGAGTTGATGCAGAGATCCGAGCAGATTTGATGAGGTTTTGATGAGATTCACTTGGAGAGAGAGATCAGTTGGAGAGATTGCACCCTTGTAAGTAGATTCAAAAGTTCATTGCACCTCCCATGATAATACATAATATACTTGACCTCCTATATATCATATTAAGTGATTACACCTTCCCTTCTTACTCTTCTTGAAGTTCTCGTCTCCAATCATTGTAAAAATTCAAGAATTGATGACTCTCTGTAAAGTAGGAGCTATGATACTTCTCTGCATTTCTTAATAAGATCATTTAATGTTTGATTCAGCATATTTATTAATGTATAATTTCATATTGACCCTCTGATAAATAATTTGAGATCCCTGATGGCTGTTTGTGTTTACTTTTCCCAAGACTAGGTCTTTAGGCATCAACTTTTGAATAGTTTTACAATATTTTTATTTAAAAAGTATTTGGATGCCTATTTTCAGTTATTTTAGTCATAATAGGTTATTAAGATAGTGATGAATCCCATCCAAGTCTCATATTAATAATTTGTGAGCCTTGTTTCATGTTTGGAAGATCCCGAAGAAAAACTAGTTGATTAGTCCACCATAACGCTCTTCCTCTATTGACCTCCAAACACTACCAAATCCTCTTAAAACCTCTGTAAATATTTCCCAGCTATAGAATAATGGGTAAATACCTGTTATCCAAAATTTTGTTTCCTTCAAGAGTAAGATGATGAATCTATTATGCATATGCTAGTGTACCCAGGAAGCCTTGTCTAAACTTCAGTGGTAGTTGTTGTCGAAGCATAAAAGGTCCCAGTACATTGTGCATAGGATTATGAAGCTAGACTTGATTCTATTTTTTATGCTTCTGCACAATCATTGTAATATTTTTCATATCCAAAAGAGCACAACTCTCAAGCTCTTAGTGGGTTAATCTATGTTGATGTATTTGTAACTTTGGAAGATATTCACTTGTATATTGTATGTATTACATTTGTTCTTTATTGTATCCCCAACGAAGATGTATTATTCCTCCGATTGGAAGTGTTGTCATTTGTATTTGCAAGTGTCACAAGTTACATTGTAAGTGTCGTAACTTATATTTGATGGGTTATTAGACCACCTTGGTGGGGTCGGCCCTGTATGAGTTATGTGGAAGGGTTATTAGGCTTCCTTAGGAAGTCAGCCCAGTTAGGGTTAAAGGCAGGTTAAGTTAAAGTATAAATAGAGAGTGTGAATCTCTCATTCTATTCATTCACTCACTCATCCAATTCTCATAGTTGAGAGAGAGGAGTGCACACAAGTGGAGGAGGAGTAGTTGTTGAAGACATCTATATTTTGGGGTTTGATCTTTGTATTGGTGCTCATTCCATCTCTGAGGAAGTTGCGGGTTTTTTCACCTTCTTGGTTTTCCCCGAGGAAACATTGTGTCTATGATTGTTATGTTGTGCATGTTATTCTCCTAGTAGGGTCCTAGATAATATTTGAATGAAATTATCAAAATTATAACATGGTATCAGAGTTGAACTAAGAAGAAGACATTGTGCAGCTGCGGAAGCTAGGGATTCTTAATTTTTGGGTTTCTCTCCACAGATCATCAAAGGCAGGAGGATAGGCTGTCTCTACTAAGGAAGGCGCATTATTCTGTCGAGACAAAATTTGATTCTGAGCACTTTCAGTTTTTGGCCTGTCATTGCTGCGGGAAATTAGGGCTTTTGACAGAAGTGGAATTTTGGAGTTCTCTCAGCATAGGATTGATCTCCTCAGCAAAATCGAAGTTTAGATACCAATATCGGACTTTTTGGTTGGGAAGAACCCTGGGCTCTATCAAACCATAGTTTGGGATTTTGACCAAAAAACCAGAAAACCAGATTTTGACAGAAGCCGCAGATCCAAAATTCGTAGGTCAAATTTGAGGGGTCAATTTTTGGATTTTTCAAAATTTGAGCACACTAGCTTGCTTGCCTTAGTCAATTGCATCTCCCTATTGAGACAGAAGTTTGGAATTCCAAGTTTATATTTTTAGGGTTTCTCTGACAAACCCTAGCTAGCTCCAGATCCAGATTCAGCAAATCAAGTGGTAAGACCTAAATATTTTATTTCCATTTGAGTTTCTCATTAAAATTTCTCACCACACCAAGATTGATGATAAGCTTGAAGGGGATGATAACTTTTGAGCATGGAAGTATAGGATTGGGTTAATCCTAGAAGAGAATGAATTGGACACCTACATAGGTGAAGAGGTTCCAGTTCCAGAGGGAGATGAGGCTAAGGCCTTACATAATAAGAACTTGGTCAAGGCCAAGAGAATCATTGCAGATTCCATCAAAGACCATCTCAAACCACATGTGTCTTCCCTAAAGACACCCAAGGATATGTTTGAATCCTTGACCAAGCTATTTGAAGGAAAGAATATAAATCAGAAGATGACATTGCGGAACCAATTGAAGAGTGTAAAGATCCAGAATGGAGAGACCATCCGATCCTACTTTGAAGGTCTCTCAAATCAAAGAACAAATTGAAGTTGTGGACGAAGTGGTGGAGAATGGAGAAATTGCGATGACCACTTTGAATGGCCTACCTAGGTCATGGGACTCCTTCATCCAAGGAATTTGTGTAAGAAGGAAATTGATTTATTACAGAAGACTGTGGGAGGAATGCTCACAAGAAGAAACTAGGCTTGTGGCCTGAGAAGAAAATATGGGAAGTGAAGACCAAGCTCTCACAAATCACAACAGGAGAAGTAAGTTCAAGAGGGAGCAACCTCATCATAATAAACCTTCTCACCATCATCAAAAGATTAAAGATCTCTCTCACATTAGATGCTACTCATGTGATGAGAAGGGACACTATGCCTCAGAATGTCCCAGGAACAGAAAAGGATTCAACAAGAAGAAGAAGAAGAACAATGAGAAGAGATATCATGCTCATGCTGCTGAGGATGGTGAACCTCCCAGAAAGAATACCAAGGAAGAAAGTGAAGACTCTTCAAGTGACGAACAATATGTTCTAATCTTTGCTCTCACAGGTACTGTTACACATGGGTGTAATGATTTGCTTATTGATAGTGGGGTTTCCAAAAATATGACAGGATTTACAGAATCTCTTATGGACCTATCTGAACATGAGTCACCTCATAAGGTGAAACTTGGGGATTACTATCAATATCCATTAAAAGGACATGGTGAAGCCTCCTACAAGTTAGACTCTGGGAAGTCTTTAAAGATGCAAGATGTTCTTTATGTACCTGGAATCAAGAAGAATCTTCTCTCCATATCATCTTTGGATGCAAAAGGGATGAGAGTTTCATTTGTGGATGGACAAGTACTTATTTGGCCAAAATGTAAGACCATAGATGATGCAATAGTGATTGGAGAGCAAGAGGGAGGATTGTACAGATTGAAGGGACAACCTGAACAAGCTACGGTACATGAATCCATGGAGCAAAGTGAACTTTGGCACAGAAAGCTTGCACATGTGCACTATAGAGCACTACCAATTGCAAGAAAAGTAGTAGAAAGTATTCTTGAAATACAGTCAAAGCATGAAAGGGTTTGCAAAGGATGTGCAAAAGGAAAGAACACAAAGAAGGCATTTTCAAGCAGTGAAAGCAAGGCAAAAGGAATCTTGGAAATTATCCACTCCGATGTATGCGGTCCGATGTCATCCAGTTCTCTGAGTGGTAATGTATATTATGTTTCTTTCATTGATAATTTATCTAGGAAGAATTGGATTTATTTCTTGAAAAAAAAAGATGAAGTATTCAACAAATTCAAGGAATTCAAAGCCTTGATAGAAAACCACAATGAAAACAAGATCAAGACCTTTAGATCCGACAATGGTGGAGAATTCACTTCAGCAGACTTCAAGATGCTATGTAGGGATTAAGAGGGAGTTGACCACTCCTTACAATCCACAATAAAATGGAGTTGTAGAAAGGAAGAATATAACTATCATGGAAGCAACACGGGAAATGCTTCATGACCAAGATCCACCTATGCATCTATTGGAAGAAGCAGCAAGGATAGCTGTATATGTACAAAACAAAACACCACACATGATACTTAACAACAAGACATCAGAAGAAGCTTTCTCCGGTAAGAAAACAGAAGTGAGCCATCTCAGGATATTTGGCTGTCCAGTATATACATATGTTCCCAGAGAAAAGAGGACAAAGCTAGATCCTTCAGGAAAGAAGGGTATATTCGTGGGTTACAGTGAAAATTCAAAATCATACAGAATCTACTTTCCAGGGTTCAAGAAGATTGACATCAGCAGGGATGTGACTTTTGATGAAGACTTAGCATATATCAAAACCAAGAAACCACCTATTGAAGACAATGAAGAACCAAGAGTACCCATAATACAAGATACCACCATGATCGAAGCAATTCCAGAAGAGGATCGTGAAATAGAAGATCCACAAGAGCCTATAGATCCACCTTGTGAGAAGAAATCTCACAAGAGGAAACCAACATAGGAAAGAGATCTCATCCAAGATGCAGAGAGGTATGGTGTTCCAGAATAGGAACACAGAGAAAGAAAAAGGACAAGGTCACACACCAACTATGTAGCCTTACTATGTGACATAATGAACAAAGAACCTTCTAGTTATGAAGAAGCGGCATAAAAGAAAGAATGGAAGGAGGCCATGGTCAAGGAATACCAGTTGATCATGAAGAATGATGTTTGGGATGTGGTCCCAAGACCAAATGGGGAGTCTATTGTGAATTCCAAGTGGATCTACAAGATCAAGCATGCTGCAAATGGCAGCATAGAGAAATACAAGGCAAGGTTTGTGGTTGGTGGCTTCTCCCAGAAAGAAGGGATAGATTATGAAGAAACTTTTGCACCTGTAGCCAGATACACTTCCATTAGAACAATGCTTTCTCTGGTTGCATTGATGAAGTGGAAGATACACCAGATGGATGCCAAGTAAACCTTCTTGAATGGTGTAGTTGAAGAGGAAGTGTATGTGGAGCAACCACTCGGATTTGAGACACATGATAGGGAGTCACATGTGTGCAAATTAAAGAAAGACTTGTACAGTTTGAAAAAGCACCCAGGGCATGGTATGGCACGATTGAGAGCTTTGTTGACCAAGTCATGACCTCACAGTCGACAGGGGTCCACCAACTGTCGAAACATATCGCAATCTCCCTGGGCATTGGCCCGGGAAGGTTTGAGCCCACCCAACAACACCCGTAGAGCAGATGAGGTCTCACCCGAGGCATCCAAGAAGAGCATACGGAACCATGTTTCCACCGAGGGAGGAGGCACGTTGTGGCAATATGATACCAAAATCAATTCTAAGTATTCATCATGAAGTTATAGTATATCACTTTAATCGCAGCATTTGACATTACAGTAAATAGATATCTATAACATACTATTGCGGCACACACATCATAGCGATAGAAACAGATAATTGCATTAAGAAAAGACAATAACATAAGTATCGAGCAACATTACACACAGATTGCATCGAATCATCATCTTTATATTACTGTGGCAAACCAAAAGCAGTACATGAAATTATGCGCAACTCCCGCATTATATCTCTGTCAATCTTTGCATATAGATCTATCTCACTCTTCTATCCATCGACTCTCCTCTAACACTTACAATGCTCATCTATTTATAGGCTTCTGCCAATTATAACACTTGTCCACTTACCTAACCGACACTTGTGGACAATTGACTAACTGACTTGGTCTAATGACCCAAAAACCCACATACCGCGGTACAATTGACTCGATATTACAAAATACATGACCCAAAACCCGCCATCTGCGGTATACTTGACTCAATATTACAAAATACATGGTCCAAGTGACCCAAAACCCACCAATTGCGGTATACTTTGGCACCAAATACTCCTTTTGTGCCTTCATCCAATGTGTCGCAATGTTGGCGGTACCGTGACACATCCTCATCAAATCGCCTGCCAACAGCCCCCCAACACAATCTTGTGGCTCACCCTTGAGCCAAGTCAATTGTTGGACAGAGTGCATGTCGCGGTCCTTGCTTTGAAGTCTACATACGGCTATTCGACATTCCTCACCAACTCCTGAGCCTCCTGAGCTATTTCCTGACTGCTGACCACATCTTCGGTCGATGGTTGATCGACAAGCTTGTCCATGACCTGTTGTCGAAACGTCTATACTGTGGGGACTACTTCACTGGCCTGTAGCATCCGTTTCCCACCAGTGTCTTGGAATTCTTCTAACTAGGTTTCCCGTAGCTTCTGGCATTTGTTTTCCTTGGCAACCCGTTGTTGCAATTCCTTTAGTTCATGTGATTTAGTGACTTGCTCCATTAGGGGAAAAGTTCTCATCATAGCCTTCAATGTGGCCACTTGCTTTTCCACTTCCTGCCGGGTCTTAGCGAGCTGCTCAATTTGATCATCGTGAACGATGCGGCCCCAAAACTCTACTATTTCAACGGTGAGCCTGGTTGCCTTCATCTCCAGCTCCTCCATCTGGGTGGAAACTTCCTCAATTGCCCTTCGTCGGTCATCTAGCTTGGTTTTAGGTGTACTTGGTTTCAACTGTGCCTTCAACTAGTCATTCTCCTGTCGCAAGTGAAGAATAGCAGCTCCCAATTGCTGTACTCGGTGAAGCACATCTACCTCTTTAGTGGGCTCCGGGACATGTTAATAAGCCTCCGCAATTGCTCAGTCAACCCGAGCACTGTCATCCCACATGCGAGACTTCTCTGCAATAAGGAAGTCTTGTTCTTTTTTAAGTGCTTCTACTTCGTGACCCTTCTCAGCTCGCTCCTTCTTAAGGTCGGCTTCCAGATCATCCACGATGGTCTGTGCTGCAGCAGCCCTGCTTGTAAGCTCATCCATCGCGGTGGTTGCAACTGCCTAACTGGCCTGTAAGTGCTGAAAGCTCTTGCTTATTTCTTGCATCCTATCCGCCATTTCCTGGGAGGCGACCTTCTGCATTGTCACCAGTGCCATTGCTGGTAGTTCATTAACATTAACAACGATCTCGGTAACCATCTGCAACACATTCTGCAAAGCCTCGTTATCGGTCACAACCGCAGTCGGGGGAATGTTAATATTCTGGACTTGGGGCGTAGTGCGGATTGTGACCGTCTCATGTATGGGTATAGTACCAGGTTCCTTTTGTGATACTTCATTACACAAAGAATCCATACGAGCAACAAGCGTAGAAAATCTGTAATGTCCCCATTCAAATAAGTGCATAGTAAGACAATCCCATAAATCCTACTAGTTTCCTAGGTTGGATGGGCACATGTGGGATGGTAATAAGGAAACTAATAAATGATATTTAGACATTAGAATGGTTCAATCATTTGATAAATATGATGAATAAATAAATTCAAGAGAAATTCTAGGTGGCAAGTGGTTTTGGAGACATATGGAGGTGGTGGGACCCACACTAGCTTGATTTTTCAATGACACATGGCAGCTCTCTCTTGCCAATTCGAATTCATGGGAAGGTGAACACTCTTGGGTGAGTTGGTAAGTCATAACACATGGAATTGAGCATCTTAGGTCGAAATGGGATGGAATAGTAACCTCCATGGGAGAGGAAGAGTCAAATTGGAGACTAGTGGACACATGGGCTAGATTCCCTAGTTTTATGACAACAATATTGAAGCATCTATGAAATTTATGACAAAATTCAGACCTCTCTTACACCTTACCATTATGAAATTTCAGCCCCAAAAATAGTCTCAAGAAGGCACTCATGGAGTTGGAGGAATCTAAAGAGACTCAAATTCGAATTTGGGAGAAGATGGAAGGTTGGAACTAGGAGACAAGTGGCAAATGAGGAATATTTTCTAAATGGAAAAGTATTGAATCTATTGAGAGGATTTCGACCCCTTGAAGGCTAATTTTGGTTATAAAATGTATAAATAAAGTATGAGAATGGCTTTTGATTATTTGAGAAAAATTGCATTTGTGATGAGAGAGCTAGTGGATGACTAGTTTCTTGCCTTAGCCAATTTTGAGGGTGAAAGATTCCCATCCAAGTTGGTGTTTGGAGAGGCCACTCAGGTCTTTCATGGTGCTTTAATGGAGCTTGTATTTTCAGGTAGCAGCTACAGGAAGTTTCATGGTTTGGTTTAGTGCAACACTTTCTCTCCATCGTTTCCAGTTTTGAAGGCATATTCGTGCTCCTTGAGGGAGGGCATTTTTGGTGAGCACTTGTGATTCTTGAGAGAGATTCTCATTATATATTTCTGATTATAATAGATTCATATACTTGTTTATTAATATTCAGAAATTCTCATGTCGAAATACCCACTGGTTGTATGCAAAACTATTGATTAATGAGCAAACAATGTCCATTTCCCCAATGCATTGATGTATGACACTATAATGTTGATTATTTCAAATGTATGGATGATTCTCTAATATATTTGTGATCAATATACTACCATGTATGTATTATACAAGTTTCATGTACTTTACTTGAGCATTTGAAGCATTTTTACTCAGTTTAGTTGTATTGGGAGGTGAAATAGTGCCATTTCCCCAAGGGTCGAATTGGGGGTTTTTGTTGTTGAATGTGAGAGAGTTAGAACAGTAGTAAAAATCAATTAATGGTGCATATGAGACCTTAATCACATACTTAACACATTATTTACCTCTGTTCATAAATTTGTGGGAGTTTGGAGGCATTTGGAAGGCCATTTGCAGTGTTACCCGGGGGGGATTTGATACACAAATTACTAGTCAAAATTACATATATTGATCAGAATACAAATCAAGTTTGCAGCAGTATTTGTAGAGCCATAAAACATCCCTGAAACTTATATTCAAGTCTAAATACCATTCATACACTCCTACAGGAGATTTGGGAGCATTTGGGTTGATTTGGAGGTCAAACTAGTAAAACTAGTCAAAGGTCGAAATTGGGAAAAAAAGTGGAAAATTGGGCATTTTAATAAAATTTGAAAAAGGGATATTACAAGTGGTATCAGAGCATGTTCTTGGAACCTGATGGTCTTATCAAGAAGTCAAAATAATAATCCAACACCCTTTGAACCAGTAGTTGAAAAGGTTTTTGTTGAAGAAGAGATAGTAGAAAAAGAGGAGTCTTTCGCTGGAACCATGGGTAGAGAGGAGGATGACAAATTAAAACATAAGGAGGAACTTATTGCAACCTTAGATCCATGTTTCTCTAAAATTTCAGAAAACATGGATAGGATAGGTGATAAATTGTTGCAAGGATTCGAATTGTTGATTAGCCAGCTTCAAAGCAAAGGGATAATAGGAGATAATAGTGGTTCACACTCAGGGGAAAAGATGAAAGGGAATGAGCATATTTTCTCAAGTACAGGACCTCATAATAGACCTGATGAATTTCAAAGCACACAAAGGCCTACTGCACCTAA
Organism: Larix kaempferi; assembly: GCA_027924585.1. Lineage (NCBI taxonomy): Eukaryota > Viridiplantae > Streptophyta > Pinopsida > Pinales > Pinaceae > Larix > Larix kaempferi. The sequence goes on along the minus strand of BSBM01000485.1, from coordinate 11,069,249 downwards.
ATTTCTCACACCCAAAGAAGAGCCCAATCTTGAATTGGATTACAAGAAACTAGTAAATGATTGGAATGATTTGAATGAAGAGTGTAAAAGAGGTGTACCACTCAGTGACTACATTGATGCTATGAAAAAGATTAATAGGAAGGGAGACAATAGGAGTCCATTCCAAAACAAAGAATTAAATAATGCTATTGGAAAAATGTCACTTCCTACTTTTGATGCTTCTTCTCAAAATTCTGCTAACACTTGGGTGCAAAAATTGGATGTATATTTTCAGCTGAATCCTATGTTGGAAGAGGATGCATTAAAAATGGCCATTTTGCATTTGGAAGGAGATGCCAATGAATGGTGGTTTCATGGGATGAAAACATTGGGTCATAATCAGGTTAAAACATATGGAGAATTTGTTGACAGGGTACTAGAAAGATTTGAACAAAAAGATCCAGAATTGCCTTTCAAAGAACTAGCTCAATTGAAGCAAACTGGGTCCCCTACTGAATATATGATAGACTTTCAAAAATTATCAGTCAAGGTGGCTGATGTATCTATGGGAAGATTAATATTTCTATTCACTGAAGGTTTGGCTGAACCCTTAAGAGGTTTGGTCAAATCCCACAAGCCAACTACATTAAAAGATGCAATGAGCTTGACTAGGGATCTCCAAAATGTGCTTCCTAGAACGAGATTTCCTCCTAAGCCTAGCTATAAATTTGAAAAGAAACCTTGGCAAAGGGATGGATATGATAAGAAACCTTGGAAAAGAGAGTCATTTGAGAGGAATAAAAAAGAGTGACTAAATAGGGATGAACTTAGAAAAAAGAAACTATGCTTCACATGCTTCTAACCATGGACACCGGGGCACAAATGTACCAAAGGAAAGGCTCAATACATAGAAGTATTTTTTGATAATAAGGGGTATGATGGGGGCATGGATGAAGATGGACATATTTCAGATCAATAAGAGGCATATGAGATAGCAGTAGAAGAGGAAAGACAAGAAGAAAATCAGCCTTCACCGGAAAAAGCAAGAATGGCAGTGCTTTCAGCAGTACCTTGCTATCATACTATCCGATGCAAAGGTGTGGTACAAGGACAAAGAACTTCAGTTTTGGTAAATGGAGGAGCCACTCATAACTTCATTTATGCAGAGATGGTGGATAAAATAAAGATACCTATTGAACCATTTGATGGCTTCATAGTTGTCATTCTCGGTCACAACACAATGCAATGCAAAACATGGGTTCCAAAGATGCAAGTCACCGTAGGTAACTATACTTTTGTTGATAGTTTTTATGTGGTTGATGTTGCTAATACTAATGTGGTTTTGGGAGTGCAATGGTTGTATTCAATAGGAGAGCATATAGTAAATTATCAAATTCCCTAAATGAAATTCCAAGATTCAAAAGGAGTACAAAGAGTTGTGAGAGGGCAACACACTTATCCAAATCAAGTAGTGACTTGCAATAGCATGAGATCTATATTGAGGCATGGGGATATAGAATGGGCTGCTGAATGTCATATTACATCTCCCAAGCCAACTATAAATATTGTCAAACACCCAAAGGAGATAGAGAGACTTTTGCAAAAATATGAAAAGGTTTTTAGAGACCTTCCACATGGTAGGCCATCGGATAGGGGGGTTGAGCACAGTATTGTTTTGGAGGAGGGTACTTCACCCATTCAGATACCACCTTATAGACATCCTAAAAGGTTTAGATATGAGATTGAGAAAGCTATCCAAGGACTCCTAGAGTTGGGGCTCATTAGACCAATCTCTAGCCCTTATGCTTCTTCAGTAGTGCTAGTGAAGAAAAAAGATGGAACATTGAGAATGTGCATAGATTTTAGAGCCTTGAACAAAAAGACTATACAGAATAGGTATCCTATTCCTAGGATTGATGAGCTCATGGATGAGCTACATGGGGCCAAATACTTCTCAAAAATTGACCTTAGAATAGGGTATCACCAAATTCGAATGAAAGATGAAGATGTGCAAAAGACCACTTTTCGATGTCATTTTGGCCACTTTGAATTTCTTGTCATGCCTTTTGGGTTAACCAATGCTCCAGCCATCTTTCAAGCATGTATGAATAGGATATTTTGCAAGCAACTAAGAAGGTTTGTTTTGGTTTTCTTTGATGATATTCTCATTTACAGTAAAACATGGGAAGAGCATTTGCAATAGTTAGAGATTGTGTTGAAAATCTTGCAAGAAGAGTCCTTATTTGCTAAATTATCAAAATGTGAATTCGGAATGAAAGAACTACTGTATCTTGGGAACATTATTGGGCAAGAAGGAGTGAAGGTACACATGGAAAAAATCAGGGCTATCTTGGAATGGCCATCACCAAAAAATATTACCGAATTGAGAGGCTTTATTGGCATATGCACCTACTACAGAAAATTTGTGAAAGGGTTCTCCAAGTTGACTTATCCACTCACTGATTTGACTAAGAAGGATGCTTTCAAGTGGGATGAAGAGGCTGAAAAGGCCTTCCAAAAAATGAAAGAGGTAATGAGTAGTTGTCCCATACTTGCACTTCTTGATTTTACTAAACCTTTTGTTGTGGAATGTGATGCTTCAGGTGGAGGAATAGGGGCTATCCTAAAGCAAGGCCAACACCCCATAGCCTTTGAGAGCAGAAAGTTGCAGCCTCATGAAAAAATTTACTCCATCTATGATAAAGAAATGCTAGCCATTATGCATGCATTGGCCAAATTCAGACAATACTTGGTGGGAAGCAAGTTTGTGGTGAAAACTGACCACAATAGTCTAAGACACTTTCTCACCCAAAAAGATCTAAATGAAAGGCAACAAAAGTGGGTAAGCAAGATTCAAGCTTATGATTTTGATATTGAATATGTCAAAGGAAAGAATAATATAGTTGTCGAGCTAAATATATAACATGTAAATCAACATCTAATTCTCAACCCGGGAAGGTAGACTTAGAGGAACCAGCACAGGAAATGCAGGGTTGAAGAGGGAGTTAAAAGAATGCGAAAATACTTTCTGAACATGAAAGGAATTTGCTGAAAAGAAACTACTGTAATCTGCTCTGTTCTGTACTAATTAAAAATGATCATATGCATGTAAAACAATGGCTGAACATTAATGGTTGAAAACAATGCTTACATTTCTGCTACTTATCACTCCACACAACTCAGCAACTTCTATTTTGTAATGCAATGAAACCCTTTATTTCAATCAAATGAAACTAGTTCCGAACTGTTACTTTTGCACTATGAAATCAATAAACTGAGAACTGAAATCGATGGCTGAAAGATAACATTTAAACTTGATGCTAAATCCTCTGTTATAATCGAATGAAACTGCTACTTATAACTCCTCAATCATTTGGCAATCTATTTTATAATGAAATAATTCTACTGCAATCGAATGAAACCTTCTGAATTCAAATCTGCTACTTTTGCACTATTAAATCAATGAGCAAATTGAAAATGTAAACTGAAATTGAAATCTTGCTGAAAGATAACATTCAAGTCTGAAGATGGAATCTACTGTGAATGCAATTCATACGGCTCTGTATCAATCGAAAGGGGCCCTGCCTTCTCTGTCAACATACCATGGCTCATCAACGCATATTAAAAACATTCTTACAGCAAACTCATCATAACAGAAATTAAATGAACAAACAACTCTAATCACTTTATTGAAAATAAGAAGAACAATATGAGCACTGAAAATTCTATCTATATTCCATTTTATCTAATCTATGCTCCGTCTATCTCCATCCCATCTCTCGAGCATAGCAGCTCTTCATATATCGTTTCAGATCAGTTATAATGCATAGCTTTACGCCCTAGATGAACAATTAGGTACAAAACGGTTTTAAGAGTACCATGGAGAATGAGACACATCTTCTTTGAATTGATCATACCAGCTGGACTTTCGAAGCTTCTAAAAGTTTCCTTTATCTCATGACATGAAGTGTCATGAGATAAAGAGACAAAACGGTTTTCTCCCCTACGTCATACATGCATGGATCTAGGAAAACACATGGCGCAGCTATTGAGAATTGATATGCCAAGGAAAAGTCCAATACGCTGAAGATATATGAATACTCTATAGTTTCATTTGAGAACCAAGAGGTCATTTGCGTCCATCCAGAAGTTGGTTAATGTCCATGATCGTTTAAAACAATCCCAACGCAACTCAATCTCCTGTAAAACATCATAATTCGAAGACAAATGAGGCCTTCAAATGGATATATAATTATTAGAAGCATTTCTCCCTTGCTGAGCCAATTTGTATTGAAGCTTGCGGAAATAGTCCAGAAAAATGAGCAATATGTTCATGAATGGAGTCTGGAATATGGATAAAAACATGTTAAATCCGGAGCCCAACATCCCCCCCATGCCGAGCCTTTTGCATGTCCTCATGCAAACGAATTCACTTCTTTTACATTGGCATGGTAATAGAATGTTAACAATCCCGATAACTGTCCAGCTTGATTGATAGGAAACTGCTGAGAAGATCCCCTGTACTCTGTCAACTCATTCATTCATCACTTAGATAGAAAATCTTCAATCATTTCTTATTCGAGTTGATGCTCTTTTTATTTGCAGAAAACATAAACTATCTAAAGGTGCTATCTTTTATTCACTACCCTACCTACCTACTTAAAGAAATGAAACATTTCTTTAAGTATAGGCAAATAACCAATGTAGCCACCGTCTTAGCAGAATCATCAATAAATTCATGCCCTTTGATAGAATATATAGATGCATAATTACCAAGGCATGCTGAGGAAGCAACACCGGTTGATTGATGTCCAAGAATTGCTGAAGAAGAAGATCATCTGAAGGTTGTAAAACAGACTGAAACCAATGGTCAATATGATTATGCATACCATGTTCTTTTGCTGCTGGGGTCTCTAATTGGTCACTTTTCTCTGCAGGTTGGCAAAGGTGTTCACACAGAACCACTTAATCAACTGATTCCTCCTCCATCTCTTGAGTTGCATAGATCTCTTCAAGTTCCTGCAAGATGCACGAAAGCTCCTGCAACAATCTCTTCTTTCGTTCATTCAATCTTGGATCCATTAGCTGATTTTTTTTATGATTTTTTTCTTTTGCTATAGGAGGTTTTCTAAAAACTTTGAAAGTCACACCAACTGATAATAATTCTAAAACCCACACTAGCTTGAAATAACATGAAATGCATTCTTGCTGAAAGGAAAACTGCTTCTACTGAATCAAATACACACCCTCTCATACTGATGAAATCAACTGCTGAATCAAATCTAACACTGCTGAAATGAAGACTCTGCTGCTGTTGAATAAAATCTACTGAAATGAAAACTTCTCTGCTACTGAATGTAATCTAACACTGCTGAAAGAAACCACTTGCACACTAATAAAATCAAATCTGATTTGGCTAAAAATGAAAGCACACCTACATCCACTCTCCAATCCTTTTTAGTACCTCCTCGGCAGCGGCACCAAAATGTCGAGCTAAATATATAACATGTAAATCAACATCTAATTCTCAACCCGGGAAGGTAGACTTAGAGGAACCAACATAGGAAATGCAAGGTTGAAGAGGGAGTTAAAAGAATGCGAAAATACTTTCTGAACATGAAAGGAATTTGCTGAAAAGAAACTACTGTAATCTGCTCTGTTATATACTATTTAAAAATGATCATATGCATGTAAAACAATGGCTGAACATTAATGGCTGAAAACAATGCTTACATTTATGCTACTTATCACTCCACAAAAATCAGCAACTTCTATTTTGTAATGCAATGAAACCCTTTATTTCAATCAAATGAAACTAGTTCCGAACTGTTACTTCTACACTATGAAATCAATAAACTGAGAACTGAAATCGATGGCTGAAAGATAACATTTAAACTTGATGCTAAATCCTATATTATAATCGAATGAAACTGCTACTTATAACCCCTCAATCATTTGGCAATCTATTTTATAATGAAATAATTCTACTGCAATCGAATGAAACCTTCTGAATTCAAATCTGCTACTTTTGCACTATTAAATCAATGAGCAAATTGAAAATGTAAACTGAAATTGAAATCTTGCTGAAAGATAACATTCAAGTTTGAAGATGGAATCTACTGTGAATGCAATTCATACGGCTCTGTATCAGTCGAAGGGGGCCCTTCCTTCTCTGTCAACATACCATGGCTCATCAACGCATATTAAAAACATTCTTACAGCAAACTCATCATAACAGAAATTAAATGAACGAACAGCTCTAATCACTTTATTGAAAATAAGAAGAACAATATGAGCACTGGAAATTCTATCCATATTCCATTCTTCTATCTAGTCTATGCTCCATCTATCTCCATCCCATCTCTTGAGCATAGCAGCTCTTCATATATCGTTTCAGATCAGTTACAATGCATAGCTTTACGCCCTAGATGAACAATTAGTTACAAAACGGTTTTAAGAGTACCACGGAGAATGAGACACGTCTTCTTTGAATCAATCATACCAGCTGGAATTTCGAAGCTTCTAAAAGTTTCCTTTATCTCATGACATGAAGTGTCATGAGATAAAGAGACAAAACGGTTTTCTCCCCTACGTCATACATGCATGGATCTAGGAAAACACATGGCGCAGCTATTGAGAATCGATATGCCAAGGAAAAGTCCAATACGCTGAAGATATATGAATACTCTATAGTTTCATTTGAGAACCAAGAGGTCCTTTGCATCCAGCCAGAAGTTGGTTAATGTCCATCATCGTTTAAAACAATCCCAACGCAACTCAATCTCCTGTAAAACATCATAATTCGAAGACAAATGAGGCCTTCAAATGGATATATAATTATTAGAAGCATTTCTCCCTTGTTGAGCCAATTTGTATTGAAGCTTGCGGAAATAGTCCAGAAAAACGAGCAATATGTTCATGAATGGAGTCTGGAATATGGATAAAAACATGTTAAATCCGGAGCCCAACAATAGTAGCAGATGCTTTGTCAAGAAGGCCTTCTTTTTCTCTCATGGATATTATTGCTAAGGATTGGAAAAACATGCTACTAGTTGAATATTCCAAAGACAAATTTGCTTGTGATGTGTTGGATGGCATCAACGGGGATGATAATTATAGGATTTTGAATGGGCTGATATATTATAAGGGAAGAATTTATTTAGTTCATAACTCCAAGCTCAAGTACCGAATTTTGCAAGAAGCACATGATTCCCCACTAGCGGGCCATCCGGGGATCTTCAAAACTTATAGACAGTTGAGGCAAAGATTTTTTTGGAAGGGGCTGAAGGAAGATGTTCAGAAGTATGTGAATGAATGTAAAGCATGTCAACAAAACAAATCAGAACTTACATGTCCAGCCGGCCTATTACAACCATTGCCCATTCCGGAGCAAAAATGGGACAGTATTTCCATGGATTTCATCATCGGATTGCCTAAATCCTTGGGTAAGGATTGTATCTATGTGGTAGCTGATAGGTTGAAAAAATTTGCTCATTTTTTTGCTGTTACATCATCTTTTAGTGCTGCACAAGTGGCTGATATTTTTTTCAAAGAAATTTTCAGATTGCATGGGCTTCCCAGGAGCATTGTCAGTGATAGAGATAGTAGATTCATGGGTGCTTTTTGGAAAGAAATTTTTAGATTGGTAGGCACTCAATTGACTCCAAGTACCAGCTATCATCCACAAACTGATGGACAAACAGAGAGGGTAATCCAATGGTTGGAAGGATACCTAAGAAACTATGTGGGAGGGCAGCAAAAAGCATGGGCAAAATGGCTACACTTGGGTGAGTTTTGCTACAACACCACTTATCATATGTCAATAGGAATGTCTCCTTTCAAAGAATTATATGGTTATGATGCACTTACATTTGCTGACATTATATTTGGTGATAGTAGAGCCCCAAAGGCTAAAGATTGGGTGGAAGAGAGCCAAGAAATTTTAAATCTCTTGAAAGACTATTTGCAGGTTGCTCAAAATCAGCAAAAACAATATGCTGATAGACATAGAGAAGAGAGAACCTTTCAAGTCAATGATTTAGTATATTTAAGGTTGCATCCCTATAAACAAACATCTCTCAAAAAGAATGGAGCAGAAAAATTAAAACCAAGGTACTATGGGCCATACAAGGTAGCGCAGAAGGTTGGAGAAGTAGCATATGAACTAGAACTTCCGGAAGGGAGTAAAATCCACAATGTATTTCATGTTTCTTGTCTTAAGAAATCTCTTGGTCAGCAAATCATCACTTCAGAAATACTTCCTCCTTTGGATGATGAAGGTCAGCTTACACTTGTTCCGGAAAAGATTTTGAAGACACGGGAAAGAAGGTTGAGGAGTAGAATCATCAAAGAATATTTAGTGCAATGGAAGGACTTACCAAATGAAGATGCCACATGGGAAGATGAGAAGATTTTGAAGAATCCAAATTTGAAATTGCTTGAGGACAAGCAATCTTGGGTGGGGAGGACTGTAATGTCCCCATTCAAATAAGTGCATAGTAAGACAATCCCATCAATCCTACTAGTTTCCTAGGTTGGATGGGCACATGTGGGATGGTAATAAGGAAACTAATAAATGATATTTAGACATTAGAAGGGTTCAATCATTTAATAAATATGATGAATAAATAAATTCAAGAGAAATTCTAGGTGGCAAGTGGTTTTGGAGACATATGGAGGTGGTGGGACCCACACTAGCTTGATTTTTCAATGACACATGGCAGCTCTCTATTTCCAATTCGAATTCATGGGAAGGTGAACACTCTTGGGTGAGTTGGTAAGTCATAACACATGGCATTGAGCATCTTAGGTAGAAATGGGATGGAATAGTAACCTCCATGGGAGAGGAAGAGTCAAATTGGAGACTAGTGGACACATGGGCTAGATTCCCTAGTTTTATGACAACAATAATGAAGCATCTATGACATTTATGAAAAAATTCAGACCTGACTTCTAACACCTGACCATTATGACATGTCATCCCCAAAAATAGGCTCACGAAGGCGCTCATGGAGTTGGAGGAATCTAAAGAGACTCAAATTTGAATTTGGGAGAAGATGGAAGGTTGGAACTAGGAGACAAGTGGCAAATGAGGAATATTTTCTAAATGGAAAATTATTGAATCTATTGAGAGGATTTCGACCCCTTGAAGGCTAATGTTGGTTATAAAATGTAGAAATCAAGTATGAGAATGGATTTTGATGATTTGAGAAAAATTGCATTTGTGATGAGAGAGCTAATGGATGACTAGTTTCTTGCCTTAGCCAATTTCGAGGGTGAAAGATTCCCATCCAAGTTGTTGTTTGGAGAGGCCACTCAGGTATTTCATGGTGCTTTAATGGAGTTTGTATTTGTAGGTAGAAGCTACAGAAATTTTCATGGTTTGGTTTATTGCAGCACTTTCTCTCCACCGTTTCCAGTTTTGAAGGCATATTCGTGCTCCTTGAGGGAGGGCGGTTTTGGTGAGCACTTGTGATTCTTGAGAGAGCTTCTAATTATATATTTCTGATTGTAATAGCTTCATATCCTTGTTTATTAATATTCAGAAAGTATCAGGTCGAAATACCCATTGGTTGTATGCAAAACTATTGATTAATGAGCAAACAATGTCCATTTCCCCAATGCATTGATGTATGACACTATAATGTTGATTATTTCGAATGGATGGATGTTTCTATGATAAATTTGTGATAAATATACTACCATGGATGTCTTCTACAAGTTTCATGTACTGTACTTGAGCATTTGAAGCATTTTTACTCAGTTTAGTTGTATTGGGAGGTGAAATAGTGCCATTTCCCCAAGGGTCGAATTGGGGGTTTTTGCTGTTGAATGTGAGAGAGTTATAACAGTAGTAAAAATAAATTAATGGTGCATATGAGACCTTAATCACATACTTAACATATTATTTACCTCTGTTCATAAATTTGTGGTAGTTTGGAGGCATTTGGAAGGCCATTTGCAGTGTTACCCGGGGGGGGTTTGATGCACAAATTACTAGTCAAAATTACATATATTGATCAGAATACAAATCAAGTTTGCAGCAGTTTTTGGAGGGCGATGAAACATCCCTGAAACTTATATTCAAGTATAAATACCATTCATACACTCCTACAGGAGATTTGGGAGCATTCGGGTTGATTTGGAGGTCAAAACAGTAAAACTAGTCAAAGGTCGAAATTGGGAAAAAAAGTGGAAAATTGGGCATTTTAATAAAATTTGAAAAAGGGATATTACAAAATCCCTCCTCCACTTTGACAGACATCTTATCGACAACCACTGTGGCGGCATTGTTAATGGCTGTGATTAACCGACCCAACTGTGCCTCTGCTGGTAAAGACAACCCACTGATCGTGGCATGCTCATGGTGCCGTTTTGTTCTATTTTCCTCCAGAGCACGGTCGCTATCATTCGTAGTTGGTGTGCGTTGTGAGTCATGATCGGAACTATGATGAATTTGCTGATCCTGAGCTGATACTTGATCCGTAGGGCCCTCTGGTAGACCTCCAACATCAATTTCTGCAGAACTCATGGGCTGTCGCCAAGCCGCCGGCCACTCATTCACAGTAGCCTCCAAATCTTCCATTGTTACTTTATACCTTGTCTGCAACCATTGGTGATTAACATCATGGCAAGCCTGTATATGTATGACACTCGGGCATATTGAAAATTCCATGACAGGCGTGAACCGTGCCACAGTGTCTGCAGATATTCACGGGACATGTGTTGCTGCGTCACAAAGCATTTCTGAGTACAGCCAAAACTACGTTTGGCACTCCTGGATGCACTCGGGCTCTCATAAAAACCATCGATTCTGATAGCGTTCCCCTTGACGTTCTGCTATAGCCAGGAAGTCCATACCTTGGTAGGTGTCAGGCTCTTTCCATGCAACTAGAGCATTCGGTAGCAACAACCAACTATATGAGAAAGCGCATCTACCCACTTGGACATCGGCGATGTCCTCCATTAGCTGGTTCAACAGATATAAGGACCAGTTCATCTGCACCCCTTTGGCGAATTGCTCTGTGCAAGCAACTATCCTCGAATTAAATTAGTTAGGGATACCTCCCCTAATCACTTTATAGAACAGGATCATAATGCCCATGAGTACCGCCTGATTATTGCAACTACAGTGCAATACCCACGCCCATCTGATTCCAAGGGATATTTTTGTGCCAACCGACGCGCTCGTTTCTTCTCAATGTGCTTTCCTTGAATAAAATGTGCTGGATCAACACCATTCTTGGGCAAGGTGGTAATGTGAGAAATCAAGTCAACAGTAACCGAGACCTCTCTGTCCAACCATAACGAACCTCCGTGGAAGCATGACAAGAGCTGCTTTACACAATTGCTAACTTCGACCAAGCACCCAAAATGTGGCATGTTAATTAGCCCTAACAAGCCAACCTGTCGCAGTCCTCGTTCCCATTCATGTATCGGTGGGTCCGACAAATTGCGTGTCTCAGGAACATATGGTGCTGATTCAATTTTGGGTTCACCCACCATGTCGTGGTCCTCATAATGTAGGCGCTTTAGTGCTGACCCAATGTCCACCGAACATGTCATCCCAACCGGGAGGGCAGGCATCTTCACATTGAACTTTGGTTTAGGATTTAGCTAACGTGGGGGGGCATCCGGCCGAACAGGAGGGATGTAACCAAGGATATTACTTGCGGAGTGACCTAACCATGGGGCAGGGGGAGGAACGACGCGACTGGATTGTCCCACCTGCTCCGGTACTCCACCGGACACCGCAGATCGAAGTAATCTCTTACTCTTCAAGGATTCAGAAGGATAACCCCCTCGGCGCTTCTTAGCAACAGTTGATGCTCCCATCGACATATTGGCAACCTCGGCGCCAAGATCAAAAGTGTCCGAGGACATAGCTTCTTGTTTGACAAAAATTGAAACGAATGGAGACTCCACTTCACTGTTAATGTCCACTGTCTCCAGTTCTCCTGGCATACCTCACCACTCGTCGTAATATACTTAACAGTAACTGACTGAAAGCACGATAGCGCTACACAACAACACATCTTGCTAATTTCTTGGTGTCTTCTGCCCGACACTAAACCCTGCTTATAACATCGATCCAAACCGGCCGTAATCATGACTAAATCGTGCATTAACTCAACCAAATCCTTGTATTAATGAGGGAAATCCATCGGCGATCCTGTCCTTCCCTCGGCTGTAGCCCCCATTAATGCCCATAATGTGAACACGCCGCTAATTAACGATCTCCACTTTTGGCATTTATTACTGATTTGACCGGGTCACCACGCGGCCATATATCGCTGACTGTTTCAAACTTGCGGTACAAGCCTCCCTGCTATCGCATACCTTCTTCTGTTGTTGTGCCTTCTGCCACCAAGCAACCTACAACAATCATCATTTTCACCATTTTTTTTTAAAACCAATGTGACTTAGACATCGCACTGTTCCACGCCCGCGCAATAGGGCTTCAACCTGTGGCCATTTACCAGCTTGGGGAGCATCCCCCCATCCAATCGCTACAACTGAACTACTCCTCCAGAAGTAATACTATTGATGCAGCAGGGACCCAGCCAATGCATCTGCAACTTTCCTGGATGTTTCATAAACTTACTGTCGTAGAGTAACACTAAGTCGCCTTACTGAAATTGTTTTCTTTTGATGTGGCAATCATGCCATGCCTTCTAACGGTCCTTCTCTACCCCTTGGTGAAAGCCAATGATAAATCGATCCTCTTCTAGCTCCACCAATTGTGCTAGATGCTCGTCTAAGGCTATGACACCATCCATACCTGTAATAGCCACAATGTGTAGACTTGGGACAATATAATCCATCAGCATAATTGCTTCCTTCCCATATACCAGCTTGAAAGGCGTATGACCAGTTAGTTGTTTACATGTAGTGAGATAGGTCCATAATACCGTTGGAACTTTCAAATCCCAATCATCGCTGTTTGCATTGCACACCTTTGTCAATGCATGCTCCAATACCTTGTTAAAAGCCTCCACTGTTCCATTCACCTGTGGGTGATAGGGTGTACTCTTCTGATGTTGTATCTGCAATTTCTCCGTCAATGCGTTGATAGTGCGATTAAGAAAGTGGCTGCCTTGATCACTCAACAATATCTTGGGGCAGCCAAAACGAGTGATAATGTGATTAAACAAAAATCGAGCGGTTGTTGCGGCAGAGCAATCAACTATAGGCGTTGCCTCATCCCATTGGGTCAAATACTCTGTCGTTGTAATGATGTATCACGCACCCGTACATTTCCCTGGTGGATTGATTGATCCAACAAAATCCACAGCCCATTTCTTGAACGGTTGCATTGTTACCTGAGGTAGCAATGACATCTCATCTCGTCTGGACGGCTTGCCAGTTCATTGACAAACATCTCAAGATCGCGCATAGTCTATTGCATCGTTGTGTAATGTAGGCCACTAAAGACCTACATGTAGTATTTTCCTGGCAGTCACCTAACCGCCATAATGTCCTCCTGCAACTCCTTCATGTTCCTCAGCCAATATCGACGCCTCCTCATGTGGCAAGACACATCTGCGCAATATCTCATCGGCACCCAATTTATACAACTCTCTCGCGATCAGATGAAAGTCAGCAGCCTTAATGACCAATTGCTTCTTTGAGTAGTGGTAAAGTCATCGGGCGTGGTGCCGATCACCAGAAACTGAAGGATGTCATTGAAGTAGTGATTAGCAGTGGCAACGTGAAATAGTTGGGCATCTGGCAAGCCATCATCGATATTAGTCGGTTCATCCCCTATATCAATCCTTGACAAATGATCTAGTCCAGCATTCAACCGCTGCGGCTTCACAACAACCTTAAAATAAAACTCCTGAAACAACAGTAGCCAGTGACAGATCTTCCCCCCCAACACAGGCTTATTGATCAAGTATTTCAACGCAGAATGATCAGTGAACATTTTAAAATGGCCACCCAACAAATAATGCTTGAATTTCTGCAGTGCATAAACCATGGCCATAACTTCTCATTCTGTGGTAGTGTAATTACGTTCTGCAGAGGACAGCTTCCGACTGGAAAAAGCAATGGGATGATCAATGTTGCCTTCTCTTGGTTGAGCCAATACAACCCCTAAAGAAACCGATGAAGCATCAACATGGACATGGAATTCCTTACTCCAGTCCGGAAAGACCAGGATCGGTGTTGACGCCATCTTCACCTTAAGCGTTTCAAAACTAGCCTGGCATTCCAGGTTCCACTGGAATGCCACATCCTTTTTCAACAACTTCTCCATAGGGGTTGTAATCGCAACATAACCCCTGATAAACTTGCGATAATATCCTATATGACCCAAGGTGGCGTGCAGCTGCTTAACAGTGGTCAGCAGTTGCAACCCCAAAATAAGCGCAATTTTGGTTGGATCAACCAACAATCCTTGCTTACACACGATATGACCCAACAGTATTCCAAAGGGTGCACAAAATATACATTTCTTCAATTTCAACGATATTTGGTGTTGTCAGCATCGCTCAAGCATTAATCGTAGATTGGCCAAATGATCATGAATCAAGCCATAAACAGTCCAATTATCCATATATACATGCATAAAATTTTGAATAAAATATTTGAATGCGGCAACAATGACCCGGGAAAATATCGTAGTTGCATTCTTCAGACCAAAGGGCATGACCGTGTACTGAAAGCAACCCCATTCAGTAACAAAAGTTGTCTTATGGCGGTCTTCCTTGGCAATGCGAATCTGATGGTAGCCACAGAATCCATCAGTGAAAGAGTACATCTCCTGGCCACCCACTACTTCAAGTACTTCATCAGTAAACGGGGTTAGAAAGGGGTCATGCAAGCAGGCATCATTCAACTTCTGCAAATCAACACAAATGCGCACTTCACCTATTTTCTTGTCCTGCACCACCATAGGACTGATCCATTCTGACTCTTCCATAGGTTCGATAATACCAACATCCAGCATCCGATCAAGTTCCGCCTTGAAATTTTCTTTATGTCGCGGATTTAGCCGATAAGGTCGTTGTCGGACTGGCTTAGCATCCAGTTTCAATGGAATCCTCATCTCTCCTAAATCACCCAAGATTCCCTTCATGTCGGAAAAATTCATGGGAAACATGTCCTGAAACTCATGCAATAAATTGGTAACCTTAC
Organism: Larix kaempferi; assembly: GCA_027924585.1. Taxonomy (NCBI): domain Eukaryota; kingdom Viridiplantae; phylum Streptophyta; class Pinopsida; order Pinales; family Pinaceae; genus Larix; species Larix kaempferi. The sequence continues at coordinate 11,054,129 of BSBM01000485.1, read as the reverse complement.
TCATCATCTTGTCATCCCAATAATCCCCAACATTAGCAAACTTGGGAGTAGCCTCAGTGCCGATATTCGTTTTGCGAAGCTGCAATGGCTGATTGAACGGATTACTTGGTGCAACAGGTGGTACCACATTGCGACTTCCTTCGGATTCGGGGATGTTTATATTCCAGGGATCATCATCATCCTCTGGCCCTCCACTGATGTTGAAGCACTCCATGATAGATTGCATCTGACTGTGGGTGTACGGATCAACAGGGAAGGCCACCGAAACAACCTAAATATCACATTGCGGATGAGCTGCAGGGCGTTATGGACATCAGGGTTGGCATCCGCAAATGTGAAGGTATGAGTGAAACAGATCGTCAACTCCCCCCATGTTGTAATGTCACGGCGCAACTCGGCTGCAGTATACCACGAGCGCGATATCTCCTCCAAAGTATGGACAAAAGCATGAACCCACTCATCTCTGGGTCGCATTACCCACAATCGTTGACACTCCATCACATGATCACTGGGATCAGTTCGACCGTCATACTTTCTGGTGTGATAAATCTCAGTATTGCCAAATCGAACTGTCATCAACCTACGACACTGTGACCAATCTTTAATGAATTTCTTATGTGTCGCCCACCAGTGTGCTGGAGCAGCCTTCAGTGCTTCCTCCAGGGCCAGCAATCGCTGGGGTTCTGAGACCCCTTCTTCAAATTTTTCCAAAATGTTAGTGAGGTCAGGAAACCCATCATGGAAAGGCAGTGTGATTGTTTCTGTCGCAACCCGACATAAGGAATACATAACTTAGCCACATTTCCGGAATGGTACTTCATGCATCCGATTCTGCTAGTGCTCTAATGCATCATCAGAGTCGAAAGACACAGAACTCTCGCTGCGCCACTCCAGCTCACTATGGATCGTGGGATGAATGTAGTCCTTAGAAATATTAAATGCATGATCCCATCTAGTGTGATCGGCATCTTTGATAGGCTCAACATATCGGCATCCTTTAGCTGGATCCAACGGAGCGATGACTCGAAAATCGAGATTCTCAAAAGTCATCATGCGCTTCTTGAAGTTGATTACAGCTCCACTATCGTTAGCCCATCCTATCCTCAATAGTGTAGGATAGGAGCTTCCTCCATCAATGACTTCAATGACGTCAAAATCAACATAAGTCTTCATGCCCTCAATATCAATAGTGAGCCGTGGAACCTGCCCAATTGGTGTAACCTTCGCATGGTTAGCCAACCAGAGCTACACAGGAGACCAGCTCAATGGAGGACTCCCCATCTTCTCCCACGCCTACCTCATTAAGATGTTAACATCCGAACCAAGGTCAAGAATCACAGAGTCAACATCATAGTCACCAATCTGAATATTCATTCGCATTTCCTTGCCAGTCTTCCGTCGCTGTAAGGAGTTTACTGCTGACTCCTGCCATCCTTTCGGAAATCGCTGCAACCATCCCTCAATCTCAACCAAGGTAGTCGGGTCTTGTGCCAATGACAGACAGCTTTCAAGGAAATTTTGCAATATCCTTGGTCGTGGTCGATCGACGTCTGATGTGGTATCAAAGACAGGCGACATATCGCAAACAACAGCCTTACCACGATCCTTCTCATAAGTACGATGTGCTTCCAGGAACGTCTCCCTCTCCGCATCAATGTCAAAATTTACCATCTTCTGACCAGCCAAGCGAATGAGTGGTCGTGAACCATATTCCCCAGTTGTCTTGACTCCACGAGTGACAACAGCCATCGAAGCATCTTGTGGTCACGGTTTTGCAGAAATAGTCACAATATTGGCACCCTGTGTTTGGTTCTGCTGCAAGTTCCCTGGTTGATTTACGTTTGGATTAACATTCAACAGTGGTCATGGGGGCTGGTTCTGCACTAGGTGCTGCACTGGGTTCTATATCGGTTGATGTACTAGGTTCTGTAGCTGTGGAGTGTTCCCAGCTTGCCATCTTGCAATCAACTATGGACAATTCTCGACTGTATGATCATTACCGGAACAAAACGTACACTGATTCTATAGTAGTGGTAAGTCGCGCTAATAATGTCCCCATACCACACAGTGGTAACATTGAACAGGTCCACGAACACCTCAGCCTCCTCCTCCACGACCATATCCATCACCATGTCCGCCCCTGTAGCCTCCCTGATAGCCGCCCTGCTGCTGATACTGAGGTTGGTTAAATTGCTACTGCATTGGTACTGGCGGCATCCCTTGCCCTTGCGATACATACTGTGGTTGTTGCATGTACTGAGGTTGTGGGGGGTTCACCAGTGTATATTGCGGTACAAAATTCTGCGGTTGCTGCTACTGCGGTACAAACTACATCTGTGGTTGCGGCTAAGCTACTTGTGGCTGTAGCGGTGCAACGCGCTGATCATCTTTGACATAGAATGCATCACACATTCTCTCTTGTAGCAACCCATATGCATGGCAATCCTTGTCATCATGACCCACCGACTTGTAGAATGTGTAATAAATATTTCATGGGGTTGTCACCATTTTCTGCATATACGGGCAACTATCATGACCGTGCCCAAATACCGAACAAACACGACACCACGGCATACTGCCAACATTCAATGGATTGGGCGCACCAGAGACCAAATAATTACAAAAATCCGGGCAATCGTCTTTCGTATGTCCCTCTTGTCGACATCGCGTACACCATACTTCATCGTGATGTTCCTTGTTTTTCTTTAAATATTGCAACTGTATAGTCAGGTTGGCAAGTTGTGTCTGAATCTGCGACATCCCAGCTACATTATCTCCAATTGGTGATGCCTCCAATCGCATTGCAATCTCTAGAGCTTCGCTAGGTGTCGATATGTTTTGCTACATTAGCGGTAGTCAAATGTGGGGTAACAGTTCCACAATGAACCATTCTTTATGTTGGACAACGCTCATATCGAAACTAACCTTTGCCATCAGTGTCTTGAATCACTGGTCGAAATACCACATTGTCTCATTGGGATACTACTTAATTTCCTTCAGTTCAGTAATATATTGATCCTCCGACTTAGGCCGTCTAAATTCAGCAATCATCCCATCCCGAATCTCATCCAGGGACTTCTTTGGGGTCCCAGTAGGGACTAAAATGAACTTCATGAACCAATCTAAGGCACGACCTCGCAGGGTCGTGGCTAACTGTCCTTTCTTAGTATTGTCATCAGTGATCTGTTTCACGATCTAGACCGCTTCACACAAAAACCAATACTGTTCTAGGTTGTCTATTGCACTTCCATGGAACAATGGTAGCTTAGCATCAGCACCCGCCATCTTGGGGTTCCTTCCTCCTGTCGCTGCGCTACTACCAATTAACTTCTGCAATATTGACAAACTTGGTGGTGTTGAAGTCTTATTTCTTGCTGGTTGAGAGGCAGTGAGCAGAGGGGTGGGTATGTTTGTGCCGGGGTTTGGTCCTGCCTCTATCCTGGGCGTAGCCTGGTTTTCTTTGTTAGGACTGTGAGGTCACTTTGTCCCGTGTGGCCTTCATTCACGGTCTTACAGTCCGATCGTAGCACGACCTTCTCCTATCCTCTACCTCTTTTCCTATCGGAACCTTGCTCCTCCCCTCGTAAGGCCACTTTCTTCCTCGGCTTCGCTCACAATCTCCTCATGGTCTGCACCCATCTACCCCTTTACCATTCCTTCGACCGCCCCTCGACAGTCGCGATACCCATGGCCTTCTCCCACTAGCCTGCTTACTGATCAAGGTGCATCTTCAATATACCTTTCTCGCAGATTAACATCTTAATCGACAATTGGAGTGACAGCAAAAACCTTCCCCTCGGTCCATCAAAAAAGGATCTTTCAGCTTCACTATATGATTTCTTCGTGTTGACTGCAAATTCAGTGATATATCCTTCCAAGATGCTATCAAGCCAAACTTCGACAGCCCATGATGCCTTATTATCGACTTCCTGCAGCTCCTGGATCAACTCTAGGGTCCAAGTCGTCAGTTCACCACCTTGGAATATTCTCTTCTGGAAGGTCAGCTTTGACAACCACTCATACAGAACAACCAGGAATTCAGAGAAGAACCACTTGTGTGGACCATCGTGAATATATCTTCCCAACCAGTGATCTACCGTTAGTCACGTGTTCCGAATTTCCTTTTTAGCAAATTCCTGTAGTCTCTGATCAAACCAACTCTTACTTTGCACACGGTCCCAGCAATGGAACCATTTTTTGACCAAGTCATGACCTCACAGTCGACAGGGGTCCACCAACTGTCGACACATACCACAATCTCCTTGAGCACCAGCACAGTCGACAGGGATCCAGGAAGAGCAGACGGAACCATGTTTTCGTCGAGGGAGGAGGCACGTTGCGGTAGTATGATACCAACAACAATTCTAAGTATTCATCATGAAGTTATAGCATATCACTTTAATCGCAGCATTTGACATTACAGTAAACAGATATCTATAAGGAGGCCATTTACTGTTGACACATACCGCAATCTCCCTGGGCACCGGCCTGGGTAGGTTTGAGCCCACCCAGCAACACTGACAGAGAGGATGAGGTCTCACCCGAGGCATCCAGGAAGAGCAGACAGAACCATGTTTCCACCGTGGGAGGAGGCACGTTGCGGCAGTATGATACCAACATCAATTCTAAGTATTCATCATGAAGTTATAGCATATCACTTTAATCACAGTATTTGACATTACAATAAATAGATATCTATAACATACTATTACGGCATCCACATCATAGCGACATAAATAGATAATTGCATTAAGACAAGATAATAACATAAGTATTGAGCAACATTACACACAGATTGCACCAAATCATCATATTTATATTACTGTGGCAAACCAAAAGCAGTACATGAATCTCTGCGCAACTCCCGCATTATATCTCTGTCAATCTCCGCATATAGCTCTATCTCACTCTTCTATCCATCGACTCTCCTCTAACACTTACAATTCTCATATATTTATAGGCTTCTGCCAATTATAATACTTGTACACTTACCTAACCGACACTTGTGGACAATCGACTAACTAACTTGGTCTAATGACCCAAAAACCCGTATACCGTGGTACAATTGACTCGATATTACAAAATACATGACCCAAAACCCGCCATCTGCGGTATACTTGACTCATTATTAGAAAATACATGGTCCTAGTGCGGTATACTTTGGCACCAAATACTCCTTTCTCACCTTCATCCAACGTGTCGCAATGTCGGTGGTACCGCGACACATCCTCATCAAATCGCCTACCAACAAGCTTCCTAACCAGTTTGGGCTTTACCAAGAGTAAAGCGGATTCCAACCTTTACTACAAGTTGAGGAAGGCAATCCAATGATACTCCTACTGTATGTAGATGACCTGTTTGTGACAGGTGATATTGGGTTGATTGTTGATACGAAGAGGAAGCTTGCTTCCGAGTCTGAGATGAAGGACTTGGGTATGATGCATTACTTTCTAGGCATGGAGGTGTGGAAGAGTGCAGATGGAATCTTACTTGGACAAGGGAAGTATGCAGTAGAGATCCTAAAGTGGTTCGAGATGATGGACTGCAAGGCCATGGCCACGCCTATGGCATTGAACCTAAAGCTATTGAATGATGCTTCATTAGAGTCAGTTGATGTCACGATGTATTGTCAGATGATTGGGTCCTTGATGTACCTGATGAACACGAGACCAGATATTTGCTTTGCTTTGAACTGTTAAATTCAATATGCTAAGACAGAAAATAGCAGCATTACATTCCATTTCATAATAATAGCATATACAGGATCACTGAAGAAACAACAAGCACAGCATAAACACAAGAGACAGAGATTTATCCTGGGAAACCCTCATGGGGTAGAAAACCCAGCAAAGCTTCCTCAATATAGATGACCAGCAATATACAAAGATGAAACCCTGAGACATGATCTCCTCCTCCACAATAGCAGACCTCTCCTCCACAAGTGCGCTATCCTCAAGTGTGTGAGTGTATCAAATGAGGAACACACCTCCTCTATTTATACACTACACTGACATGTATTTTACATAGGTACACGTAGGCTCGTATTTAACCAATGGGTTAAATACCCCACTACAACTGACTGGGCCGACCCCTCTAGGGTGGTCTAATAACCCTTTGACCCACATAACACATAAAGGGCTGACCTCCACTAGGGAAGTCTAATAACCCAAGTTACCACATTCTGACGGAGGAATAAACATCTCCGGATATACAATAAGATCTTTACGGAGGAATGAAACATCTCCGGAATAATAAAGTACAATTATAATATTCTTTGAAGTTACAATATTCAACACTCCCCCTTAACGAGAAGGATATTATAACAACATCTATAGGAGCAAGGAGTCATTTACTACATCATCTATATATCATCGGAAGCTTTCTTCAATTCATCATCATCAGTAACTTGACTAGTTACTGGAACATCAACATCGTCATCAGCATCGTCATACGATCATTAGCATCGTCATCATATGATCATCATCATCATCGCCACACGATCATCAACATCGTCATCACACGATCATCAGCATCGTCATCACACGATCATTAGCATCGTCATCACACGATCATCGGCATCGTCATCACACGATCATCAGCATCGTCATCACACGATCATCAGCATCGTCATCACATGATCATCAGCATTGTCATCACACGATCATCATCATCGTCATCACACGATCATCAGCATGATCATCAGCATCGTCATCACACGATCATTAGCATCGTCATCACACGATCATCATCATCGTCATCACACGATCATCAGCATGATCATCAGCATCGTCATTACACGAACATCGTCATCGTCATTACACGAACATCGTCATCATCAAGGAATGATGTAAACCAGTCATGTACCTTTTGAACCGAAGTCCAGGGACGATCCAGTCCTATCATGTTCTCGGAGACCTCACGTCTACGGCTTAGTTTACAGGACCAAAGTCCAAGGATGATCCAATCCTTCACCGTGCTTTTAGGACCTACGTCCAAGGATGACTTAATCCTCAACCGTCCACCAAGGACTTCATTCTCGAAGACATACGTCTACGACTCTTCTTTCGGACTGAAGTCCAGGAATGATCCAATCCCTTCATCATCGAAGACATACGTCTACGGCTCTTCTTTCGGACTGAAGTCCAGGAATGATCCAATCCCTTCATTATCGAAGACATACGTCTACGGCTCTTCTTTCGGACTGAAGTCCAGGAATGATCCAATCCCTTCATTATCGAAGACATACGTCTACGGCTCTTCTTTCGGACTGAAGTCCAGGAATGATCCAATCCCTTCATTATCGAAGACATACGTCTACGGCTCTTCTTTCGGACTGAAGTCCAGGAATGATCCAATCCCTTCATTATCGAAGACATATGTCTACGACTCTTCTTTCGGGCTGAAGTCCAGGAATGATCCAATCCCTTCATTATCGAAGACATACGTCTACGGCTCTTCTTTCGGGCTGAAGTCCAGGAATGATCCAATCCCTTCATTATCGAAGACATACGTCTATGGCTCTTCTTTCGGACTGAAGTCCAGGAATGATCCAATCCCTTCATTATCGAAGACATACGTCTACGGCTCTTCTTTCGGACTGAAGTCCAGGAATGATCCAATCCCTTCATTATCGAAGACATACGTCTACGGCTCTTCTTTCGGACTGAAGTCCAGGAATGATCCAATCCCTTCACATGTTCACCAAGAACTTCATTTTCGAAGACATACGTCTACGACTCTTCTTTCAGACTGAAGTCCAGGAATGATCCAATCCCTTCACATGTTGTATACCAAAAACATGTATTCTCATCATCAAAATATGTATAACCACGACATGTATCATCATCAACAAAACATGTATAACCACAACATGTATCATCATCATCAAAACATGTATAACCTCAACATGTATCATCATCATCAAAACATGTATAACCAAAACATGTATCATCATCATCAAAACATGTATAACCTCAACATGTATCATCATCAACAAAACATGTATAACCACAACATGTATCATCATCATCACAACATGTATCATCATCAACAAAACATGTATAACCACAACATGTATCATTATCATCAAAACATGTATAATCACAACATGTATCATCATCAACAAAGCATGTATACATCTATCATCAAAATCATCAAAAGTATGTATACATCTATCATCAAAACTAACATCAAAAGCATGTATACTAACATCAAAAGCATGTATACATCACTCGTCAAAAGAATATAAGAGTCCTAAATCTAAATAATTCTAGGTAACTAAGTGCAGTAAATAGGTAACCTCATCATTGATGAGACAGACTTGTTATCAGATACTATGCTACTCCCCCTTTCGAGGAGGGTCCTTCTGGACTATACCAAGCTTGTCTCGGAAGTATTCAAACTTTACTTGAGACAGAGGTTTAGTCAAGATATTAGCAATCTGATCCTCAATGCTTATATACTCGAGCTTGATAGCTCCTCTCTGCACCATATCTCGTATATATAAGTATCGGATCTCTATGTGTTTTGACTTATCATGCAGCTTTGATTATCACACATAATCACAGTGGGGTCCATTTCTAAGTCAAACACTCCAGATAAAAGTTTCCGAAGCCATACCGCTTCACAGCTAGCAGAACAGGCAGCTATATATATTCAGCTTCAGCAGTACTGAGGGCCACACTAGATTGTTTCTTGCTAAACCATGAGATCATGGTAGATTCAAGACTATAACATCCACCTGATGTACTCTTTCTGTCTGAGGCACTTCCTGCCCAATCAGAATCTGAGTAACCATGTAAACGGAGTTTAAGACCTCCAAGATAATATAGACCAAAATCTAAAGTACCTTTTAGGTACCTCACTACATGCTTTGTAGCTATTAAGTGAACCTTTCTAGGTTCTACTAGATACTGACTTACGGTATTTACAACAAAGCATATATCTGGCCTAGTATTTGTTAAATACATCATTGGCCCAATGATTTGTCTATATAGGGTTAGGTCCACTAAATCCGATGAGTTATTAACTAATAACTTCAAGTTGGAGTCCATGGGAGTGGCCATGGATTTACACTCCAACATATCAAATCTTTTTAGAAACTTCACAGCATACTTACCTCGATTTAAAAGATTCCTTTTGGATCATGCCATACTTCTAGACCTAAGAAGTAGTGCATTAATCTGAGATCTTTCATTTTTATTTCTGCAGCCATTTTCATGATCTGTTTCTCATTCCTTGTCAGAAAGAGATCATCGTCACATAATAATGGTATGATAGGTTTATCATCCACAACCTTTAGGTAAAGGTTAGGATCAGCTTTACTTCTGGTAAAGCCCAAGCTTTGTCATGGAGCTGTCAATTGTCCATTATTCACACTCTGCATTGAGTGATCTTCTGCATATCTATCTGTGCCATCTCTCGTCAGATGGGTCTACTAATATGAGCCTCAAAGTCATTCGAACTCTATGGTGAGTTCCTTCTTGCATCCATGTCATATGTGTATAGAAGCCATATTCAACCTTGTAGCAAGGGTTGAGATCCACATCACCCATGATGATCATTAAACTCATCAATTGACTACCGATCCTGGGAACCCATACAAAACCTGATTACATTATTAAGAGAATGGTCAAAACATCTCATCATGATTCTCTTCCTCTTTCTAAGAGAATCTCTTAACCATAAGCTTTCTATAGTGTGTTTGATTTGTAAATCCTTTTGTTGAACATCCATCGCTTGTTCATCATTCATCATGATTTTCCCTACAAATCAAAATTAAGTACAGGATTAGTAATACTTCATAATCATCAAATCATATTGACATAATAACCTATTATGCATACAGATATCATTTACATAGTTATGCAACTAATTTGACCAATACTTTGGCACAACACTTTCCCATATCTTGTATGCATACAGTGGCTATCTAGATGCCTTCCATCTCTACCAGAACATACTATCGAGAGTGTGCATAGCTCTCGGCATGTCAGCAAAGAGGTTTCATTCTAGACAAGCAACAATGGAATGTTTGTCCAACTTACCAATCATATGCACATTAGTAGTATACTGTTCAATGCTCTATGAATGTTTATACTCAGCATTATATATTCTAGGAATACAAATATGCATACAACCTATTACAGGCAATATCATTACTATTTCAAATAACAACTCAAATACTTATCTTTTATGTTTGTGTGGTTGCCTCCCGCTTGATCTTCTGTATGTCTTTTGAACTTCTATTCATTCTGTACCACTGTGCATGCTCAAGAGTCATCCTCATGATCTCATGCACAAACATACACTCATTAGTATATTCTAAATGCTATCAAAACATTATAGTACTAAATAATCTTGAAAATGTATAGTCATGATTATAGTTAATAAACATTAGTATTCAAGATTTCAGGGAAGTCTTCTTTTACTCATGCATATCATCAATCAAGATAAAAGATATAATATGCATAATCCCTTGATTACTAACTTTATGAATAAGCATAACCAATCATTCCAAGTATACTTATATGAGGGATCCTAACACAAGGTAAGATTCATGGGAAACATACCTGGATTAGTATGCCTACTTGGTTATGTACAACACACCTAAACAATCTCTTCAATGATTTAGAGATCCTGAGCTAGAACCTGCATGTCTCATAGGTTAAGCATAATATAACAAAGTCATACATACCTCGTAAGTAGAACAAAGATTATGGATGAGTCTTTGTCTTCATGTTTTCATGGTCATGGAACCTGATTTGTCTTTTGTGATGTACCTGTATCTTGTTAGCAGACAACATCATCCTCACACAACATCATAATGCATTAGTACAATCATAAGTGTCAACACCCTAACCAATGAATATCTTCTATCATGCATTCATAATTTTGTTAAGGTTATACGACAAATCTAAAATCAAAATTGTACTAACTGTAATAACCTGAAGACAAACATACCATAAACTTAATCATGGACAAATATCGAAACATACCTCGATGAGTCATACCTGTCGAGATTGCTTGTATTCTTCTTATGTAAGGCCTTATCCTCATCTCCCTCTGAGACAGGAACTTCTTCACTTATGCAGGTGACCAATCCATCTTCTTCTAGGATTAACCCAATCCACTTGATTTGCAAGAACTGGACCTGGAGCTGGATATGGGTTTGTCAGAGAAACCCAAAAAATTCAAACTTTGAATTTCAAACTTCCGAAAGGATAGAAATATGCGCCTTGATGAGCTGATCAAACTGGTATATTCAGAATTTGAAAACTGCAAAGTTTTACTCCTCAATTTTGCCTTTGAAACTTTCGGATTCACTGGACGTGACCCTGAACTGGGGTTTGATGAAGCCCACTCTTTTTCCCCATCAAAAGGTTTGATCCAAAGCTCTAAGCTTCTATTTTTCTGAGGAGCTTCCAGCCGTGGTCACAGATTTCAAAAATTCCCATTTTTACAGAAGCCCTAATTTTCCACTTTTCTGATCAAAGTCCCGAACTAGGGTCTAATCAAGCCCGGCCTTCTGCCCAACCAAAAATTCTGATCTTGGTCTCTAAATTTCTATTTTGATGAGTAGCATCCAGCCGTGGTCTCCGATTACAAAAATTCCAACTTTCTTCAAAGCCCTAAATTTCGGAAGCCATGAATGAAGGTACCAAAAAATAATTATGTTTTGACAGAAATATGTACCTGATTGTTTCTGGTGTAACTCCAAAATTTTTGATCCACAGGGTTTGAAAAAGTTTTCTGAGATAGCTTGACCTGTTAGCTTTCCATCCTGACAGGTCTGACCTCAATTGGATGTTCTGAGAGAGAGTTATGCCAAATGTCGCAACGTGACCTGTTTTGGGAAAATACAGGAGAGCGAACTTGTACGGTGTGCCACGTGTCACTGTTTGACCTTCAGCCTCTGAAAACGTTTTTTGAGATAGATCGGCCTGTTATATTTCCATCCTGATAGGTCTGACCTCAATTGGATTCTCTGAGAGAGAGTTATTCCAAGTGTCGCAGCGTGACCTGTTTATGGGATAATACAGGAGAGTGAACTTGTACGGCGTTCCACGTGTCACTGGTTCAACTTCGGCCTCTGAAAAAGTTTTCTGACATAGTACAGTCTGTGTACTACCTGTCACGTTTCACGAAATTTAATTTGGAGCTTCCTAGCCCAAGTTATGACCTTTTTCCCAAGGTCACCTGATTTTGACTCAGATCTGGAAGAGGCAGAAACCCTATATTGTACAGATCATAAATCAGAAAGTACAACGAATTAGAGGTTGTCCTTTGGACACAAGGTACCTGGAGATTTTAGCTTCGTCCTGTAACAATTTCAGATCCGAAAAATTTGCCAAAACAGATTTATAGAGAAAGTGTTACGATGACCGGTTTTTGCTATGTAAAACCCTAACCTTCAAATTGTCGTAAGTAAAGCAAGTGTCTTTAGTGCCATACCTTGTCTTCCTTCAGGTTAGCTCTGATACCATGTTAAATTCAATATGCTAAGATAGAAAATAGCAGCATTACATTCCATTTCATAATAATAGCATATACAGGATCACTGAAGAAACAACAAGCACAGCATAAACACAAGAGACAGAGATTTATCCTGGGAAACCCTCATGGGGTAGAAAACCCAGCAAAGCTTCCTCAATATAGATGACCAGCAATATACAAAGATGAAACCCTGAGACATGATCTCCTCCTCCACAATAGCATACCTCTCCTCCACAAGTGCGCTATCCTCAAGTGTGTGAGTGTATCAAATGAGGAACACACCTCCTCTATTTATACACTACACTGACATGTATTTTACATAGGTACACGTAGGCTCGTATTTAACCAATGGGTTAAATACCCCACTACAACTGACTGGGCCGACCCCTCTAGGGTGGTCTAATAACCCTTTGACCCACATAACACATAAAGGGCCGACCTCCACTAGGGAAGTCTAATAACCCAAGTTACCACATTCTGACGGAGGAATAAACATCTCCGGATATACAATAAGATCTTTACGGAGGAATGAAACATCTCCGGAATAATAAAGTACAATTATAATATTCTTTGAAGTTACAATATTCAACATGAACACCTTCAGCCAGTTCCCAACAGATCCTATACATGTTCACTTGATTACTGTAAATCATATTCTGAGGTACCTGAAGCGTACGGTTGATTATGGGCTCAAGTATGATGCAAATCAAAAGGTTAACCTAGAGCGTTATGTTGATTTAGATTGGGTAGGCAGTGTTGCAGATCAGAAGAGCACTTCGGGGTGCTACTTCAGTATGGGATCAGGTGTGATCTCTTGGTTTAGAAGGAAGCAATCCCACGTAGCACTGAGTACAGCCTAAGCAGAGTATGTCGTAGCCTGTTCGGCTAGTTGTGAGGTAGTATGGCTAAGGAAGCTACTATATGATTTGTTTGATCTCCAGTTGGATGTTACTTGTATCTTTTGTGACAACCAGAGTTGTGTGAAGTTGTCTGAGAACCCGGTGTTCCATGACAAGTCGAAGCACATCGAGATCAAATATCACTATATCATGGATATGGTGCAAAGAGGAGTAGTGAAGCTCCTGTATGTTGCGACAGATGAGCATATAGCAGATGTGTTGACCAAACCACTAGCCAGGGTGAAGTTCGAGTACTTCAGAGAGAGGCTTGGTGTTCTTCAGATTGAAGATACTTCCAGGAGGAAGTGACAGGACACAGATGTTGGATCCATTCCAAGCATGGTGGTAGGAGGGTCCTCCCCATGGCTGTGGATGTAAGTGCCATGTGATGAGCATCAGGACGATGCTCCGGATGATGTTCTATATGAGGATGATCAGTATGATTAGTATGATCATAAGCATCAGCATAATGCTCTGTGCGAGGATGATCAGTATGATCATGATTATCAGAATGATACTTTGAGGCTGTGGATATGTGGTAGTTTGTGCAGTGGCATGTAATTTAGTCCCGAGAGATCCTATAGGTTGAGAAGTAAGCTTGTAATCAGTCCTGGGATGCTCTTTCGAGGTTTTACCTGGTAGCATATAATTTAGTCCTGGGAGATCCTATAGGTTGAGCATGAAGCTCATAATCAGTCCTGGGATGCTCTTTCTAGGTTTTGCTTGGTAGCATGTAATTTAGTCCTCGGAGATCCTATAGGTTGAGCAGGAAGCTCGTAATCAGTCTTGGGACGCTCTTTCGAGGTTTTGCTTGGTAGCATGGAATTTAGTACTAGGAGATCCTATAGGTTGAGCAGGAAGTTCGTATTCAGTCTTGGGATGCTCTTTTGAGGTTTTGCTTGGTCGCGTGTAATCAATCCTGGGAGATCTTATAGGTTGAGCAGTAAGATCGTAATCAGTACTGAGATGCTCTTTCGAGGTTTTACAGATGCACATAATTAGTCCTGAGATTCCACCCCTGTCAGGCCGCTTGCAGATATGATGAAGACCTACATGGAGGCTAGGACTACATCTAGCATGAAAAAGGGCTAGCTCTGTATAACTTCCTATGACGAGAAGAATTGAGAGATAGCACCAGTGATTGACATGATGAGTACAACAGCAGTGACAATGATCTAGCTCCAATATTGAAGATTTGTGCCTATATGTATTGATGACCTGTGTCAAGAGAATACCTTCCTAGTTAAGAGGGAGTGTTGATGTATTTGTGACTTCGGAAGATATTCACTTGTATATTGTATGTATTACATTTGTACTTTATTGTATCCCCAACAGAGATGCATTATTCCTTCGATTGGAAGTGTCGATATTTGTATTTGCAAGTGTTGCAAGTTACATTGTAAGTGTCGTAACTTATATTTGATGGGTTATTAGACCACCTTGGTGGGGTCGGCCTTGTATGAGTTATGTGGAAGGGTTATTAGACTTCCTTAGGAAGTCGACCCAGTTAGGGTTAAAGGAAGGTTAAGTTAAAGTATAAATAGAGAGTGTGACTCTCTCATTCTATTCATTCACTCACTCATCCAACTCGCATAGTTGAGAGAGAGGAGTGCACACAAGTGAAGGAGGAGTAGCTACTGAAGACATCTATCTTTTGGGGTTTGATATTTGTGATATTTGTATTAGTGCTCATTCTATCTTTGAGGAAGTTGCGGGGTTTTTCACCTTCTTGGTTTTCCTCGAGGAAACATTGTGTCTCTTGTGTCTATGATTGTTATGCTGTGCATGTTATTCTCTTAGTAGGATCCTAGATAATATTTGAATGAAATTATCAGAATTCTAACAATATGTGACCAAGTCTAGTTTTTCTTCTACTAGTTTTGATGACTAGTCCCAGTGTTGGTTAATTTATGTTTTAATCTTTGAAATAGAGTTAATATCCTTAGAAACAATATCTTGCAATATTACATTGAAGATCATACTCGCTTCAACTTTCAGCTCCATTGTTCCACTCAAGATCCATTTATGACACCTCCAAGAAAGAGTTGACAAGAAAGAGCAAAAGAGATAATTGCAATTCACAAGAACTTATGTAAACATCCAAGGAGGAAAGTTGTAATGTCCCTATTTAAATAAATTCATAACAAGGAAATTCCATCAATCCTACTAGTTCTCTAGGCTGGATGGAGACATGAGGATTTGCAATAAGGGATATAATAAATGGTGTTTGGACATCAGAATGGAATAAATATTTAATAAAGGAGATAAATAAATAAATACAATAGAAAATCAAAGTGGCAATGGTTCATGAAGACACATGGAGTTTGGGGGGGCCCACACAAGCTAGAAATTCTGTGCCACATGGCATCCTCTTCTTGTAAATTCGAATCCATGGGAAGCCTAAGGTTCTTGGGAGGAGTTGGAAGGATCATACACTTGGAAATATGCATCATAGGTCGAATTGGGATGGAAATGTAACTCCCATAGAAGAGGAAGAGTCAAATGAGGAGTTAGTGAACACTTGGACTAGATTCCCTAGCCTATATGAAAACAATGATGAAGATGATATGACACCTATAAAAAATTGCAGACCTAATTGATGACATCTAACCATTATGAAATGTCAGGACTAAAAATAGAAGACAAGAGAGTGCTAATGGGAGTTAGATAAACTCAAAGTATTCCTACTCGAATTGGTGGAAGGTGGAAGGCTAGGAAGGGGAGGACACATGGCAAATCATGAACCACTCTCTAAATCGAATTGGCTTGGAGTATTTGGATGGATTTGGAACCTTAGAAGGCTAAGGATGTTTATAAAATACATGGATCAAACAAGAGAAGGTATTTTGATAATTTTGAGAATTTGCATTTGTGAAGAGAGCTAGTGGAATACTAGTCTACTTGCCTTAACCAATTTCGAGGGTGAAAGATTCCCATCCTAGTTGGTGTGTGGAAAGGCCATTCAAAAATTTCATGGGATATTTAATGGAGTATTTATTTGCAGGTTTAATCTACAGTACAACTTGTGGTTTCTTCTAGTGCAGCTCATCCCTCCAACCATTTCCAGTTTTCTTTGCATATTCTTCATCCTTGAGGAGAGGTGCTTTTGGTGAGCTATTGTGCTCTTTGGGGGAGCTTCTAATGCCCCATTTATTTTTTAATAAGATTAATATAATATTTTATTCACTTATAGAACTCTATCAGGTCGATATTCCAATTGAATATATGAAAATTGATCATTAATGAGAAAATAGTGACCATTTCCCCACTATATTGAAGTTTACCAATGAAATGTTGATGAATTTGAATGGAAGAGTGTTTCAATGATGTATTTATGATTAATGGACTTTTATTAATGAGTTTAACAAGTTCAATTTTCAGTACTTAAGCTTTTCGAGTCATATTGCTCAGTTTTATATCATTTGGAGAGGATTTAATGCCATTTCCCCCAAGGTCAAAACTAGTCTTTTGATTCTGATTTTGAGAGTGTTGTAGCAGACCAAATTAATTGAATGGAGATGTATTTTAGATAATTTTGATGTACTAGTGATGTCCCCTACCTCTTTTAAGAAATTTGATAGGGTTAAGTACCATTTGGAGAGCCAACTTCATCCCTTACCGTAGGGGGGTTTGAACCTCAAATTGCTAGTAAAATTCCATACATTGGAAATAATATTAAAGGGGTTTGCAGAAGTGTTTTTATGGTCCTAAATCATCCCAGAACATCATAATCAAGTCCTAATATCAGTCATACACCTTCTCTGAAGGAGAATTTGGAGACCTA
Source organism: Larix kaempferi (assembly GCA_027924585.1). NCBI lineage: Eukaryota > Viridiplantae > Streptophyta > Pinopsida > Pinales > Pinaceae > Larix > Larix kaempferi. The sequence continues at coordinate 11,036,951 of BSBM01000485.1, read as the reverse complement.
GACCTCAAAACTAGTCAAAGGTCGAACTAGGGAAAAAAAGTTGAAAATTTCACTATTTTAATAAAAATAAAAAAAAGGGACATTACAAGTGGTATAAGAGCATGGTATTGTAACCTTATGTGGTTAACCATTCATTAAGACAAGGAGTCAAAAAAATAAGCCACCACCCTTAGAACCTGAAATTGAAGGTGTTGTTGTTGAAGAGGAAGAAGTAGGAGAAGAAGAAGATATTGTTGAAACTATGACTAAGGGACTCTTTGATGATAAGGAGGAATACATTAAAATCATAAAGCCCCTCTTTGAAGAAGTGACCAATAACATGGCCCAACAAATTATGAAAGGATTCGAATTGATGGTTGGCCAACTTGGAAGTAAAACAATAATAGAAGGCAATAGTAGTTCACATTCAGAAGGAATGAAGACAATGGGTGAGCATATTTTTTCAAGCACAGGACCCCATAATAGACCTAATGAATTTCAGAGCACACCAAGGCCTACTGCACCTAAATTTCTTGTGCCCAAAGAAGAGCCTAACTTCAGATTTGAAAAGAAGCCTTCGCAAAGAGATACATTTGAAAAGAATCCTTGGCAACAGGATGCATTTGAAAAGAATAAGAAAGAGGGACTAAACAAGGAAGAACTTAGAAGAAAAAATGTGCTACACATGCTTTCAACCATGGGAACCGGGGCACAAATGTACTAAGGGAAAATCTCAATACATTGAAGTATTTTTTGATAATGATGAGTATGAAGGGGGTATGGATGAAGAAGGAAATATTTCAGATCAAGAAGAGGGATATGATACAACAAAAGAAGGGAAACAAGAAGAAAATCAGCTTTCACCTGACAAAGTAAGAATGGAAGTACTTTCAGTAGTGCCTCATTATCACACTATTCGATGCAAGGGTGTGGTACTAGGACAAAGGAGCTTAGTTTTGGTAGATGGAGGAGCCACACATAACTTCATTGATGCAGACATGGTGGATAGAAGGAAGATACCTATTGAACCATTTGATGGCTTAACAGTTGTCATTCCAGGTCACAACACAATGGAGTGCAAAACATGGGTTCCAAAGATGCAAATCACCATAGGTAACTATACTTTTTTTGATAGCTTTTATGTGGTTGATGTTGATGATAATAATGTGGTTCTGGAAGTGCAATGGCTGTAATATATAGGGGAGTATACAGTAAACTATCAAATTCCTGAAATGAAATTCCAAGATTCGAAACAAATACTAAGGGTTGTGACAGGGAAGCACACCTACCCGAATCAAGTGGTGACTTCACATAGTATGAGGTCTATATTGAGGCATGGAGATATTGAATGGGCTGCTGAATGTCACATAACCTCCCCCAAGCCAAACATAAAGGTTGTTTAACACCCAAAGGAGATAGAGAAACTCCTACAAAAATATGAAAATGTTTTTAGAGATCTTCCACATGGTAGACCACTTGATAGGGGGGTTGAGCACAACATTGTTTTGGAGGAGGGTACTTCACCCATCCAAATACCACCCTATAGAAATCCAAAGAAATTCAGAGATGAAATTGAAAAGGCCATCCAAGAACTCTTAGAGTTGGCACTCATTAGACCAATATCCATCCCTTATGCTTCTTCAGTAGTGTTGGTGAAGAAAAAAGATGGAACCTTGAGGATGTGCATAGACTTTAGAGATTTGAACAAGAAGATAATCAAGAATAAGTATCCTATTCCTAGAATTGATGAGCTCATGGATGAGCTATTTGGTGCAAAATATTTCTCTAAAATTGATATTAGATCAGGTTACCATCAAATTCGAATGAAGGAAGAAGATGTGCAAAAGACTGCTTTTAGATGTCACTATGGCCACTTTGAGTTTCTTGTTATGCCTTTTGGATTAACTAATTCTCCGGCCACATTCCAAGGATGCATGAATACGATTTTTTGCAAGAAGCTCAGAAAATTTGTTTTGGTCTTCTTTGATGACATTATCATTTACAACAAAACTTGGGAAGAGCATTTGAATAATCTAGAGGTTGTGCTGAAAATTTTGCATGAACAGTCCTTGTTTGCTAAGTTGTCTAAATGTGAATTTGGGATGAAGGAACTCTTGTATCTTGGGTACATTATAGGAAAATAAGGAGTGAAAGTACACATGGAAAAGATAAGGGCCATCCTTGAATGGCCATCACCAAAAAACATCACAGAATTAAGAGGATTCATTGGAATACACACCTATTATAGGAAGTTTGTGAAAGGGTTCTCCAAATTGACTTCTCCACTCACTGATTTGACAAAGAATGATGCTTTCAAGTGGGATGAGGAGGCTGAAAAGGTATTCTAGAAAATTAATGAGGTAATGAGTAGTTGTCCAATACTTGCATTACCTAATTTTACTAAACCTTTTGTTTTGGAATGTGATGGTTCAGGTGAATGGATAGGGGTTGACCTAAAGCAAGGCCAACACCCTATAGCATTTGAGAGAAGAAATTTGCAGCCACATGAAAATATTTTCTCCATCTATGACAAATAAATGTTGTCCATCATGCATTCATTGACCAAGTTTAGAAAATATTTGGTGGGAAACAACTTTGTGGTGAAAACTGATCACAACAGTTTAAGGCACTTCCTCACCCAAAAAAATATTAATGAGAGGAAACAAAAGTGGGTAAGAAAGATTCAAGATTTTTATTTTGATATTGAATATATGAAAGGAAAAAATAACATTGTAGCTGATGCATTATCTAGAAGACCTTCTTTTTCTCTCATGGACATTGCAAAAGATTGGAAAAACATGCTAATGGTTGAACATGCAAAAGATGGATTTGCTTGTGATGTATTAGATGGGTTCAAAGGGGATGATAACTACAAGATTTTGAATGGGATGATATATTATAAAGTCATAATTTATTTGGTTCATAATTCAAAACTCAAGTACAAGATTTTTCAAGAAGCACATGATTCCCCACTAGCTGGCCATCCGAGGATCTTCAAAACTTATAGGAAATTAAGGAAAAGGTTTTTTTGGAAGGGGATGAAGGAAGATGTTCTGAAATATGTGAATCAATGTAAGTTATGTCAGAAAAACAAATCTGAACTTACATGCCCAGCTGGTTTATTGCAACCATTGCCCATTCCAGAATAAAAATGGGAGAGTATTTCAATGGACTTCATCACAGGTTTGCCCAAATATTTGGGAAAGGATTGCATATATGTGGTAGTGCATAGATTGACCAAATTTGCTCATTTATTTGCTGTTACATCATCTTTTAGTGCTACACAAGAGTCTGAAATTTTCTTTAAAGAAATCTTCAGATTGCATGGGCTCCCCAAGAGCATTGTAAGTGATAGAGATAATAGATTCATGGGTGCTTTTTGGCAAGAACGTTTCGGATTGGTGGGCACTCAATTGACTCCAAGCACAAGCTATCACCACAAACTGATGGCCAAACAAAGAGGGTGAATTAATGGTTGGAAGGTGTTATCACTAGAGTTTGTACCTAGACTACTAAGGTTCAAATCCTAGAGAAATCTCAAAACTATTAGGAGGATGGCTATATATGTGAGTTTATAGAAAAATGAATAAAGATGAGATCAGGATGGCATATCAAGTTACTAAACAGTGAAAGTATAAACATAATAAACAAAGATATAAAAATTACGAGAATGAACTTATGTAAGGAATGAGCAGGTTCTATCCAGATCATTGACAAAGCTACAATTCATTCATAAGAAACCAAGAATAGAAAAGCATCTATCCAAGAGAAAGAATCATGAATAAAACATAATATTTATCATTTCATATATTAAAACAGAACCAGCTCAGTTCACACATAATCACTTCAAAGTATTCATTATAAACAAAGGAAATGTAATACATGCCTATATAATAAAGCTTCAGTATGATCTCCACCATCTAACCCTTCACACTATCTATTGGGACTTATTATATACAAAATCTAAAAAACTGAAACAGTTTGTGATCCACCTTTCATGGATCAAAGTTACCCAAAAATAGCTAATTTGATTACATTCAACTAGTTCGAATAACTTCAAAGATAAGCCTAATCACCTATCCTAACAGCTGTACAAACAAATGCTAATCTTATCCAACTAACAACTGTCTACTTCTAATTGCTTATAAAAAATGACCTAGAATCTTAAGCTTAACTCATTACCTCATGCTCAGTTAGAGCTTCTTGGCTTCCTCGGCTAGGATAGTTAAACCATCCAATGCCTGAGATCTCCTCTCCAATCTGCAGTGCTCTGCTTCCATAGCCTGTATTTGATTCTGAGGGTCTTTATTCTGGTTCAACATTTCCTTATACTGATGCTGGATATCCCTCTTTCTTTTCAGGACTTCTTTAGAAATTGTAATAAGTTCTTGGTAATTTGTACCCACCTCTTCCAAATCTTCATGCAACCTTTTGTTTGAAATCATCAGTTTCTCAGTCGCATCATTAAGATGCCAGCTCTACTCTTTGAAATACTGTAATGACCTCTTTACAACTTCCATATCTGATATGGATTCCATATCCTCAAAATGTTCCTGAACTTCATTAATATCAGATGTTTTCGAACCAGAACCAATCTCAAATTCACATATTCTGTGCTCACCCTTACAAATCTTTTCGACCAACTCTGGTGTATGCATCAACTCCTATTGAATTTCTGCCAGGGTTTGATCTTCTGTTTAATGAAATTCCTCTATAGCATGGAACTCTTCGTGACTAGATGAATCCTCTATAACATTTACAACATCTCTTTGAAACCTGGGATTTAGGATTGCACTCATGTTCATTCTTAGCTTGTTCCTTGCTCTTGTCCTTGGCCTGAAACTATTCTTAACCTTATTTATTAAAGGAGCTTCATCATGTTCTGTATTCAATGGGGTTTCTTGGACAATTATATCATCTTCAATAAGTCTAGGAGTATCTGGAGCTACAATCTCTTCTTTTTGAAAACCTTTAGTCTCGGTAACCTCTGTCATATGCATAATGTCACATTTCTCCCATGCTTTTGTTTATCTATCTTCAACCAATTTCCCTTTTGGTTCACCGTGCTGCTCTTCTACTCCTTCCTCATCGCCCTCTTATATTTCAGTCTCAACAACAAACCAAAAGATAAAATGTCTCCATGTTCTGTTAGTATTCCCTAATTAGAAACTATCAACAATTTAACCAGAACATGATGGAAAATAGAGTGGTCACTATGGTCAGGGTGATTTCTTACCCATGCAACCATTTTCTCTATGCTCCTGAGCAGGTAGTAAGGCAAGTTTAAGCTGGATTCTCCATTCAAATGAAACAAGAACCTTAAATGATACCTGAACATGGTTGCAAACCGCCCTTCACAAGTGATATATTGTTGAACAATGTTTATGATATCCCTCCACTCTGGCTTGACCTTGTTCAAATGAATATCCTTTTTCCACTCCAATTTCTCATAACCAGACAAGAGAAACTGACTAAGGTCAACCTCAAACAAATATTTCTTGAACCACATTTCACCTTCAAAGGGTACACCAATTGCTTCTGCAATAGTAGCTTCATCTACCCTAACGTAAGGGTTTGTAATTTCACCATACAATCTTTTTAGCTATTTACAAAATCCTTTGTCACCTGCAGGTTATGGCTTTTCGTTTGCTCACATAGGGAAAACCAACCTCCAGCTTTCATCATCTTTGCACATTTTGGAAACTCTTCATTCCATTTGATGTTATCTGGTTCTAGCCTGCATATTTTCCCACTGGGCCTTTTAATGACTGCCATGGTAACCTGAAACCCCTGCTAGCTCGTGTCCCTATTACAATATTTCAAATAACACACACTACGCTTAAAAGGGTCAATAGAATAAGCTACAAGTCCCTGTACATATGATCTTAGCAAATTCGGGAATGTTCCTATACATCATGGCATTATTACATTGCATTGGTTTGTAATAAGCATTCGAACCCCTATTCATTTTATTAATAACAAGGACTGTCCTTCATCCATGTGTCTTTTACTCTTTACAAATGGAAACATGTTAGGAACCCGTGCCAACCCTTCTCTTTACTATGTTAGTATATTGTTGTTGGACGCATATGCTTTGTAAGTTGTCTCGTAGTATTATATGTTCCATGGTTTTGACTCATAGTATTGGGCATAGACTTAGTATATAAGTGTGTGTTGAGGTCATTGAAGGCATCGTGAAGTTATTTGTATTGAGCTTGCTCAAAGGAGGTTGCCCCCTCGAAGTGGCCTGTGATCAATATAAAAGTGATTATGAGTTCTGTCATTTCTGCTATTTCGCATATTCTTATTAATTAATTGTTGCAGGTGCTTCACATCTGGTATCAGAGCACTTTCTTGGGCTCGTTGGGTGGAATTTCTGCCAAATATTTTTTCACATCTGTTGCAAGTTCGGATCTTGGGATAACCCCTATCCGCTTAACTATGGGAAGTACTTGGGCATAAGCCCTAAAACTCATTCTAAGGAGTACCACAGGAACCCCAAAGTAGCTGGCCCATTGAGAGGACCTGCCAGTGAAAAGGGCAACGATCCCTACCTGATTAACTAGTTCCCACCTGTAACATCCCTAAATTTCGACGCCTATTGTTATTATAATTGTAAAAATAAATATCAATGTTGTAATTGGCCATGGTGAGGAGCTCAAGGCCAAGGCCCCACCAGTGTACCTTGAGCTAGTGTTATGTTTATAAATCCTAGATTAAGCCTAGAAGGTTTAAAAGAATGGCAATAGGACTAAACAATAAGTAACCAAACGCACCTATAAGAAAAGATAATGACTAGAGAGCCATGAGTTGGATAGCCATATCATGATGTATCATATCAAGTTATGATAGGTTAAGATATAAGTTAATCCTAGTAGGATTACTTTCCCTCACAAATACCTAACTCACCTATTAGGGATTACATCCTAATCATAATAAACCTAATAAGGTTAATCCACATTTGTAAATATTATAATTACCTTGAATTCCCAACTGAGTAAACAAAAAAATTGGATAGCAAAGCCCTATTTTGGCTTGAAAGATGAACATTTAATTATGATTCTAAGAAAAGTAGTAATTATCTTAATATAATTCCAACCTGAATATTGGGGACATTTTCTATAATTTTATATAGACTAATTCCCTTTCAAATTCTCACTTGGAATACAAGGCAAGAAGAAGACAAGTTTATATAAAGAATATTATGATGAATTATATATATATATATATATATATATATATATATATATAATATATAATGAAAGAGTAAATTTGTAAAGAGGCATTATATATATATAAGATACAAATAATATGAGAAGCATACTCAGTAAAAGATGAATGGCCAAGTGTTTCTAGCTTAAGGCTAGGTACTATTTAAATTCTATTAGTTAAATATGATATTTGGCCAAAGTTTTTAGACACCCAACTATACCCTAAAAGAAAAGGGTTACTAAGAATAAATATTTGAATGGATTTATTAATAATATGTATGCACATCATGTTTCTATGGGATAAAAGTTATTTACCTCTTATAATATTTCAACATTTTATAAGGGAGGACACCTTTTACTTAGTGAAAAAGGGACTATTATCTATAAGTATACTAAGTACCTTCATAGAAAAATGAAGGGGCTACCAATACTTAAATTATTAGTTAAGTATTTATGAATATTGAAGGGTAGATTATATTAAAAACAAAACCAAAGAATTATATTCATGGAATCGTATAGTCTTGATGATAAACAAGTTTTCATTCTAACATTTCATACGTGGAGTATAAATGTTAGAATCTAGTTGAGATATTTCAGCAAGTTGGTCTACATGATGGAGCACTCCAACTAAGCAAAGTTATGGGGTTGGCGCACTCCCTACTTAAAAGAGTGGCTCTTAAATATGTCTTGTTGAATAAGTGATGGTGCCAGACAATTTTTAGTGGACTGCCAATTATCTCCTCCAAGTGGCACTGAGCTTTGATTTAAGATCCAGACGTCAATCAAAAAGAGGAGGGTTTAAACAGTTTTTAGATCGTGGGTGTTTTCTATTTTAGATTATGGGGGGACAGATGTATTTTGTTTTCTCCCGCGCTTGAGTATAGTGTAAATTTAAATCATTTCATTGGGAAAGGGACGGTAATCCCGGAGACATTGTTATCTTCTTTATTTTATTTTCCTCATTGATATATTTGGGTAGCATGCAATCACCCGGGGGAATCCATTTTTTTGACTGATTTCCGTCCCACGCATTTGGCTGTTGATTACTGAAAAGGAAAAACTCTCTGCTCAGTATATAGATCCATATAATCATGTCCGTTTTAATGGGCTGTCGTTTTAGGCGTGTTAGCAATACTATGCACACGAGATATTGGATTGAGCTTATCAGAACTGGGTAGAGGGCGCATGACCCGACCTTCGCGTTTGATTTCTGCCTCCACGTTTGTTCCAGACGCTGACACCATCGTGTTGGAAGGGAATTGGGGGGGAAAGTTCGATAAGATAAATCGATCTCCATACCCCATTGGGGATTATTCCGGAGAAAACCTGGCAAACTGCGATTAAGACTTGGATGTCTGCGATAAGTTTCAGAATCATGGAAAATGGCCACGATGGGAGGAGTAGTAGGATGCCGGAAAAAGTTTGGTATGTACATTCCTGTAGTATATATTTATATTTAAGTTGAAGTCTCGTTGTATGGATTTCTCAGTAATATTGATTAGAATGCGTTAAAATTATGTTGAACGAAATATCTATATTTGCAAGGTTAGTAGTATTTCATAATAGTAATTATGAAGATAGAGTCTCCATTTTTATCTCTGCATATGCACCTTGCTATCCAGAAATCGCAGAATATATGTTGCTAGTAGGATCTAAGCCTATGCCAGTGTCGAGCAGAAAAAGGTCTGATCTCTGTGGAATATTTCCTTATAGGTTTTCTGCACCAGTCGTAGTAACTCGTGTGGTATAATCCGTAACGTGTGTTCAAAATCTATCCTTTAAATGCAGGATAAATACAAAACGAAATATGTTGTTTTAACCTGAAAACCATGTGTTCAGAAGCGAAGATATTGTTCTTTATTAATTTAGTAAACAAGTTATATATATGTGCGTGCGGAAAGAAGTAAATTTCCAACGTTTTCTTTATCTCAGTTATCATATAATACTCATGCAGGTATACCGCCTTAGTTACCAGTTTCGATAGAGACTTTTGATCCCTGGTTTTCCTTCTTAGTCGCTACCATCAAAAGCATTGATCCCTGTTGTAGACAAGGGTTAATAAGTACGCCATTTGTTAAGCATTATGTGATATTGGTAGAGAGTCTTGAATGGCGAACCCTGTCTGTGACAAGTAGCAAATATTGGGTGTTATTATACCAGAGTGCATACATTTAGGCTTTCTGCTTATAGAAACTTTACAGAGTATTGTTTAGGGTCAATAGAATGGCACAATGAATAAGGTCAGTTTCGTTCATACTGTGAATTGTCTTTGAAATAAACGCACTGTTTATTGAATGTGTGCACTAAATCGTTTTAGTGGATAGATTTCAGAATGGAGTCGTGAATAGATTCTATTTTCTTTTCTTTATTTTTTTTGGATACTGTTGCTTTATTTTCCAATAGACGCATTGGGCATTTCGGTTTTCTTTCTAATTATATATGTATATTACTCTGGTTAAACGTTGACTATTTAGCTCAGTACGAATCTCTTAAATTGCTTATGTTTGAGTACAGTCATATAGATATATTCTTATATATGTTTATATCCTCTGTATCGCCTGAAAGCATAAATGCTGATAGTTTATTTATCTCAGTCTGAGACCTGGTGATAGACGAAACCTTTATCACCGATCGTTTGCTTTTGGAAGGGAGTTTGTATTGGCTATTTGTAGTTCGCTAGGATTAAATCTCTGCCTTTAAGAAGCGTTGAATAGATATATTCAGGTTTTCAATTCTTTAATTATAGGTTTCCATTTTGATATCCACATTTGGACGCCGACATAACAAAGATATGCACTTGTGTTTGACAAGATAAAATAAGTTTATCTCGTAGTACTTGGAAAACTCAATAAAGGGTGTTACCCTTGTTTAGTTAATAAGATTTAAAGCGAATACATACTAATACACTACTCTCATATTTTTAAAAAGGAATTAAATAAGGGATAACCTTAGGTGAGATCGTAGATTAAATGAAAGGTTTGAATTAAATGATAACTTGAACAAAGGTTAATATATGCCTATATATATGTTTAAGAATATTCACATATAAACAATGTATGAACGTTGGCATGTATCATTATGATATGAATGATCCCACTTCATTACTTTATGATGTGAGGAGAACGTTCTATTTTTATAAAGACACATATATTATCTATCTTAGTCTTAAAATAATTGATAGTTTGAAACAAGGTTAAATTATATAGTAAAATAATACATATTAACATAGAGATTTAAAGATTTACATTCATGTTTCAAAATAGTGTATTTGAAAGATAGACACTTAAGGATATGTGTAAAGTGGATCTTATTTTTATACAAGAGTAGATCTTCATAAAATGATATAATTCTTATTTAGATTATTGAAATTACTTCTTTTAGTATCAAGAGAATCTTGATGGCTATCTTGACACTTAGGCTAGAATCTTGTAACCTTGGGAGTAGCTAGTATTTTGATTATCTTGTAAAAAGATTCCTTCGATAAGAGGAATTACTATGGCAACAACTAAAGTTGCAGCTTGTAAACACTATGTTCTCAGAATAAAGAAAGATGCACACACTTTTGTGGACTAGCCCGTGTACGGGTGAACCACGTTATCTTTGGTCTCATGTGTTTGCCTATGGTGTTTCTCAATGTGACTTTATGTTTGAGTACTTGCTTCTTTCTTAAAATGTTTAGGATTACCTTGAAGTATGCGGTTCAGTTAGAAAGTTGTTTGTTTATATGATGTATAATGTCAATATATTTCCCCTTATAATTATGATTAAGTTGTTACCATTTAAATTGTTGTATTGGTACAATTAAATGATAAAAGACGTATATGCTTCTTGGTCTATATTCTCAGGAAGGGAAGGGGTTAGTAAAATTTAAACTATTGTTATTTAAAAATTTAAATATTGAAGGTTGTACCTTGTGCACATAAATGAAAAGTTAGTTGGTTCAAAAGAAGAAACCATGTGTTGAATTTAGAAGAGTTATGAATGACATAATGAAGTTTTGTGTTCCGGCAAGATCTGAAAGAAAAATGGTTAACATTCAAGCTAAGAATTGGTTTAGTCGAAAATAAAATGTCTATCTTAAATTGTGAAAATATGACAGAAGATAGTACTTATTATGCGTAAATTACATTGAGGGATCCTTTTCTTTGATTAACAGGACGAAGTTTACAACAGGATTAAAAGTCATAAAGTTGTAATTATTTGTGAGCAATATTTAGAGAAAGTAAATCCACACTTTATGTTTCCTCATATATTTTAGTGGCATTTTAGGCACTTAGAAAAGTTTTTAAATTTTACGAAATTTTGGGTTCGTGACACCACCCGTGAGGTAAACCAAGAGCTGTCGTTTGTGGCAAAGCGGTTATCAGTTTTACCTGAGTCGTGGAGTGAGGGGTACTGCCCCAATACGCAAGCCGTCAGACAACATTGGTGGCCGAGTGAATCGCCTGAACCGATAGGAAGCCGCACATACCTGGGGTCCATATCTATTTTCAGTTGAACTGTTGCCGATCACTTCCGCTCCAGATCCAGTCATTTCAGATCTATTCTGAAAGTCATTCTAGATCCAGTCATTGTTTCAAATCCAGCTGTTTTCGATCCCTTTCATGTTGTTGCAGATCCCTTCCGCACCACTGTTGCTGATCCATTTCTGAAAAAAAAAAAAAAAAATAATAATAAAAAAATTATGTTTTTCGGCCATATCTCCCTTGTTTCAACTCTGTTTTCCCTGAAAATTCACTGACATCCCTGCAATCTCATTCTGTATATTTCATTCCTGAAGACCCTATCCCAAATTTCACTTCCCAAGACTAGAAATCCCACATTTGTCTATTTTTAGGGTTTTCCATAACTCCTTCAATTTTCACCCAAATGCCTTCAAATTTTGCCACCATGTTCCTTTCCTAATTCTGCTTCTTTTTCCCTCATTCTTTCACCTCGCTTCTGAAATCCTCATTTTTTGCTTCCCTGTCCATAAGAAAGTATCCAAAACCTAGTCAAACCCCAATTACCCATCCGAGTTTTTCCCAAATCCAAATCTTCCTTTACTAAATAAGCTTTTGTTTATGTTTTTCTATCCATTCCCCCCCCCCCCCCCCCAAAAAAAAAAACTCTTGGTTGTGGTTGTCACCCGCACAGGAGAAAAAACCATGGAGGAAGCACTTGTAGCCATCCAAACCAAACTCCAAGATCTGGATGAAAAATTTCTCAGCCTCCATCTTCAGCATTTAGCCATGAACAATAACCGGAAGCCAGAATCTTTTGCAACCACCGGGTTCTCTTCTTCCAACAATTTTCGTGGGCCGAAGCTTGATTTTCCTCGCTTCAATGGTACTGATCCGACTAGATGGATATACCGAGTAGAACAATATTTCAGTCTGCATAATACTTTTGATGTCCAAAAAGTTCCACTTACATCCTTTCATTTGGAACAAGAAGCCCTTCAATGGTACCGTTGGTACATCAAAGCTCATCCTGAGCCAAACTGGACAGATTTTTTCCAACTCCTTTTGCCACGATTTGGTCCTAGTGCTTTTGATGACTTCACAGGAGAACTCACTAAACTTCACCAAATTGGCACAGTGAGAGAGTATCAGACAGAATTTGAGAAACTGGCCAATCACACAGAATTTGAGAAACTGGCCAATCACACAGAAGGATTGTTTGATGAATTATACAGGAGTTGTTTTATCAGTGGTCTCAAGGATGAAATCCGCTCAGCGGTCAAAATGTTCTGTCCCAACACAATAATGGAAGTCCTAGGGTTGTCTAAGTTGGCAGAGGACAAGATCGCAGCTCAACAATGCTCCAAACCCACCTTTGTTCCCTTCAGAAATATGGGTTCCCAATGACCTCCCATCATGCCTACTCCTCAACCAACTCCTATCAAGCATCTGTCTAAAATAGAGATGCAGACACGCTGAGAAAAAGGACTTTGTTATAATTGTGATGAAAAATTCACTCGAGGACACAGATGTGTTCAACAAAATATCTATCTCTTTGATGTGGATTCTCCACCTGCCTCAGAAATTGATGAAGAAGATCTAGATACAGTAGATGATCAGGTCGATATTCAACACCCGCCTGTTGACACCCCATCTTAGAACGACCAACCCGATATCTCCTTGCATGCTGTAACCGGTGTCCCCACCCCAAAAACAATGCGAGTCATGGGATACTTCAAGAAGCTCCCTCTTACCATACTCATTGATTCTAGTAGCACTCATAACTTCATTGACCCTCAGATTGCCAAACAGGCTGATTGCTTTGTCCATCCTTGCTCTAACTTTGAAGTCATGGTTGCCAATGGGGGCACCCTACCTTGCAAGGGGAAGTGTCACAATGTGCGTATCTCTATGGAAGATTATAACCTGCGCTCTGACATGTTTTCCTTGTCCTTAGGTAGATGTGATGTGGTGTTGGGCATTAAATGGTTATGCACACTTGGCCCCATCTTATGGGATTTTGCGGAACTTTGGATGCAGTTTTCAGTCAATGGGGCACAACACAAATTAATGGGCTTACAACCAAGGTCTCTCCGCATCATCAATTCACATCGCTTGGAAAAAATCCTTAAGAATAATTCACATGGTGTCATCGCTCAGCTCCATTCCATTCAGATGCACCCATCAACGGTCTCCACTACTTCCTTGGATAGATATGCAGATGTCCTTGCTGAACCAATGAGCTTGCCGCCTTCAAGAGACCTTTCCGATAAGAATTTAGTCGCATCTACCTCTCAGCAGAAACTAATGGCTATTTTGCATGCAGTACATAAGTGACAGCCATACCTATTAGGGAATTATTTCTACATCAAAACTGATCTCCAGAGTTTGGAAAATTTTCTGGAACAATGGGTCTCCTACCTAGCACACTTGAAATGGGTTATCCAACTCATGGGTTATCCCTATGCGATCACTTACAAGAAGGGTAAGGACAATATGGTGGCAGATGCTCCTTCTCACACAATTGATGACCCAGTTTCTCTTACAGCTCTTTCTCTGCTTGTTCCAAATTGGTTGCAATATGTTCAATAGGGCTATCTCTTCTATGAACTCCATGCTTCTTCATCAGCAGGGCACTCTGAGTTCTTCAAAATGTATAATCGGGAACAATGTAACTATTTTGGAAGGGACTGAAAATGACAATTCAACATATGGTAGCTGACTGTGATACTTTCTAGGTCAACAAGGGTGAAACGACACTCCTTTCGGGATTGCTCAAACCCTTGCCCATCCCTACACAGCTTTGGCCAACTATTTCTATGGATTTCCTAACAGCGCTCTGGTGGTACAATACCACATCTCAAAGGACACCATATGAAGCAGTCTATGGACAGACACCGCCAGTTTGTCTTCCATACACCCTTAGTAGCTCCCCAGTTCAGGAAATTAACTCGGTTCTTCGAAACCGTGATTAGATTCTTCTCATTCTGCAGGACAATCTTCACATGGCCAGAATTCGCCTGAAACAACAAGCCGATAAGCACCGTTCTGAGTGCATTTTCCACGCAGCTGATAGGGTTCTTCTTCGTCTACAGCCTTCCAAGTAATCCTCCCTGAAACTCTAAAGGTTTCAGTGGCCCGAAATGCAAACCCAGGATGCTACTGGGGAACCACTCCTTCAGATTCTGCAGCAATTTCTCCAACCAAAGCTTTGAGGAAAAAGATTTTTCTAAGGGAGAGGGGATGTTAGGAACCCGTGTCAACCCTTCTCTTTACTATGTTAGTATATTGTTGTTGCACGCATATGCTTTGTAAGTCATCCCGTAGTATTATATGTCCCATGGTTTTGACTCATAGTATTGGGCATAGACTTAGTATATAAGTGTGTGTTGAGGTCATTGAAGGCACCGTGAAGTTATTTGTATTGAGCTTGCTCAAAGGAGGTTGCCCCCTTGAAGTGGCCTACGATCAATATAAAAGTGATTATGAGTTCTGTCATTTCTGCTATTTCGCATATTCTTATTAATTAATTGTTGTAGGTGCTTCACAAGACAATTCGGTAGTGCCATCTCATCCTCACTATTCCATGTGCTGCCAATATGTGCCAACTTATAATTGAAATCAAGTACCATCATCATAGAGCACCGAGCTTTCATCATGTATAAGTAAAGCTTTGTTTAATGATCAAATACAATCATTCACACATTAGGCCATGCATAAATTTCAGTAAAGAAACTTAAAAGATTAATGCAACTGAGCTTTATTTGTTACAAAATAGAACAATGATAAAAATAACCCTTTTGAAAACACTTAATCACTAAGGTAAAACCTAAGGGAACCAAGATTCTAAACTAAACTAGGATGAATTTTTGGAAAAGAAGGTCTTCTAAGAAATACTTCTAGAGTAAATCTAAGATACAAATCTAGAGATAACAGAAGGGTACGTAAGGAACTATGTGTGAGAGCAGCAAAAAGCATGGGCAAAATGGCTACACTTGGGTGAGTTTTGTTACACCACCACCTTTCATATATCAATAGGAATGTCGACTCCTTTCAAAGCATTATATGGTTATGATGCACTTACTTTTGTTGAGCTTATCTTTGGTGATAGTAGAGCCCCAAAAGCTAAATATTGGGTGGAAGAGAGACAATAAATTTTGAATCTCTTGAAAAATAACTTGCAGGTAGACCAAAATTAGCAAAAAAAATATGCAAATCAACATAGGGAGGAAGGGACCTTTCAGGTCAATGATTTGGTATATTTGAGGTTGCATCCACATAAACAAACATCCTTGAAAAAGAAGAGAGCATAAAATCTAAAACCAAGATACTATGGTCCATACAAAATAGTTCAGAAGGTTGGAGAGGTAGCATATGAGTTAGAACTTCTGGAAGGAAGTAAAATCCATAATGTATTTCATGTTTCATGTCTCAAAAAATCCATTGGTTAGAAAATTGTCATTTCAGAAAAAAACATCCTCCTTTGCATGATGAAGGTCATCTCACACTTGTTCCAGAATTTTTTTTTGAAGACTAGGGAAAGAAGGTTAAGGAGCAGAATTATCAATGAATACTTGGTGCCATGAAAGGATATTCCAAGTGAAGATGCCACATGGGAGGAGGAACAAATTTTGAAGCATCCAAATCTGAAGTTGCTTTAGGACAAGCAATCTTGGGTGGGGAGGACTGTAATGTCCCCATTCAAATAAATTCATAACAAGGAAATTCCATCAATGCTACTAGTTCCCTAGGTTGGATGGAAACATGAGGATTTGCAATAAGGGAGCTAATAAATGGTGTTTGGACATTAGAATGGAATAAATATTTAATAAAAGAGATAAATAAATAAATACAAGAGAAAATCAAAGTGGTAATGGTTCATGAAGACACATGGAAGTTGTGGGACCCACACAAGCTAGAAATGCTGTGCCACATGGCATCCTCCTCTTGTAAATTCGAATCCATGGGAAGCCTAAGGTTCTTGGGAGGAGTTGGAAGGCTTGGAAACTTGGAAATATGCATCATAGGTCGAATTGGGATGGAAATGTAATTCCCATAGGAAGAGGAAGAGTCAAATGAGGAGTTATTGAACACTTGGACTAGATTCCCTAACCTATATGACAATAATGATGAAGATGCTATGACACCTATGAAAAATTGAAGACCTGATTGCTTAAATCTGACCATTATGACATGTCAAGCCTAAAAATAGCATCCAAGAGAGCGCTCATGGGAGTTAGAGAAGCTCAAAGGATTCCTACTCGAATTGGTGGAAGGTGGAAGGCTAGGAAGGGGAGGACACATGGCAAATCATGAACCACTCCCTAATTCGAATTGGCATGGATTATTTGGATGGATTTGGAACCTTAGAATGTTAAGGATGTTTATAAAATACAGGGATCAACCAAGAGAAGGGATTTTGATCATTTTGAGAATTTGGATTTGTGAAGAGAGCTAGTGGAATACTAGTCTACTTGCCTTAACCAATTTCGAGAGTGAAAGATTCCCATCCTAGTTGGTGTGTGGAAAGGCCAATCAGAAATTTCATGGGAGCTTTAATGGAGTATTTATTTGAAGGTGTAAGCTATAGGAGAGCTCCTGGTTTCTTCTAGTGTAGCTCGTTCCTCCAACCATTTCCATTTTTCTTTGCATATTCTTCATCCTTGAGGAGAGGCGCTTTTGGTGAGCTATTGTACTCTTTGAGGGAGATTCTAATGCCCCAATTATTTTGTAATAATATGCATATACTCTTTTCTTCACTTCTAGAACTCTATCAGGTCGATATTCCAAGTGAATATTTGTAAAATTGATCATCAATGAGCAAATAGTGACCATTTCCCCACTATATTGATGTATACCGATGAAATGTTGATGAATTCAAATGGAAGAGTGTTTTACTGATGTATTTATGATGAATGGACTGTTATTAATGAGTTTCACAAGTTCCATGTTCAGTACTTAATATTTTGGAGTCATATTGCTCAAGTTTATATAATTTGGAGAGGATTTAATGTCATTTCCCCCAAGGTCGAAACTAGTCTTTTGATTCTGATTTTGAGAGTGTTTTAGCAGACCAAATTAATTGAATGGAGATGTATTTGAGACCCTATTTATTTCCCCTTGATGTCTCCTACCTCTATTCATAAATTAGAGAGGGTTGAGTACCATTTGGAGAGCCAACTTCATCCCTTATCCTAGGGGGATTTGAACCTCAAATTGATAGTAAAAATCCATACATTGGCCATAATCTTAAAGGGGTTTGTAGAAGTCTTTTGATGGTCCTAAATCATCCTTGAACATAATAATAAAGTCCTAATATCAGTCATACACATTTTCTAAATATTTGGGAGCATTTGGAGCAATTTGGAGACCTAGACCTCAAAACTAGTCAAAGGTCAAACTAGGGAAAACAAGTTGAAATTTCACTATTTTAATACTAAAAAAAAAGGACATTACAAAAACAACAATATTAATTGCAAATAATTGTGAGAAATAAAATGTATTGTTTTATTATTGAATAATGAAGAGAAAAAATTACCTCAATGGTCCTTTTCCTTAACTTTGTCACCTTGCTCCAAGAAGATGGATACTAAAGGTTTATCTCTCTAGCACAATTACTACAACATTTGGCTATCATAGACTCATACTTCTCACCCATGGACATGATCTTTATTTAATAGGAAAAAAAGGATAAGGGGAAGATGAGAGATAAGAGGAGAAGGATAGGGTAAGATCCCAACATGATAGGGGTTTGGTTGAGATCCATCCTAATAGGAGGGGATATCCATCCATGAGTGCTTCTCTCTAGAAGCTCCTCAAAGCTTCTCTTTTTCCATTCCAATGAAAAATGTCACACCCTACTTGATAGCAACTTGCGACATATTAGAGTGTCGCAATCTGCATAGAAGGCCAGCTGCAAAAATGTCTCATTTTACTGAATGGAAAATTGTGACAATGGGAAGGGTCGCAAGTTGTCTTATATCAACTTGCGACACTAATGCCAAAAACGTTGTTTGGAGGGAAAAAATTTCATCTGTTTAACAAGTTTTGTCAAAATAAATTTAGGGATTGTGGCAAAGTTGAAGGTACAAGGTTCATGAAGAAATTTATGTGCAACAGATTTCCTCCCAAAGTGTGAAAATAGAGTGAAACGGTAGTTGAAACACTTTGTCAAATGAAGTTTAAGGCAAAAAACCACCGGTTAGAAAAATTGTCAACAAACAAAAAGGACTTCACAGTACAATAATTTTCATTTTTGAAACATATATGACTCGTCGCATGGTTTCCGACCAATACATTACAGATCCATGATAGTACTAACTCAGGATACGGCGATCGACATACATTGTGGATCCATACCTAACAATGACTGAGGATATATAATGGATACTAGAATACAAGCATAGATCCATGATACAATAATAACACATCCACGACCAATACAAAAGTGGATATGTGTGATAGTACATTAATGAGGTCACCAACATGATGTCCATGTGGGAACCTACTCAAAACATCTACATTGCAACCTAGGTAAAGTGCATAATGATAATCCCTAGGTTCTTCAACCCAGCCCAAAATGATACAATTCTAACCATGTGAATAAAGGACTTGACATCGAACATGGTAGAAAACACTTGATCACCATCCAATGATGTAAATTGTTAACAAGTGCGAGGGAAATCACCAATGATGACAGTGAGTACCAAGGTATCCTAGTACATTCCAATGAATGTGAATAGATGAGATGGAGTAAAAAACTTGGGGAATCATCCGATCAAATTTCAATGATATGAACCTATTGTCGAAAGTGAGGAAACATGCCATTGAGGCATGCAGGCTCCAAGGTACTAACTGGTTTCTAGGCCCAATTCTCAGATAATGTGCTGATGTCTATATGACTAGAATCGTCGAAGGAGGGCCATGATGTATCCCACATCATTGACACGAAATCAACATAGGAAAGTGATGCGAAATGTTAGATCAAATGAGCATGAACTGACACAAAGGTGTAAGGTCAAGTAATGCTTGAAAGATTATTTCAGGGATGGTTGTCATAATAGAAGGATTAATGACTAGAAAAAACACATATTTCATTAAATTTGGAATTAAACAATGTATTTAGAATTCTAAAATAGCCCAAAAAATCAATTTTGGGGTTGTTCTTGTAACATAATATTTCTAGTTTTAATGAAATATGTGTTAAAAGGTTTCCTTTGGGAAAGACTCCCATTTGAACGTTTAAGGGCATGACAAGTGACTTGGAAGCATTGAATCAACGATGAAAAGACTAAGATATAATGCGACGTGACCGAGGCATTCTTCATATGATCCAAAGGAGTGAAAAAACTAATGAAATAGGTATGGCTCAAAGACAAGATAACCACCCAATTGTTTGAATGAGACAAAAACAGGTGCCATGTTTAAGGGCAACAATAAGCTACCATCAATACAGACTCAAATACTTTCCCTTTCCCTGATTTTATCCGTCATGATGGATGAGTACCTCTTTTATTTTTAATGAGTTGGAAGACAGTAACAAACACTTGATGTATCTCATCATAGATGAGTCCAATATCACATGTTTTACGAACTTGAGAAGGAAGGGTTCAGTCCCAAAAGGGTCCTTCGATGTGTACTTTTACGAGTCCAAAGAAGGAAAACTCGGTGGTTTTTCATATTTAGAGAGTCAAAAAATAACTTAAAGAAGACTCCAAGATGTATTTTTTCATGAATGTTAGTCCCCATTCCTGAAAAAGTATAAAATAATGACTAGAAGAACTCTCTTAGTCAATGGTTGACTAAGGTATTCGCTTTTCATAAATAATACTACTCGGTCCAAAAAAGGGGTAAAATAAAACTAAATAGATGACCTTTCAAATACTTTAACAAGCGTGAAAGAATCAATCTCGCTTGACAATATTTTCCTATTTAGAGAGTTTGAAAAGAGCTTAAAGGAAACTCAAGGAGGTTCCTTTTTCGTAATAAATTTTATGAGCCTGAAAAAGCGATAAACATATACTTGGTAACTTATTCTCATGTATTTATGAGCACGAGAAAGAACAAAGAGTAAGCTTGGATATGGACAATGTGATTAATTTTGACCTACAATCTCCACCACAAGGTTCAACCAAAATAAGGGTTTTTCTCTCCTACCAAATGGTAAAACACAATGGTAAAAATGAAGTTACTTTTACCCTTTTTATAAATATGGGATGGATATTTTATTATTTTATTTCATTATTTTTACTATTTTTTTCCATTTTTTTCAAAATTCCATTAATGTTTTGAGTTGAACATGTTTTTAAATTTAAACTAGGGAGGTCAGTTTGTGTCCGCACTTAAAAACTTATCCGTAAACAAAATTGGATACCATACTCGGTATGGTCTAAACTAGAACAAAAAAGGAAAAAACAGAAAACTTTCCCTAAGTCCTTGATAATAAAATATGCAATTAAAAGAGGAGTCTGACCTGTGTGATCTGAAGATCAGACTCGCTTCAACTTTTAGCTCTAATGTTCCACTCAAGATCCACATAGAACACCTATAATAAAGACTTGACAAGAGAGAGAGAGAAAAAGATATAATTGCAATTTACAAGAACTTATGTAAACAACCAAGGAGGAAAAAAACAATATTAATGACAAATAATTGTGAGAAAAACAAATATTGTTGTATTATTGAATAATGAAGAGAAAAAATTACAATCGACCGCCTTGACATTGCAAGATTCCTCTCAATTCTCCTTTTCCTTAACTTCATCACCTTTCTCCAAGAAGATGGATACCAAAGGTTCATCTCTCGAGAACAATTACTCCATCATTTGGCTATCATGGAATCTTCCTTCTCACCCATGGACATGAGCTTGATTTTATAGGGAAAAAAACATAAGTTGAAGATGAGAGATAAGAGGAGAAGGATAGGGTGAGATCTCAACGTGATAGGGGTTTGGATGAGATCCATCCTAATATGAGGTGATATCCATCCACAAGGGATTCTCTCTAGAATCTCCTCAAAGCTTCTCTTTCTCCATTCCAACGAATAGTGTCGCACCTTGCTTGATAACAACCTGCGACGCATTAAGTGTCGCAGTGTGCATAGAAGGCCAACTGCGAAAATGTCTCATGTTGCTAAATGGAAACTTGCAACAATGGGAAGTGTCACAAGTTTTCTTATAGCAACATGCAACACTAATGCCAAAAACGTTGTTTGGAGGGAGAAACTATCATTTTTTTAATAATTTTTGTCAAAAGGACTTTAGGGATTGTGGCAAAGTTTAAGGTACAAGGTTGATGATTAAATTTTTCATGTAACAATGGACTATGTCCATTTGGAAAGCGACATGATACAGTAAACATGGTTTAATGTCAGACATATCAAATTTTCCCATCAAAGCATTAGCAGAGTCAGTATTTCCTATAGCATCAAAGAGTGCATTTTGTTGCAATGCGCAATTTTGTAACACTTTTGCGGATCATGAATTTTTTTCTCCTTTAATGGTGGTTCTCGACTATAATTTTTTGCTCTAGTTTGTAACAGAGTTTTTGAAATTATCATGTTGATTGACGATTGATCAGAAGACGAAGAATTTTGATTGACCCTAGCAGAATCGGAAGTGCTAGAAGTCATGTTTTATTCTCTTGGAAAAGGATATCTTAACATGACAAGTTGTTGCTTCGATAAAAGCTTATGGGATTGATAAATTAGGGGGAATTGATGTGTAATATTGTCTCCTTTATAGAGTTTTCAAAGAAAATTTACTTTTCTATATTCTTTCTTGCCCCACCCAACATTATCTTTTGATTTGGGATTGTTTTGATTTCCCTCCCCTTTCTTGCCCTTGTTATTATTTTTCTTCCCACAAAGTTGTTGAGGACCTTTAGGGTTGGAAAGCACATTGTGTATATTTTTTGTTTGAGAAGGGGAGGTAGAAACCTTATTTGCTTGTTCTGTAGAGCGTTTGATGAATAAAGTTTCATTTGTTTAGCAAGCGTTTCTACAGTAGAATTTTCGACTGAACCAACAATGTCATCAACATGTGGTCTAAGTTTCGGCATAGCAGGATCAATATTTGGTCATGGAGAATTTGGTATAATTTCATACAAAATCCCATATTGTGAGTATATCAAATCCAAATGTTGGGATTTTAAAATAGCTTCCTATTATGTAGTAACCCCAGAAGTAGAAACATCCTTAGATATTTAAGGTAAAAGTGATTTTAAGAACCACTCTAACAAAAAATTGGGAGGTATAGAAACTATAATCATCCTCTTGCTTCTTTTCCACTCCTGAATATGATCATAAATATGGGTTGATTTTTTATTTCTAAAAGTAGACAACAATTCTGTACCAGCATCATACCGAGCAAAAAGTTGTAAATGGTTAAGAAAAATTGTCGACAAGTTATGGATTCAAAATCAGGCCTAGAGGAAAATGTTATGGATTCAAAGTCTATATTTTGGCCTCGAACTATCTCTAAATTCATGATAACGTCCAATATCCCCAATGTGCCAAAATAAAAATTTCCATCATATCATGATCACATGACAATGATGCCCTTTGCAGGACCTATTTTGTTTCCAAGGAACACAAGGATGTCTCATGAGCCCTATAGACAAATATTATGGTATAATACCCTAGATTTTGAAATTGAACCACATCACTGGCACCAAGAACCATGTCTAGGAATCATCCATCATCCATGGAATCCCACTTCTAGGAATCATCCATCATCCATGGAATCCCACTTCTAGGAATCATCCATCATCCATGTGACAAAGAAGTATGTGCAAGTTGATGGACATAAAGCCCCTCCTGTGGGTATCAAAGCCCCTTTTCATGTGTACAAATATCCTTGTTTATGTAAATGAATTTGTATATAAGTTTTCCTATGGTTTAGGGACATGATGCAGCACATAAAGATATGTGAAATTCCCCTACATTATGTATTTCTCAAACTTATAGGTCAACCTCATGAAAAGTTAAACACCTTCTTTCAAGGGTATAAATACACCTTCATTTTACCTCATTTGATCATCAACTCAAGCAAATTTCTTATGCGCAATCTAGAGGAGCTCAATGACCTTTTTTTACAAGGGTTTATCAAGGTTTTCTAAGGTTGTTTTTGTCTCTCTTGGGTTTTTAATCCTTGCATGAGGACTCTCTCCATAAGGCGAAGTTGTAAAGGTCACCTTGACCTAGGGTTTTGACATGCATAAGATTCACAAAAGCTTGCATAAATTTCTCATACGATATCAAAATCACAAGTGTAAGGGCTATGTGATCCCACACTTAAAAGGATTATATATTTTATTCTAAGGCTTCACTATACTATGATAATGTTTTCTCTCTCTTGTTGAGGTCTTAATCATGACCAAGGGTTTGTGCATGATTTTTGGGAAAAGTGCAAATATTTTCGGATGGATGATTGCAATATACCTTGAGGAGAACTTTAGAATCATAATGTTCATGAGGAAACCTCTTGGAGCTGAAATTTCAATATTTTTCATGGGCTATGAATGACCTAGGGTTTGATTTTCTGGGCTTGAATCAAGGTTTTAACCTAATATTTCTACATGAATAATATGGATGATTGTTTCTAGAATTATTGATGACATTATGGTAGTATGATGATGGTATGATAGTGACAATGTTTGACAATGGTAGTGCATGAAGTGACAGGGACAATGATATGAAGTGATAGGGACAATGACATGTAGTGATTGTGATAGGTTTCTATTCTCTCATATATATTTATATTCAAGGGGTTGGATCCTTGTCTTTGATTTGGAAATGGAACATATAGGGAGTTGTATCTCCCTTTAGGTTGGATCTGAAATTCAAGGGGTAGGATTCTCCTTCAATATTAGCTTGTAAACATTGACACTTTGAAGATAAATTTTCATGGTTTTTGTCCCCGCTGGGTTTCCACGTAAAATCCCTGTGTTTTGTGCATTGTTTACTTTCTATTTATGGTATGTTTATACATGAATGATAACTAATAATGAATGCTACTAACATAATTTAAAGTGAAGGATAAATTGGTTAGAAAGTTCCCAATATTGATTTAGCCCCCCTCTCAATATTGGTGATATTTCGAACATAAGCCAATATCTCTATATATATCAGTGCCCCCTATAACCCCAAACAGTACATGATGCAATTTCCACAATAAAAATTAACATATATAAATTGTCTCTAAAACAAGGCTTTTGTAGATGGTTTTTTATAACACTATCAGCTCCAAAAATTTAATTCTCATTACTTTTAAGGGGGTTTTCAAAACACCACATTGAAATATCCAGGGGTAGTCTTTCTAAGCCCCCTCAAAAGTCATGAGAGTTTGACTTATGGTGCCAATTTTTAACAAACCGCCTCCAAAAGTTAAATTCTCATGACTTATAGGGGAGGTTGTCAAAAGACCACCTTGAAAAATATATTTAAGGGTAGTTGTTTTAACCCCCCCCCCAAAGTTACGAGAATTGAAATTTTTGAGGAAGTTGTAAAACAACCTCCTAAACAAGTTCAATTCTCATTAATGTTGTGAGGGGTTTTAAAACATCGCCTCCAAAATTGAACTTTTCATGACTTTTAGCAGGGTTGAAAAAAACGCCTCCAAAATTCAAATTCTCATGACATTTAGGGAGGGGGTTTTTAAAAAGTGATGCAGGGGCATTGAGGCCTAGGAGAAACACTCGAAGATGATCCACGAGAGGAGGCTGACCAGGGGAATGGGAGATGACCACTGGTGCGGGACGACGGGCAGTAGAGTAGGAAGTTGTCGAAGTATGATCGACATCGACGAAAGCAGAAAAGGCCAAGCGTGGGGGATAGGGAAGACCAGAAGCCATGGATACTAAGTAAAGACAAAAACTTAAGTCAAGGACTGAAGAAGCACATAATGGTTGACATGTCGAAGAGGACATTGAAATTACCGATAAATGTAGCAGAGGTTGAGAGGTGTAGAGATCGAGGAAACATACCTGCACCCATTGTTGGTAGTTGAGGAAGGTAATGGAAGTTAAGAAGGTGGTTGAGATCAAGCCAAATGTCACCACAAGAGAAATTTTTGCAGACACATTCAGGGGAGTTGACAACTGCAGGTTTGCAAGATCAGAGATAGTTCGACGGATAGAGTAAGAACACCTCAGGGAGAATGCCAGGGTGGACCTAGGGAAAATATGCATAGAAGAGTAGAAGATGAGTGCAAAGAAACATAAGAAGGGGATCACACAATGGGAAAACATAGATAAAGACCAAGAGAAAACAAAGTTAGAGCAAATATTGATTCTATGCATTGTAATAGGATAAGGTCGACTTGTTTATTAGTTTGCATGTAATTTTGTAAATGATTCAAGTAATAGAATCCCACTTCATGGAATTTAGAATTCACATCTATTCTTTGTGAGTGCATTTGTGTAATCTTTGAGAATCTGTTAAGCAAGAGGGTCTGACCGAACTGCCATGCATCAGTTGGTACCAGAGCAGGAAGATCCCGGAAGAGTAGAAGCATCCTGAAAGCATGAGATATCTAGATACCAGCTCCCCTAGAATCAAGTTGTATTAGAACAGGAAAAGTCCTGTGAGTGGGAGAAGAAGATTGAGAGAAGGAAGAGATTATGTATGCATGAACAACTCCAGCTTTGGTTGAGTAGAGTTGTGCATGTGTGGTAAAAATATGGTTGCGATTGGACGAGTGGATATTTTCAGCTAAGGTTTAAAATAATCACACAAAGAGGTGCAAATGTCCGTGGTATAGGAAGAAGAGCGCGAGGAGACACATGAGTCACAATAGATCGTGACATGTTCGGATAGTGCACACGAACAATGAAAATATTGACCAATGAGGTTGCAGCAATCAAATAATCCTAGAGATGTGGATGCGTTCCTAATGCACTTGACCATAGTGACAAGGAATTCGAGGAAGTGAAAGCTCGGGAAGTAGTAGAAGAAGAACCAGAAGATAGATTCATCAAGCTATTGACAGCGATGAGGGGTAAGAAAAAATTGCATGTACCTACCTACTAAGGAATTCTGGACCTAGAAGAATTGATAGATTGGATCAGAGAGATGGAGAAATAGTTCGACATAGAGTATCTAGAGGATCCCAAGAGGGTTAAAAGTTCCTGTCTGAAGTTGAAAGGTCATTCCTCATTATGGTGGGACAGTGTACAGGATAACAGAGTCAAGAAGGGAAAGGAAAATATCAAGTATTGGGACAGAATGGTATCAAAATTGAAAGGGAAGTTCTTTCCAAATGACTATGTGATTTCCTTGTTCAGGAAGTTGCAAAATTTTCGACAGAAAGAGATGACCGTGAAGGAATACATGGAAGAGTTCGACATACCGTCGATTAGATTCAGTCGAAACAATGAAGGAGAAAAAGCGGTCGCAAGATACATAAATGGTCTGGAGTATGTCATACAGGATGTGTTGAGCCTGTCGAATTTCAGAATGGTTGGTGAATCCTACTAGCTAACCCTAAAGGAAGAGGAAAATTTGTCGAGAAGAACATCATCGACTAGAGGGAAGATGACTGGTCAAGGTGGGAAGATTGATCCCACAAAAGGATAAAGTAGTGGCACGATGAGAGAAGCTATCGAAGATAAATGACACGCAGAAGGGACATCGACTATAGAAAATGTTCAAGAAAATTGACAGGATGGTCGAGAGACTCGTGGTACGGGTGAGTTTGGTCAAAGTGGTCCACTAGAAAAGAAAGGAGGTGACAGACCGACTATAGTTTGTTATAAGTGTCGAGGAGTGGGACGAAAAGATTATGAATCCCCGGATAATTTACACGCGGCAGAGGATTCGAAACCTAGACGCCGATGAGATGTTAGGGGCAACGAGAAGTCGGGTTCGACATATGAAAGTGGAGAATATGACAGAGAAAAGAGTCGAAACTTGAAAACTAGGAGGACATTGGTTCATAACGACTAGCAAGGAGAGAAGGAGCTGGCACAGAGAAAGGCTATTTTCAGAACCAAAGTGTTGATCGCTGACATATATTGCAATACCATTGTCGATGGATGTAATACATAAAACCTAGTTGTTATCAGCCAAAATGGCACTTCTCTGTTTGTGACTACATTGCCTTGTCAGTCACACAAAAGGACCTTATGGATTAAAGAGCCTATTTGATCATATATTCTTTGGCCTAGACTTTGCAACCTGTCTCCTAACTTAACCTTCTTTGTGACTTGTTTTGAGATATAACCGTGTCTTTCATATCAGCAAACTTGTGGGTCACCCGTGACAGTCCATATTGACAACCCGTGGGTAACCACTAAAAAGATGCACCCACGTGTTCCTGAGCACTATAGTCACGACTCACTCGCTAGTTTTCAAGATCCATAACTGCGGGTATCTCTAACTCATAAGAAAAAAATATTAAAAGAAGATTAGAGATCAATTATGGCAGTTATCCTATCTACCACAACCTCCCTAACCAATTTCCTTTTGATTCTATTCTCCCAGCCTTGCTATAAATAAAAGGGGAGGGACTTGAGAAAAAAGAACCAAATTTTTGCTAAAGAAATGATGGACAAAATTCTACTTAAGGAAGCAGAAAAAGAACCTAGGGCCAGGTTTCAATGGTGCTAGTTGCAGTACAGGTTTGGCTGATTTCCTTTAATGCTAATAATACAAAACTTCCTTTCCCATAAATATTTGTCCATGGTATGAATGTATGTCTTTGAATCTTTCAAGTTTTTAATATGTGAGTTTCTTATAAAGCATTCATTTTTATTGGGTCATAAGCTTTGAGAAAGGTATGTGTTTTATTGCATGTGATCTATCTTGAGTAGTGTAGCAGAAGTCTAAAGTTTGAAAGCTTGGATCAAACGTTAGTCATTCAGGTAATTAATTTCAAATTTATATCTTAGTTCTTTTCATTAAAAGAATGATTCCTTGTTGTACCTATGTACTTTCCTATCTCTATAACTAAATTACATGTACATTGATGATCTCTTGAATTCCCTATCATAGGTAGTTTTATCGCACAACAGAATTGGCGACTCCACTATGGAGTTCTTGTTGTTGCTCTGGGAATCTTAGGTTGATTTTCTTCAGTTTTATTGTTTCTGTTAATATTTGAGAGAGTTTATAGGCTTTCTGTGTCATTTTTATACACTTAGACTTGGTTTGGACTGAGTTCTCTTTATTTTTTTTGTTTTTTATTAATACAGACTTGCGAGTTGTATTCATTTACAACCACGTTTTTTTCTGCACCTGCGAGTTGCAGACTATTGGACCCGCGGGCCACCCGCGAGGTGATCTTAATGACAGTCGCGGTTATTTCCTGAGCTTTTAGGTTTTGTGCTAGGGTTTGAGTTTAAGGTATATGCTTGATTGATGAAGGTTTTCTCTGTTCTTTTCTGAACCATTTATGCATGTGTGTAGGTTTATACTGGGTTTCTTTGATTCTTTTAAGATTTATTTTGGTTTCTTTGGTTTGCTTGTTTGACTCACCTAGGTATTTTAAATCCATTTTTGTTTGGTTGACGCTTTAATATTTTTGGTTACAAATTTTTGGAAAGTCAGTCTCACATCTTCTTTGATTGTATGATTTTTCTCTTATGTCAGTTTGATTTAGTGTCTCTTTACCAATCCTAGTTACTTCTTGCTTGTCGGAAGAAATTTTTGGGTTTGTTATCTTTGAAAGTCTTGTGAAGGTATATTTTCTAAGTATGATAGGTCTGAGTGCAGTCATATATACATGCATCATATAGTGTCTTTGTCTTGTTTATACTTATTTTCCATTTCTTTTGTTAAAGAGAAAATTAAAAAAAAAAAAGCAAGTACTTTAGTTAAGCAAAGGCATTTCTTTTTCTAGTTTTAGTTGTATATGCTAAATCTTCAAAAAGTAAAAAAAAATTGTTAGCTTTTAGGTTTACTTCCCAACTCTTTAACTTTGAAAGATAAATGAAAATGAATTTGTAGAAAGAAGTTGCACTTTATATACTTTATTTTATTTTCAATTTGTAGCCACCTTGCACACAAATAACTCCTTTTGAGTACGTAAAATCCCTTAAAGAAAATTTTAAATTAAAAATTATTAGTAACTTTTCTTTCTAGGGTACATAAACCAATGAGCTTAGGATAGGGTTTTGGATAAGATCACTTTAAACTATCCAATACCATTTTAAACTCAAAATCATAGTGAACTAACTTTAGGTAAATCCTTCCTTGTAAAAGGTGTGATAGGAATCTCCACTAAAACCAGATTTAAGCACGAGGACGTGTGACATTGATTAGTTTGGTATACCCCCCGCTTTTCAATCGAGCATCTACCAGAGCTGATACGCATATGGGGACCCGTTAGTACCTTGTGTGCTCTTGGATTTCAGGCTTAGTTACCCTACCCATGCATGTCAGTTCGAACTGCGACTGTCCCCCCAGACTCTTTTTGCATTGATGGTAGCCTTAGTATCTTGACCAATAGGATTCTACACAGGTGTGAGTGAAAGGATATTTTCACTTCACCTAGGACATATTTGGGCAAAAATCCTTTGCATCTCTTTGGGAAGGTGGTTTGGTGATTCTAGCACTTGGCCCCATCATGACTATATTGTGGACCCCAAATAATTGTTCTTAATTACTCTACTGGTTTGTTCTGGGCCCTAATCATCCCATAATTCCCTTTGAGAGACTATCTGTTTGATTGATATGGATCACTTTAGGAAATTTTGTAGTCCTGTGCTGTGTGTTTATCATAGTTCTAGCGGCCCCTAGGTTTATTACATGAACATTTTTTGTTTTAATTGTGGAGGACCAACCTCCTTGTAGGTCAAGAAGGTTGAGAAACCTTCCTCTGCTCACAGTGGAGCCTCCACCGCCACCTCAACAACGCATAGTTCTTTTGAACTAACAGGTACAATTGAAATCCCTAGAGAACCCCAAATCATTGTACAAACTTCACCGGTCTCATATATTATTGATATTGAAGATTTTCCAACATAATATTTTGCAAGACACTTCAATCCTCCCTTAACTAGACTGCATGATCCTTTTCTAGAACGAGTTGTTTCTTTAGGTTTAACTGAATCAAGTGTATATAGATTTACACTTGGACCTAATATGGATAACATAGGAGATGTGTTGGGATTTCCACATATTCCCACATCGAATATTAGACCTGGAGGTTTGTCTCCTCCACATATTAATACCCCGGTACCAAGCTCATTGCAACTGTATTCTACTTCGAGTACTTCTTTTAGCTTCAATGCTGGACTTTCAGGAACATCTAATACTTAGTTTACATTGACATCTACTCCTTCTTGATCCACTGTTGGCTCATCCAATATTCCCTTTTCAGGAATAACTACGGTGCCATATACATCTTCCCCTTTTATTCAACAGTTTCAAGTTAATCCCAGCTCAAATCCTTTCAATCAAGGTTTTCCATGGAACAGAGGGCACATTTATCCTTCTGCACCTTTTGTGGGCTCAATGCATGCCCCTTCTATTGCACCAACATCGAGTTTCAATCCCTTTACAAGATTTAATGTACATTCTGCAAATGTTCAAACCTCAAATCAGGGATGATTTTAAGAACCCCCCCTAGATTTATATGTATAATAATTGGGCAAATCCCCATAATACATAGGCAATGTTAAGGGCTATTTTATCAAGAATATAATATGTGTATAATTTTTTTTGGCATTTGTTTTATAAATTTATGTAATCTTGTAAAATATTGGCGAGTCTTTCATAAAATTATAAAATATTGTAAAATATTGGCGAATTTTTCGTTGAATTATAAAACCTTGTAAAATATTGGTGAATCTTTCACAAAATTAAAAAATCTTGTAAAATATTGGCGAATCTTTCATTGAATTATCAAATCTTGTAATGTCTTGGCTGTTAGGATATTTCAACACTCCATCCTTGTCCTACCTAGAATTATTTATTTTTCCTAGTTGTTGATGATGTAATTTGCACCCTAGTGGTGTGAAAATTTCATCCAAGATCCATCTACCACCTTCTGAGCCCTGCACGCATCATTTTAGTACCACTTCAGTCAGTTCCCTATTTTATAGGCACCTACTGAGTGTTCCAGTGCAGTCCACCTATGATATTTGAATCTTGTGGGGGGTTAGAGCTCTGGATGCCACTGATTGTGGCCTCATGCACCCTTTTCTGACTAGCATGCATTACAGAATCACTATTGCGCCCTCCTTAGTCAATTAACTAATTGTGACTTCAGTTAGCTAAGTTTAGGTTAAGCTCTGTTGACTTTGAGTCTTTTGGAGCACTCTAGTGGTGATAATACCTATGCTAGACCAACTGAGGTTTGAATTCTCCTGCATGATTCAAATTATATCAATTGTAACATCATTGTTTATTATACTGATTATTGGAACATGTGACATTATTTTGCTCCTATCTGAGTTCTGTTGCATTATTATTCTTCTACTCTTTTTTACTACAATTTTCACTCTTCTTCAAATTTTTTGTTCATTCTTTCTTTGTGAGGTATTCTCAACTCTTTAAACCTGTTGTGACTTAGAATTTCACATTGGAAAATCTTTCATAAAATTCTAAAACCTTGGAGAATCTTCATTAAATAATATACTTTGTGCCTCTCTTGTAGTGCTTATGTGTTACTAAAATGGAAATGTTACTCAATATATAATATGTAATAGAGACATATTCTAGTATTCCTATAACATCTAGTTTGCATGGATCACTATAATTAATACCTTATAACAACAATTTCACTCACCTCGCCCTTCATTTTATTTTCTTTTATCTAGATAAGTAGTTTACTTGTTAGCATCAATCTAAGGGATTGATTTTTTTGGAAATTATAGGGTGGTATCTAGAAAGAGAAATATGCAAAAAGCGAAGAAATATGTCAGCATGTTTAGGCACATTCATAGGGCCCAAACTTATCTATCCCTCATGCCATAAGGAAATTCTAGTAGTAAAGAAGACCATTCAAGATTTTTCGCTTGTGTTTAAAGCTAGTCAAATTTATTATTTGCACTGATCTTAAGATTATGCAAGGAATGTGGAAAAAATAGAAAATCCTCATTGAGAATAGCTCTCGTATTTAAAAATGAACTATTTGGTTGCACAACTTTGATTTTGAATTCCAATTCAAGTCTAGATATTTGAAATGTCTAGCAGAAATGATTACTCAAGAACAAGTACAACTTTCTACTCATAATGTTTTCTAGAAATCCAAATAAGATAAAAAAAAATGAAGATTGTGCTTCTTCTTCCAAGCGAATTCCATATGAATATTGGACTAGGAAAGTTGTTGGGAAAGAAAAATTGATCTACCATAAGTATTTAGATCAAGATATTGAAGACATCACTCTAAAGTGTACCCTTTAAAATAAAACACCTTCTTTCACCTTAGAAAGAGGTACCAACTTGTATGTTGCACATAAGCTTCACACAACTAACAATCCATGAGGCCTGAGAAGAGCCGCAACAAAATTTTCAAGTGCCATATAAAAAATCAGGTCTATAACCGAGGAGAATTAGTGTTTCACATTAAACAAATAGCCTATATCAGAATACATGCCTACATAAGGGGCACCACTATATAATCTTATCAACACAATGTAATAGGCCATAGTTAATGTGTCCCCATGAGTAAGATGTGATCACATTGGGATGCTATTTATTGATTGGAAATACTAGCATGTAAAAGTTGATGTTGCTAGCTACCCCCCAACAACCCAATGTGTCACTATAAAAACATTGGTTTCACTACGATAGATGGGAATGAGGTGGGAATGTAGCACAATTGCAAAAAGACACATACACCATAATAAAAATAAGGGCAACTCGGAGCTTGTATCCCCCTCCTCAATAAACCAATAGTAAAATAAATGTCCTCCTTTGATAGGTTGAACCAAAGGTCAACCCCGACTTAGAATATTTGTATGTATGATCCTAGGGAAAAATAATATGTTGTATGAATCTATTATTCACCCTCAACAACACTCCCTCAACATATTTCAGGAGAACAAAATTACAAAGGAGAGAAAATGAAGTAAGAGGATGTGGGATGCGTTCCCTCACCCTTTTACATGTGTGTTGTGTCCTTAACATCCAATAATGCTATGGATGTTGATTTAGAAAACAAACACATTATAATATACAACCATTTAATGATTAGTTAATAAAATTATAATAAAGAAAATCAACTTACAAAAAATTGCCATTGCCTTCTATTGATATTGAGTGTCAATGTGCTTCTAAAATTCCAACTTATCAGTTCTCTAAAATTGTTGGTGCATTGTTTATCTTCATAATAATGATGCACCATTGTTATTTTAATATAGACTCCTTATTGTGCATTATGGATTCATGATGCACCATAACATGCACTTGTGGTAATCTAATGCACCATGTATTTTGTATGACATTCTATGATCTTCCCTCTTGCTATGGGAATGATCTACCTATATATATGTGCCTTTTCTATATGAAAAAATGTTTCAACATGTAACCATGTCAAGAGTACAATTGCATGTGCCTTGATTCTCATTTCGATAAAAATTGATTATCGACATTCATATGGTGTATGAGAAAAAAATAGTGAACTTGTAAAGTGCACTACAAAAGTAACATTGTAGCATTGTAATGTGCAAACATTGGTAGAGCATTAAAGATTGGTGCAATGAAATTAAAAAAAAATACACCTATGCATGGAAAAGTGAATTAAAAATTTTGAAAAAATGAAAAATATCTAAATAAGAAAATTAAAGAGTTATGTAAGTTAATGTTTGCATTTGGGCTAGCGAAAACCATAACCAAATAAAAAAATTAAAGTTTGTTTTGGTGATAATGGTGAATTTATAGAAAAAAGGGATAAATAACCATAACAATCAATAGTAGGTCATTTTGATGATTATTTTGATTTAGAAACGAATGAAAAATTAAAACATCAATAATAATTGAAAATGCTTTGAGAAAAGAAAAATAATAATTTTACCATATTTATAAATAGATTGATGCAATTTACCCCCTCAAATGTCAATAAAGGACACATCATCATGTCATCTTATTTTTAATTTGTGAAGCGATTGGAAAGCCCAAACTGGTCTATTCTCCAATTCAGTTGCGAGTGGCTAACCAGTACTGCATCTTACCCATAGGTCACTTGGAAGATGTGGAAATAAACTTAGCAGGAGTCAAGACTTACGCTGATTTTTTAAGTAATTTAGATCGTAGGTGACCGAGATCCATATCCTGCACTATTAGGGGTTTATTGGGCTTATTATAACTATGGTGCCATTTATCTCAACAAGAATGAAACAATTACATTTTAGTCAGTTGGCATAAGGGTCATTCAGCCTTTATACCCTTACCGAGAAATCAGAAAAAAAAGGGATAAACAACCATAACAAACAATAGTAGGTCATTTTGATGATTATTTTGATTTAGAAACAAATGAAAAATTAAAACATCAATAATAATTTAAAATGCTTTGAGAAAAGAAAAATAATAATTTTACCATATTTATAAATAGATTGATGCAATTTACCCCCTCAAATGTCAATAAAGGACACATCATCATGTCATCTTATTTTTAATTTGTGAAAGAATCTGGAAAACATCTTAGGCATTTTTTTGGTGCATTGGTTCCAATGAGAGAACTTTGAGAGATTAGGAAAGAATAATAATTGAACAAATGTCAATAAAGGACACATCATCATGTCATCTTATTTTTAATTTGTGAAAGAATCTGGAAAACATCTTGAGCATTTTTTTGGTGCATTGGTTTCCAATGAGAGCACTTTGAGAGATTAGGAAAGAATAATAATTGAAAATGATCTGAGAAAAGAAAAATAATAATTTTACCATATTTATAAATAGATTAATGCAATTTACACCCTCAAATGTCAATAAAGGACACATCATCATGTCATCTTATTTTTAATTTGTGAAAGGATTTGGAAAACATCTTAGAGCATTTTTTTTGTGTATTGGTTTCCAATGAGAGCACTTTGAGAGATTAGGAAAGAGATATAACAAAGTTTTGTAAACTATTGGGTCTCCAACCTTTTTACAAAAATATAATATATAATAATAATAGTAGTAGTTTAATTTTTAAGTTATGATTAAGTCAACACAAAATTGATATACGATCTTTTTTTGAAGGACTAGCAACTTCTACTATATATGAATATATGCATATATAGAGTGATGTAAAATTAGTTTAACCTAAATTTAATTTTAAATGTTCGATCCTAATACCATATCTTCCTTCTTCAAAATTGGTTTAATATAAATTGAGTTTTGAATAGTTGGCCCTAATACCGTATCTTCCTCCATCGAAATACCATGCCATGGATAACTATTTATAATTATTTATTTGTAAGCCTTGCACTTATTCATTCATCAAATCAATGAAGAAGGAAATAGTTGTGAATAAGATTTGTGTTATTTGAACATAAATAGCGAATCACAAATAACATATGATAAGGGTGATTACAAAAAAAGGCTTCATTGCATTTCAAGGTCTGGCCAAGTGGATGCAACACTAATCATTTTATTCCCTTGCACACCAGTAGTAAGGAGTAGAGCTGATCATTTGCAGGAATTCTATTTCAGATGAATTAACTCCATGTCTTTCTCTTTATTTTCACATTATTCTTCTACATGCTATCGAAGTCTTAATGTTTTTCTCTTTTTCTTTGTGGTTGTAGAAGGTTGTTGAATATCAAGATGGGAAAAGACAACAGGATAAAGAGACAAAATGGTAAATAAAACTTATCTTCCTCCGAGCCTTACAATAACAATGGTGAACATGAAGAGAGGGCATTCCTGTCTAGCGAAAACCAAGACAAAGATGATAAATTCTCTCATCCTGTTACGGAGAAAACTTCCTATGTCTTGGGGTATACCACAACAGACAACTGACTACCAGAAAATGATTCAATTCCCAATGCAATGCTATATAAATGAAAATGCTAAGATAATGGAGAAAAGACCAACCTTCAACCGGGTGTTCGAAGTAGATCCCCGTTGATCTTTCAACTTCTACACTTGAACCTGCAGATTAGTCTCAACAACAAATACAAGCAAGTGCATATAATATGTGAAAGACATTAGCATAATCAATAGCACGATCCATGATATTATATGCAAATATAACCCAATGTAATTTAACAATATTCACAATATCAATTAGACAAGAAAATGAGTATTTCCATTAATGAATAACAAGAAGTACAATATACGACCTCTTGCCGGAAACCAATCTAAACCAAGAACTGGGTCTCTCCACTTGTGGCTCCACCACTTCAATCCCCCATGCAATGGAAAACTCAAACTATGAAAGGAGTTTGGTAGGTGAACATAATAATTTCATAACAACAAGGATCAATGAGTGTAGACTCAAGTCACGGAAAAAATCCACTAGAGTTATCTTGATCTCTCTTTCTCCCTTCCATATACCATAAGAGCTCAATATATAGCCTTCCAATGGTAAGTGAAAGGACACATTGAGGCGTTTCGAGGCATATGGAAGGCCAAAGGTCACCCTAAGACCGCTTTTTGGGAGTAAAAAGTAAATTTCTAATGATTTTTACCATTTTACTTAGTACCCGCGGGCTATAGTGGAACAACTTGCATGTACGCCAGCTATAGTGGAACAACTAGCGCACATGAGCAAAAATAGGGAATTAGGTGTTCCTGGAGGACAAAATGATGAATCTGAGTCAATGAAATGGATCCTGAAGGCCAAATAATGCTGATGCTCACAAGGTGAAAAATTACGCTCTAACAGATGCCCCCTAATGTGTGAGGTCAGAGAAGGTACTACGATGGCCGAAATACAATATAAATATCAGAAGTGGAGTGATGGAGACACAAATGGAGAGAGTTGCTCACTCATCATAATACAATAATATCTCTGAATACATGTCGGTATAATACAACAATCTGATACAATGGCCATGATAGGCAGTATATAGTGAATACATGTCAAAGGTGATCATAGCCATGATCCATACAGTAAGATATGGTCTCCTGCTGAAAAGGAAACAATTGGTGCAATACTGGAGGTACAAACTCCTGATGTATGAGAATAAGCTCTCATGAGTACAGTCAGGATCAAGAGTAGCATACAGAATGCTACTAACTTCTGGGGTCTTCTACACAAATCGTCTACAGTGCAAGTCCCATCAAGTGAATAAAGGTATTGAGGTCGAACTTGATGTGACATCATTTGATTACCGGTGAATGATGTATACCGTTAACAAACAATAGATAACCCACCAATGATAAAAATGGGTATCAAGGCACATAGTACAATCATCAAAGTGTGAATAGATGTGTTGAAGTTGAACACTAAGATGAATCCATCAATTAGGGGACATTGATGTATTCCCAAAACTGTCGATGGCGAGAGAACCTACCACTAATGACTTCAAGCCTTAAGGTACTCAACCGACTCTAAGTCTCAATTCCATAATAAATGGGTTGAATTCGATGGAACGAAACTCACTAGAAAAAGGGCATTAAGGCATCCCCCATCAACCAGCACTAGGTAACAACTACACTGAAATATTTGGAAGAACTCGGATGAACGGATTGACTCAATAAGGATGGACGACATGAAATAGTCAAGCGATCTGAGGAGTGGCCGACTCTGGTTTCAGGACTTCCTTTGAACAAGAGCATGAGCAGATGGATAGACTCAGGAAGCATAGACTCGAAATAACAATGTGTGATGCAGAGGCATCAATAAAAGGGTTCCATAGTGACTGGAAGCTTAACCAATCGGTGGAGTAAACTCTGAGAAATGAGTATAGATCCTAAGTTCCTACTATAGTCCCGACTCATGATGTATGGAGTGGAATGAATGCTCTGTTCAAGGGCAACACAACAACTGCCAACAAAAAGAAGTAAATATTCTCTCGTCCGAATTTTTGGAATATTTGATTTTTTTTTGTCCTTTTCATATTTGGAAAGCTTGAAAAAGAATAAAATTGCTTATAGTACAACAAATGAGGGAATGAGTGTCAAATAGCGAGCAGACTAGTCCCAAGCAGTGGAACATACCTATGATCAATGCAAGGAAGCATGTGCAGGATGTAGACACTCGAGCGGGTGTTCCCTCATGGTCAGAAGGTCATCAAATTATGAAAGAAAAATGAAAGCTCTGCAGGGCTCGACAAGGAAAGTGCTCATGAACCAGGCTGAGAATTGAGTGAGTGGGAGCCGACATGAGGCTCAAGCAGCAAGCAGGATGATGCAATACAATCAAAACTTGGTAAAAATGGGGGGAGTCCTTATGGGAGATGGCCAGCATAAGACAAAGTAGAGTATGAGTCTTTATCGCAATGTCATCGCTTAACTACGAAGGACTCCCAAACTTAAGGAAAAACAATGGCATGGGTGCCATAATGCAAAACATGGTTCTAACTAGGGCACCCATGTTTGGACAGGCCCTACCGCCAAATAACGACACTTCTATAATAGTGTGAAGGTTCCGTGTCAGTTACAAAGCGGGGTCGCACCTAGGGTTAATGATAAATGGTCAAAGGTCAAATTCAAAATGCATGTGAAAATGACATCTAACCTATATGACGGGTGTGAAAATATACCTGTCGTAGGCGCGAAACGGTAAAGACAACAACTCTCGTCAAAAATGTTTCAACATGTAACCATGTCAAGAGTACAATTGCATGTGCCTTGATTCTCATTTCGATAAAAATTGATTATCGACATTCATATGGTGTATGAGAAAAAAATAGTGAACTTGTAAAGTGCACTACAAAAGTAACATTGTAGCATTGTAATGTGCAAACATTGGTAGAGCATTAAAGATTGGTGCAATGAAATTAAAAAAAAATACACCTATGCATGGAAAATTGAATTAAAAATTTTGAAAAAATGAAAAATATCTAAATAAGAAAATTAAAGAGTTATGTAAGTTAATGTTTGCATTTGGGCTAGCGAAAACCATAACCAAATAAAAAAATTAAAGTTTTTTTTGGTGATAATGGTGAATTTATAGAAAAAAGGGATAAATAACCATAACAATCAATAGTAGGTCATTTTGATGATTATTTTGATTTAGAAACGAATGAAAAATTAAAACATCAATAATAATTGAAAATGCTTTGAGAAAAGAAAAATAATAATTTTACCATATTTATAAATAGATTGATGCAATTTACCCCCTCAAATGTCAATAAAGGACACATCATCATGTCATCTTATTTTTAATTTGTGAAGCGATTGGAAAGCCCAAACTGGTCTATTCTCCAATTCAGTTGCGAGTGGCTAACCAGTACTGCATCTTACCCATAGGTCGCTTGGAAGATGTGGAAATAAACTTAGCAGGAGTCAAGACTTACGCTGATTTTTTAAGTAATTTAGATCGTAGGTGACCGAGATCCATATCCTGCACTATTAGGGGTTTATTGGGCTTATTATAACTATGGTGCCATTTATCTCAACAAGAATGAAACAATTACATTTTAGTCAGTTGGCATAAGGGTCATTCAGCCTTTATACCCTTACCGAGAAATCAGAAAAAAAGGGATAAACAACCATAACAAACAATAGTAGGTCATTTTGATGATTATTTTGATTTAGAAACAAATGAAAAATTAAAACATCAATAATAATTTAAAATGCTTTGAGAAAAGAAAAATAATAATTTTACCATATTTATAAATAGATTGATGCAATTTACCCCCTCAAATGTCAATAAAGGACACATCATCATGTCATCTTATTTTTAATTTGTGAAAGAATCTGGAAAACATCTTAGGCATTTTTTTGGTGCATTGGTTCCAATGAGAGAACTTTGAGAGATTAGGAAAGAATAATAATTGAACAAATGTCAATAAAGGACACATCATCATGTCATCTTATTTTTAATTTGTGAAAGAATCTGGAAAACATCTTGAGCATTTTTTTGGTGCATTGGTTTCCAATGAGAGCACTTTGAGAGATTAGGAAAGAATAATAATTGAAAATGATCTGAGAAAAGAAAAATAATAATTTTACCATATTTATAAATAGATTAATGCAATTTACACCCTCAAATGTCAATAAAGGACACATCATCATGTCATCTTATTTTTAATTTGTGAAAGGATTTGGAAAACATCTTAGAGCATTTTTTTTGTGTATTGGTTTCCAATGAGAGCACTTTGAGAGATTAGGAAAGAGATATAACAAAGTTTTGTAAACTATTGGGTCTCCAACCTTTTTACAAAAATATAATATATAATAATAATAGTAGTAGTTTAATTTTTAAGTTATGATTAAGTCAACACAAAATTGATATACGATCTTTTTTTGAAGGACTAGCAACTTCTACTATATATGAATATATGCATATATAGAGTGATGTAAAATTAGTTTAACCTAAATTTAATTTTAAATGTTCGATCCTAATACCATATCTTCCTTCTTCAAAATTGGTTTAATATAAATTGAGTTTTGAATAGTTGGCCCTAATACCGTATCTTCCTCCATCGAAATACCATGCCATGGATAACTATTTATAATTATTTATTTGTAAGCCTTGCACTTATTCATTCATCAAATCAATGAAGAAGGAAATAGTTGTGAATAAGATTTGTGTTATTTGAACATAAATAGCGAATCACAAATAACATATGATAAGGGTGATTACAAAAAAAGGCTTCATTGCATTTCAAGGTCTGGCCAAGTGGATGCAACACTAATCATTTTATTCCCTTGCACACCAGTAGTAAGGAGTAGAGCTGATCATTTGCAGGAATTCTATTTCAGATGAATTAACTCCATGTCTTTCTCTTTATTTTCACATTATTCTTCTACATGCTATCGAAGTCTTAATGTTTTTCTCTTTTTCTTTGTGGTTGTAGAAGGTTGTTGAATATCAAGATGGGAAAAGACAACAGGATAAAGAGACAAAATGGTAAATAAAACTTATCTTCCTCCGAGCCTTACAATAACAATGGTGAACATGAAGAGAGGGCATTCCTGTCTAGCGAAAACCAAGACAAAGATGATAAATTCTCTCATCCTGTTACGGAGAAAACTTCCTATGTCTTGGGGTATACCACAACAGACAACTGACTACCAGAAAATGATTCAATTCCCAATGCAATGCTATATAAATGAAAATGCTAAGATAATGGAGAAAAGACCAACCTTCAACCGGGTGTTCGAAGTAGATCCCCGTTGATCTTTCAACTTCTACACTTGAACCTGCAGATTAGTCTCAACAACAAATACAAGCAAGTGCATATAATATGTGAAAGACATTAGCATAATCAATAGCACGATCCATGATATTATATGCAAATATAACCCAATGTAATTTAACAATATTCACAATATCAATTAGACAAGAAAATGAGTATTTCCATTAATGAATAACAAGAAGTACAATATACGACCTCTTGCCGGAAACCAATCTAAACCAAGAACTGGGTCTCTCCACTTGTGGCTCCACCACTTCAATCCCCCATGCAATGGAAAACTCAAACTATGAAAGGAGTTTGGTAGGTGAACATAATAATTTCATAACAACAAGGATCAATGAGTGTAGACTCAAGTCACGGAAAAAATCCACTAGAGTTATCTTGATCTCTCTTTCTCCCTTCCATATACCATAAGAGCTCAATATATAGCCTTCCAATGGTAAGTGAAAGGACACATTGAGGCGTTTCGAGGCATATGGAAGGCCAAAGGTCACCCTAAGACCGCTTTTTGGGAGTAAAAAGTAAATTTCTAATGATTTTTACCATTTTACTTAGTACCCGCGGGCTATAGTGGAACAACTTGCATGTACGCCAGCTATAGTGGAACAACTAGCGCACATGAGCAAAAATAGGGAATTAGGTGTTCCTGGAGGACAAAATGATGAATCTGAGTCAATGAAATGGATCCTGAAGGCCAAATAATGCTGATGCTCACAAGGTGAAAAATTACGCTCTAACAGATGCCCCCTAATGTGTGAGGTCAGAGAAGGTACTACGATGGCCGAAATACAATATAAATATCAGAAGTGGAGTGATGGAGACACAAATGGAGAGAGTTGCTCACTCATCATAATACAATAATATCTCTGAATACATGTCGGTATAATACAACAATCTGATACAATGGCCATGATAGGCAGTATATAGTGAATACATGTCAAAGGTGATCATAGCCATGATCCATACAGTAAGATATGGTCTCCTGCTGAAAAGGAAACAATTGGTGCAATACTGGAGGTACAAACTCCTGATGTATGAGAATAAGCTCTCATGAGTACAGTCAGGATCAAGAGTAGCATACAGAATGCTACTAACTTCTGGGGTCTTCTACACAAATCGTCTACAGTGCAAGTCCCATCAAGTGAATAAAGGTATTGAGGTCGAACTTGATGTGACATCATTTGATTACCGGTGAATGATGTATACCGTTAACAAACAATAGATAACCCACCAATGATAAAAATGGGTATCAAGGCACATAGTACAATCATCAAAGTGTGAATAGATGTGTTGAAGTTGAACACTAAGATGAATCCATCAATTAGGGGACATTGATGTATTCCCAAAACTGTCGATGGCGAGAGAACCTACCACTAATGACTTCAAGCCTTAAGGTACTCAACCGACTCTAAGTCTCAATTCCATAATAAATGGGTTGAATTCGATGGAACGAAACTCACTAGAAAAAGGGCATTAAGGCATCCCCCATCAACCAGCACTAGGTAACAACTACACTGAAATATTTGGAAGAACTCGGATGAACGGATTGACTCAATAAGGATGGACGACATGAAATAGTCAAGCGATCTGAGGAGTGGCCGACTCTGGTTTCAGGACTTCCTTTGAACAAGAGCATGAGCAGATGGATAGACTCAGGAAGCATAGACTCGAAATAACAATGTGTGATGCAGAGGCATCAATAAAAGGGTTCCATAGTGACTGGAAGCTTAACCAATCGGTGGAGTAAACTCTGAGAAATGAGTATAGATCCTAAGTTCCTACTATAGTCCCGACTCATGATGTATGGAGTGGAATGAATGCTCTGTTCAAGGGCAACACAACAACTGCCAACAAAAAGAAGTAAATATTCTCTCGTCCGAATTTTTGGAATATTTGATTTTTTTTTGTCCTTTTCATATTTGGAAAGCTTGAAAAAGAATAAAATTGCTTATAGTACAACAAATGAGGGAATGAGTGTCAAATAGCGAGCAGACTAGTCCCAAGCAGTGGAACATACCTATGATCAATGCAAGGAAGCATGTGCAGGATGTAGACACTCGAGCGGGTGTTCCCTCATGGTCAGAAGGTCATCAAATTATGAAAGAAAAATGAAAGCTCTGCAGGGCTCGACAAGGAAAGTGCTCATGAACCAGGCTGAGAATTGAGTGAGTGGGAGCCGACATGAGGCTCAAGCAGCAAGCAGGATGATGCAATACAATCAAAACTTGGTAAAAATGGGGGGAGTCCTTATGGGAGATGGCCAGCATAAGACAAAGTAGAGTATGAGTCTTTATCGCAATGTCATCGCTTAACTACGAAGGACTCCCAATCTTAAGGAAAAACAATGGCATGGGTGCCATAATGCAAAACATGGTTCTAACTAGGGCACCCATGT
The DNA here is from genome assembly GCA_027924585.1 of Larix kaempferi. Classification (NCBI taxonomy): domain Eukaryota; kingdom Viridiplantae; phylum Streptophyta; class Pinopsida; order Pinales; family Pinaceae; genus Larix; species Larix kaempferi. The sequence continues at coordinate 10,992,742 of BSBM01000485.1, read as the reverse complement.
TTGGACAGGCCCTACCGCCAAATAACGACACTTCTATAATAGTGTGAAGGTTCCGTGTCAGTTACAAAGCGGGGTCGCACCTAGGGTTAATGATAAATGGTCAAAGGTCGAATTCAAAATGCATGTGAAAATGACATCTAACCTATATGACGGGTGTGAAAATATACCTGTCGTAGGCGCGAAACGGTAAAGACAACAACTCTCGTCGAAGAAAACTGTTCAAAATAGTATTCCAAGACGACATATTAGTCAAACCAGCTTAAAATGGCGAGAACTATAGGAAAGTGGGTTTCCAAAACTATAAATAGTAATAAAAAATTACAATTTACAATTCATTTTCACTTTTTACCCAATTTGGAGTTTTTGGTTAGTTTTCACCTTGGATTCAGTCATTGATTCTGGGAGCTATGGGTATCCGTTTTTCGAACCGTCTGGAGCAGGCTAGTCATCTCAATTCCCTCTTTCATTTGATAGCTTTTATTTTAATTTTCATTGGTCAAAAATTTTTACTGTGGAAGCCCTACTTGGTCACAGCACTATACGTGGGCTGTAACTATACGGGTTGCGGGTAGGTCCGTCTAGAGGCAGTCAATGCTTGCGTTGACCGTGGGTAGATGCCTTTGTTTGCTCGACTGCCCACGGGTACGACCGTGAGGTTGGTTTTTTAAATGAAAAAAGCTAAACAACTTGTGTTTCTTCCTCTAGGATGGTTCTAGAGTGGAGGGAAAGAGAGCATGATCTTGTGGATGAGGCTGTCTGCCAAGCTTTTCCTGCGCAACAAGCATTACAAGCATGTGGGATTTTCAAATTTTGGAGCCTTGGGGGTTTGAGGGCCCAAAACCAATTTCTCTGTCACTTGATAGACTACTGGGACGTACATGCACAAAACTTCAACATGGATGGTCAAACACTTTCCTTACAGGTGGATGACATATACTTCATTACAGGATTGTCCTATCGAGGGGAGGTGGCTAGTCTTCGATCTCGCATTGTGGGTGGTGGGATCACCATTCCCGACTACATAGAGCGGTACTGTCTTCCCAATACTCGGAAGGTGGGGAGTCAGGTACCCATTGGAGCCATAGTCAGTTTGAGTATGAAGATCATAGTGTCCATGCTCGTCAGGATTATAGGTTAAGGAGCTCTACACCATGCTTCAAGGCTGATGATGTTCTATGTCGCAGAGTGCATGCGGCCCATTGTATATGACTGGTGCACAATGTTACTGGTGTCTATTAAGACCCAGTTAACGGAGTGGAAGCATGGGGAGGCAAAAAAATTCGGATATGGCAGTATACTATGCAACGTTTTCTTCGAGAGAGTGCTAGGGCTCAGTCCGAGGGTTGAAGTCCCTCCTCATAGTCTCCGTGACCCAGCCTTGACCCAGTGGGCCAAGGTACTGATGAAACAAGGTGGTGGCCGACAGGAATCACCATATACAGATGAGTTCTTTCACTGGTGGGACTAACAGGTCATAGCCATTGACGATTACCCCTATGCAAGGATAGACTTCCGTGGCGATCGAGACATGCCGCTTCCTCCAGGATCCGCATTCGGAGACATCGGTATGTTACTCTTTTTATGTTTTGTATATTCAATTTTTTTGGATTTTTGATTATATATGAAAATGCAAAAACTTTTTGGTGTAGTATCACATATTGAAATCTCACTGTATGCTCGCAAATACAGGTCCGACAAGACCAGATGGTTTTCAGAGACATCGTCGACAGGGTAGGGGTGGAGAGGTAGCCGGCGCTATAGTAGAGCATACATTAGAGACCGTGCGGGTCAACCTGACCCTTATGACCAATAGGGTACCCGTGATAGAGGTGGAGCATCTGCCAGAGGTGATTCAATGACACGTTGTGGGAGTACCAGGCACCTGGGAGTGGCTACTGCGGCGCATACCCCAAGTTGTACACTATTACTATTAGACACATCCTGCTGAGGTAGCTAGGCCTTCTCATGGGGATTAGATATCTCAGGGTATCATTTTTTGTATCGATTATGTATTTTTTTGAGAGCTACGGGCTCCAGTTTTGTACTCTGACACTACCATTTTGGACATGTTATTTATATATAAAGCTATGATTATCTGGTTCTACTATATTTGTATGTACAAATGTGTGGATGAATGTTTATTTGTGTGCTTCGTTATTGATGTGACAAATGCCAATCTATGACATAATTAGCATATGCATTAGATACATGATTAAAACATCTTGGAACATGAATGTATGTAATAGAAACAAAATGTCACTCCAAAAGTCTCACCCTTAAGAACCTTCATAGTAACATAGGGTCTCTCACATGATACTGGCCATTCAACTAAGACACAACTAGTTTTGAATCCAAGCAGACCTCTAAATACTAGATGCCATGCAAAATGGCATCTCGAAGTAGCTCGACTACGACACTGTACTCAGCCACATTGTTGGATGTAGGACCGAGACAGGCACCTCCTGAAGACACGATCTAATGGTCCGGTGAATAAATAACCCATGCAGTAGAAGCGAGTTGCTGCGAGTGAAGAATAGCACCATCCACGAAATCCAAGTAAACAGGAGATTCCGTTGACATCTGTCAATCAAACAGAAGCAAATCAGCAGATCCGAAAAACCAAAAGAAACCTAAATTATGTACAAAAGTAACTATACAATAATATACAAAAGTATTAGCTCGAGCTAGAAGCTCAAGCATAATACTGCTTGAGGTAGAGCCCATTTCCAAGCTCCTTCAAGGCATTCCCCTCATAATATTCCAATTCGTAGGCTCCTTTCTCAAGGACACGCCTCACTATGTAAGGACCATGCCACATGGAGTTAAACTTGCTTGCCCCTAGGGGTTCCTTAGCTTGGTCATATAAGAGGACCAAGTCACCTTCAACATACTGCCGGGGATGGACAGACTTATCATATTTTACCTTGACATGACGCTTATTGGCATCTATAGCCACGGCGACATCTTGACGCTGCTCGTCAAGCTGCTCAAGGTGCATCAAACGTTGCTCAACATCCAACGTATCAGGTAGGATCTCTATGGTTAGTTTTAATGAAGGGATTTTGCATTCAATTGGTAAAATAGACTCCACACTGTGTACTAGCTGAAATGGTGAGAACCCGGTGGCAGTCTTAACTGTGGTTCGATATGCCCACAAAACAGGATATAACATAATATGCCAGTTTTTCTTACTCTGTTGGATGGTATGTTGGAGAATGGTCTTTAAGGACTTATTGATTGCCTCAACCTGACCATTCACTTGGGGGTAGTAAGATGATGAATGTTCTTGACGAAACCCAAGCTTGAGTGACAAATATGCCATCATATTGTCCTGAAAGTGACTGCCATGGTCAGTGACAATCTCTTTCGGAGTACCGAACCGAGTAATAATCTGATTAAATATGAAATGGGATACTGTAGCACCATCGGCTTTAATAGTAGGCATGGCCTCAACCCATTTGGAGAAGTAGTCCACGGACACAATGATATGGTGATTTCCCCCCAGCCAAAGCTGGTTTGCAATCCATGAAATCCAACCCCCACTTAGTGAAGGGGTTGACGGTGACAACCGGATGGAGGGGCACTGGATGTGAGTGTATATTCCGAGAAAACACCTGGCAAGGGTGACATCTCTTCACGACGTTCATACAATCTTTAAAGATCGATGGCCAAAAGTAACCAGCTCCCATAATACATTGGGTTGTCATAAGCCCATATAAGTGACCACCACATGCCCCACTGTGGCAGTCATTTAGCACACGCTTTGCTTCTTCATGAGTCAAACAACGACGGAGGATAGAGTCTTTTCCTCGACGATAGAAAGTGTTGCCAACGATGACATAATCTTTAGCTTGGTGTCTCATACAAAGTTTGAAGATATACTATGATATCCCCATACCAAGGGTGCACTGATCAGATAAGAAATAAGTGATCATACACAAAGGAATATTCATGAACGATGTCCACATTAAGTCGTGGGAAATATGACATAATCTCAGTGAAAACCAAGGATTTCACCGACTTCGTCGAAACAAAATCAAGACCAAACTCTTGAAGAATAACAATCCATTTATTGTACTCCCCCCTATAAGACGTCGTGATAGCATGAACTGAAATGGTTTGATATGCGCTATAAGAATGGTTTTCCTAAGCATGATGTAATGCCTTAAGCATTGGACTGCATGAACAGTCGCAAGTGCCAACTTCTCCACATGAGTATCTCATCTCAGTGTCTACTAAATTTCGACTAAGATAATAGATGACATGCTCTTGGAGTGCATCATCTACCTGATCTAAGACCATGCCAATCATCTCGAGAGATGAGGCCACATAAAGAAATAAATCTCTAGCAAAGTCGGGTGGACTAAGTAGAGGGGCCGATACCAAAGCTTTCTTCAAATTGTCGAAAGACTGTTGGGCTCGCTCATCCCAGATAAACGGTGTGTCCTTCGTCAATAGACGTGCAAAACCTTTGGTAAGACTAGCATAATTCACTACAAAGCGTCGTAGAAAAGTGGCTCTCCCTTGGAGACTCTGAAGTTGAACTAGGTTACGCAGGGGAGGCAACCAAAGTATTGCTTTAACCTTAAGATGATTGACTCTTATACCCTCTTGTGAAACTATGAACCCTAGAAGGCAACCCGTTCTCATGACAAAGATGCATTTATTAGGATTCAAATGAATCCGGTAACATCGACATCTTTCGAAAATAAGACGAAGGTGCTTGGTGTGGTCCACTCTCTTCCGAGAATGGCTGGCAAGACCATCCAAGTATGCCTCCACTATGCTCTTAAGGTTGTAAAAAGCATAGGTCATAGCATGTTAAAACATAGCTCTGACGTTTTTAAGGCCGAAGGGCATTTTACGGTACGCAAACGTACCTGTTGGCTCGGTTTTGCAACCAAGCTTAGTGCTATGGGCACCTACTAACTAGTAGCAGCAGTTTCAATAGAAATAAAAACAATAAACTAAATAAACAATACTATTCATGGATCTAAGCAAGAATCTAAGCAAATAATTTAAACATTTCAAAATCAAGAACAAGAAACATAAGAAATAATTTTTGTATTGAAAAGTGGGGGGCAAGCAAGTGCTTGCGATATTACCTTCAATGGTGAAGGTTGATGTTGAGCAACTCCCAAGATGAGTAGCTCCAAACTCCAATAGGTCTCTTTCTCCAAGGTTGCTTCAATGGCTAAAAGTGCTCAGGGGAGATTTCAGCAGCATAAGGATGAGATAATGGAAGGATGTGAAATGAGGAGCCCCTACCACCTTTTTATAGGTTTTGGTGGTGAGGAATACCATTTGTGGTTTTGTGGAAACCAATGGTATTGACCAACATAGTTTAGGTAATTTTCCCTCCTTTTTCCTTTTTTGAATAAAAATAATATTTTAATTCCCTTTTTAATATTTTTGGGAATTTGGACCCTTTTTGAGGGTTTTTTATGATTTTCTTGGAAAAATAATCTTTTTTAATGGAAAAAGGGGTGTATTAAGGTCTTTTGGTGACCTTTTGTTGGTTTCAGAGGCTCAGATGGTGGAAAAGTGGACAAATGGGTCATGTGAGTAAGGGAATGAGCTAGTGAGCACTTTTTAGGTGTTAACAGATTGCCCCCTGATGTGTGAGGGCAGGAGCTCATCGTATGGCCGATAGACATCATAGTTCTTTTGTCCTTTTTCTGGGTTTTAGGGGAGAGAAGAGACTGGTTGGAGACTGGAGCCACGGCCCTTGGAAGCTGCAAAAACAAAAAATATTACATTGCCTCAATATGAATGAGGTATAATCTCTGATAAAGGACGAGGCGGGCATTCCCATGCTCGTATCAAGACATATACAAAACAATTAGTCCCAAGAAGGGGGATCTAATACGTAAAGAAATATACCGGTACATCATAATGGTCCAGAGGGGACATGATTGTGGGATATACTCATGATCATGGCTGATCTCAATAACTGATACACTGGAATAACTGTTGAACTGCTGAAACTGAAGGTGTCCAACATCTGTATGGATTCAATGACTGTGAGCCATCTCTTAGGGAGTATTGTAACTGTATACTCAAGGGAGTATGAAACCTGAGTAAATCTGAATACTGTCGCCATGCGCAGCCCGGATATCTATAGAAAAAGTGTAACTGGTGTTATCCATAGGAAGACTCTCAAATGTGGAGGAGTCAGGAGGTATCCGGGGTCTTCGACCAATAACTGAACAAACCAATACCTTGTGCGAGTCTCAACGATGCGATCAAGGTGTTGAAGTCGAGCATGTGAGAAACAACCATTTGGAGAGGCACTGAGGATTCCTCTCGAAATGATTCGTAGGCACTCATCATAAATGGTAATGAGTCCAAGACACAGGGACCTCTAGGTCTATCCTCTGGAATCAATGTGGTTGTCGTCGACAGAGGGAGACCAGCAACTAACAAGGCAATGATGTTTCCTTGATAGGAGCACGAGGTGTAGAACTGAAGTGATGTAGTATTGCTGGTAGGACTGACATACTTGTGGGGATGGGAAATAACTGGGTCAAAAAATGGGTAGACTCAAACTTCCTTTGTTCAGAGCATGATGACATGGTTGACCTGGCAGCGTAGGGGACTGACTTGTAGGTGTGGGGATCATCTTTTAGGGACTGAAGGGTATGTACTTACTCTGGGGGGGGAGGACGAGCTAATAGGTGCCGTCGAGGAATTGTCAAGGTGACATACTGCAGAATACTCTGAACAAAGGCGACCAAAATGGGGAAGCTGCTATGTGAGTAGACGTGATGTGTTGTAGCGCCAAGAGGCACCATTGATTCCTTCTTCGTGGTTTTAATGAGCTCCAAGAAGGGATAAAAGTATGCTCTGAAATGGTACGGTCCTGTGGATTTTGTGAGCCCAGGACGGCGCATGCTCATGGTTGCTTTCATGTTTAGAGAGTCTGAAAACGGTAAGTGGACTCTATTGGTGTTTCTTTTTCGTAAGTTTAGTCTCCAAGGCCCGAAAAAGCATAAAATGATGCGGATGGAGAACTCTTCTAGCCGATGTGACTAGAGTATACCTTTTTCGTAATTAGTCTACAAGGTCCGGAAAAGGGGTAAACTTATACCAGGTAGACGCCCTTTCAGATACGTTTATCGAGCATGAAAGGAAGCAAGATTGCTCGGCAATCTTTTCATTGTTTTAGGAGTCAGAAAAGAGCTTAACAGAAACTCCCTAAGTGCCTTTTTCGTAAAAGGGGTTGCTCGACCCGAAAAAGGGATAAAATTATACCGAACAAAAAATGGATTGATGAGGGCGGGAAAAGGTTTCAAGCACCGTCATCTGTGCGGAAAACTGGATCCGGTGACATAAGGATTGTCGAAAACGGAGAACGACCGATGTGGCACGCAAACCGAGGTGACGAGGGGGCGTGGGAAAAAATGCCCAGAAAATCTAAAGGTGAGAGCGAGAAATGATCTCTAGCATCATCAAGAGCGCGGAAAACTGAATCCGGCGATATAAGACACATCGAAAACGGAGAACGGCCGATGTGGCACGCAAACCGAGGCGACCGGGGGGCGTGGAAAAAATGCCCGGAAAATCTAAGGGTGAGAGCGAGAAATGGTCTCAAGCATTATCACGAGCGCGGAAAACTGAATCCGGCGATATAAGACACATCGAAAACGGAGAACGGCCGATGTGGCACGCAAACCGAGGCGACGGGGGGGGCGTGGAAAAAATGCCCGGAACATCTAAGGGTGAGAGCGAGAAATGGTCTCAAGCATCATCACGAGCGCGGAAAACTGAATCCGGCGATATAAGGCACGTCTAAAACGGAGAACGACCGATGTGGCATGCAAACCGAGGTGACGAGGGGCGTGGAAAAAATGCCCGAAAAATCTAAAGGTGAGAGCGAGAAATGATCTCAAGCATCATCACGAGCGCGGAAAACTGAATCCGGCTATATAAGGCATGTCGAAAATGGAGAACGGCCGATGTGGCACGCAAACCGAGGCGACGAAGGGGGCATGGGAGAAAATGCCCGGAAAATCTAAAGGTGAGAGCGAGAAATGATCTCAAGCATCATCACGAGCGCGGAAAACTGAAACCGGCTATATAAGGCACGTCGAAAACGGAGAACGGCCGATGTGGCACATGACCTGAAAAATGGTTGAGATCACAAATGTGAAAAGGTGAGCAGGGTTAATGACCTGCCCCCATGCTATGTGCATAGGGTTTGTGATTGTGGGTCACATATGGGTTGATTTGAACGATGGGTTCATCGACATGCTGAGATAAATGTGATGGGGTAGGGTCAAAATGATTGATCATGCCCCCTATCCCAGGGTCGAGGTAATCTATTATGCCCCCTAACTCAGAGGTGTCAATGTGGTGCAGATGTTGTCTCAGAGAGAGATCAATAGGGCATTGAGCAACTGCTGGCGGGGTGTTATACCATGAGGCTGTGGGTCGTGGTGGCATACTGAAGTGATGATATGATGATGGGGGATTCCCTTTGTGGGGTGGATGCCCCCAGTATCTCCGACGAGGATCACGATGCTGATGAGTAGGCAAGGTTTTGGGCCTGCCCCCATGTTGTGGACATGTGGTTTCCTGGTCGATTTGAAAGGGTTGAACCTGTGTGTCAAAGGGATCAATGGAAGGGGCCGACCGGACAGAGGGGTATCCAGTGGAGATCGTATAAATGGCGGGGTCAAGGCCAGGCATTTCGGTATCTGACCAAGTAAAGACATTAGTGAATTCTTGGAAGAGTTGTTGGTATTCTCCGATCTCATGCTCACTGTGGGAGGTTCCTAATGTGATGGTATGAAGGGCACCAAGTGGGTCAGAGGTGTCAATGTGGATGACGGGAGAAATATCGGCCATGGGATCCGTTAACCAGTCGATTTTAGTAAGAAGGAAATCCTTGGACTCAACCGCGGATTGGGTAGCGGTGGTGGATGAAGTCTCTTCTAGGAGGAAGTATGGACGATGGTGCATGTCTTCCCCGAGATAATCAAAGGTAGTAGGAGTCTCGAGAACCTCTTCGTCATTGCGGTAGCTTTGAGTGGTCAAATCGAGTGATGAGGTAGTGGTAGTCGAAGAGATCATGTAGATGGTGTTAATCTCTCCGGATGATGATGATGCGGGAGGGTAGATCTCCTCGATAGTAGGGGGTGCCGTCTCTAGGTCCAAATTGTTCATCTCGTAGAGAGCTGCTCTATAGTCTGGGATGTCAGGACAGTTGTGGGAGTAGTGGCCGTAAATACCGCATATCGCACAAGGATGGTTCGTGCGCAGTGATTTGTCGCGAGGCTGTAGAGGTGGCTCTAATCTGACTACTGGGATGCCGATGTCATCGTCCAACATATTCATATGCTCTTGGAGTGCCGGTAAGTGTGGGCATTGATGAGTTGGATGGCCAATTTCATCGCATAATGAACATTTGGGGGGAGCTCGAAACACCGGTGGGGGTTTGACTGCCTTAGGAGGTGGTATAGCAGTGTATGGTTGTGGACCTCTGCCCCCAGTGGGCTTAGAAAGAAGAGGGGGATCCTTTGACGTCGAAGCAATCGTGAGACCAGGAGGAGGTTTCATTGACGACGAAGGGATTGCAACACCAGGAGGAGGCTGATTTGTGGTAACGATAGGTTGTACCGGTTGGAGGATGACGTCGGGTGTGGGTGGTCGAACGGGAGGCGGAATATACCACACGGGTAATCCCAATGTTAGCCCGGGTAGGCTAAGGGTAGCCATAACCGGGGCGCTTACTACACCCGAAGGAGGAAATAGGAAGGGGATGGTGTGGATGGGTGTAACACCAATGTGACTGGGGATCAATGGTGGTTGACCACCGGACGTTTGCGTGTTCTGCGAAAGAGTGCAGAGGTTTGCGACTTGGGTCTCCGGTGACGGTGGTGGAATGGCCTGAAATGTAGAGGTCATTGGTGTATCGGAATAAAGTCCGGGTGCCACGGAAGACACAAAGGAGGTAACCGCACTAGAAGCGGGTTGTTCAACCATGGGAAGAACATTCTCGGGTGCTGCAGGGGCGTTGGGATCATAGTAGGTGAGTTGGTCAATTTTGACCACGCGTCCCTCGTGGGGGAACATCATGGTGCGAGAAGACGGAGGAGGCGACCGCTTTCATGGCGTACATGTAACTGCGGCCAAGTAAAAGGTTATAGTCGAGCTGGGCGTTAATGACCTCTATGTCGATGAGCACAGTTTTCCCACCTAATTGGACGGGCACCTTGGGTAATAAACCTTGAGGTTGAGCTGACCGGCCGTCGTAGGCCCGCAATGCAGTGGTGGATTGCTGGAGAGCTGGGGATCCCAACTTTTGCCAAACAAAAGTGGACATGACACATGTGGATGCACCTTCGTCGATGATACATCGATGGATGACAAGATTCCGAATAGAAACGGAAACTTGGACTGCTATGGTAGAAGGCAGTCGTGGTTCAGATTGGTCTAAATCAAAGGTCATCAAGTTCGAATCATTTGGGTCAATCGCCCCAATGGCGGAAAGTAAAGTCTTGCGCTGAGTAGGACAGGTTTTTAAGACTTCTAACGCAGACATGGCTGCGGGAGATTGAGCTAAGTCATCTACAATGTTGTAATTGGACGCAGCTCGTGCATTGGGGTTGTTGTTGATTCGGCGAAGGGGGAAGCGAGGTGCTTTAGAAGCGCCATCAAGTGGAACCTGAGGTATACGCAACGTCTGATCAGTGGGATTAGCAGTAGTATCCTTTTCGGCGGGGGGGGGCTTCAGAAGTCGGTCCGTATTGATTCCGACGGGTTTGGATATTGACGTCAGCGGTGGACATCATCAATAAGTGGTGGGTGCCTGAATCAAACATGGGTTGATCAGGAGCTGTGTAAGTTATTTGTTGTGGTTGCACGTTTCCCTGTTGGGGGGCTAACGGCTGAGTGTTTACCACTCCCTGTGTTGGAAAAGGGTTTTGGAGGACCAAAGGTTGTTGTGGGGGTGGTGGGGGGTTGGGTGGTGGCTGAGGAGCCGCCTGCCCTTGACGATGGGCGTCATTTGTCCATAGTTGTCGAGCTCGCTCCAGATGTGGGCAAGCGTGGGTATAGTGGCCATAGACACCGCAAATGGAACAAGGATGGTTTGTTCATAAATTAGCATTTTTGGGTTGCTTAGGTGGCCGATCAGGATTCTGATGAGCGGGCGCCGCGTTATTGTCTTGCAGAGGATGGGTAGGTTGTGGAGCTTGGTTACGGTTTTGATTGTTTCCACGGTTGCGTCCTTTTCCGCGGTTGGGTTGTCCACCCTGGTTGCGTTGGTTATTTTGGTACTGGGGCTGATGTTGTTGTGCGTACACATGCCCTTGAGCATTGGGGGGATTCTGAGGAGCCGCAGGTGCGGGAGCAGGTTGCGGTGGATAGTATGCAGGTGGAGCTGGAGGTGGTCCAGTTGCCTGTTGGGGTTGTTGGTACCCCTGAGCTGGTGGAGGTGTGAGGTTAGCCGGTGCAACCGGTTGTGGGTAATGCATGGGCTGTTGTGGAAACTGCATGGGGTTCTGTACCGTAGGTTGAGCATAGTATGTAGGAGGTACATATGCTGATGGCGCTTGGCCATAACAATGTTGTGGACAAGAGGGTCCATGAACATGATGGGTCTGGTTTGTTGGAGCATAAGAAGTTGTCGCTCCGGAACTGGATGTAGCCCTAGAAAGGTCTGGGGCGGGCATGGTGCTCACCATACTGAAAGGTTTGGCTTGCGGTGTAATTTGGCCAATAATGCCATCAGCGGCATGTGATGCCCCCGGTGTGTCACCGTGTGCGGAGTCACCTCGTGGTGCGTCAGGTATGATGGTGTATAGGTAACCTGATTGGGCATAGATAAGATCAAACTGTTGGGCCTTAAGGATGGCCTCCTCCTCAGACTGGGGTCTTTCAGATGCTACATCCTTCGCAATGAGAGGAAGGAGGGATTTAAGGAACCAGTCTAAAAAGATTCGGTCGTCTAATTTGATCTTGCATAGGCTTCGGCGCCGCCGCCAATCATGAATATGGTCAGTGATATGCGTGGCCGTGTTTTGTCTGCAAGACAGTAGGATCTCGACGCCCGCATCATAGCGGACTGGTAGCTGAAAGAACTGCAGGAAGGTCGAGGCAAGGGAGGTAAATGTGGAATGCGTCCCATGGGGTTGCTCGATATACCATTTGGCTGCAGAGCCAGTGAAGGTGCGCTGTAATAAACGGAGTCGGACAGAGTCGTCCACTATGGAGTTGGAGGAACACCATAAATGGAAGGACATGATGTGGTTCTGGGGGTCTTCTCCGACCTTTCCCTCAAACTTAGGGATGTCAGAGGGAAGCTTAGTGGGCATATGGGGCCAAGCAGGATCATGCCTGATGGGGTCATTTGTGAGCCTAGCTAAATCTGGCAGGTTCAGACTTGCCATGTATGGGAGACTAGCAGATGTGGCGACCGGAACCGGGACCTGCCTAGCCATTGTGGTATGGTGTAGGGGTCCAGTAGCGCCTATAGGTATGCTAGGTATGGAGGGTATGTGCCCTCCAATAGGTGTGGCCTGATATGGGTTAGCGCTCCCAAGTGCAACATGGGTTATACTTGGGTTAGGAATCGCACTAGGGATTCCTGGTATAGCACTCCCAAGTGCAACATGGGTTACACTTGGGTTAGGAATCGCACTAGGGATTCCTGGGATAGGGTTTGTGGAAACCGAAGGGGGTATGACCCCAATGTTGGGCATGCCCATGACAGGTGGTGGCCCTGTGCTAGGCATTCCTGAATGTGGAGTGTTACCCATATTGGGCATACCCAAGGGGGTGGCTGTTGCCGTTGATGGTACTCCCGCAGAAGGGTCTGCGGATGTCTGACCTATGGTTAATGTATATAGTGGATCAACTGGTGTTCCAGACATAATTGTGGTTGGTGGTAACTCTGTGGGGTTTTCGGATTCTACCTCCAAATCAAAGGTGAAGTGGGGTATGTCAGAATCGGATGACCGTCTAGATGATCGACGATGTGTCGAATCCAGGGATAATGCTCTGCGTCCGTGACGTGGAGAGTCAAGTGGACTAAACTCTGGGAGTTCGCCCCGTAGACGACGAGAACGTCTAGAATTCTCAATGGTGAGAATATGTTTTTTATTTAAAAAATTGTTTTAGGTATCAGGTGGTGATATATATGTAAAAGACTCAAAACCCTAATGCAACCAAGGGTGCAAAAAGGGGAGTGAAAAAAGAAGGCTCACAGGCCAAAAAATCAATCCTCAAAAATGCACTTATCCCAGCAGCTGTGCTACAATAAGTGGAGGAATGCAACAACCGGTCAGAATACCAACATGCAAGCGGCTCCTAGAAAAAATAGGTGTAACTAGACTCAATAGGTGGTAAAGATCATGCAAACACCTAATCTAAAAGTATTGTGACTCAAACAGACGATATCCCCTGCAAGGTGATGAAATCCAAGTCAGACAATATGAATGTAGAGACAATGGCTAGATATCCCCCTACCGGGAGGGACACCGGGTAATCAATCCTAAAAAGACAGGCTACTAGGATACTCCGTTCATGACGCGTCGAGAAAAGGTAAATCTGCCGTTTGGTCCTTTGATCGCAATATCCCAATACAGGGATATCCCGAGAACTGCGAATGGTAGCCCTTCGGTTACTGAATGGGTTTCGGTATCCCACTCAGGCTTCCGGAACCATCCTCGCGACTTCAACCCTCCTAAGGGAGAGGCCTTCCCACAAACCGGTTGTGACCGCGCCAAAAAGTACTAAGAGATTTTAGCTCCCTAATTGGACAACTTCTATGTCTCAGATGTATGAACTGAGGGGTGTTATTGGAACACCTATCCCCCCAATACTACCTAGCTACAAGAATTCTTTTCGTGTTCCCCAAGTGGGGTTAAGAGTGTGTTCAAATTAGGGTACGTTTTAAGTCTTAGTTCAATTAAGTGATCGTGTGAGTGCACGTGAGGTGTTGTAAACTGAACTTGAAAAAATTAAATGCTTTAAGGGAAATTTTCAAAAAATAAAGGACTTTTTGAAAATACAAAGCAAATATTTAAGACTTTTTTTCACTAAAAGGAATTAATATGCTTTTCAAAAAATAACTCAAAAAATAAAGGATTTCTTGGATTTATGAAAGCAAATAATAAACTCCTTTTTAAAAGAAATAAATGGATTTCTTCGTTTTTTTAAAAAATTGCTAAGGGCAAGATTCTAAAGAAGTAAACAAGAAAAAATTTGAATCTAGATAAAGAATGCAAAATGAGTCTTTCTTTCACTTTCTTGAAAATTTTTAAAAAGATTTCTAGGTATGCACTTTTAAATAGTAAATTTTTTTTTCAAATCTGTAAACTATGCAGAATTTAGTACTGTAAAAAATGTGCTATGGGCAGAAAGTACAGTAAAAAATAGTTTTCAAAATCGGGATGGCCGAATGAAAAAATTCAGCCGCGCGGGTTTTGGACGAACAGCCGCGATGGGCCGCGCGGGTTTTGGCCGAACAGTCGCGATGGACCGCGCGGGTTTTGGCCGAAAAGTCGCGATGGACCGCGCGGGTTTTGGACGCACAGTTGCGATGGACCGCGCAGGTTTTGGGCGCACAGTCGCGATGGACCGCGCGGGTTTTGGGCGCACAGTCGCGATGGACAGCGCGGAAAAAGGCCGCGAAGCCGCGGTGTGCAGCGCGGAAAAAACACAGAAAAGTCGCGATGGACCGCGCGACTGTCTGGAAAAAGGCCGCGATGGACCGCGCGGAAAAATGCAGAAAAGTCGCGATGGACCGCGCGACTGTCTGGCAAAAAGCCGCGAGGCGAAAGCCGTGCACGGAAACCGAGAAACGAACCCGAAAATTGAAAATTTAGGGCTGTTTTTGGGGCCAAATCTCAGACCAGCAATGGATCTGCTGTCTAAGATGGTAGATCTATGGATCTAAAGGTTAAAAATTCATAAAAACTAAGATTTAATGGCAAAGCTAGAGATCTAAAGTTCAAACCAAAGCGGAGTCGCCAAAAACTGTTGGCTCGGTTTTGCAACCAAGCTTAGTGCTATGGGCACCTACTAACTAGTAGCAGCAGTTTCAATAGAAATAAAAACAATAAACTAAATAAACAATACTATTCATGGATCTAAGCAAGAATCTAAGCAAATAATTTAAACATTTCAAAATCAAGAACAAGAAACATAAGAAATAATTTTTGTATTGAAAAGTGGGGGGCAAGCAAGTGCTTGCGATATTACCTTCAATGGTGAAGGTTGATGTTGAGCAACTCCCAAGATGAGTAGCTCCAAACTCCAATAGGTCTCTTTCTCCAAGGTTGCTTCAATGGCTAAAAGTGCTCAGGGGAGATTTCAGCAGCATAAGGATGAGATAATGGAAGGATGTGAAATGAGGAGCCCCTACCACCTTTTTATAGGTTTTGGTGGTGAGGAATACCATTTGTGGTTTTGTGGAAACCAATGGTATTGACCAACATAGTTTAGGTAATTTTCCCTCCTTTTTCCTTTTTTGAATAAAAATAATATTTTAATTCCCTTTTTAATATTTTTGGGAATTTGGACCCTTTTTGAGGGTTTTTTATGATTTTCTTGGAAAAATAATCTTTTTTAATGGAAAAAGGGGTGTATTAAGGTCTTTTGGTGACCTTTTGTTGGTTTCAGAGGCTCAGATGGTGGAAAAGTGGACAAATGGGTCATGTGAGTAAGGGAATGAGCTAGTGAGCACTTTTTAGGTGTTAACAGTACCCCAAGGACAAATGAAAGTATTTTTATGTTGGTCCTCAAGCTTTATCTGGATCTGATTATATCCAGAGAAACCGTCCATAAACAAAAAAACTTCGCTTCCGGCACAAGCATCCAAGATTTGATCTATGAATGGTGTGGGGAAGTTGTCTTTCGGACATGCGCAGTTCAGATCTCTAAAGTTTGTGCATACATGGATGGTTCCTTGCTTCTTATCCACAGGAACAGGATTGGATACCCATTCAGTAAGAGAAAACGGGTAGATGAAACTAGCTTTAAGGAACTTCTCTACCTCTTCCTTAATGGCGACTGCCTTCCTAGGATTCATAGCACGAAGTTGTTACCGAATCATCTTGGAATTGGAATTTGTCTTAATCTCATGTTCGACAATACTAGGGTCTATTCTTGGCATCTCCTCATATGACCAGGCGAAAACATCTTGAAATTCCTTGAACAGTTTGATGTATAGCTGAATCTCCTCGGGAGAACAATCGGCACCAATGTAAATGTTCTCTATCTTTCTAGGTGTACGAAATATGTTTCTCGTTATGGTTGGGGAAATATTAGCCATATTCCCCTCTGCATAAATCCCATGTGAATCCAACGGAGCCACAGCGTGACCAACCCTCTCGGCAAGAGTTGTCCTAAACTCTTCTTGCTCAACGAGATCGATGTTGGGAAGAAAAAAACAACGATGATGAAAATCTCCCCAAGGTCTCTCACTACCACACATGGCCTCAACGATGGCTTCATCCGAAGGAAAAACACCATCGAGACAATCGTGCGAGCAAGACGAGTCGGCTGCCCATGCCGGAAGCATAACAAGAACTTCCTCTTCTGTCCATGAAGAGGATGGATCCGGCTTCATAGTGACTTGTTGAATTTCATGGTATGCAAGCTCAGCTGTGGATAACAGCATAGCCATTCTGATGTGTGAAATGTCTTCGGATGAAGCACTCGTGGATGGTAAGGTCCATGAGTCATTAAAATATGAGGTTCAGAATGGTACATTATTCAACGAGGAGGAAGCACTATCGAAAATAGTTCCAATAAAAGCAATTGGTGCAACAAAGTCGAGATTTCCCAACAATGATGGATACAATCCTACACCAATGTTCCCAGTTGCCGGCTGAGAATATTTGATCTAGGGAACAATAGTTCCCAGCGATGCTACAAAATTAGAACTAGGGAAGTCTAGTTAATCGACCGTCACGATTCTACCTTCATGAGGAAAGTAGATAACCCTAAATACGGAGGATACGATCGATTTCATTACGTAGATCCAATTCCTTCCCAGAAGAAGGTTGTAGTCGATGGGCTCATCAACCACCTCGACCTCAATAGGCACGGATTTCCCCCCCAAGTGGACCTCAAAGGAACGGATAATACCATGCGGCCTAGATGACCAACCATTGAATGCAGTAAGCACAATCATAGATTTAGAAAGGGGAAGAGAGCCAAGAGCTTTCCAGCAATCTAATGACATTACCAAGGTGGAAGCACCTTCGTCAACCACCATGCATTTAACAAACTTATCGAAGCACCTTACATGGATTTGAAAAGAAACATGTTAAGGTAAGTGGGGATGGACATCAGTAGTGTCGAATTTAATGATACTAGGGCCATTCCCATCCTGAACTTCCAAAGTCAATAAAAGGGCATGTCGTTGTGAAGGACATGGCTATAACATCTCAAGAGCCGACATGGCACACGGAGTTTGAACCAAATATTCTACAATAGAGTAGTTTTGGGTGTCTTGAGCATTGGGATTGTGTGCCAAGTGCTTAAGAACACCTTTCGGTATCCGCAGCATAGTAGTGGGCTTCTCGATATGCAATGAAGTGTCAGGAGGAGGAGGAGGCTCATTCCCCATATTCGATTGTGGTGCACCATAATCGCATTGACGAGTAGCAACAATAACCTGAGATTGGACCATGTTTATGCATCTGTAGCCACCGGCATGAGAATAAGATGTAGTAGTTTCATTAGTCCCATAGCCAGTAGTGGGAGCATTCAAAGTCATATTCTGATGATGTGGAAGGGGATCTTTCAACATAGCTGGGCTCTATGCAAGATGCTTGGATGGTTCCTCAATTCAAGGACACAAGTGAGTCAAGTGATCTTGCCCACAAAGCTTGCAAGGGAATTTCACTTTATGTCTCGGCTTATGGTCCCCAGCAACATTTCCACTGTCCCGAGGAGGGTTGGCATTTTCTTTCCTAGGAGTGTTTCGATTACTTCCATTGTTCGAATTATTCCCACCCTTACGGTTGTTTCTCCCCTTCTTCTTTGCACCAGGTTGTTGGTTACCTGATGGGTTAGCAGTCTGTATAGAATGGACATCAGATGACTAGGTAGGAGTGGACGAGGCACGAGCCTGTTCGGGTGTTGATTGGCCAATAGACAAATTTTGCATTTGGTTAGTGACCAAATACACAGGTCGAGTACTTGTAGATCCAACAATGCTGTCGGCATGTGGTCCGGGAACTGGTTTGGGCTCATTTTGTGACCGTGGTGCATAAGGGATAATATCATATAAGATGCCAGACTAAGCGTAGACTAGGTCTAGCTACTAGAATTTAAGTATAGCTTGTTCCTCAGTCGTAATGCCAAATACGAAAACGTCTTTCGAAATATATGGAAGCAAAGACTTAAGAAACATTCCAACAGAAAATCTGGAGGAATTTTGGCTTTCACCATCCTCTTCCGTCGACGCCACTCTTGAACGTGGTGAGATATGTGCGTGGCCTTGTCTTGGCGGAAGGTAGACAAAATATGGGTGTCAGTGTCGTAACAAACTAGAAACTGAAAGTGATCTAGGAAAACCAAAGCTATCTCATTGAAACCTCTATAAGTGCCCCCAGGAAACTCGACATACCACTTCGCGGCTGCACCCATGAGGGTGCGTTGAAATAGTCTCAAACGAATGGAATCATGATTTAAATATTTTGAGGAGCACCACAGGTGAAAAGTCGTAACATGATAACCCGGATCCTCACCATTCTTCCCTTCAAACTTCAGAATGTCGGAAGGGAGCTTGGTAGGGACTAGAGGCCAAGAAGGATCATGACACACCGGATCATTCGTAAGATTCGAAATATCAGGTAAGTTCAGACGAGCAAAAAACGGGAGTGGTGGTTGTGAAACTAGATTAAAGGCTCTCAAAAGAGGCTAACCTTGCAGACCGTAAGGATGATATGAACCATGACCATGACCATAGGGCTGGTAACCGCCCCCCACCTTGACCTGTATAAGGGTATGAAGGCATATATGTATTGTGAGTACCATGTTGAGGAGGGTTGTAATAAGGGCCATAGATAACTACATTATAAGGAGGATTGCCACCATATTGATGGGGCATATACGTGCTACTTGTAGCAGGAGCAGTTGAGTAATAAGCATAATTATAAGGTACGTGTCCTGTCACACACCCAAAATTTCTAAACTAGTAAAAATTGGAAATAATTTTTTTTTTTATTATTTTTTTTTCTTTTTATTTTTATCATGGACAATAACAATAAAATATAATATAGGCAAATTCCTCTTTCAACATAACCCTGGTTGATTATTCATCAAAGATATGGAACATACATAAGCATTCATATGATTATTAAGCCATTAACTTTAGTACAAAGTTTTTCCGATCACCTTTGTAAAATGACTCTGACTTTAATTGACATAACACATGTTCAAACATACTTAACTACGCTATTATAATCCTATATGTAAATGAGAGACAATCACATAAACAAGGAGTCGTATATACCGGAGATTAAGGACGATAAGAGACACCAACCTACTATCAATGAATTTAAAAAGCACACTTGCATCTGTTTCTAACTTAAACACATAGATGCATGAGTAAGTCAATATTAAGCAATCACTAATTAGATTTTTCCAACTTATCTACACATGCAAACCAAAAACAATGTTATAAATAACTACCATCATAAAAATGCCTAGGGTATTCAATTTTAAACAACCACAATGGAGAAAATATTTGATGCATAACATCAAGAGAGATATACACAAAGAATACATACTAAGAGAACATTTTGACATGGTTCACCCATATCTTGGGCTACGTCCACAAAGGCTTGGGTTTTTATTATTTAATCAAGGAAGGAAGAGGTTACATCCAGCAACGAAATTGTTGCCAACCACTTTCCTACATTTCTCTAGCTTCTCTCATAAAGAGCTTAAGTAATGCTAACTCTATATCCAACCATGACAACATAACCTAATTCTCTACCAAATCTATAAGCCATCTTAGTTATGCTATAAATCAATTTAATAATATATAAATAACTCTTTCCATATCCTCCATGCTTATGTACTCACCAACATAATATTTTTGTAATTGTAAACCTTTTCCTTGCTTTCATACTTAGTTATCAATATATAAAAATCTTTAATTAATAAATAGAACAAGGTAACCATTAGGATGATTTTAGACAATTCTTATTTAAACAAAACTTGTATTTCCTTTAAAGGCCTATATCCTAAAATGCATTAGTAGCAAAGCCATTAGTAGCATACTAAAATAGTTTCTTTGAGATTAAAGTAATATTTAAGTCTAAGCTTCTTTTCCAATAATTTCACACCAAGAAACCCACCAAGGTTCATCTTCCCTTTTTTCTTTAGATCTAGTCATAATTATAATGAGTTTAAGTCACTCTTATATATGTGTGGCTTATGTTGACTATTCAATACCCTTAATTCGAACTCCTTTAGACACTTACAAATCTTATTAAATAATGGACATGTATATATATGTATACCATTATAGTGTATAATCCTTGTTAAACAAACGCTAGGGCAGATGTAAACGTAGGCATGCTCCAAAAAGATTTATGATAAATATGAGTTACAAAAATAATTGCGATGGCTAGGACAGAGTGTCAAGTCACTTTTAGCCATGGGTCGGGCTTTGATTTGAAATATCTATAACTCAAACAAGCTTAGCAAAGACTACACTGAAAAAACACACACATATATATAGTAAGATACCTTCAACTCGTCATAATAGGAACTATGTGAGGGAGAGACGATATGATATCGTGACCAAACAATACAACGCCAACCGTTTAAAAGATTTGTTTAGGGTGTCGAGACCGACATCACTACACCAACAAATGAATGAAGAGTTAAATATGCCGGAGGTAATATGTAGCTATGAACCGTAGAAACTAACTCCATCTGTGGCATGTTTTTAGAACAACATTAAAATTTTAAGGAAAGAACCTACGTTTCAATTCCAGTCATAAGCAATACTTGTAATTTAAGTTTTCAACATTGACCAACCACATCGATTTTCTCAGAAACAGAAAAAGTACAAAGCTGCATCCCCACACAGGATCGGGCTATTTAAGCGACAGATTTTATTTAAATATTAAAACGGATTTTCTCCCGCGCATCTCCACGACACTTAAACAGATTTGTTATTAACACATCCCTTAATAGAGGTCTATTTAGACCTAGTCGCTAATATATATATATATATATATATATAGCAGAACAAAAGACTACGGAACCTATCCTCTGCGTGAATCCAAGTGATATTGTAACTAATTAACCACAGCATATGAATCTACCAAAAACGTGTGATAGTGCATCTATTTAGCATATCAATATGCATATGAATCTACCTTTCTTTACTGCGTTACATTGTAACCCTCAGATCTTAAATTCAATATGACAGAACACACATGCGCAATGCAATATAATGAAACTAGTATTCAACGACCCATAGATCTACACTTTCAGGATGGATCTAGTATTTTTCCATTCGCTAAACTGAACATGTGAGGAAAAATCATACCTTAAGTTCAATATGTTGATCAGCAGGGATTTCTCCCTAGCTTTGACGACCAAGCCCTTCCAACGCAAAACCCGAACCACCACTTCCAAGAGGTGAAGCTTTTCCCTGCTCTACCAGTCTCGTTTGCAGTGATCAATACACAGATCTCCTCAACGTTCGTCCATTCAACCATAATCGAGCCGCACATGTCTTAATGCCCAGCTCGTTCATCCTCTTCACTGAGATAAAACTACTCTTCTCAGAACTGATTCTACATCGACTCCCCCTAGTCTATGCCGAGATGATCCATTCTACGCCCTTATCACCGACTATATGCCCTCTCTATCCACTACCACTGAACTCCATCATAAATCTCGACCACCTTCCCCACTACCCAACTAACCGGCTTTCTACACCACGTTTACTTGCCATTAAAATGACTAACAATGGAGATCGTGCGGATTTTAGGAGGTTGCATTCAAGTTAACATTAGAGATTTCCTCATTAAAACACATCGGTAAGTGGCGACAAAAAATCCCTTAAATCAAGCGATGTGATTTCCCACTAACTTAAGATATTGTTATGTCATTCAAACCGTAGCTCATAAACTTTTAAGATACATAAGTTTATTCGTAGGATTTAGTGCTTGAGAAAGACTTATACATATATAATATTTTACATATCAAGTTTTTTTTGTTTAATTTGAAGTATAATCCTCACTTGATATGTGAGCACCTACATTTTTTTTGTTATTAGTTTTCATTAACCACTCCTAGATTAAAGCAAAGGAAGTGAAGCCTCAATAATAATCATATATATATATATATATATATATATATATATATATATATATATATATTTATTAATATAATTATCCCTCAATTGAAAGTATCTTTTAAGTAAAAATATAACATATTTTTTATCCCTCATACAAGTTGAAATCACATTTCCTTGTATTTGGAAATAAGTTTATTTATTATGAAGTGGTATATATTTTCCTATTAATATATAAGTGATTTTAATAATAATCTCCTACCTTTTTCATTTAATTTATCATTCAAAAGCCACATATGTAAGACTTTCCTTATATTTGTTAATGGTACTTTTTTAGAGAGTATTTAAATAAATATTTGGGATAAACTTTTTATGAATATACATATGATATATATATATATATATGTTCAAATAACTCTCCCAACCTTCATACTCTAGAAGGTATACACATTTTTAAATATTATAATCATCTAATGACCTATTTTTATTTATAATCATCTAAGGTTATATATAGATATATATATAACCTATTTTTATGGCTTAATCAAGATAGGATTAGAATAACTTAGGCCAGAGTATCTTAGCTAGATATTTAAGGTGAATAAAAATCCCACTAGGACGAACTTATATCCTTACTCATCATAATGATAAGTCATGATCTGGTCAACCAACACATGGCTCCCTAGTCATTATATTTTCTTATAGGTGGGTTTTGTTACTTACAGTTTAGTCGCATTATCATTCCGAATCTTTTAGGCTTAACTAAGACTTATAATCATAACACTAACTCGAGGTCCACTGGTGGGGCCTTGGCCTTGAGCTCCTCTCTAGGGCAGTTTATGTAATTTACAATTACATTTACAAAATGCATAATTACAATAATAATAATAATAGGTCAATTTTTGGAGGGATGTTACATGTCCACCCCCAGTGTTGGGAATATACCCACCCCTAGTGTTGGGAATGTGTCCACCCCCCATGTAAGGTATGTTCCCTCTTCCTGTGTTGGGAATGTGCCCACCCCCAGGGTTGGGAATGTGCCCACCCCCAGAATGAGGAATGTTCCCACCCTAGCATTAGGAGGCACATGCTAGTTAGCAGTCGTGGTCGTAGTCGTAGGTATATGTGTAGAAACATGCATTTTAGGTTGTGTAACGTGATCCGTGCTATGTGATGTTCCCACTAAAATGAGGGGCGGTCCTAGGACGTGGTCCTCCCTCAACAACCATAGAAGCTGAAGGGACATGACCAAACGTAAATTGAAAAGGAGGAGTAAAGCTCATGCTGCCTCTAGATGGAGCGGAAGTAGATGTGCCTCCCCCAAAGGGAGCGGAAGAAGCTGTTTTCCCCCCAGAGGGAGTAGAATGGGTGGCACAACCCCCGGAAGGGACAGTACCCGTAGCTCCAAGGTTAGTACTAGCTAGACTACTCGACGAGGTGGATGTAACATTCAAATCAAGGCTAGGCATACCAAGTGAACAAGGATTAGTGGTCGAAGGGTTCGTGATATTATTGAGATCTGGCATCCCATATCGGAAACCATGCATAATTGGAACATAAAATGGGTTTGACTCCGGAGGTGGGTCCAGCCCATAATTGTTGAGAGTGACGTGCAGTGGTGAACCTTCCCCTCCCAGATCTCTAGGAGTGGAAGGAACGAGCTGTCCATCGACATCGATGGACGGATTCACGGGAATTCCTCCAGGTGTACCAGATGCAGAAGTCATAAGGTAGTTCTGAAGTTCTTCGTAATTATCAAATGTATCAGAGGGAATCCTCCGATGTCTCTTATGAAAAGGACGTGCTACCTTGTCAGCTAGAAAACAAGCTATACGATGAGACTGGCGGAGAGGTGGATCTCGCGCCATGATAAATCCCAATAAACATAACGCCTCCTAATGACCAACTATCGATCAAAGAGCACACACCTAATAAAACTACAGCCAAATGCACACAAACAAGACTGGCTCAAGGGACCTCCTGACACTACAATAGGTATGTATCGTCTAGGAGAGGCTTGAGACTCCCAAATTATAACCGGAGGTAACATAATCAGTTATAAGGGTTCCTAGACTTCATTGCATGCATAGGGTCAAATCCCTATACAACAGGCAACTATGCTGTCCAACCCCTATCTGACTCAGGATATGTATAGTATAACCACTGCAAGCATCCTATGCGATACCTAGGTAAAGAAACTAAGGTCACCACAATATGCCCAATGCTTAGGGGGACAGTCGCAGGTGGGATCCATCGTATGGGTAGGGTAGCTAAGCCTGAAACTCAAGAGGTACAGATCCCTTAAGAGCCCCCGTACATGAACAAATCCTGGAAATATATCCCACTTTCAGCCAGTATTAGAGGGATATCTCCGAAACCAACCTCCCGTGACCTCGTGCTTAACTCTAGTTTGAGTAGAGATTCCTAAGAAAATTGATGTATATCATGGGTTTCACCAGTCCCTGGTCAGACACATAATGTTGGTTCAACAATTTTGGATTGTTAACTCACAATGATCTATTCCAAGACTCTAAACCTAAGCTAGTTGGTGCACCCTATAAAATGAAAATTGTTTCTAATCAATTTTAAGATTAAGCGTTGATTTTAATGGATGTAATTACTCAAAGGAGATGGTCGTGAAATTGATGATGTATATGAATCAATGGTATGCACAACCGAAAAACACTAGACTCATTTAATCAAGACTCATCTAATCAATAAAAGAGCATGCCTAATATGACAATCAATCCAACGATTCGAAATAAAATGCAATCTCCTTAACGTTTCAATGCACAAGCAAGTCATAGATGAAATCACAAGCACTCAGATGCAAAATGCAGCACGCAAATAAAATATTTGTGTATTTTCTCTTATAAATGCAAGGAAAATGCAAAACAATGTTTTTGTATTTTTTCAATACAGTGAAATGAAAAAATGCAAGCAAAATCCAACTATTCAGTAAAGAAATGCAGAGTACATCAAGTAGACAACCAAGCAAAACCCAAACAGTAAGATTCAACCAAGCTAATGAGCTAGAAAACAAAAAATTGTGAAAAAAATTCAAAGCTCAAAAACTAAGAGAAAGAGGAGTTTCTGGCCATGAACAGGGCATGGAACAGTCAGGAAACAGGCCAACTAAGACTCAGGAACACTCAGAATCAACCCAGCAAACACCCAAGGCCAAAAATCAAACAATCCCGGAGTTGTACGCAACTGTTCAAAAAAATGCTATGGGTAGACGCGGGCTACAATTCAGACAGAGGCGGGTAGACGCGGTCAAAACAAGGTTGACCCGCATACAGAGAAAAGAAAATGAGCCCTAAAAAGGTCAAACAACCCAAACAAGCTAGTTTTCTACTGTAGATCTCAATGGCCAATCAATAACACAGAAGCTCGACAAACAACAACTCAAAATAAGGACAAATGCTTAAAAATTCCCCAAAAATGGATGTTCTCCCCAACGGATTCACCATTTGTGTTACGGAGAAAAAAAATCCTATGACTTGGGGTAGACCACAATAGACAGCTGACTACCAAAAAATCACTCAATTCCCGATGCAATGCTATATAAATGACAATGCTAAGATAATGGAGAAAATACCAACCTTCAACCGAGTGTTCAAAGTAGATCCCCGTTGAGCTTTCAACTTCTACACTTGAACCTGGAAATTAGTCTCAACAATAAGTACAAGCAAGTGCATATAATATGTGAAAGACATTAGCATAATCAATACCACGAACCATGATATTATAAGAAAATATAACCCAATGTAATTTAACAATATTCACAATATCAATTGGACGAGAAAATGAGTATTTCCATTGTGAATAACAAGAAGTACAATATACGACCTCTTGTCGGCAACCAATTTGAACCAAGAACTGGGTCTCTCCACTTGTGCCTCCACCACTTCAATCCCCCATGCAATCACAAACTCAAACTATGAAAGGAGTTTGGTAGGTGAACATAAGAAGTTCACAACAACAAGGATCAATGAGTGTAGACTCAAGTCACGGCAAAAATCCACTAGAGTTATCTTGCTCTCTCTTTCTCCCCCCTTCCATATACCATAAGAGCTCAATACATAGCCTTCAAAAGGTAAGTGAAAGGACAAATCGAGGCATTTCGGGGCATATGAAGGGCCAAAGGTCACCCTAAGAATGCTTTTTGGAAGTAAAAAGTAATTTTCTAATGATTTTTACCATTTTACTTGGTACCCGCGGGCTATAGTAGAACAACCTGTGTGTACGCCGGCTATAGTGGAACATCTAGTGTACATGAACAAAAATAGGGAATTATGTGTTCCTGGAAGACAAAGTGATGAATATGAGTCAGTGAAATGGATCCTAAAGGCCAAATAATGTTGATGCTCACAAGGTGGAAAATTACACTATAACACATCCTGGAAAAAAATGTGCAGATGACATATCCAAGTTGCGGCAACTGAATCAAATACTTGTTAGAAATATCAATACCTCAGGAGACAAATTCGTGGATATGGAGTCACAAATTCACATTCTACAATCTGCCTCAACAAATTTTGAGTTGAAGATGGATAATCAACTCATACAACAAGTGAAAATTGGGGAACATGTCAGTGACCAATTGATGGAAATTGACAAGGAATTCAGACAAATTTTTTCAAAGAGAGATGACGAATATGAGGTTGAGATTTCTAAAGCTTGGCAACAATTGCAGGAAGCCGAGGAGAGATTCAAAACAAATATTTCTGAGAAATAAGAAGACTGCAGAGCCGTGTTTGCTGATAAACAAACTCTAGAATTACCATTTTGTAGTTGACATATAAAATTAAGGTGACATCTGCAGAATTTGAAGCAACACGTCAAGCTTGGGAATTGGAAAAGAATGGAATTTCTTTAGAGATTGTAGCAGCACGAGAGGATTCTGAGGAGATCGGGAAAGTAACCTAATTGTAGAGAAAGCATGGAATGCCAATAGGGAGAACCTTTTGTATTCACTGAGAAGGACATATGAGGAAAAAATTGAGGATTTGTCTATGCAGAATGAAAGGGTTTTACTTGAAAATATTGAGTTGCAATATCAATTGAATGATTCCAGGGAAAAGGCTTGTGAATTACTCGAAAAAATTGATAATGACAAACATTTGTGTGAATCTGAAAAGCAAAATTTGAAAGCCAATGTTGTAGAGCTACATGTAAAGATTGATTCAATTGCTACTAAAAGAGAATTGCTCGGCCAGAAAAATAAAGCGGTGAGCATTGAAGCATATTTTTTGCATACCCAGTTGAATGAATATAAAGCTAGAGCAACTCAAATGGAATATGAGAGAGTGCAAAATGAGAGTGCAAAATGTAGAACATAAAATATTGATTTGCAATCCGAATTGAATGATTCCAGCGAAGGACTCAGAATCTACTCAGGAAAAATGAAGATGACAAGCATTTGTGGGATGCTGAAAAAGACTAATTTGGAAGGCATTGTGGTAGAGGTGAAAAAAAACACAAGTTGATAGATAGTGAAATGGGATCAATGACCCAAAAGAATAGTGAGCTAATCGTTCACTCGGAGCTGATCAAGAACTAGGTGACTGCATTGGAATTTGAGCTGAATGAATCCAAAAAGATGACTCTAGAATTACTCCAACAAATGAAGATGACCAACATCTATTGGATGAGAAAAAGAGTAATTTGGAAGGCATTCTTGCAGATATGCAAACAAAACATGAAAATTTGAAGTTACAGTTGTCTAGAAATAAATAACTTGAACAAGAATTACTCTCTACAATGTCCTCTTTCGAAGAAATGAAGAAATCTACTTCCAATGGAGAAGTACAAATATCTAAGCTTTTAGTTGTTGCACAGGAAAAACATTACCAACTCTCTGATGCAAAGAGACAGCTTCTAACCATGGCAGAGGAGAAAAAGAACCAGTTAGAGACTTTTTAAGATCGACTTTCATCTATTGCTGCCGGAAAAAAATTTCTTGAGGAAGAAATTAAATCTTTACAAACTGAATTGGATAGAAGAACATTGGATGCAAAGGAAGAAAAAGTAATACTTGAGGACATAGTGAGGGAGTTGCAAACAACCTTCAATTCTCTAAACAAGGATCTTGAATTCTACAGAGACATCGCAGGGGAGAAAGAGAGCGAGTTTGTTGATTTCCATAATCGGCATTCAGAACTTGTAGAGGATAAAAAGTGTCTTGAGATGAAAAATGCCTCTTTACTCACTGAATTGAACAAATTTACAATGGTTTCTGACAAAAATATCCATCTTCAGAACAACATAAAGGAATTGGAAACAATGATGGAATCTCTAAAAAAGGACATTGAATCCAAAGACAATCGTCAAACTTCGTCGAGAAGGCCACTTGCTCCAGTTGCGAATGGAAATGGGAATGCAAAGCCAGAACGAGATGGTCTGCTGAATGAAAATCTGAAACCAAATGATGTTCATCATGAAAAAGAAAATGAAAAATCAAAGTTTACACCTGAAAAGCCGCGAACAGTACAAAAGTGGGAACTTAGAGCCTGGAGGGCCAACACCTGAAAAGTGAACAATACAAAGGCAGGAACTTGGAGGGTCAACATCAAAAGCAAAAGCAGTTCCCGAATGACGATCACCAAATGTGGCTCCTCAAAAATATTAACCATTTCGATTTCAACTGAGTTTGACATGACATACCTTCATAATTTTACTTCTGATGACTGGTTGATGTTATAGCAATTTGACATTTTCCATTTTTATTTTTTTAATCAATAAGTTCCCAGTAGAGAAGGATGGATATATAACCTGGGTCCAATCTGCTCTGAATTTGGATGGATTACTCAACAAAAAAGTAGCAACACCCATCCTCAAATTTCAGGATAAATTTTAAACTAGCAACAATGTTGCTGATCAAGGCTACTGAAAATTATCAGATTCAGACATCTATTACTGATTAGAAAATAAAAGAACCAACAACCGTCTACGAGTGTCTACATAGAGTTAGAAAACATGCAGCAAAACAATCTCTACACAAAATCTTATGCCGATATGACTGTCAACACAAGCCATAGCAATCACACTGGAATATTGACAACAATTATTTACACAAATGAAGTGGAAAAATTAGCATGTATATATTTTGAAGTGACCAACAAAGATTATGTTAATTTACCCACAAAAAACATTAAGTCATCCAGCCACAAGAATTGAAAATCTAAACGCCTGTAAATATGGATGAAAATATAAGCTGAGACACATCTCCAACATATAAGTCAAACATAACATTTAATTTAGATTTGTTTTTAAAATTGATTGAACTGGGACATATGAGCACAAATGTCGATAAATTGGTTGAAATTATGAGAAAGACATTATGAGTCATTCATAGAATGTAATGGAACCAACCGTTACATACAGTAGAATTCACGCGGGAAGGAGGCAAGAGAAGGATGTTGGAGCTAAAAATAAAAAGCGAAATGCATCATGCTGCAAATTGGAACTCATTCGATGGGAAGAGAATCTCAGGGGGACTTGGCACGATGGCAGAGGGAAGGATGCATACAAAAAAAATGCTGAGATTGACAGAGGTCACGCAGTGCAAATGCTCCAAAGATACCAATGTTTCCATACTTAGCATGCACTGAACACTTCAACGCAGGCGAGGGAGTCCCATTGGAGATGATAGGAATACCAGAGCTCGACAAAAGGAAATGAAGACGCAAAGAGTAGAAAACTAATTAAAAACTTAGGCATTTGGTGTTCCATTGGCTTCCACAATAGTAATCACACCAGAGAGCATAAAATACTCACCATGAAGATACCAGTAGGCGGGAGACAATGAACGTTCATCTCAATCCCATCCACAATCCACTTAGCATTAGTATTTTAAAAATTTTAAACTCCAACACTCAGGAGTACACACAAGGGTTGTTGAAACCCCAAGTTGAGGCCGACCACATGTATAGGTTAATAGTTGTTTTTCCACACACTCTAGAGCAAAAAATAACAGATAAATGAGTAGGAGAAGAGGCCTCCCCAAGCCATGTTTTACGTGTGGGAGTTGCCAGGGTTTCGTTCTAGATCGATGCGGTTGAGAGGAGTCCCTTTGAATTTAATAGATTTATAAACACTACAAACTATAACTCGAATAAAGCACGGGTGGATTTGTATTTCTACTCAGTTCGTATATTAATATTCTTTCAGGATTACTATAGAACACTACAAACTGTGTGAGATGGTGCAACAGATAGTGGGACAAATACACAACAGTGTACATCTAATTTATTAAACAAATGAAATATTTATAGATAGAAATATTGAGCTGCCACGCATAGAAGCACAGAGCTGAACAATTCTCAACTCTCCACTCTATTAAACATAAACAGATAAATATACGTCACAGGTTTATGGAATAATCCATTTGTCCAGAAAGTTCTAAAGATTTAGCTTCTCATAGAAGCTATTCGTCCATAAATGACTACATTAACTAACACATATATAAAATTAATAGTGAGTTCTCAAATCCCGAGAGGCATGGTCTTCCATCTCTAGATGCATCTATAGCCATTCAATACGTGCCTTCTCGAGGCTTCATTTATAAGCTAGCTTTCTTCCTTACAAAGTTACAAGACCTATATTTAATTTGCATAAGTAAGATAACAGGTAAGTATTAAAGAGGGTGGTTGGTTGTAATTAATCCTAACAATCTCCCCCTTAATTACAACCCAAAAACAAAACATGATACATCAGCAATGCAGGATTACAAAGTGATTCCAAAATAAAACTTAGGCATATTGAAAAAATAAATAATTCTGCAAACTCAAATTTGTTTGCAGCTTTTCCATCTTGGTCAATGCAAAACTTTGAACCAGTTGTGCTTAGGTTTCTTCATTTTCACTTTCTTCTTTAGCTTCACTGTTTTCTTTGATTCTTCAAATTTGTTATCTTTAGCATCCTTTGGCCTCATTCTTCCATCAACATCATCAAATTATTCAATGGCTTTCTTCCAGCTGCACTCAAAACTTTTAAGTTGTAACATATCCATCTTACATTTAACAGGTTGCTGCCATGAAATCAACTGATAGTAATGCATGATCTATTCAGGTCTCCATTTCTCAAAAATTTCAGTTACAAATTGTTCTTCAAATTCCATTTGTTCAATAGTGTTCATTACATCTTTTTCAAGATCAACAGCTTCACTGCTGCCATACACATGTTCATGCGTATTCATTTCCGCCTCAATTTCTTGTACTATACTTGCTGCTATTAACTTGATTTCATCTTCATTTACATTCTCTACTTCTCCATTGAACAAATTTTTTTGTTGATTTCAACTTTGTATAAATTTTCAACATTTCATTAATCATTTCTTCAAGGACTTCATCACCTGCACATAGCTCTTCATCAACTCTTGTTGATTCTGAAACTTCAACTTCTGAGTAATTTGTAATGTTCTCTATAGCTTCAGTTGCTTCTAAATTTGTTAGTGCATTAATGTTATCATTAACATTATCATCTACATTCCATTCATTTGGAAATGAATTTTCTTCACAATTAAGCATTTTTAAAATTAATTTCATTTCATTCTCGATTGCAATCTTTTCAACTTCAGTTAGAACTTCTTCATCATAAATCGGTACTTTTTAATTTCATTTTCTTCTTTAGTTGCCAAAATTTCTGCAAACTTTTATTCTATTGTATGTGCTTCAGCACATTGTATACCAGTATGGAAGTTAACCAAAGCTTTCATGTCTTTATGAGTTTCGTTGAACTCAATCTCATGTTTAGGAACAACTTTCTCATCAACTTCAAATTTTGTTTTAACTAATGTTACAGCATTTATAGGGTTGCTTTCATTTT
Organism: Larix kaempferi; assembly: GCA_027924585.1. Classification (NCBI taxonomy): domain Eukaryota; kingdom Viridiplantae; phylum Streptophyta; class Pinopsida; order Pinales; family Pinaceae; genus Larix; species Larix kaempferi. The sequence continues at coordinate 10,960,626 of BSBM01000485.1, read as the reverse complement.
CAATAAAAAACTTTTCTTCATTGTTGTCCTCTTTTTCTTCATCTTCATTCTTTGCATCTTCAATCTTATCTTTTGCTTCAACAAGTAGTCCATTAACCTTATCACAATTTTCAGGATTGTCCATGACAGCTGTATCAACATTCGTGCTTTCTGGCACATTTTCCAATCCCATTTCAACCTTTGATTCACATGTTGCATCATTTCCACAATCTGTAATTTCAGATTCCTTGGGCAAACCTTGCATGAGCTGCTACTCATTATCAACTTCAGATTTAGTATCTTCGTCCACAGGTATATCAACATAGTGGGATTCACCAATGGATTGAATGACTTCAACTATTACTACAGAATTTTCTATTGATTCCTCAATAATCAGAACCTTAGCTTGCTGTTGATTTATGTTTCTCCCCCTTACATCGAATTCTCTTCTCAAGCATTCCCAGGCTTCTTTAGGGCTAGTTGCATCAACAACAATTGGGAAAACACTATCTTCCATGGCTTTCTGAATGAGATATAATGCAGAGGCATCACTTGCCTCATCATAAGGTTCATTACAATAATTTTTAACACAATTCAATACACCTTTAGCATGAAACATAGTTTTCATTTTATTAGACCAAAATTCATAATTCTTACCTGAGAAAACTGGAATTGGTAGAAAATTATGACAAACTTCTTCAGTTTTCATCTCTGCTATAGCATACAAATTTGCAATGCAAGACTTTAATTTATTTTCCTTAGCCAATTTGAGTCTTTTGCTCTTCGCCATATCTGTCTTGGGTTCTGCTGAAAATGCACCGAGCTTTTGCTCTTCTGAACTGAATTTCTTTAAACACGGGCTACAACAATTTTTCTTCTGCACAGCTAAGCTCTGCCAATGCAGAAACTCATGGGATTCCTTCTGTAAAGGCCCAATTTCAATTTCATTCAACCTGATTTTCTTAGAATATGCTCAACCACTATACCCTGGGAGCATCAACCATTAACATGTGACAAGCATATGAATGCACTATCTTCGTCATCAAACACAACTACAATGCAAATACTTCTGAGCTTCTGCTCAACTCAAAGTTCAACTCCACGCTTCAGCCTGCACAGTCCGCTAGAGTAAGCGGGATTCATGATGTTTCTCAACCACTTAACGATGGGAGCACTCTGCTTCACTTTGATCGACCATTAAAAACATGGCGGCACATTATCTATAACTCACTAGAACTTAGGGCCAAGGGATTTATTTTCACTTTCACCAAGGCTGGACGAACTGCTCCACTTTTCTTCGAGAAACCTCACCTTAGGCCTTCTTTAAATTAACAGTGCAGATGGAAGTTTATATAACCTAGAGAGCAGATACATTACGAGTAGGAATATTGCGCTTATGCACATCACCCTAGGTCGTAGCTTGTCTCAAACTGCACAACCGATGGTAGAGGGACCAATAAAATTCAATTGTAGACAGTCTCCTCAATAGCTTGGCTTCTACAACTTCAAGCCCTCATAGCTCCTTCAATACATCAGTATCACACCTTCCCCAATGCATCGCATTGTTTCTTTTTCAAAACTTATGTAGTGAATCTTCCTTCTCAACAACGATGGCAGTTTCTTCTTTCATAGAAGTCTTGCAAAAAGGTTCTCAACCAAACGCGATTTCGAGCTCCTCTTACACATGCACGGGGATGTCTAAGGTCCGGTTCTCACATTTATAACACAACCAACTCTGTGCTTTAACCATGCGCGGCTTCCAAAAAAAATTCAACGAATTGCTTCTGTCCTCCGGAGTAAGATACCTCAACCAACGGCTATAAGCTTCAATTAGTGGTGGCTTCTACAGAGGCTCATGGAAACACTACATGCCCCCTTTAATTTCCTTCCGCTACAAGAAAAAACTCACACAATCAATAAGCGGATGGGCCTAAGAGAACATGGCAGAGGATTAAGCTCTTCAATCTCCCAACTACCATCAGTACAGGGTACAAATAAACCAGCAGCATGAACAGTCTCCCAACACATTGCATTCTCCTCTTCTGGCCTTCACGGCCCCTATAGTACAACAAAACCCAAAACAAATGTTCTCGGACCACCAGCAACTCTCCACTAAAGCATGAGGATTCTTCTTCAACCATGGGCTACAACCCTTCAATTCATCTCGCCCATTGTGCGCAAGTCCCCATACTCTTAAGAGAGGTCCGAGTTGAGGCTCTCTTCATCACACAACCTCCTCTAGGATTTTGCATTCTCATCCATATAAATGACACCTCTTTTATTTATAGAACCCAGGAAATATTTGCAATGAACAAATCCAATGTCCACCATAGTTACCCTCTGCAGCTTTCTTTCCCTTTTGCAGGTTATGGCAGACAATGTTGAACTTTTGCTTCAAACCACAGGAGTGGACACACTCAACTAGCGGCAGGAGTCTCTATCTCACCAACGATAACTACTCCTATTCATTCCAGCAAGAGGTCTCCATAATCAACATGCCACCCCTTTTCTTCTGTCCAATTTCTTTTATGCGCACACAGGGTCTCTAGGATTGTTTTTCACATTTACAACTTAGTCGGGTCTGTGTTCTACCCAGGCTACAAACGAGAGGTGGGAACAACTGTGAGGGAGAAGCTGCAGCATTCTAATGCACAAATTGGCCAGATAGAGAAACCCAACCTTTTCGAAACTGGACTCCTTGCACAATAATTATTAAAAAAAAGCATTGCTACGACAGGCTAAAATAGGAGGTTCAAATACCTCACCCACGATGTGATATTTGCTCAACACACAAAATTGACTCTCCTCTGACAACTGGCTGACTTCTACCGCAATCATAATACACAGAACCTCTAATTCTTCTTCAAGCTAAAGCAACTGAGATCGTCTTCTCCAGGAGAGATGAGGATATATCCAAATGCTGGCTCAATGCTTACTTTGAATTCACCGTAGAGGTTCCTTTTATCGGATCGAGTTGAGCTCTGATACCAATTGTGAGATGGTGCAACAGATAGTGGGGAAAATACACAATAGTGTACATCTAATTTATTAAGCAAATGAAATATTACAGATAGAAAGATTGAGCTGCCACGCACATAAGCACAGACGCAAAGAAGCACAGAGTTGAACAACTCTCAACTCTCCACTGTATTAAACATAAACAGATAAATATACATCATAGGTTTCTCGAATAATCCATGTGTCCAGAAAGTTCTAAAGATTTAGCTTCTCGTAGAAGCTATTCGTCCATAAATGACTACATTAAATAATACATATATAAACTTTATAGTGAATTCTCAAATCCTGAGAGGCATGGTCTGCCATCTCTAGATGCATCTATAGCCATTCAATGCGTGCCTTCTCGAGGCTTCATTTATAAGCTAGCTTTCTTCCTTACGAAGTTCCAAGACCCATATTTAATTTGCATAAGTATGACAACAGGTAAGTATTAAAGAGGGTGGTTGGTTGTAATTAATTCTAACAAACTGTAACTTGAATAAAGAAGATATTGGGTGGGTGGCTTAGTATTTCTGCTTAGTTCATATATTAATATTTTTTCAGGATTACGATAGAGAAGGCAATGAATGTTGGGCCAAACAACAGGCACCCTACAATTGTGAAAGAGAGAAGACAAAATTTTTTACCCAAACCAATTTCTATTCTCCATACATGGTTCTACTATCTAAAGCACCTACATATAATTAGAGTGTGTCCATACCTGCAAAGATAGGAGCCCAGATACACTTAAGATCTTAACCCTATACCCTGAACCTTTGCCTCAGTCTTCAATCCTGTGCTGTGTATGCCAATGCATATTGATACTTTGAGTGGGTGATTCCTTGAGCAAGCAAGGCATTTTATAGGGACGAATACAATTGTATATGGGATCGATTTTGCTGGAAATTGGGGCGAACCAAGGACCCATGTAAAATTTTGTTGGAAATCAAGGGCGGTCCCAATATCCTAGTCAAATTCAGTTAGAAATCGAGGGCGACTGGTGGAGTTTAGATAAATTTTACTTGAAATGGGGGGCGAACCGAGAATCCCACTCAAAAGTTTGGTAGAAATTGGGGTGAGTTGAGGATCTTAGGGGAATTTTAGACGGCGAATTTTAGTTTTTTGTTTTTTTTCCTATAAATATACTCTGACTATTTAGATTTTAGGAATTATTTTATTAATAATTTGTGGACGAAATTTTTTATTTTATTAAAAATTAGTTTAATATAGAAAATTCGTCCATAAAAAATCTAAACTCCTTTAAAATCACCCATTGGCTATAATTTGCCCCTAAAATTATCTATGCCTCAAATGTGCCTGTAGGGAGTGCTCCATTTTCACTTTTTGGTGGAGGAGGTAGCAACACTTATACTCCGTTTGGAAGTACTTACACTCAGCCGCAATGGACTGGGCCATAAGGAATTAATTCGCTATCTTATGGCTAGAGCAATTTCCAAAACACTTTTTCACCGTAATCGATGGCTGGGGGAAACCCCAACCAACCTTACAAGAGTTATGTCTTTGGAGGTTCTCCTTACCATATTCCACAAAACCAAATTCCATCGGAAAGGGATCGTTTAATTTTCATGGAAACTTTGAACTTTCTAGATCTTTCAAAGTTGATGAATGACCCAGTGTGACATAATCATGCTTGGCCTCCGGTCCCAACCAAACTCCCTTTGGACATTCCAAAGTTTGAAGGAAAAAGTCGTGAATACCCAGGGGACCATGTTACGAAATTTCATATGCGGTGCTCCTCGAAATTGCTAAATGATGACTCAACTCATTTGAGGCTCTTTCAAAGAACCTTAACTAGTGTTGCAACCAAATGGTATATCGAGTTACCAGCTGTGGCTTATAATTTTTTCTGTGATTTGGTGACAGTATTCTTGAACCATTTCCAACTTCCAATTCAGTATGATGCTGGTACAGATATTCTCTCTAATTTTAGACAAAACAAGAACAGTCATTTATATGATCACATTCAGGAGTGGAGAAGATGGAAACGACTCATTAAGGCCGATATTTCCCCGAAATTCCTATTGGAGTAGTTCTTGAAATCACTGTTACCTTACATTTCCAGGGTTACTTCTGAGGAAGAAGCCATTCTAAGGACCCAACACCTTGACTTGCTTTATGCTCAATCTGAGAACCTTTATGAAATCATTCCAAATGCACCTAGGTCAAACATTGATCTTGGAAGCCAAAACCTGGACCACATGTTGATGGTATTGTGGGTTTAGCTGACTCATTTGCGTTATTAGATTTGCAGAAACAAGTTCATGCCCTCTCTATAAAGTATTATGCTATAGAATCAACTACTGTTGCATCCTCCCCTACAAAAACAAAAACTGTACAGAATGTGCAGTCAAATCAAAAGGGTTCTGGGAAACCCAACAATAAGAAAAAGGGAAATAAAGGGGAAGGAAACCAACAAAAGCCCAAAACTACTAAAGATGTCGAAGAGGGAAAGCGAGAAAAGAAGAAGGTGAAGTTTCCTTTCAAACTTTGTAAGGACGATCAACTAGTCACTCATCAATGTCCTCTAATAGATGAAGCCCAGATGCTTTTAAGTGAAAAGAAACCCTTAATCTTGAAGGATCCTTTTCCCAAAGGACAAGGTTCAGCTTCTTGCATCTCTAATACTGGGGGCACTCCTCGTGCCACATAGGATGATCAATCTTACATTAATATGGTTAACTCCCATGATTTGTTGCAAACGAGAGGTCGGAATTATACCCCAGATATGCAGAAGAAAGAAAAACAGATCCCTGAGTCATATGTTCCTCTTCATATAGAGAGACCTACAGATCCTATGTCGAAGATACCGAAAGGTGTCTACAAATGGGCAACACACAACCCTAATGCACGGGCCGCTCCAAACTACTTAGTTGTAGAGGAACTATCCCAAATGTCCCGTGCTATGTTTTCTCTAGAAGTTCTGCAAAGCTTCCTATCGCAGCCGAATGCACTTCTGGCGGAAATAGGCAGTATGGATTCGTCAAATATGCTAGCTAGTTTTGATATGTCAAATGTCAAACTCTAGTTTCCCTATCACGTGGCCTTACAAATCGAAGTAGTCCATGGTGTAAAAACCGTTGGACGAACAATAGTGGATGAAGGCACGTCAACGTGCGTAATGTCTTTATCTTGTTGGCAAGCCCTCGGCTCTCAGGATTTAGTCCCTTCGACTACATGTTGGAACCCAGACAACTCCTATTTATTTGTGCAAATAAAAGGCCCCCCATTATAAATTTTGTAAATACTTATCTTTTGGTTTTCTTTTAGTTTTATCTAGCTTGATTTAGTAGTTGATTTCATGGATTCTTCCTTGATTGTCACTCTTTGCGTTGCTTATTCTTTGGTTTGTTTCTTTTGCATTTCTTGAGATTTCACGATTTGGATTATCTTTGTCGTTTCACTTTCTTGGCTCTTTAGCTAATTAATAACACTTGTTCTCATTTGGACATAGTTGAGTCACTCTCATGCGTCGGTTCTCTTGAATTGAATTAATATGATGTTTTGTCTATCACACTTAATTTTTAATCTTTGAAGCATTGCCACATCAATATAATGTGATTAAACATTTAATATCAAATATTTCAATTCTGGTATATCGAAGATTTGAGGTAGGCTTGCAATGTTTAGTTGAGCAAGACATCAATTTTTATTGATAATTTATTTTGGCATTATCACAATTTCAATTGGTCCCCTTTGGCTTCATTATTTTGACTTATTAACATAACTATGAATCAAAATTTTATATTTTAATAAAAATAACTTCAAAGTACAATATGTTTAAATTACCAAAGTTCTCTTAAATTTACTTTTGATGAAGTTCTTTTATTATTATTTTTCCTTCAAATTATGACCAAATTTTAATATTATTTATTTCTAAAAGGACAAATAAAAAATGATTTAAATACATATCGTTTACCATTATGCAAAATTCCTTTCATAACATTTGTGCATAACCTCATATAAAGGTCTTGGATACATCAATATTTAAAATAAAATAGAATGCCATTATATAATAAATTCATTTAACTTTTGAAAAAATAAAAAAATTTGTTAGGGATGCCAACTTTATACAAGCTTTTGTGGTCGAAATAAGCTAAAACTTAAACTTGAAATTGCAACAAAAGTCACAGGTTTGCATGAATTGAAGGAAGAAAGCTGCACTTGTTCAACTTACACGTTTTCTTTTCTAGAAGCTACGATCTCAGAGAAGGGTTTGCCAGCACATGGAATCTTCGTTCCTCCAGAATTATTTGTCAATTAAACTAAACCACGATCTGATGCATCAAGTCGTTGAAGTTGTTCCACAAGAATTATGAGAACAAGAACCCTAAACCCTATATGGTAAAATTAAATGTGACTTCGTTGCCAATCCTAGATGAAAAGACACCCAGATCATATCTCTAATTATCTCACGGATGATAAATTCAAAACACCTGAAATATTATAAATAAGCGATTACTATTAAAGGATATCAGATTGCTATGGTTCTACAAATGATACGAATTCATCATAAATCAACTTTCTTAGCATCTGGTTTGTTTTATTTCATTATTTTTTGGTAATTTTATTTTATTAGTTAAGAGTTTGAGAGCTTTTGAAACTACCGTGTACTATTGAGTCTCAAGAAAGAGAAGCGCTATGGAAGCAAATTAAAATGTCGAACAATGGATTGAATTTTAAATGAAATAAGACTTGTTTAGTTTTGATGGTGCAGGATTGAAAGAAGAAACCATTTTCTGGAATCTGAGCCAACTCATCTAACAAAACGATCAGAGCATTAAATCCATTTTTTTGGTTTGAATATGAGTAAACGCTGACCTGCGAGAGAAAGGGAAGATCACTGGATTCCCGTCATTATTCAGGAGACAAATTTCGGCAGCCAACTGCTGGAAAATGAAGGCGAAATAACGAAATCCATCCGAGACATGGTTTTTTTGCAGAACGGATCCATTTAGCTGATTCATTTTAATTTCCTCAAGAAAGTGAAGCATCTGGGAGATATCTCAGATTCTTTGAACACGTTTTTTTTCAATTGCGGCCAGCAAGGAGAGCCAGTTCAATTTCTCTTTGTTCCATGTCTATTTAAATGAGAGCAGTCTCCTACAGCAATGGCCGGGTCTCTGTAGATCAGAGAATGATTGTGTTTTTCTCTTAAACAAAACTCTTATTCTTTTCTAAATATTCTTCAGAAGATATGAGGGAGACGCTGCTGCTAGAGGCAGGGCTTGATAGAGTGGAAGGAAATTACTTTCCTAAGTTCTGTTCTGCTTTCTCTGTTTGGATTGGAGGTCACAGAAGAAGACTACGTATTGCATTTATAGATCATAAAGTGTGTTGCAAACTTTTCAGAACTTTGTTCCTGTCAATTTATTCAACACTTTTTCATTAACTGGTATCATATTTTGATTCGGTTTTTATGAATATATATATATATATATATTCGATGATAATCTTGTTCTCTTGATTCATTTACAGTTGTACTTTGAGATGATTGTATGAATTATGTTGAATGACTAAAAGCACAGTTATATTTTATATTTGATTTAAATATTATATCTTATATTTGTCATTTTGTTAAATTTTTATTGATAGTTTGATTGAGTAATATGTTGAAATATTGTAACTTCAAAGAATATTATATTTGTATTTTATTATTCCGGAGATGTTTTATTCCTGTGTGAAGATCTTATTGTATATCCAGAGATGTTTATTCCTCCGTCAGATTGTGGTAACTTGGGTTATTAGACTTTCCTAGTGGGGGTCAGCGCTGTATGTGTTATGTGCGTCAAAGGGTTGTTTGACCACCCTAGTGGGGTCATCCCAGTCAATTGTATTGGTGTGTTTAACCCAGTGGTAAAGTTGGGGCCGACCTAGTTAATATAAAGTACAAGTCGGAGATGTGTTTAAATAGAGGAGGTGTGTTCCTCATAATACACACACTTCCCTCACTCAGAATGTAGCACACTTGTGGAGGAGAGGTCTGCTATGGTGGAGGAGGAGATCATGTCTTTGGTTTGCATCTTTGTATATTGTTGGTCATCTATATTGAGGAAGCTTTGCTGGGTTTTCTACCCCATGAGGGTTTCCCACGATAAATCTGTGTCTCTTGTGTTTATGCTGTGCTTGTTGTTTCTTCAGTGATCCTATATATGCTATTATTGTGAAATGGAATGTAATGCTGATATTTTCTGTCTTAGCATATTAAATCTTAACATGGTATTAGAGCTAACTTGAAGGAAGGCAATGTATGGCACTTACGACACTTGCTTCTCTTGCGACAATTTGAAGGTTAGGGTTTTATATAGCAAAAACCAATCATCGTGGAACTTTCGCTATAAATCCATTTTGGAAAAGGTTCAGGATCTGAAACGTTTACAGGTCGTAGATAACATCCCCATGTACCTTGTGTCCAAAGGGAACCCTCAGATTCGTTGTACTTTGTGAGTTATGATCAGTACAAGTTAGGGCTTCTGCCTCTTCTAGATCTCAGTCATAATCAGATGACCTTGGAGAAAAGGTTATAACTTGGGCTAGGAAGCTCCAAATGAAATTTCATAAAAAGAGATAGGTAGTACACAGACTTTACTATCTTAGGAAACGTTTTCAGAGGCTGAAGTTGAACGAGGGGCATGTGGCATGCCGTACAAGTTCGCTCTCCTATTTTATATCATAAACAGGTCACGTTATGACACTTTGCATAACTCTCTCTCAGAAAATCCAATTGAGGTCAGACCTGTCAGGATGGAAAGATGACAGGTCAGGCTACCACAGAAAAAGTTTTCAGACCCTGTGGATTGAAAAGTTCAGAGTTACAGCAGAAACATTCAGGTACATATTTATGTCAAAATATAATTATTTTTGGAGCACCTTCATTCATGGTTTCCGGAATTTAGGGTTTCGGAGAAAGTTAAAATTTTTGGAATTGGAGTCCATGGCTGAATGCTACTAAGGAAAATCAAAATTTAAAGACCAAGATCAAATTTTGTGGTTGGGTAGAAGACCGGGCTTGATCAAACCCCAGTTCGGGATTTTGATTGGAAAGATGGAAAATTAGGGCTTCAGCAAAAGTTGGAATTTTTGAAGTCTGTGACCATGGCTGGAAGCTCTTCAGAAAAATAAGAGTTTAGAGCCTTGGATCAAACCTTTTGATTGGGCAGAAGGGTGGGATTCATCAAACCCTAGTTCGGAATCTTGTTGAGAAGATCCAGAAGTTTCAAAGGCAATTTTGAGGGGTCAAATTTTGGAGATTTCAAAATTGAAGTATGCAAGTTTGATTAGCTCAGCAAGACACATCCTTCCATCCATTCAGAAGTGTGAAAGTCAAAGATTGAATTTTTATGGTTTCTCTAACAAACCTTAATCAAGCTCCATATCAAGTTTCAGGGGGAGTTGAGGCTAAGGCCTTACATAAGAAGAATACAAGAAATATCGACAGGTATGACTTGAGGAAATATAGGTATGTCTTGAAATCTAATTCTTGATTAAGTTCATAATATGTTTGTCTTCATATTATTTAGATTAGTAAAATCTTGATTAATGTTAGAATTGTCTTATCACCCTAGTAAAAGTATGTGAATGATAGAAGACATTCATAGATTAGGGCTATATGATTGTACTAATGCACTGTGGTGTTGTATGAGGTTGATGTTGTCTGCTAACAAGATACAGGTACATCACGAAATACAAATCAAGTTCCATGACCATGACAACATGAAGACAAAGACTCCTCCATAATATTTGATCACATAGAAGTTCTACTTACAAGGTATGTATGACTTTGTTCTATTATGCTTAACCTATGAGATATGCAGGTTCCAACATAGGATCTCTAAATCATTAAATAGAACAAAGAAGATATTGATTAGGTATGTTAGACATAACTAAGCATGTATACTAATCCAGGTATGTTTTCCTATGTCATGTTAGAATCTTACCTTGTGTTAGGATCCCTCATATAAGTATACTTGGTATGATTGGTTATGCTTATTCATAAAGTTAGTAATCAAGGGTTTATGCATATTATGTCTCTTATCTTGATTGATGATTTAACTAATCAGAAGAGTCCTATGATCAAACAAGAATATGCATGAGTAAAAGAAGACTTCCCTGAAACCTTGAATACTAATGTTTATTATCTATGATCATGACTATACATATTCAAGATGATTTAGAATTATAATGTTTTGATAATATTGAGATTATACTAATAAATGTATGTTTGTGTATGAGATCATGAGGATGACACTAGTGCACACTTGAGCATGCACAGTGGTACAAAATGAATAGAAGTTCAAAAGTCATATAGAAGATCAAGCGGAAGGCAACCACACAAACATAAAAGATAAGTATTTGAGTTTTTATTTGAAATAGTAAATGATATTGCTTGTAATAGGTTGTATGCATATTTGTATTCCTAGAATATATCATGATGAGTGTAAACATTCATAGAGCATTGAACAGTATACTACTAATATGCATATGATCGGTAAGTTGGACAAACATTCCATTGTTGCTTGTCTAGAATGAAACCTCTTTGCTGACATGCTGAGAGCTGTGCACACTCTTGATAGTATGTTCTGGTAGAGATGGAAGGCATCTAGATAGCCACTGTATGCATACATGATATGGGAAAGTGTTGTGCCAAAGTATTGGTCAAAATAATTGCATAACTATGAAAATGATATCTGTATGCATAATAGGTTATCATGTCAACATGATTTCATGATTATAAAGTATTACTAATCATGTACTTAATTTTGATTTGTAGGAAAGATCATGGAGAATGATGAACACCGAACAAGTGATGGATGTTCAACAAAATATTTACAAATCAAAACATACTATAGAAGGCTCGTGGCTAGAAGATTCTCTTAGAAAGAGGAAGAGAATCATGACGAGATGTTTGCTCCAAGTGGCTAGATAAGACCATTCTCTTAATGGTGTAATTAAAGAAGAAGTGTGAGTCAGGTTCTGTACCGAGGATCGATAGTCAATTGATGAGCTTAATGATCACCATGGGTGATGTGGACCTCAACCTTTGCTACAAGGTTGAATATGGTTTTTATACACAGATGACATGGATGTAAGAAGGAACTCATCACAGAGTTCGAATGATATTAAGGCTCATATCAGTAGACCCATCTGACGAGAGATGGCACAGATAGATGGCTGCAGAAATGAAAATGAAAGATCTCAGTTTGATGCATTACTAGTTCTAGAAGTATGGAAAGGCTCAGAAGGAATCTTTCTCAACCAGGGAAAGTATGCCAAGAAATATTAAAAGGACTTGATATGTTGGAATGGCCACTCTCATGGATTCCAACTTGAAGCTCTTAGCGGATGACTCATCAGAGTTAGTGTATATAACTCTGTACAGACAAATTATTGAGTCATTGATGTATCTAACAAATACTAGGTCAGATATATGCTTTGCTGTGAACACCTTGAGTCAGTATCTAGTGGAAACAAGATGTGTTCACCTGATAATTGCAAAGCATGTGATGAGGTACCTAAAGGATACGATAGACTTTGATCCATGCAATCTTGGAGATCATGACTTCAGATGGCTACACAGATGTTGATTGAGCAGAAAGTGTATCAGACAGGAAGAGCACATCAAGAAGATGTTATTGTCTGGGATCAACCATGATTTTGTGGTTTAGCAGGAAGCAGTCTAGTGTGGCTCTCAACACAAGCGGAATATATGGCTGCTTGCTTTGCTAGTTGTGAAGAAGTATGGATTCAGGATTGTTTGACTTAGAGATAGACCCAAATGTGATCCTATGTGACAAACAGAGTTGTATCAAGATGGCAGAGAATCCAGTGTTCCATGATAAGTCAAAGCACATAGATATCTGACAAGATATGGTGCAGAAAGGAACTATAAAGTTCGAATTTGTAACAAGTTACCGATGTACTAACCAAACCTCTACCGATCCGATGTACTAACCAAACCTCTACCTCAACTAAAGTTTTTCGAGACAAACTTAATAAAGTTCGGAAGGACCCTCCTCGAAAGGGGGAGTGATGTGATAACTTATGATGAGATTGCCTGCATCGATAGTGAGGTCGATGATGTGGATACCTATATTGGTGATGCCGACAGAGAGGTTTGTGGATGGTCCTTAGATAGGGTCTAAGGTGACAAGGGGATTGCATCATCCTTGAACATATGTTCTAAAAGGATCCGTAGACAGATGTCTTCGAGAAAGAAGAGGGATTGCATCATCCTTGAACACATGTTCTAAAAGGAGCCGTAGACAGGTGTCTCCGAGAAAGAAGAGAGATTGCATCTTCCTTGAACACATGTTCTAAAAGGAGCCGTAGACAGATGTCTCCGAGAAAGAAGAGGGATTGCATCATCCTTGAACACATGTTCTAAAAGGAGCCGTAAACATGTGTCTCCGAGAAAGAAGAGGGATTGCATCATCCTTGAACACATGTTCTAAAAGGAGTCCTAGACAGATGTCTCCGAGAAAGAAGAGGGATTGCATCATCCTTGAACATATGTTCTAAAAGGAGCCGTAGATAGGTGTCTCCGAGAAAGAAGAGGGATTGCATCATCCTTGAACACATGTTCTAAAAGGAGCCATAGACAGGTGTCTCTGAGAAAGAAGAGGGGATTGTATCGTCCCTGGACTTCGGTCCCAGAAGTGAGCCGTAGACATATGTCTTCGAGAATAAAGTCCTGAATGAACAGGTGGGGAATTGTATCGTCCCCGGACTTCGGTCCCAGAAGTGAGCTGTAGACATATGTCTTCGAGAATAAAGTCCTGAATGAATAGGTGGGGGATTGTATCGTCCCCGGACTTCGGTCCCAAAATTGAGTCATAGACTGGGTCTTCGAGAATAAAGTCCTAAATGAACAGGTGGGGGATTGTATCGTCCCCGGACTTCGGTACCAGAATTGAGCCATAAACTGGGTCTTCAAGAATAAAGTCCTGAATGAATAGGTGGGGGATTGTATCATCCCCGGACTTCGGTCCCAGAATTGAGCCGTAGACTGGGTCTTCGAGAATAAAGTCCTGAATGAAGAGGTGGGGGATTGTATCGTCCCCGGACTTCGGTCCTAGAATTGAGCCGTAGACCGGGTCCTTGAGAATGTAGTCCTGAATGAACAGGTAGGGGATTGTATCTTCCCCAGACTTTGGTCCTAGAATTGATCCGTAGACATTTGTCTCTGAGAATTGAATATAGGACTACACTATCCCTGGACCTTGGTTCAAATTGTACGTGAGGACTGTATCGTCCATGAACTGGGTTCAAAATGTACGTGAGGATTGCATCGTCTGTGAACTGGGTTCAAAATGTATGTGAGGACTGCATCGTCCATGAACTGGGTTCAAAATGTACGTGAGGACTGCATCGTCCGTGAACTGGATTCAAAATGTACGTGAGGACTGCATCGTCCATGAACTAGGTTCAAAATGTACGTGAGGACTGCATCGTCCATGAACTGGGTTCAAAATGTACGTGAGGACTGCATCGTCCGTGAACTGGGTTCAAAATGTATGTGATGACTGCATCGTCCATGAACTGGGTTCAAAATGTATGTGAGAGGACTGCATCGTCCGTGAACTGGGTTCAAAATGTACGTGATGGGATTGCATCGTTCCTAGACATGAGACTTGTCTTAAAGTGATAAGGATTGATCATCGTGGAACTTGATCTAGATTGTATCATCCATGGACCTATGTCCTAAAGAGAGCGGGATTGATCATCCTGTAATATGATCGTGAGTGTTGCAGGGTATGCTGCTATATATTGATGATGTGTATTGATGAGGATACTTGTATGTATACTTGTATTGATGAGGATACTTGTATGTATACTTGTATTGATGATATGTATTGATGAGGATACTTGTATGTATACTTGTATTGATGAGGATACTTGTATTAATGATGTGTATACTTGTATTGGTGTGGATACTAATATTGATGATCTAGTTGACGATGCTACTAATTGTATTGATCGAGATGATGATGCTGTTGATTGTGTTGATCTAGATGACGATGGTGATGATCGTATGACGATGATGCTGATGATCGTATGATGATGATGTTAATGATCGTATGATGATGATCATGTGATGATGATGCTGATGATCATATGATGACGATGTTGATGATCGTATGATGACGATGTTGACGATCGTGTGATGATGATGCTGATGATTGTGTGACGACGATGCTGATGATTGTGTGACGACGATGCTGATGATCGTGTGATGACGATGCTGATGATCGGGTGATGACGATACTGATGATCGTATGATGATGATACTGATGATCGTGTGATGACAATGCTGATGATCGTGAGGATTCAGATGTTGATGTTGCTGTAGCTGTTTGAGTGCTGCAAGAAGATAAAGACCCAGTATTGAAGATGTTCCAGTAGCTGGTTGAGTAACTGATGATGTTGAGAAATCTTCCAATGATTTATAGATGTATCATGTATGATGTCGATGACTCCTTGCTCGTGCAGATGTTGTTATAATATCCTTCTCGTTAAGGGGGAGTGTTGAAATATTGTAACTTCAAAGAATATTATATTTGTACTTTATTATTCCGGAGATGTTTCATTCCTCCGTGAAGATCTTATTGTATATCCGGAGATGTTTATTCCTCCGCCGGATTGTGGTAACTTGGGTTATTAGACTTCCCTAGTGGGGGTTGGCCCTGTATGTGTTATGTGGGTCAAAGGGTTGTTAGATCACCCTAGTGGGGTTGGCCCAGTCAATTTTAGTGGGGTGTTTAACCCAGTGGTAAAGTTGGGGCCGACCTAGTTAATATAAGTACAAGTCGGAGATGTGTATAAATAGAGGAGGTGTGTTCCTCATTATACACATACTTCACTCACTCAGAATGTAGCGCACTTGTGGAGGAGAGGTCTGTTATGGTGGAGGAGGAGATCATGTCTTTGGTTTGCATCTTTGTATATTGCTGGTCATCTATATTGATGAAGCTTTGCTGGGTTTTCTACCCCATGAGGGTTTCCCAGGATAAATCTGTGTCTCTTGTGTTTATGCTATGCTTGTTGTTTCTTCAGTGATCCTGTATATGCTATTATTGTGAAATGGGATGTAATGCTGATATTTTATGTCTTAGCATATTAAATCTTAACATAATATTGTTATATATATTAGCTTGTTGATTGATTAACCTATATTTTTACAATTAAATATTCTTATATGCAAATATTAAAATATAAATGTTAAATGCTTAGTGAGAGTTTATGTTTTAAGATTATTTTTATTAATAGTTCTTTTATCATAAAATCATCATTAAATAGAAAGTCATTATTTTATTAACTATGATAATTTTACTTTGATAGTCATTCTTAACTTTCTGTTATTTATATTGTAAATTTTCTCTTGGCCAAGATAGGATAAAGTAGTTTAGGTTACATTCAGATTTTAGCTTAATTTTTCTAGTTTTGATTTAGCAATTGTTAAATAGGTCTTACATTTACTTAGTTGTTTCACCTTTTAAAGAAGTTCCTTTACAAAAGAAAACCAAACAAAGACTCTCCTTAGGAGAGCAATATATATATTTCCACTCTGAAGTTATTAAATATGAATTTTATCTTAGCTAGATTAATATAGTTTGAAAACAAGTAGATTAGTTTTTTAATTAGAATTTAGTATAGGATCTACTTTTTCTAAGTTAAAGTGGTAGGAGTGTTCTCAAAAGAGTGAAACTCAGATGGTAGCAAGACCATAACCTGTGGGAATTATCCATACCAAAAATACCGGGGGCTTCTTTAAGTGCCTTGTGTGGGTTAGTTCCCCTTAGTTGGCCATAGACAATAAATCCGACCAACACTACATTACGTACTGCTTTTGATGGGAGGTCTTTCTGCCTGCATGGAATCTTACCCTCATTTGAGATACAACTTGCAGGTAAAGTAGTGTTAGTAGAGGTGGAAGTTTTAGATGCTTCTCTCGACTACAATTTGTTGTTGGGAAGAAGTTGGATGTACGCAATGCAAGCCATTCTTTTGTCCTTTTTTGGGTACTTATGTTCCCCCATGACAGCAAGATTGTCACAATTGACCAATTATACTATGCCCGGAAAAACAATACAACTCCTTCGGATTCTAATATCCCTTGGATTGATCAAGCCCATCCTCCTAGTGAGAGTTTAGGGGTAGGTATGTACTCATCCTTGATGGGAACCTTTGATATACCCTCTCATATGAATTATATTGGTTCCACGAGTAATATTAATGTGTTATCCAAGGAGATGTTCACTATTTCTTGAACAAGTGATCCTTGGATGCTTCCTACTCCAGAGGAACCAATTGTGCTCCTATCCATCACATAAGTGACTTACCAAGCATCAAGAAATGATGCGATAGATTATATCTTGACTCCTTCCGTCTCTATGGAGTCAGATATCGATTATGCACCTGCATGGGAAATAGACTCCCATTCATTCGATTGTTTAGACATTGATTTGCCATCATATGAGGCTATTATGGAATCCATGGTAGGTTTGGATCACCCTTGGGAACACATGCATCATAGATCCTATTTCCTTCGAGATATGAACAAAGTCGAGAATGAGGAGTTTTCAATGAGACCTAGTGGAAATGTTGACTAGTTCATTAACCCTTTAACGTGTTAATGTAAATGTAACTTCGGAAGATATTCACTTGTATATTTTATATTGTATTTGTAATTTTTTATTGTACCTCCGATGAAGATTTTTATTCCTACGGTCGGGAGAGTCATTATTGTACTTGAGTCATGTAAATTCACTGAGGTTAACCCTCCATTGTATGTTGGGGAATTAGACCCCAGATTTGAGTCTTTCATGGGTTATTAGACTCTCCTAGAGAAGTTGGCCCAGTCAGTTACACCTAGGGGCCGACCTGTTTGGGGTTAAGGTCAAGTGAAAGATAAAGTATAAATAGAGAGGGTACTCCTCTCTATTTGATCATTCACTCACTCATCAAGTTCGCATAAGTGAGTAGGAGGACAAGTTCGCACAAGTGAAGAAGAGAGAAGTTGTTAGAGACCATATCTACTTTTGGGGTTTATTGTATTGTTGCTCATTCTATCTCCGAGGAAGTTGTGGGGTTTTCTCCTTTATGGTTTCCTCGATGAAATTCTTTGTGTCTCTTGTCTCTTGTGTTTGAATTGCTGTGCATGTTATTCTCTCAGATAAGATCCTAGATAATCTTGAATTAAATTGTGAAAATCTAACATAACGAAACAGGGGATCTTCACTGAAGGTAATATGGAAAATATTTCAACAACTATTCTAATAAATATTTCCATTAAACCCAATGTCGTGGAAAATATTTTCATTGGTGCAAAATTTTCTCCACAGGAGATCAGTTTGTATAACAACTTATTTAAAGAATTCTGTGATGTTTTTGCCTTTTCATATGAGGATATGCCATGCATTTACCCGTCTATCATCGAACAAGTCATTATGACATATCGAAATGCGAAACCAGTTTGGCAAAAGCTGCGTCCAATCAATCCTAGGAAGACTGTGACCATCAAGGCTGAGGTGGAAAAGCTCCTTAATTTCGGCTTCATTTATCCTCTCAACATGACATAATGGGTGTCCAATCCATTTTCGGTTGATAAAATGCAAGGTACCATACGCGTATGCATAGATTTTAGGGATATCAACAAATCCTGTCCAAAAGACAGTTATCCCACACCATTTATTGATCAAATTATCGATGTGTGTGTAGGCCATGAAATGTTTTCTTTCATGGATGGTTTTTCAGGATACAATCAAACTCAAATCAAACTTGAAGACTAGCATAAAACAAATTTTATATGTCCCCGGGGTACCTTTTCCTATAGGAAAATGCCGTTCAGATTGAAGAATGCTAGGGCTACTTTCCATCGAGCTATGAAATTTGATTTCCATGACATCAAGCATGTTGTTGAACCTTACCTAGATGATCTACCTGGGCGATCTCAGAGGAGAAGCGATCATCCTGCACACTTACAGCTCATGTTTGAATGAATACTTGGTTTAAATACTAACAAATGTATGTTTCGCATCGAGTATGGATGACTACATGGTTTCATCATGTCTAATCGAGGGATTATGGTCGATCCTTTGAAAGTTGAGTCTATTTTCAAATTGCCTCCTCCTCGTACCATCCGACAAATTCAGAGTTTACAAGGCATGTCAAATTTTCTTAAATGCTTTATTATCAACTATGTTAAGATTACTAAAGGTTTCATGCGATTTCTTAAACATGATACCCTTTTTTTTTCTGGGATGAGGCTGCACAAAACTCGTTTGATGCTTTAAAAAGGAACTCTTGTCAACCCCCTTGTTGAGCCTGCCAGATTATACTCAAGATTTTATTCTATATCTGGTCGCATCTGTTACTACTATTGGCGTAGTCTTGGTTCAGGAAGATGACAAACTCCAAGAGCATGCCATTTATTACCTTTCTCGTACACTTGTAACTCCTGAACTCAAGTATTCTCACGTCGATAAATTAGCATTCGCTGTTGTGTATGTCATTCAGAGGGTACGACACTATATTCTATTATGAGCTACCACATTCATCGTGGAGGTCAATCCTTTTCAATATGTATTAACCCGACGAATAATCAGGGGTAAATTTAACAAATGGATTGTCATCTTGCAAGAATTTGATCTTACTTCCAATCTTCTAAGTCAAATAATTATTTGGTGTTCGTGGAACTTATAGCTGATTTCCTAGTGATGTAACACACCATGAAGAATATCCGACATTTCCTGATGAACACATCTTCCTAATTGCCACCTCCGATCCATGGTATGGAGACATTTTAATATATCTCCAGAATTTGAAGTGTCCAATAACTTTATCTAGGGAAGAACGACGCAAGCTTAGGCATCATGCCAAAAACTACCTCATTATTTCTAATACGTTATACAGACGAGGGGTAGATTCGATATTACATCGTTGTTTGACTTTGAATGAAGCCGAATCAATATTGAATGATGCTCACTGTCGAACCTGTGGGGGTCATCTTTCCAGGTTGGAAATAGCTCAGAAGATACTACGTGTTGGGTATTTTTGGCCCACCATATTTAAATATTGTGTGAAAGTCGTGAAACACTGTCATTTGTGTCATTTTTTCACAAAGAAAATGCGATCACATCATCTCCTATTCACCCTATTATCACAGCGGGTCACTTCTGACCAAATGGGGGATTGATTATATGACTTGTAACCAGTTTTTGTTGGGGGATATCAACATATCATCGTTGGAGTCGACTACTTTACGAAGTGGGCTGAGGCAATGCCTACTGTGAAAGCAGATGGAGAAACTACAACATATTTTGTCTTCAATCAGATCATTTCCAGGTTCAACATACCTAAAGAGATCGTCACTGATCATGGACGAAATTTATAGAACTACATAATGACTAACGTGACGACCATGCTAGGTTTTCAACAAGGCCATTCATCTCCGTTTTATCCGTAGGTGAATGGACAAGTTGAAGCGCTCAATAAAACTTTGAAAACTATTCTTCAATGGACCGTTAATTCTAGTTGGTCAAATTGGCACATCATGCTGTATTCAGCTCTTTGGGCATATCTTTCCAATATCAAGACTGCTACTATTTTTTCACCATTCCAGCTCGTTCATGTGGTAGAAGCAGTCACACCGATTGAATGCAAGATTCCATCTTTGAAGTTGGGTCTCCAATTATAACCCGAAACTTCTGTTTTGGAAGAACGGTTGCTTCATTTCGAACATTTGGATGAACAACGTCATGATGCACTTAGTGCAAATGAAGCTCACAAGAACCAAGTTAAACACCAATGAAACAAGTCTGTAAAACCTAGGGTTTTCTCTGAAGGAGACCTTGTTTTGGTTTATGATCAGGACAAGGATCCATTGGGGGCAGGCAATTTCAGGTCTATGTGGCTTGGACCCTATATCGTTTCTAAAGTGTTGAGGAAAGGTTCATATGAGTTGAGGATTATGATGGTTTTAAGCTACCTGAGCCTAGAAATGGGCTCTACTTGAAGAATTATTACGCCTAGGCCTATATTCTTTTTCTTGTACTATAAATGTACATTTTTGTAGAGTTAGTTCTTTTTAGTTTTGCTTATGTGTTTTCTAGATTGTGTTTTCAGATGACAAGCGAGTGTTTTCTAGGATTCGCTGATGGCGCAAGTCATCACACTCGTAACTTGGCTTCATCTACTTGGGTAATCTATTCCCCCACAATCCAACTTGTTTCCTTGCGAGGTGCTTGTTTGGGCCCTATGACGAACAATATAGCTGAGTATAGTGCGATTATTGGACTTCTCTAAGATGCTATTCATCATGGTATTTCATTTAAAAGTTTTTTTGACTAGGTAAAAGCACAAAAAGGCGTTTTCCTCACTACTAAGTTCACATTTGATGTTTTCTACAAGGTTTTATTTCTTATATGACATGTCGGTTAGATCCATACATTGATTCTATATATCGTCATTTTATGTCATTTTGATCTCCTTTGTTCATCTTGAACTAGAATTTGATATCCATTGTCATTGATTCTTTCTACAAACGTGTTCCGTCACTTGACATTATTGGGAACTTATACCTTATATATGATTTTTATTCCAAGTTTCCCACATTTATGGAGTTTTTTTGAGTTCTTGTTAAACTTCATTAAAATTAACAAGATTACTGAGCATTCTTGTTGCATTCAGACTCGTTAAAGGAATTGAACAGACATCCACCTATATATAAGTTTAGCCCTTTTCCTAATCTTTGTGGATTATTTACGAAAAAGGTATACTCTGGTCTTGTTGACTAGAAGAGTCCTCTCTCGCATACTTTTATAGTTTTTTGGACGAGGAGGCTAGCTTTATGAAAAAGTACAATATGGAGTTCTTGTTTAAGTTTTTCAGACTCCTTAAATATGAAAACACCGGCAAGCATTTACCAATGACTAAAAGGACACTTATGGATGGAAGAGCCTTGATTTGACCACTAGGACTATGACCTTAAACATCTAGTAAACCTATGCGAGCCATTTGCTGGTTACCTTCAATTTTCCTATGAATTCAACAAAATATTAAATTCCCTTACTGCTTTTAGTTTTCCTATGAATCATTCGCTGGTTGTATGTTTTTTGGAAGTGAATTCCACTAAAAATACCAAAAAATATATCTGAATTTCGAAAATAAGAGAGTTAGGGTAGTTTTGGTAGCCACCCCCTTGGTTACAACCTCGTCCTACCCAATGGTAACTATCTCTTATGTAAAGCTATACTGGAGGAATGACCTCATCTCCATCCCTTTTGATTAGTATCCACTTCCATTGGTACCCATTCCCTATGTTATGAAACTATTTCCCTCAAATAGTTTTATCCCTTTACGCGTTTGGAGGATTGGTTGAGATTAATGGAGGAGACAAGCAGGAGACCTGGAGTCTTGGTTTTGCAAGGTGTATGGAATATTAAGATAAAATTGTAATTTTTAGCTTTAAGAATATAGATTGGACATCTTTCCCTTCCTAGATTCAATGTTTATCATTGTTTTCATTTTTCTCATAGTTCGAAGTTCATTTCATTTAACTACTTTGATCTTATGTTAGATTTGAAGTTCAATATTTATATTAGCCAATCTGTTTGAGGAAGTTTTTTATGTTTTTTTTGCATGTCAGAGATAAGGAGCAAGTCTGATTGGAGCAAAGAAATCTAGGAACGATTGTCATAAACAAGGTACACTAGCTTCTTCTTTATAATCTCTTAGATTAGATTTGTATGTAATTGGTCTCAATGAGTCTATTTTGCTTTCATTTCAACCCTAAGGTGTCTATTTGTGTTGACACATTCACTGTCGACATGGGTTCACTTCGCACTATCGTCAACAAACCATCAACCGAAATCCCTTATGCACCGACCCAGAAAGGTTTTACCCTTTCCAGCAACGCTCGCAGAGCGAGTGAATTGTCACCTAAGATGCACAAGGGGGCTGCAGGAACCAAGTTTCCGTAGTGGAGTTGAGGACATGCATTAAACAGACATTGCACTCGCAAAAACCAGAGATTATGTCATTCGCACTATGCTAGCAGTTCATCATTTGCATATTCATCAATCACAGAGTCAACACATAATAGACATTTGCATCAACATGATCTAATTACTCATTAGCATGAACAACAATTACCAACCCACATAGCATTAAACATCTCACAAACATTCGCATTCATCATTTAACAAAAACAAAGACACAGATAGAACCATAATCGAACATCTTCATGCATTCATTAAAACGTGCGGAGTGACCCTCGTAGAAACAGTCAATACATCATATCACGGATACAAAACGGATCAACAACGGGATCAAAACTCAAAAGGTCGATTGCTCTATTCATCCTCGGATGCCCTTAGGCTTACAATCATATTCCTATTTATACAAAACTAAGTGGTTACAAAATGGTCCACATGACCCTTATCTAACATACTAACTACTTCCATGCTTCTGCATTCTCCGCGAATGACCCTTTCTTCCGCGGATTATCCCTTTCGCAGCTGTCGGCTTCTGCACTTCATGCAGACTAATCCCGTGCAAACAATTTGCGTTAAACCTAGTATGATGGTGATCAACTAGTCATTTGGATGAAATCCTTAATAACACGGTATGAGAGAGAAAGTTCAATTGAAGGACAAGAATCGAGATTGACTTGAGCATTCATGAAGGATACAAACACCAAATTCCGTGTATGTTTATATCTTCCTCCTCATTGAATTCTGGATTTGATTGATTGAATAGGAAATTAGAATTTGTTGTCTTTGAACTGATATGTTTAATAACTTTGACTCTAGTTACTAGGATAGTTTTTCCAATAAATAACTTCAAAATGTTCAAATGCATAAGTCTATTGTTTTTTCTATAACTTTATTTTGCTTGACCCACTTAAAAAATAAAAATGATACACCACACTAGTAAAAACAAAGTTATGGAATCTTAAGAAAAAACAAAATTGTGATTATACATAAAACCATCATACACTAGAATAACACAAGGCCTCGTAATTTCAAGAGTAGACTTTCATAATTAAAAATAAAAAATAAAATTAATATTATAAATTAAGTAAAATAGTATGTATAAGAACAAAGTGTTCTCTACAACAATTATACCATCATTTAGACATTTATATTAATGAAAACACATATTATATTTTGCATGAAAAATAAGATATCAATTTTAATTCTACATAGTTGTACAAAAGTTTTATAAATAAAATTGTATGTTCTAAAAGCTACTAGATTTTATCTTTCTACTCTATATTCAAATTCCATGTGGAAGTATCTCTAATCATCTTTCTAAGTTGATATATTATTTTTTTCCACCATTAACTTGTATTCATTTTGAATAATAATAATAATAAATTCCCTCAACCTCAAAACTTGGTTACATTAGTGTTTATAAACAATTTAGAACAAAGTGAGTTAATACTTGGATAAAATTCAATCTTTGATAACTTTATGTTTTTTTTGTCACATAAAGAACGTTCAATTTCAATCTAATTTTTTTGAAGAAATTTTGATGAATGTGAGTTGTTTTAAAATGGGTCAAAATTATTAAGGCAAAGGTGGAAGCTTAACTTCTTACTGAATATTAAAAATTTACTTTGTCCACTTATCAAGTTCATTTGCAATCGCACAAAAGGGTGAGCTAAAAACTATGGACTAAAACCAGGTTGGATTAAAACCAGGTTGGGAAATGTGAATTGGTATAGTAGTCTGAACAATTCTTTAAAATCATGGGTTAATTCACACTTCCAAAATGGTTTTAGGGTTTCTAATACACTATTTTATATTTTTATAAATAAAGTAAGTTGATAAGAGGATAAACTTAATATGTGAATTTGTATAATATTCTCAATAATTCTTTAAAATTCTCAGTTTTGAAGGGTTTTAAATAAATAAAGTAAGTTGATAAGTGGACAAACTCAACTAATTTTTAATCCAAAGTCAAGGTTTTGTATTTTTTAAATAAAATAAGTTAATAAAGGGTTTTAAATAAATAAAGTAAGTTGATAAGTGAACAAATTCAAGTAATTTTTAATCCAAAGTCAAAGTTTTATGTTTTTTAAATAAAATAAATTAATAAATGTACAAACTCAACTAATTTTTAATCGAAATTTAATGATAATTACCTACTTTTAATAAACAGTTTTTTTTCTAGTAAGAATTTTCTCATTATTCTCTGTGATCAATGTATATATGCAGCCGGAGACAAAAGCCCCTCTGCCTTGCACCACTGGTATATTTACAGGTGGATACAAGCAATTACACTCATTTGGACATTGAGTGAGCTCTGAAAACCTATTCCAATATGGATAGCCTCACCCAAACCGCGGCTTTGAGTTTGGATGCAGTCTTTCCAACCGTGGATGATTTTATGTGGCCAGAAAATGTTGAAAGTCCGGATCTACAATCTCTTCTAAAGAGGAAAATCGTTGACAAAGCTGCATGGAATCGAAAATTTATCTACACCCCTGATTGGAGAGAGGCCGTGATTTGCTTTGGGGAAAACATTCCAATGGCTCTTCTTATTCAAGAGTTTCAACGCCATTATCACACAGCTCCAAAAAGAAAGCGCGGAAGAAAGCGCAGAAGAAAGCGCAGGATTTCGAAAGGTACATCTCATCAAGATCCCAAGCCTCTTGTTGCAATAAGAAAACAAAAAGAATGGCAGTTCATTCATATTCCATCTGATATATGGGAGAATATATTTTTAAGAATCCCATTGGTTGATTTGATAACGTGTAGATCAATTTGTGATGCTTGGGCTGCGGTTTATGCTTCCCGACATTTCCAATCTGTTTATGACAGAACGGAAAAATTCATTTTGATTAATAACAATAACTTAGATATATGGGCTTTCAGCATTGCCTCATCTCGTTGGTTTGAGATGAAGGTCCCGTGCAACTGGGATAAGTTGGGCCTGAAAACTCTGGGCCTCAAAGCTGCCTCTGATGGTTTATGTTTGGTGGCTCGATCCGATTTCCTTTTATTTGTTGTGAATCCTCTCACTGCCCAGTTCAGCAGTTCGCCAAGCATATCTCCACGCACTCGAGGCCGTCAGAAATTTCTCAAGTCTCTCATTGTACATGGAACAGCGGAGATGCAAGTTAATGCAGATTTAATAGAGTGTAAAAGACTAAAACATGAGCATGAATTGGCACCTTTGAAAGAAAATTTGATAGGATTTTTTTTTTTAATGAGATTATTTGAAATAATTATATTGTAATGCACTAATTTTTGAAGGTAGCTTAATTTGAATGGACAAGCATGGCATCATGTAGTGAATGTATTTATGAGATCACTGAATGTATTTGTTCAAAATGGAGTATAAAAGGCTAAAACATGAGTGTAAAATTGAGAGCTTTGAAAGAAAATTTGATGGGGGAATCTTTTTGTTTAATGAGATTACTTGAAATAGTTATAGCTTAATGCACTAACATTTTAAAGTATCTTAACTTGATTGGACAATCATAGCATTATGTAGTGAATATGTTTATGAGATGACTAAATGTATTAATCCAAAGTGGATTATAAAATCCTAAAACAAGAGTGTAATATTGGGAGCTTTGAAAGAAAATTTGATGGGAATCTTTTTTGTTTTATGAGATTATGAAGAGTTCTTTCAAGCTCAGATAATAGTTGTTGAGGGTCTAAATCAATTCTCACAGAAGGGATTAGAGGGGACACTTAGTTTCTTCAGCTACCAAACACATAGTGACACAAAGAAACCACAAAGCCCTCTCTTTTTTACTAAACCAAAAAAAATATATTTATAAAATGAAGATGGACTTTTCCAAATTTCTAGAAACATCCTAAAAGCTAGAAAACAATAACAATGAAATTTACAATGCTAACTATCCACTATACCTACAATAATAATAGGAGGATAAATTAATTTTTAACACTCCCCCTTAATTTGACCACTACATTACATTACATTTATAGTTTACAAACACTTTTTTTTTTCAAAAAACATGTTAATGTGGGAACTCAAACCTATTTTCCTCTTTTCCATTTTTGTCCATGCCAAATTTTGTGCTAGCAATACTTTGGCTTAGTCATCTTGACTTTTCTTATCATCCTTGACATTTGGTGAGGTTTATTTGGAGTGATTCTTCCATCAACATCTTCAAAAAATTTAGTGGCCATCTTGCAATTGTAATCATAATATTTCAAGTGTAAAATTCCCTTCATTTTTTTATTTGAGATTCAAGCTTAGTTTTTCCACTCCTTAGAAATATATGTTGTGGGCACATTAGGATACCACATGTTATCCTCAATTGTCATATAGTCTTCAACCTGTTAATTTTTTTTTGCCACATAACCAACTCAAAGTAATACCTAAGTGACTTTAAGACTCCACAACATGAGAATGCTCTCAACATGTTCTACTTCCAAATTTTCTTGCTCAAAAAATTCCATTTCAAAATTGATTTCATCATTCATACTCCTTCTCAACACTCTTAACATATATTGCTACTAACCTTCATCAATGTTTTCAACCTCTGCAACTATGGTGCAATAATCATAGACCAACACAATCTACATCTTCAATATTCTTGGGATTTTCATTCCATTTAGCAATTAACTTCAAATCTACATCAAAACCATTGTTTTCTACTTCAGTTTCTCCATTGGTAGCCACAAATATAGAATCTTGAATGCTATTATCATCCTCATGTGATTGAGCAATGTGGGATTCAACTTCTTCACTTTGCACATGCTTTGTTTTGTTGGTTTCTTTAGTTCTCTCTGCTCCAACACATTTTATCTCAACATGTTTAAGTTATGTTATTTCTAAGGTGATACATCATCCTCATCTTCTTCTTTAGCTTTAACATCATTTATTTCCATTAACACCACAATGATTCTTTATCTTTAACATCATTGATTTCCATTGACACTGCGATGAGATTCACCAATAACTTGACTTACTTTTGCTATTACTATAGGATTCTCTGTTGATTTTTTAACAACATATGCAGGCTTCTTTGTTGATTCTTTAACAACCTATGACATAGTTTGTTGTTATCAACATCACTCCCCCTTGCATCAAATTCCCTTTTCAAACTTTCTAAGGTTTCTTTAGTTGTATTGCTTGATAAGATACAATGTTGATGCATATACTTTCTATCATCGTAGAGGTCATTAAATCCATTCACAACCCAATTTTCTAAATTTTTATAACAAAGAAACATTAGCATCTCAATAGACCAAATTTCAAAATCTTTATGAGTAAAATGTGGAGTGAGCCCAGATTAATGTTGTGCCAATTATTTTCAATTTGATCTATATCGAATTCTTTATTCATGAGCAATTCAACTACAATTGAAACCTTACCATAAATCTATTCAAAATACTTTGTCTATGCCCTTTTGTTCCTTCTTCTAATATGTTGAAGTTCTCTTTTCAAACCCATAATTATATTTATCTCTATAAAGTTGATGAATGTTTGTGGCCTATTGCTGCAAACTTTGTATTTTGAGACTCAACACTGAAGCCCTTCACAACACTAGTAAAGAAGGGTATTTCTGCTCCACATGGAACTTGACTTGTTTGTCTGTGAGACACAACTCTCTTTCTTCTCACATTGAAGCCCTTCACAGCACTAGTAAAGAAGGGTATTTCTGCTCCACATGGAACTTGACTTGTTTGTCTGTGAGACACAACTCTCTTTCTTCTCACATAATTATTTTGGGCTACATCCATTACTTTCAATTGGCCAGTGTTCAAATCTTCACAATGTCTCTTATTTTTCAATATTCATTCCACATTTTTCTTAAGTAAAATGCCCCTTTTAAAAATAGCTTTTCTTGGGTAGTCCTACCTCATCTTCTTGGCATGATTTGAATTTTTGCAGCTGGGAATTGTTAGAAAAAAGATTATATAGTAATAGCAATAAAATAAAATAAATGTAGGAATACAAAAGGAAGATAAAAATTCACGAGATATGGGTTACATCCACCAAGAAATAATCAGTATTTTCTTTTATTCCATCTAACAAATTGAAGAGATACAACCTGCACATCACTGAAAACACCTCTTCACTCTCTAACAAATTCTCTCACTCTACAAATCCATAATACAATGTTCTCTTTAAAATAAGGTTTTCTTATGGGAAAAATGACACAAACATAATACCTTCAGATTTGTAACCTAATGATGAACGATGGAGAATGAGTACGAAATTACAATATTTTACAAGGCACTTTTTCAAAAAATTATCTTGGGGGGCACTCCCCATGAACCCCCACTAGGGGGATGGAAAAGTTTGTCACCACCCCCCATGGACCCCTTGGAGACAATATCAAGGGCTAATCCCACCTGCACTCTACCGTTAGAAACTAGGATCCGAACACAACTAAAATAAAGATCTCTGAATCAAGAAGATAATAAGGATCCACAACCAATAAGATTAGCTAGAAATGTTACAGTAGGGAAGAGGGAAATTAGATGGTCTAAATGTATTTCATCTTAGTAAAGGTTTTTGGTCTAAAATTTTGGTTTACAAATTTTCTTTGATGATGTCACCAAGCCCATGAGCTAGAATGAACATCAACCATCGATTTTTATAATGGATCTTGTCTGTCAATTTAATCTTCACCTCTAGGTGTCTTGGATTTCTATGACGCTTCTTTTCTCTCAGGAACCACTATAACCCTCTCCTTCAATAACCTTCAATGTTTAAATCCAGTCTCTTACTCTCCGAATTTTTATCAAAGCCAATGGCTTCATTAAAGTGAAAAGCAATGGTCTTGCTCTACATGGTTACAAGATCTACTTGATATGAAATTCCGACTTTGGAACAATATTTCCAATCCTTGCATTCGTTTAATTCCATTGATATGAGTTGTGAAGAAACCTCATGATGAGAATTGGAGTGTTGGGAATATTGTAGCCATTGGTGTCAAAGACAAGGGGATACTGTTGATGTCCAAGATGAAGATGAAAATTGTTAAAGATATTGTTTTCATTGATGCCAAAGAAAGAGGAAGATTGCAGATAATGACGATGGGAATATGAAGATAATGATGTGCACTCTACTTACGTAGTCGTGGAGGAAAGAAAACAAAAGAAATATGAAGAAACCACACAAGGGGACCACCTTGTAAGATAAGAAGGACACTGTGCAACAATAAGGATATAGGCTAACCATGATGCCTAAATGAAGACTCCACTTCCCACTTATGAAGGGAAAATAACTAAAGAAATATGAAGAAACCACACAATGGGATCACTTTGAGGGAAAATGAGGTAACCTTGCATTAATGAGGAGGCATCATGACCATGCCCTTGAGAAAGGGAGGTGTTGATTGGACTTGATGAAATTGAATATAAGGTATGTGCCCACCTTGTGAAGAAAGAAAGTGGAATAAAGGAATAAACACCCCTTTGTGGCTCCTTGGAAATAGGTTGGCCCTAAAAGAAGAAGGATCCCCCAGGATCCCCTAAAATCACAGCAGAAAGGTATAAATGAGAGTAGTACCACTTTCATTTCATCATCTTATCATCACTTGAGATATCCTCCTAAGTAATGCACAATTATAATAGGAAGAGGCAAGAGAGAGAAGGAACACTTGTAAGGATCCTTTTGGATATTTTCTCTTGAGGATTTTGTGGAAAATTTGAAGATGATTTCTTGAAGTTTTTTCTAAGTGTTTGCTAAGATTCTCAAAGGAGGAGGAGACACACTTATGGAAGAGCATATGGATTGAAGATGTGACATATTCTTCTTGGATGGAACTTTCACTATTGGGAAGAGTCTTCTATGGTTTGCTTTGAGATGCGATCTTGGAATATTTTCTAAGGGTTCTTCTGTAGACGAGACTCATGTAGAAGGTGACCATGCCATATTTTGGAATATATTTGAAGATGATGTTATGAAATATTGTGAAGTAGATACGAGGAAGCTTCTGAAGAAGATCTAAATCTAAATATAAGGTAATCATTGAGGTGATTATGTCAACATTCTTGTATCTTATTCTTCAGTAGGTTGGTGCCTGCATATTAGTGAGTTGGTGCTTAGTTAAGGAGATTGGTGTCTCTGATAGGTTGGTGCCTACATATTATTGAATTCATACTCATTTGATGGGATTGGTGTCATGAGTAGGTTGGTTCCTACAAAATTTTTAATAGTAGGTTGGTGCCTACATTAATTTATAATGATAATGTTTTGTGGTTTTCTCCCAAAGTGATTTTCATGTTAAATTTTGTGTATCATGACTTGAGTTTATGTGTATTTACTGTTTCAAAGTAAATGAATGATTGATGAATGTTTAAAGTAAGAAAATATATCTTATATTGATTCAACCCCCCTCTTACAAGAATAAGTTCAACATGGATGAGTGTTGAGGATCCATAAAAAATTACTTGAATACCGTTAGTAAATGCAAAGGAACCATTACTCTAGGAAGAACTAGATTTCCCGTGAAACCCATAACTTGCAGTACATGCTTGTAGGCTTTCAAAATACGATGATCCTTCACATACATTTTCGCGCTTCTTGGCGTCTACCTCTTCTACCATTCCTTCTCTCCCTAAGCTCAATTCTCTCATTCACACATGTTCTCTTTCTGGGTGCATCCTTCTCCTTTACCTTCCGTGATGCCAATTCAAGGGATATTTCAAGCTCTAATAAAAATTATTTAGGGCCTAAATGAGCTCTCACATAAGGGAGGAGAGAGGACATGCAAATTCAATTTCCAAACACATAGTAATAAAAAGAAACCACAGAGCTTTGGCTCTAAACCCCTCTCTAATCAACATTCCTCTCTCTCTCTCTCTCTCTCTCTCTCTCTCTCTCTCTCTCTCTCTCTCTCTCTCTCTCTCTCTCTCTCTCTCTGTAATTTCCAACATGTTTTTTGAAATAGTTATATTCTAATGCACTAAATTTTGAAGGTAGTTAATCTGATGGGAAAATCATTGAATTATGGATTTAATGGATTTATGAGATCACTAAATGTTTTTTTTCAAAGTGGAGTATAGAAGGCTAAAATGGGAGTGTAAAATTGGGAGTTTTGAAAGAAAATTTGATGGGAATATTTTTTGTTTAATGAGATTGTCTAAAATACTTATATTGTAATGTATTAAATTTTAAAGGTAGATTAACCTTATCCGACAATCATAGAATTACATAGTGAATGTATTTGTGAGATCATTGAAGGCATTTTTCAAATTGGAGTATAAAATGCTAAAAGGAAAGCGTAAAATTGGGAGCTTTGAAAGAAAATTTGATACGAATATATTTTTGTCCAATGAGATTATCTGAAATAGTTATATTGTAATGCACTAAATTTTTAAGATAGAGTAATTTGATTGGAAAATCATAGTATCATGTAGTGAATGAATTTATGACATCATTCAATGCATTTATTCGAAAAAGAGTATAAAAGGCTAAAACAAGAGTGTAAAATTGGGATCTTTGAAAGAAAATTTGATGGGAATATTTTTTTTAATGCGATTATGTGGAATAGTTATATTGTAATGCACTAAAATGTGAAGGTAGCTTAATCTAATTGGAAAATCATTATCTACAATCCCAATGAATTGAATAACGAATTTCAAAGTTATTGAATTTAAGCTTCTTTCTATCTTCAGGGATCTTATTTGTTTGTTTTTTAATTTGATCTTTTTTTTTGTGGAAAAATAAATTTTAATTTTATTTACAAAATAAACAAATTTACATTGTTCCATATCCGAAGTTCTTGTTCTTTCCTATATAGTAGGTTAAATGACTCTTCATCTTAGTCAGTAGCCCTATGCACCAATCAAACAAAATTCCATTAATGCACTCAACTCCGATTTGCATAAATCTTCAAGAATCCATATGCACTAGTGAAGATCCTGCCACTCTAGTAATCATGGTCAAGATGACCTTCAATGGGATGATAGCAATCACAAAGATCAATATCTGTGTACTCAACTTTCGTGTGCCGACCACACAGTATGTGTTTATGTACTCTTGCACTAAGAGTGCATTTTCCCTAAAGATAGTTCCTTTCAAGTTTGTCGAAGCTCTCCTCCATGACAACCCTGAAAGAATGTAAATATCCTCCATGTTAATCTCCGAGATTTTCCCTTTGATCATAAATACACCCTAATTTGCATCCTAGTATTGGATTAATGTTTGGAGAAGTACATTTTTTGCTCACATGTTAAATACTCTAAATACTTTTAGCAATCCATAGTGGCATAGGGCATTTAGTGTTAATGGGTCACCCATTACATCCCTATCTAGGTCCTTATTTTCCCTTTCACTCAAAATGAAATCCATCCCTGTCACAAAAAAAACATTTTGGGTCAAAGCAAAACTTCTTTTACCTTACAGAGCAAATCATAGACAAAGATTTAGACAATGTAGACAAATATTTACACAATGCCTGCCTATTCTATGGTAATATACTATATAGTAGCGAATTCCTGGGTAATTTGCTACACGATAATACTTTTCCAGTGATTACACTGTGAGGATAATATAATGAAGTTAATCATTTAAAACTAAACTTGAAATTATGAATTAAACCATAAAAAAAAGAGGAGGGATGGGTGATCTACTTGGAAAAGGCAATTTCTTGTCTTGGATTGGCCGCAATCAATGTTAAAAGTTTTAGGGCCTTTTTGCTCTCCAAAGTGGTAAAAAACACAAATAAACTATTTTCATCTATTTTTTATAAATTATTTGTCATTTAACCCACTTTTCTATAGTTTAGACCCTATATTTTTACTTTGGACTATTATTATTGACCTTTTTTCCTAGTTTTGGTCTTAATGGATAGGTGAATCTGAACCAAGGGGATTATTTTTCATTCGTGATCATTTCAATAGGTTTGTTGAATAGGGTCGTGTCCAGGAAGCACGAGGGGGACAATAGTTCGACTGAATGAGTCGGCTCTATTATGGCGGAAGCTTAATAAACAGAATGAGCAAAAGCAGGATTAAGCAACACAAATACGCACAGACAATATGCAAGAATGCGAACTGCTCTTCTATTAGATGTAAACAGAAAGATTCTGATGTATGTTACAATATTATACATGCTTATATAGATTTCTAATATGCTTGGGTGCCCTCCCATTACGTTGAGTTACAAAGAAGAAGTTAGAATGGTTTCAACAGTTCAACTATTACAGTCGACTAGAAGACAGAGAGATTCTGTCGAAGTTCGACAGTCGCTGGTTGCATGTCGACGCTGAATGTCGATGTCGCGAACTGTGGGGTTGCTGAACATGTCGAAGGTGTGGAATGTGTTGCAGTATGTCGAAGTCGAGACTCATCGTAGTTGTGTCGAAATTGGAACCTGTCGAAGTCATCAAAGTCATGTCGAGTCGAAACTTGTTGAAGTTGTATCGACATCGATGACTTGCCAATTATGATGCGGATTAGACCTCCTTCCTTAAGAAACAATGGGCCCCATTATTTTCTTGTGAAGGTGAGGAAACTTGTCAGTTATTTCAGTAGCAGAGTACCACTTTCCTTTAGATAGGATCTGGCCAGCTTTGGCAACCTGAAACAAGGGAATTGTGTTCGTCCTTGTAAGGCGTACTCGTCGTCCCACAATGGTGTCTCAAGGAAGAGTGTCTTGAACATATGTATGGATATATTCGGGTTCTGTTGTCGATAAGTCATTCTGTTCCAATAAGGGTGCATGATATGGTCGAAGTAGATCCACATTGAAAACTGGATGCAGACCTAGGCATGCAGGAATGTCGAGCTAGAAAGCGTTTTCACCAATCTGCCGAAGAATACTATACGGACCATATCGCAAAGGTTTTAAATTCTTGAAAGGACCAGTGAAGCGCTCCTTCTTAAGATGTAGCCAGACCTTATCCCTAATTTGGAATGTATGAGGAATACGATGCTTGTCGTGTCAGGCCTTAGTTTTATCGTTTTCTCTATGCAACATATCACGTGCTTGCTTCCAGATGTTGCAAATATGTTCTCAAAACTGGAGTTCTTTATCAACTTCTCTCTAACTGTAGTCGGTGTCGGAGTTCGACTGTGTCGAGGAGCTGATCAAGTCTATAAGCGTTGGGGGTTGAAATCCGTAACAGATCTTAAATGGAATCTTGCCTATATAGATGTGCTGAGCATGATTGTAGTTGTGTTGTATGTATGGAAGACTATCATCCCATGTGCGTTGATGCTTGTGATTGTACATGTGAAGCAGTTGTACTACAAGGCGATTTACAACTTTTGTGTGTCCATCGGTCTGAGGGTGGAAAGCTGTCGACAATGAGAGTCGCGTGTCCAACTGTTGCCAGAGGGTCGTCCAAAAGATGCTGACGAATCTGGCATCTCCTTCAGAAATGATGGTTGTGGGTAAACCAAAGTGTTTCCAAACATGTGTAAAGAAGAGTTGAGCGGTTTGCTGCACTGTCGTGGTCTTCTGTGCTATCAAGGTCTTCTTACATGGTATGAGAATGGCCATCTTGGAAAATTGGTCGACTAATACTAATATCACGTCATGCTGATGTCTGGTAGTAGGATAACCCATAAAGTAGTCCATAGAAATAGATTCCCATGGTCGACTAGGAACTGGCAGAGGTGTGTACAATCCATATCGTCGATTAGGCGGTTTAGCAATGGCACAAACCACGCATGATCAAATGTACTTGTTGACATCGGATTTAAGTGTAGTCCAGAAGAAATAATTTTGCAGAATAGCAAGTGTCTTTGATACTCCAAAGTGTCCTGCAGTATTGTTGTAGTGCACATCCCAAATAAGTTGTTGTCGGTGCTCACTGGTTGGTACACAAAGCTGTACAAGCTTGTATAGCAAGGTGTCTTTCAGGAAGTAGTAGGAGTCTAAGGTCAATGACTTATTAGTTTGTAACTATTGGTAGACTGTTGAGAATTCGCTATCGTCCTCATACAACTGTTGCCAAGTGGTTGGGTCATATCCCTGCATACTCATCACTGTCAAAAGGAGAGTAATGGGTGGTCGACTGAGGAAATCGGCGGTGGTGTTAGCTTTACCTTTCCGATACTTAATCACCAACTGGAATTGTTGTAGGTAATTAATCCACTTGAGTTGTCGGTTTGTCTGCAACTTTGATTGTGTCTGAGTGAACTGTAGAGGCTTATGATCAGTGAGAATGACCGTTTCCTTGCCAAGGATGTAATGCCTCCATTGCTTGAGAGCTTGCACAATGGCATACAGTTCTTTTTCGCATGTCGAGTATCTTCTAACTATGTCGTTAAAAGACTTGGAATGAAAAGCGACTGGTCGACCAGACTTAGTGATCATTGCGCCCAAGGCAAAGTTCGATGCGTCCGTCTCAATCTCAGAAGGCTGATGCAAATAAGGTAACACAAGTACTGGTGCAGTGTAGAGCCTGTGTTTGAGTTGTTTAAAAGTTGCTTGATGCGTTGCTGTCCACTGAAAGACAGTTTTCCCATTTCCCTTCGTCAACTGTTTCAAGGGCCAGGCTATGCGACTGAAGCTGAGTATGAATCGTCAATAGAAATTTGCCAAACCAAGAAAACTTCTTAATTCTTGAATGCTTCGAGGAATGGGCCAATCTTTGAGAATCTGTACTTTTTCTTGGTTAACGTGAATGCCTGTAGAGTCAATTACATACCCCAAATATTTGATATTGGTCATCGCAAAAGAGCACTTGTCCATGTTCATATAAAGCCGATGTTGCTGGAGAGTGTCGAGGACTTTTCGAAGATGTCCGACATGTTCTTCCCACGATCGAATGAAAATCAGTATATCGTCTAGATAGACAATAACCCATTTGTCGATGAAAGGTCGAAGAAGGTTATCCATATGTCGCATGAAGGTCGCAGGTGCGTTGGTTAAGCCGAAAGGCATGACTAACCATTCAAACAATCCTTCCTTGGTCTTGAAAGCAGTTTTCCACATATCTGAGGGCTTGATTGGAATCTGATGGTATCCCGACTTGAGGTCGAGCTTAGTAAACAATTAAGCACATTTCAGATAGTCGATGAGCTCTTCTATCCACGACAGAGGGTACCGATTCTTCACCAATATTTTGTTGAGAGCTCTGTAGTCAATGCACATGCACCAAGTCCCGTCTTTCTTCAGAACTAGGATGACTGGAATTCCACAAGGAGAGGAGCTGGGTCGGATATGACCTTTGTTGATTAATTCTTGGATCTGTCTGCGAATCTCTTCATTTTCGAGAATGAATCTTCTTTAAATAGATATGTTAGGAAAAGAAGAACCAGGAAAAAGTTCAATGGAGTGTTTTACTTGACAATGTTGAGGTACTCCATCTGGAGCTTGAAAGAGGTTATGGTACTCATCGAGAATATGATCGACTTGCTACTTCTGTCAGGAGCTGCATTGGTTGATGACTCGACTCATTGTTGCAGTCTTCTTAGAGTGTTGTGGCTTGATCATGATTAATGTGAATTTCTAAGCATGATTTATGAGCTTCTTTGTCTGTTTTGTAGATATCAGTGCAACTGTCAGTGTAGGTTGACACTCTGGTATGATGAACCATCGATTTCAAATTCTGACAACCACCTTCTGAGGCCGTGACTGATAACTTCCATGTCTATCCCAGAGGTAAGGTTTCCCAAACAGGGCGTCAGGTATAGAGAGTGGTGCCACGTCACAGAGTACTTCATCTTCAAAAGGTGTTATGAAGTAGGCAAGTTTGCATTGTCGAGCGATCTGAAGTTCTTGTCCATCCTTCATCCAACCCATGTTGTAAGGCTGAGGATGCGGAGTGGTAAAAAGACCTAGTTTCTTCACGAGATATTCGGAAACGAAGTTCTTCTAGCTCCCGTTGTCTACAAATAGATGCAATGGGTTGCTCTGGCCCCAAATATGTGTATGGAATAGGTATTCTCCTTCCTCCTCGTCGACGATAGTCAAGGTTATTGGAGTTGTCGATGTCAAAAGGGTCGTTGTGTCTAGATCAGATTCTTCCACTGTCTTGTCGAATGCGTCGAAGGTTGACACTTTTGTCAAAAATGTCTTCCAAGATTTTCATTCAGATGTATCATGCCAAGATGAATGGTGGTAATCGCACTGTAGCTAGGGTTTTCACCCTAGCTTGTGCAAATGAGCACCTACTAAGGAGAAGGGACTCCTTAGTAGTAGTTCAGAAAAACATTAAATGAAAGACAATACATTAAAATGGTAATTATTCTAAACATGTGCATAAAACAGAAAAGATAAGATAATAAAAAGGGTTTTTGTATTGATTATACCTCCAATGTGAAGGTTGGTGAAGCTCTTGTAGCAGTCCAGGAGGGTTGCTTCCAAGCTTCCAGCTTTGCTCCTTTCTCTTTCTCCAAAGGGTTGGAAATGGGTCAAAGGGGCACTCAAGGATGAAAGTAGCTCAAGGGTGAGCTAGGGTTTCAAGAGTGATTTTGGCAGAGTAAGGGTGTATTTAACTGTGGATATGAAATGAGGGGACTCCATCACCTATTTATAGGTTTTTAGTGGTGGAGTGCTGGCCCATGGTTTTGGGAACCATATGGTTTAGGTCAGCTGTATAGGGTTTTTTCCTCCTTTTTCCCTCTTTTTCCTCTTTTTTGTATTTTTTTATTCCCTTTTGAGAGGGTTTTTGCTATTTTGGAGGAATTTTGGATTATTTTGGGGGAAAAAGGGGTTTTTTGGCCTTTTGGAGGCTTTTTAATGGGATTTTAAGGTTCTGGAGGCAAATATGGTAGGAAATATGGACAAATGAGTCATGTAATGGGGTAGATGAGGTCGTGAGCACTTTTTGGGTGTTAACAGATTGCCCCCGGATGTGTGAGGGCAGGAGCTCATCGTATGGCCAATAGACATCATAAGTATTTTATGGTTTTCCTGGGGTGTGGAGAAGAGAAGGAGCGAACTAGAGCCCAGAACAACGGTCCCGAACAAACTGCAAAAACTAAAAGTACATGACCTCAATAATGAATGAGGAATAATCAGAATAGATGGACGAGGCGGGCATTCCCATGCTCGTATCAAGATATAGAACAACAATAATAATGGGGTCCAAAATATGGGGACCTGACATATACATGGCCTCAAATAATGAATAAGGAAGAATCTCAATATATGGACGAGGCGGGCATTCCCATGCTCGTATCAAGATATATAAAAAATAACTGTGAGGCCTGAAAAGGGGGACCTGTAGGATACATAGAGAACCACTGTGTACATCATAAGGGTCCAGAGGGGACACAAATCTGTGACATACTGCTGGGCTAACCATGTCTGAGCTGAAGAACTGATACACTGGAATAACAACAGTGTTGCTGAGTGGGGTACCAGAGGAACTGATGAGCTGCTGGATCATAGTGATGGGGAGTCATACCCTCAATGGTACACTGAACTGGAACTGAATTGGGTACTCAAGGAAGCATATAACTGGATGGCTTCCGAATACAATCGCCAACGCAACCTGGACATCCACGGGAACATATAACTGGGCGTTCCAAAGTGACTCACCAATGTGCTAGAGTCGGGGGAAATCCAGGGTCTTCGACCAATAACTGAAGGGATATAAACCCTGCGCGATTCTCAACGATGCGATCAAGGTGTTGATGTCGAGCATGTGAGAAACAACTAGTCCGAGAGGCAATGATGACTCCTCTCAAAATGGTCTGTAGGCACTCACCACAGATGGTGATGGGTCCAAGGCGCGGGGACCTCTGGGTGTATCCTCTGGAATAGAGGGGCTATCGTCGACAGAGGGAGACCTGCAACTAGCAAGGCAATGATGTTTCCTTGATAGAAGCGCGAGGTGGAGAACCGAAGTGTGAGAGTACTGATGGTAGGACTGACATACTGTGGGGGATAACTGGGCTAGTAGAGTGGGTGGACTCAAACTTCCTTTGTTCAGAGTATGATGGCGGGGACGATCGGGCAGCGTATGAAACTGACTGGAGGGAAAGGGATCACAGCTGTCATGGATCAAGGATAGTGACTGGGGTGAGTGATACTAAAGGTGGTGTAAAATGGCAGGAGACTGCAGAATACTCTGAACAAAGGCAACCTGATTGGGGGTGCTTCCGAGATGATCGATCATAGTGCCAAGAGGCACGGGGGGACTTCTTCACGGGTTAAGGAACTAGAAGAAGTGCGTGTAAAATGGTTCTTTCGTGTGGATTTATACAAGCCCAGGAAAAATCATGCTCATGATTGCTTTCAATTTTAAGGAGTCTGAAAGCGATAAGAAGACTCTGGGGGGTTGCTTTTTCGTGTGTTAGTCTCCAAGCCCCGAAGAAGCATAAAGGGATGCAATGAAGAACTCTTCTAGCCGGTGTGACTAGAGTATTCCTTTTTCATAATTAGTCTACCAGGTCCGGAAAAGGGTTAAACTTATACTAGATAGATTCCCTTTTAGGTACTTTAATGAGCATGAAAGGAAGCAAGATTGCTGAGCGATATTTTCATTGTTTTAGGAGTCAGAAAATAGCTTAACATAAACTCCCTAAGTGCCTTTTTCATAAAGGACTTGTCCGGCCCGAAAAAGGGATAAAATTATACCGAACAAAAGGAATGGCCAGGCAAGGAGGAAGTGCTCAATCAAGGAACATTGATGATGACCAAGAACGAGGGTACAGGGGAACACTGGTGGGCCTCCTTACGGGATAATGAATGGTGGCAAAATAACGAAATAATTGCAGTATGACAGGAGTGAATGGCTCATGTAAAAATGTGGAACAATCCGATGGCAGCCGATGTGGTGCGCAAACCGACGCAGCAAGGTGTCGGGACACAATGATGAAATTGTACCTAGTGAGAGCGAGAAATGATCTCAAGCATCATCACGAGCTTGGGAAAAATGAATCCGGTGATATATAAAGTGTCAAAAATGGAGAACGGCTGAAGTGGCATGCAAACCGAGGTCACGGGGGGCATTTTGGAAAAATACCCAAAAAATCTGGGGGTGAGAGCGAGAAATGATCTCAAGCATCATCACGGGCTCGGAAAAATGAATCCGATGATATGACATATATCAAAAAGGGAGAGTAGTCGAAGTGGCATGCAAACTGAGGCGACTAGTGGGGTCTAAAAATACTCAAAAAATGATGTGGAAAAAATAAGAGAACAAGTTGACCATTATGACGGTCTCATCGTGCTGATTCCAGTGGTGGAAATGGTTCGAACAATGGACTCCGTATGGGTTCAGAATGGCCAAAAAAAGAAAAAGTCAACGGACTATAAATAGTGAGTGGGTCCAACATGACAAGTGTCATTTGGACTTGTTGACTTTGACTAGTGATCAGAGTGGACCAGAGCTAAGTTGGTGTTTCTGGACGATCCAACCGGCCATTTTCAGGTCTGGGAGTTA
Source organism: Larix kaempferi (assembly GCA_027924585.1). Lineage (NCBI taxonomy): Eukaryota > Viridiplantae > Streptophyta > Pinopsida > Pinales > Pinaceae > Larix > Larix kaempferi. The sequence continues at coordinate 10,919,345 of BSBM01000485.1, read as the reverse complement.
CAGGTATTCCAACAAAATCATACCTGCATTGTCATTGGGTTCGGGGGGGGCAGGAGCGGGGGTTGTGGGTCCCAGGGGAGTATTTGTATGGTCTAAGTGGGGTGGACCGTGGGTTTGAGAGATGGAACTGCGGTCGGGGACCGTGGGTTCCAGGGTGGATTACGTGGCTGGGGACCGCGAGGTTCGGGTCGGAATACGCGGTCGGGTACCGCGCTTTCCGAGGCTGGACATGTGGTTCAGGACCGCGAGTTTGGCTCCTAAAGGCGCGGTGTTGGACCATGAATGTAGCCCTAATAGCCACGGTTGGAAACCGCGATAAGCGGCCCTAAAGCCTCGATTGGGATCAATCTTTTAGGGTTCCCCTGGGGGGGGAAGGGTTATTTCTTTCACATGAGTCTGATGAGTTTACCTTGTGTGATTGACAGGATGCCGTTGGTGCTTTGGAGAGAGTGGGATGTTCCGGATGAGATAATGGATGTCATCCGAAGGGATCGGCATGTGCGGTCGACGTTGGGATTGTGTGGACTACTGAAGTTCACATAGGTGCCTATGATGCGTTCAGCAGCACTGCTGCTGAACCGATTAGTGAGCTTTTGGGAGCCGGACATTCAGGCATTCAGGGTGCAAGGAGAGAGGGTGGATCTCACCCTCGCAGATGTATACTTCCTGATGGGGTTTCCCTGTCTGGGTAGGGTGGCAGATACGCAACCATGAGTATCCACAAATGTGGATATGGAGGATATGTTGGAGCAATACTATGTTCCAGAGGCTAGGGTGCAGAGGAATGCACTCCGGGTGGTGGACCTACAAGAGCCAGCAGTACAGGCTATCGCGGCGTGTGTGGTTTGAGTGTTGGGGTCCCAATTACCTGAGAAGGTGTCCGGGGGCCAGATGCAGCTGGTGGACCGGGTGCTAGATGGTGTTTATTATGCTTGGGGCTAGATGTTCCTTGTGTTCAGCGGCAGCTGACATTGGTGAAGGAATATGGCAAGGGATTCTGTCATGGATCCTTTCTGTGTGCCTTTTTCATGGAGCGGGTACCTACTGTAAGTTTTAAACCTTAACAGTGAAGTACAAACATATATCGATTCTTAAGCATTTACAGAAAATACACAATGGCACACACATTACACAGAGATTTTCACCTGGAAACCCTTAACCGGGAAAAACCAGCAAAACTTAGAGCCGCATAGCTCCTTTTTCATTATATGTTTATTTTACATGTACAATACAATAAATGGTATTCTGCAGCATCTAAAACCCTAATTCGTTTACCCGAATTAGGTTACAACCCTAATTCCTTTTACCGGAATTAGATAGAGTACAATGGGTCGAAAATCGCGAAAAAGCAAAAAGCAACCCAAAAAAATTTTGCGCTCCGCGCGGACTCCGGGGGCCTAACGGCCCCCTCCGTGTCGTTTCGGAACCTAACGGTCCGAAACGAAGGGGGTGGGCCCTGTCGGGCTACCCCCCCCTCTAAACCCCCCCCTCCGGACGCGCCCGGCGCAGGCGAATCGCCGTAGGGATCGTGTTGTACACGCAGCGACCATGTGAAGAGATATAACATACCCAACATTCTCCCACTTGTTGTTCTCTTCACATACAGGAGAAATTTATGACTTCAACAATTCAGGGCAACAATGCCCATGTTCTCTTTGCACCAAGAGAACTTCTGAGTACTCACAGACTTTGTCAAAGAGTCTGCAACATTTACCAAAGTGTCAACCTTTTCCAGCAACACTTTGTTCTGTTCAACCATGTCTCTGACGAAATGGTACTGCACATCAATGTGCTTTGTCCTCGAGTGATAAGCAGGGTTCTTTGCCAGAAATATTGCACTTGAGCTATCACAACCAATTTTTACTGCATTCTGAACAAAACCAATACCTGAACACAATCTTTGCAACCATACAGCTTCCTTACTTGCATGGGTAGCTGCCATGTATTCAGCTTCTGTAGTTGAGAGTGCAACTACAGCTTGTCTTCTACTCATCCAACTGATTGCTCCTCCAAATAGATTAAAAACGTAGCCACTTGTAGATCTTCTGTGATCAAGATCTCCAGCCCAGTCAGCATCAGCAAATCCTTGTATATCTATCTCTCTGTTTAGACCGGGTCTTCCTTGGTAGCAGATTGCAGAATCTGTAGTGCCACGCAAATACCTGAAGACCCTTTTTACTGCAGTCCAATGTTCCTTTCCTGGTTTTGACATGTATCTACTCAAAACTCCCACTGCATGGGCTATATCTGGTCTAGTACAGACCATGGCATACATCAGACTGCCAACTGCACTAGCATATGGAACATGAGACATGTCCTCTACCTCTTCTTGTGTAGTGGGACACTGTTCTGCAGATAACCTTACACCTACAGGAATGGGCACCTTCACTGGTTTGCTTTCCTGCATATTAAATCTCTTCAATATCGTTTCAACATATTTCCTCTGATTTAACCAGAGTTTCCTGTTTTCACGATCTCTTTTTATTTCCATGCCCAAAATGAAATTTGCAGCACCAAGATCTTTCATGTCAAATTCAGATGACAGCTGATTCTTGACATCCTTGATGATTTCTTTGTTGTTTCCAATTAGCAACATATCATCAACATACAATATTACATAAATAAAATGATCACCAATTAGCTTAAAATAAACACAGTGATCAGCTTTGCTTCTTGAGAAACCAAGTCCCAGTATATAAGTATCAAATTTTTGATACCACATTCTGGGAGATTGTTTCAAACCGTAGAGAGACTTTTTCAGCTTACAGACAAGCTCCTTTCTTCCTTTCACCACAAACCGTTCTGGTTGCTTCATATAGATCTCTTCATTAAGATTCCCATGTAGGAAAGCCGTCTTTACATCCATCTGTTCTACTTCAAGATCAAAAGCAGCAGAAATAGATAAAAGAAATCTAATAGAAGTCAATTTTGCAACAGGTGAAAAAATCTCACCAAAATCGATGCCCTCAATTTGGGAGTAACCTTTCGCAACTAGTCGAGCCTTGTACTTCTCCACTTTACCTGCTGCATTTAACTTCTTCTTGAATACCCATTTGCTTCCAATAGGCTTTCTTCCTTCTGGCAACTCAACCAGATCCCATGCCTCATTTTTGTCCAAGGCATCCATTTCTTCTATCATGGCCTTCTTCCATAGTTTACTATCTTCTGAATCCATTGCCTCTTTAGCAGTTCTAGGATCATCATCAGTAATAGATAACACAAAATTAGAACGAAAATCAGGGGGACTGTACCTTTCAACTTGCCTTCTTTCTCGGTCAGATCTCCTCAATACCGGAGTCTGTGGATCCGCCTCTTCATCTGATTCAGACGATTCTGCCTCCTCATCTGATTCAGACGAATCTGGTTCCTCAAAAGAGTCACCTCTTTCATCTTTGATATCAAAGTGTAGCTTCTCTGAATCCTTTTCCTTTGGTACATCCTCAATCCTGGAAGTGCTTTCAACTTCTCTGAAGATCACATCTCGACTGTAAACTGTTTGCCTTTTTACTGGGTTCCACAGCTTGTAACCTTTCACTCCATCCTTGTAACCAATGAAGATACATTTTTCCGCCTTATTATCCAACTTGCTCCTTTTCTCCTTTGGAACATGTACAAAAGCATCACACCCAAACACTCTGAGATGAGAGAGAGAGGGTTTCTTACCAGTCCAAACCTCATGAGGTGTCTTGTCAACCAACGCTGATGTGGGTGTCCTATTCACTAGGTAACACGCAGTGTCAACAGCTTCTGCCCAGAATTGTTGTGCTAGCCCTGCACCACTGAGCATACTCCTTGCCTTTTCCATCAATGTCCTGTTCATCCTTTCTGCAACCCCATTCTGTTGAGGTGTGTATGGAGTAGTCTTTTGCCTTGCTATTCCACACGTTTTACAGAACTCCTCAAATTCACTTTCACAGAATTCTCCACCGTTATCTGTTCTGAGTACTTTTATTTTCTTCTCAGTTTGATTCTCTACAAGAGCCTTAAATTCTTTGAATCTATTAAAAACCTCAGATTTCTTACGCAGGAAATAAATCCAAGTTTTCCTTGAGAAATCATCTATAAATGAAACATAATACACAGATTTACCAAGTGATGGAACAGGCACAGGTCCAAAAACATCACTGTGTATTAACTCTAAGATTCCTTTAGCTCTTACAACACCAGATGAGAATCTTACTCGATTCTGTTTACCATATAAGCAATGTTCACAGAAATCAAAATCTAATGTGAAATCAGACATGCCTTCAGCCATACTTTTACCTTGTAATAGTCGAAGACCCTTTTCTCCAATATGTCCCAGCCTTCGATGCCATAGCGATGTCTTCTCACTAGAGACAGTAAGGACTCTGTCTCCTTCATTTTTACCCTCAGAAACAATAGTGCTGTTACATCCATTTTTGAAGGTGCTTCCCAACAACTTGTATAGAGTTCCAATCCGAACTCCCCTCATCAACACCAATGACTCTCGAACCATTTTGCATGTGTTCTTTTCAAATAGAGTTTTCACACCTGCATCATCCATTTTACTTACAGATATAAGGTTTCTAGCCAACTTTGGAATGTGCAGAACCCCGGGAAGAGTTTTAACCCTTCCATCTTTGAGCAGTAGCTTGACCTTTCCTCGACCTATGATTTTCGCTACCGAGTTGTCTCCCAGAAATACATCTCCTCCATCATACTTTTCGTATTCAGAAAACCACTCCCTGTGGGGAGTCATATGATAAGACGCACCTGAGTCAATCAACCACGAATCATGCTCTGCATGTGTACTTGAAGATGCCAGATACACATCTCCTCCTTCCTCTGTAGATTCTTTCCCATCTGCGGATGGAGCGTCATTAGGTCCTCTACTTTTATCAGTAATTTTCGATTTACAATCCTTCTTGTAATGCCCAGCTTTTCCGCACTTCCAGCATTTTCTTACAGAAGGTCCTGGAGATTTAGATCTCCCTCTAGATTTAGATCTACCACCTGAAGACTTATTTTTAGATCTGTCTCCAGGGCGACCTCTTACAAATAAGGCATCCTTGGCTGAACTATCTATGGATTTCCGCCTCATTTCCTCCGATAGTAGGGATGCAACCACATCATCGAAGTTTAGTGTGGTTGCATTACTCCCAATAGCTATGACCAGATTATCCCATGAATCTGGCAAAGAGCACAACAGACTAATACACTTTTCATCATCATCAAGTTTAATACCAACAGATGTCAACTGACTTACCAGAGTATTGAAGGCGTTTAGATGCTCTGAAACAGAGTCTCCATCAGTCATCCTCAGAAGGTACAATTTCTTTCGCAGAAATAACTTATTTACCAGGGACTTTGACTGATACAGACTTCCCAGTTTATCCCATAGCTTCTTTGCAGTGTCTTCTCCAGATACGTTCACCAATACCGAATCTGCAAGGCAAAGACGAATAGTGCTCCTTGCTTTCCTTTCCAGCTTTTCCCATTCTTCTTTTACCGCACCAGAGGGCATGGTACCTGGATCTACTGCGATCCATTGTTCTCTATCTACCAGAAGATCTTCCATCTTGAGCTTCCATAGCTCAAAGCTATGACCATTAAATTTCTCAATCTCGAATCTAGAACTGCTCGCCATTCTTTAAACAAAGAATAAATCACCGCTGCAAAGCTCCCACTGAAACCAGGTTTATCACAAATCCAAGATCGAGCCAAACCCCTGGAAACAAAGGCGTCCCTCTGAACCCAAAATTGCTCTGATACCAAATGTAAGTTTTAAACCTTAACAGTGAAGTACAAACATATATCGATTCTTAAGCATTTACAGAAAATACACAATGGCACACACATTACACAGAGATTTTCACCTGGAAACCCTTAACCGGGAAAAACCAGCAAAACTTAGAGCCGCATAGCTCCTTTTTCATTATATGTTTATTTTACATGTACAATACAATAAATGGTATTCTGCAGCATCTAAAACCCTAATTCGTTTACCCGAATTAGGTTACAACCCTAATTCCTTTTACCGGAATTAGATAGAGTACAATGGGTCGAAAATCGCGAAAAAGCAAAAAGCAACCCAAAAAAATTTTGCGCTCCGCGCGGACTCCGGGGGCCTAACGGCCCCCTCCGTGTCGTTTCGGAACCTAACGGTCCGAAACGAAGGGGGTGGGCCCTGTCGGGCTACCCCCCCCTCTAAACCCCCCCCTCCGGACGCGCCCGGCGCAGGCGAATCGCCGTAGGGATCGTGTTGTACACGCAGCGACCATGTGAAGAGATATAACATACCCAACACCTACACTGCGGCCATGGGTGTCAGTCAAGGCAGGAGGACCGAGGGAGCCGCGCATGGTGCGGTGGGAAGAGATGATGCATCGCAGGGGTGGCGGTGAGGTGGGGAGATACTTTACTTAGGAGCTTTACCTTCAGTGGCTGCAGATGCCGCTGACACTGGATGATTATCCATACAGAGATATGGACTACACCGGGGATCCAGAGGCACCACTGCCGCTAGGGCAGGCGTGGGGACCAGATGGTACGTATTGATTTACTTGCATGTTATGGATGTCAAGTCTTGTGTATGATAGTGTTTTGATATACTGTTACTTACTGATGTGTGATCTACAGATGTTGGCCCGATACCACCACCAGGACATGTAGCGCGCAGGGGGCATGTGGCGGTACCATCCCTACCGAGACAAGGGGAGGTGTGTCGATCGGACGCTGAGGGGACTCTGGAGTCCGTACGGATGCTTCTGGATCGGTTGCTAGTTGGAGTGACCGATGACGGGTGGAGGGATGTGGATCCGGAGGTGATTCAGGATTGTCTGAGGGCGCCACGGGAGTTTTGGTCGATCGCGATCTGGGTGGCTATCTTGGTGGATAGGGATCGGGCATAGGAGCCCACAGGGGATGAGGAGCTGTCGGAGGAGGAGTGAGGTGAGGACTCGGAGGCAGCTGATGGCGGCAGTGACGCAGGGTATGACTCTCATTAGGGAGTGCAGGGGACTCCCCCCGATTTTCTATCTACGGCATGTATTCTGTGAGGCATAGGGATGTATAGATATTTTTTTGTATAGCTGAGTATGGGGGTAATCAGGACATGTGTAGCATATGGACACATATTTTTTGATATATATAGATGCACATGGATGCACCTTTTTGCTATGATGATTTAGTGTTCGCACGTGGATGCGCTTATGGTTTGTTATATGTTTGTACTGCACGTGGATGCAAGTAGTATAGAATGATGGGCACATGGATGCCCCTTGTGTATTGTATGTGATGAAACATGATGTATGTAGGATTAGGCACGTGGATGCCCCTATATAATAATGTGGTTTTATTTTTATTGCACATGGATGCAAATGTTTATGTGATGATAGGCACATGGATGCCCCTTGCAATCTTTTTGGGTTTTTATATATTTTTGATGAGATGTTATGGGATGATGATGCATGATGGAGGTTTTACATGATGTGATTGATGTGCCAATCGAGGATGTAGTTAGCCATTTGATCTGCGACACTATTCTGAGCTCTTGGGACATGGGTGAATGTTATGGATTCAAGTTGTCGGCTGAGTTGTTTTGTGCACAGGAATTTTCTAAACAGGAAGGGATCACGCACCTGATAGCAGTTGTTGAGCTGGGAGTCAAGGAACACATGAAGGTGACATATGCCCATCTGGAGGGCAGCAGTCAGGAGACCGGTCACAACATCATACTCTGCCTGGTTATTGGTAGCAGCACCTATACATATTCCGTCAAGGTGAATCAATTCATGTGAAGGGGAATATAAGACCCATGCTGTAGAAGCCGGGTTTGGAGACCAGCGGCTTGCTCCATCGGTGAAGCCAATGTAATGAGGTGGAAGATGGTCCATCTGTGATCATGCAAAAATGATGAATGTAAGATCGCAGTAAAAAAGGTGAAAAACAAAAAGAGAGCAAACTGTACAATACGGACCAATGGGGCCGTGGGTTTATTTAGGGATAAAAACGCTTAAGATACCACCCATTACGGGGGTTGTGCAAAGGGTGACCTTCTGAGTCAGTTAAAATGTATGCCCCATTTCCGAGACAGGTCTGCAGGATGTAAGGGCCTTGCCACATGGATTCAAACTTTCCTTTACCAGTTTTGTCGTGGGCTTGGTCATAGGCGAGGACGAGGTCCCCTTCATGGAAAGTTCGAGGGTGTACATGTTTGTCATAACCTGCTTTGGAGCGGTTCTTGGAGGATTCAATGGTCTGGAGAGTGGCACGACGGTCTTCATCAGCTTGTTCTAGTGATAACATACGTTGCTCGAGTGGGGAGGTGTCTGGGAGAAGCTCGACGACAATGTGTAAGGCAGGCATCTGACACTCGATGCGGAGGACAGACTCTACACCGTGAACTAAATGAAATGGGGTAAAACCGGTGGCGGTTTTGGTGGATGTACGATAAGCCCATAAGGCAGGGAATAACATGTGGTGCCAATTGGACTTATGCCGGTCAACAGTGCGCTGGAGGATGGTTTTTAAGATTTTGTTAATGGCCTCTACTTGGCCGTTCCCTTGGGGGTAGTAAGCAGAAGAATACTGATGTTCAAACTTCAGTAGGGTGGATAACTCGTGCCAAAGGGACTCTTCAAAGTGTGAACCATGGTATGAGACCAACTATTTGGGAACCCCGAATCGAGTGATAACGTGGTTGAAAAAGAAACAGGTAGCAGTGTCAGTTATACAATTGAAGGTGGGCATGGCTTCAACCCATTTGGTGATGTAATCGACGGCGACAATGATGTATGGCCGTTGGCGGATGGGGGTTCACATTCCATGAAGTCGATGGCCCACTTACAAAAGGGACCAACGGTGATGACTGGGTGTAACGGAGCGGGTGGTGTCTGGGCCTTGGGGGAAAAAAGTTGGCAATTATGGCAATGTTTGACTGCTGTGATGTAGTCAGTAAAGAGTGTTGGCCAGAAGTATCCGGTGCGGATGACCTTTTGGGCGGCAGCCATTCCAGAGAAATGTCTGCCGCAGGCACCGCTATGATAGTAATTGAGAACATGTTCAGCTTCCTTGTGTGTAAGGAAACGACAGAGAATCATGTCAACCCCTCGTTGGTAAAGGACATCGCCTAAGAGGAGATATCAAGAGGCCTGGTGACGGATACGACGGCATCCATCACGACTGATGTTGGGTCTGAAGTTCCACGTGTGAAGGTATAACAAAATATCACCGTACCATGGGTCATCAGACGAGATGATGAACAAGTGATTGTTGGGTAACTCATCGAAGATTTGTGGGGATGACAGAAGGGAGGGGAGATCGGTGATGAGCTAGGAAAGCGCAAGGGATTTAGTGCTCTTAGGGGTTCAGAAAGTGAGGTCATATTACTGGAGGATAATTACCCATTTAGCAACGTGACCTTGCAGGAGGCGTCGGTTTAAGAGATAGACCACGGGGTTGGAGTCGGCGACAACTGTGGTATGACTGAGCTAAATGTAGTGTCGCAATTTCTGGATGGAAAAGACCACAGCAAGGGCTAGTCTTTCCTCATATGGGTAACGTAGGGGTGGTCCAGACAAGGTCTGGCTGATGTAATAAATGACATGCTCCTGGCGAGCGGCGTCTTCTTGAATAAGGACTCCGGACACGGCATAATCGGATGCCGAGACGTAAAAGATGAAGTCCTGAGAGAAATCCGGAGGGGAGATCAAAGGGTCTTGTGTGAGAGCTTTCTTGAGGGATTTGAATGCAGCTTCTACTTTCTCATCCCAAACAAAGGGTATGTGTGTACAAAGCAGGTGTAAGAAACCATGAACGGTGGTGGCATAATCAGGAATGAATTGACGGAGGAAATTAGATCACCCATGTAGACTCTGGAGCTGCCGAAGCATGCGAGGAGAGGGAAGGTCTAAGATGGCTTGGACTTTCAGGGGATCAACAGCAATTCCTTTCTGGGAAACAATGAAACCCAACAACCAGCCTGTCGGAATGCAAAAGACACACTTGTGTGGGTTCAAGCGGATTTGATATTTGCGACAATGCAAAAAAACTTGTCAGAGGTCTTTAAGGTGGTCTGATCGTTTCCGGGAACGAGCTGTAAGGTCGTCAAGATAGACGAGCAGGATATGGACCAATTCATGAAAACAATAGGTCATGTCCCGCTAGAAGGTGGCACCAGCATTTTTGAGGCCAAAAGGCATGACACCATAGGCAAAGGTGCCCCATGGGGTGGTAAAGGCAGTCTTGTACTGATCCTCCTTACGGATCTGAATCTGGTTTTATCCGGAAAAACCATCCATGAAAGATAGGACTTCATGCCCCGCACACGCATCGATGAGTTGGTCAATAAATGGTGTGGGGAAGTTGTCTTTGGGACAGGCTCGGTTTAAATCGCGGAAGTCAGTGCATACTCTGATGGTGCCTTGTTTTTTGTTAACATGGACGGGGTTTGAAACCCAGGTGGTATATGTAATAGGATAAATGAATCTTGCTTTGTGAAGTTTCTCAATCTCGGCTTTAACAGCGGGGAGCTTTGAGGGATGAATGGGGCACTGTTTCTGGAGAACAGGGGGTACATCTGGCCATGTGTCAATGTGGTGCTCTATAATAGTGGGGTCGAGACCAAGCATTTTGGTATAGGACCAGGAAAAGACATCACGAAACTATTGGAAAAGTTTTTTGTACTCTCCAATCTCATACTCACTGCAGGAGGCTCCTAAGGTAATGATTTCAAGAGCACCAGGCGGGTCAGAGATATCGATGTGGATGACGGGTGAGATGTTGGGCATGTTACCTTCCTCAAAGGCATCAGGAGCAGGAATAGGATCCTTAAACCAGTCGACTTTGGTGGGAAGGAAATCTTTGGACTCAACCGCGAATTGGGTAGCTGTGGTAGAGGAGGAGTCTTCTGGGAGGAAATAGGAACGATGGTGCATGTCATCCTAGGGATAATCCGGGGCAGTGAGAGCCTCAAGAATCTCCTCATCATTGTGGAAACGTTGAGTTGTCAAATCAGTTGACGAGGGATTGGTAGTTGAAGAGATCATATAAATCGTGTTAATCTCTCTGGATGGGGACGAGACCGGGGGGTGGATCTCCTCAATTGTGGGAGGTGCCGTCTCAAGGTCCAAATTATTCATCTCGTAGAGAGCTACTCTGTAATCTAGGAGATCAGGACAGTGATGTGAGTAATGGTTGTAAATACCGCATATTGCACAAGGGTGGTTGGTACGCAGTGATTTATCACGAGGCTTAGGGGTTGGATTGATTTCGACAACCGGGATGTTGGGGTTGTCGTCAAGCATTTGCATGTGTTCCTGTAATGCAGGTAATTGTGGACATTGATGAGTCGGATGGCCTAACTCATCACACAACGAGCATTTGGGGGGAACATGAAACACGGGGGGGGTTTAACTTCCTTGGGAGGGGGTACAACAGTGTATGGTTGTGGGCCTCTACCCCCAGTGGGTTTGATAAGAGGAGGGGGATTCGTAGATGATGAAGGGGTAGTGACACCGGGAGGTGGTTGACTAGTAGTGGCAATGGGTTGCACCGGTTGAAGGACGACATTTGGTGTCGGTGGGGGAACAGGAGGCGAAATATACCACACGGGTAATCCCAAGGTTAACTCGGGGAGGCTAAGAGTAGCCATAACCAGGGCGCTGACTATGCCCGAGGGATAGAATAGGAAGGGGATTGTGTGGATGGGTGTAACACCAATGTGACTAGGTACCAATGGTGGTTGGGGTAACAAGGGCGGTTGATTGTTGGGTGTTTGTGTATTGTGGGAAAGGGTACATAGGTCAGATACTTCGAGCGCAGGTGACAGGGGAGGAATGGATTGGAATGTTGAGGTCATCGGCGTATTTGAGTAAACTCCGGGTCCCATGGAGGAAACAAACGAGGTAGTTTCACCCCCAACATGTTGTTCAACCATGGGGAGAACATTTTTAGGTGTAGCAGGGGCATTGGGATCGTAATAGGTGAGTTGTTCGACCTTGACCATGCATCCGTCATGGGGTAACATCATGGTATGAAAAAGGATGAGGCAACCGCCCGCATGGCATACATGTAGCTGCGGCCAAGTAAGAGGTTATAATCAAGTTGGGAATTGATGACCTCTATGTCAATGAGCACGGTTTTACCAGCCAACTAGATGGGGACATTAGCTAAGAGACCTTGGGGTTGAGACGAACGACCATCGTAGGCTCACAACGCAGTGGTGGACTACTGGAGAGTAGGGGATCCCAACTTCTGCCAAACAAATGTGGACATAACGCATGTAGAGGAACCTTCATCAATGATGCACCGATGGATGACAAGATTCCGAATGGAAACAGAAACTTGGAATGCTAAAGTGGAAGGCAGGGGTGGTTCGGACTGGTCCAAATCGAAGGCCATCAGTTGTGAATCATTTGGATGAATAGAACCAATGGCGGAGAGCAAAGTCTTGCGCTGTGAAGGACATTTTTTTAAGAATTCTAACACAGACATGGCTGCGGGAGACTGGGCTAAGTCATCTACAATGCTGTAATTTGACGCAGCGCGAGCATTGGGATTATTGTTGATGCGATGAAGTGGGAAATGAGGTGCTTTAGAGGCACCATCGAGTGGAGCCAGGGGTATACGTAATGTCTGATCAATGGGATGAGCGTTAGTGTTTTTGTCGGTGGGAAAGGCTTCAGGGGTGGAGCCATATTGGTTCCGACGGGTTTGGAGGTTGACATCAGTGGATGACATTATTAACAAATGGTGGGTACCTGAGTCTAACATGGGTTGATCAAGAGCGGCATAAGTGATTTGTTGTTGTGGTGGCGCATTTCCTTGAGGGGGAGCCAATGGCTAAGTGTTCACTACGCCTTGGGTTGGTAAGGGGCTTTGGAGCACCATAGGTTGATGCTGAGGTGGTGGGGGGTCGGGTGGTGCCTGAGAAGCCGCGTGCCCTTGGAGATGGGCATCATCAGTCCAGAGTTGCCGAGCTCACTCCAAATGTGGGAAAGTGTGTGTGTAGTGGGCATAGACCCCGCAAATAGAACAAGGATGGTTTGTTCGTAGATTAGGATTTTTGGCCTGCTTGGGCGGCCGATCAGGGTTTTGGTTGGCAGGTGCCACGTTATTGTTGTTTGGGGGATTGGGAGGTTGACCACCTTGGTCTGGAGGGGGGTTGTTCCCATGATTACAGCCTTTGCCATGGTTTTGCTAGCCCTATTGGCGCTGTTTGTTTTGGTTCTGCTGTGGATTCTATTGGGCGTATACTTGCCCTTCGGCAACAGGTGGGTTCTGGGGTTGTGCAGGTGCGGGAGCAGGCTGCGGTGGATAATAAGTAGGTGGAGGCTGCGCAAGTGCTGAACCTTGTGGGGGTTGCTGATACATCTGTGGAACAGATTGTGTGTTTGCCGCAGGGGGTGCCTATGGCGGGTAATAAGCAGGTTGGGCTTGAGAGGACACAGGAGCTGGTGCAGCCTGTGGGTGTTAATATGGATGAGGTGCGACCGGGGGATGCATGGCCAAAGAACTGAGGTGGAAAGGAGGGTCCATGGGAGTGGTGGTGATGTGTCATGGGAGCATACGAATTGGTTGCTCCGTATTGAGATGTAGCCCACGATAGGTCGGGGCCATGGCTAGAACGTGCTATGGAAAAGGGTTGGGGATGTGAGGTAACAGGACCAATGATGTCGTCTGTGGCATGGGATGCCCCCGTCGCATTTTGTTAGGAGGAATCGTCGTGAGGGGCATAAAGTATGATGGTATATAGATAACCCGACTACGCATAAATGAGGTCAAATTGTTGGGCTTTGAGGATGGCCTCTTCTTTAGACTGGTGTCGTTCGGATGCCACATCCTTGGCAATGACAGGAAGGAGGGATTTTAGAAACCAATCTAAGAAGATACGGTCGTCTAACTTGATTTTGTAGAGGTTGTGGCGGTGACGCCACTCATGAATGTGGTCAGTGATGTGGGTAGCCGTGTTCTGTCTGCAAGACAATAGGATCTCAACTCCCGCGTCATAGCGGACAGGTAACTGGAAGAACTACAGGAAAGTTGAGGCAAGGGAAGTAAAGGTGGCATGGGTCCCATGGGGCTGCTTGATGTACCACTTAGTTGCAGAGCCAGTGAGGGTGCACTGTAATAGATGGAGGCAGACAGAGTCATCCACTATGGAGTTGGAGGAACACCATAGATGGAAGGACATAATATGGTTTTGGGGGTCCTCACCTGCCTTGTCCTCAAACTTAGGGATGTCGAAGGGAAGCTTGGTGGGCATGTGAGGTCACGCAAGGTCGTGTTTGATGGGATCGTTAGTCATTCTAGCTAGGTCAGAAAGGTTGAGGCTAGCCATGAATGACAAACTAGTAGAAGGATGTGACATACTAGTGGGTGTGACCATGTTGGGGCCAATGCTCCCAAGTGGAGGGGTTGGGTTCGGGATGTTGCCCCCAAGTGGAGGAACGAAAGTGGTATGGGATGGTCCTGCACCGCCAAGGGTAGTGTGAGTCACTGATGGAGTGGGAATGGGTATGCCAGCTACTGGAATGGGTGCAGTGATTGGAATGGTAGATGTGGGCCCCATCGAGGGCATACCCAAAGCAGGCGTGGTAGCTGGTGTGGTGGTGGATGCTCCACCAATGGTCCCTACAAAGAAAGGGGTGGAAGTCACGCCAGCCATGGGGCTAGTTGGTGCAGTGTAAATGGGGTTCTCGGACTCTGCCTCAGAATCAGAGGTAAAATAAGGGGCATCTAGCTCGGGTGACGGAGTTCTATGCCGTTGACGAGTGGAGTCAAGTGACAAGGCTCAAGATCTATGATGAGTGGTATCAAGTGATGAAGATCTATGTCTATGACGATTGGTGTCAAGTGAACCGTGCTGTGGGGGATTGCCCCGGAGGCACCGAGAATGTCTCGGGGACTCAATGGTGACAGATGGTGTCAAATATCTGGGGGTTGTGTTGAGTGAAAAACAACTCAAAAACCCTAATGCAACCGAGTGTGCAGAAAGAGAGCTAAAAAAATATGGCACTCAGGCCAACAACCAACTCAAAACACTTACTGTAACAACTGTGCTACAATAAGTGGAGTATCAACAAAAATGCTCAGAATACCAACAAGCATCAGGTTTTCTAAAAAAAAAAAAAAATTGTGGACTCGCTAGACCAAAAGGAGGTAAGGGAGCATGCAAACACCTAGCTAAATAGTATTCTGACTCAACTAGACATATCCTCTGCAAGGTGATGAAATCCAAGTTAGACAATATGGATAGTAGAGCCAAGTGGCTAAAGATATCCCCCTACCAAGAGGGACACCGGGTAGTCAATCCTAGAAGAAAGGCAACTAAGATACCCCATTCATGACACGTCCAGAAAAGGTGAATCTGCCGTTTGGTTATATCACCGCGGTATCCCCATATGGGTGATACCCTGAGAACTGCAAAAGGTAGCCTTCAGTTACTGAATGGATTGCGGTATTCCACTTAGGCCTCCGGAACCAGTCTGGCAACTTCAACCCTCCTAGGGGAGAGGCCCTCTAATAAACTGGTTGTGACCATGCCAAAAAATACTAGGGGATTTTGGTTCCCTAATGGACAACATTTATGTCTTAAGTGTAAGCAACCGAGGGGTGTTATTTGGATGCCTATCCCCCCAATCCTACTTAACTACAAAAATTCTTATGTGTTCCCCAAGTGGGGTTAGAATGTTGGGTTGTGTTAAGTAGTATTTTAGGGCTCACTTGAATTAGGTGATAGAGTGTGTGCATGTGAGATGATGAACCCAAGTAAAAGTTCCACGGGGTGGGTAACTTTCTAACTAAAAATAAAAATACAGAATTTAAACTTTTGAAATGCAAAATTTCTCTTTTTCAATTAAAATGTTGAAATCTTAAAAAATATTCTGTAAATGGAACATAAATAATACTGTAGAAAAGGCTGTAGGGAAGGATGGCTGCAGGTAGGACAGATGGTTGTGCAAGTGCAAAAAATATTGCAGCAAAGTGCTGGGTTCAAAACAGTTCAAAAGTTCAAAAAATAGACCGTGGGTCTGTGGCAAATCTGGGTGGTCGAACCGCGGGAAACCGCCGAAAGACGCAGGCGGGTTGCAGAAAAATGGCTGAAAGCCGCAAGGGGGACGCGGGAAAAAGGCCGAAAGATGCAGGCGGGTTGCAGAAAAATGGCTGAAAGCCACAAGAGGGTCACGGAAAAATGGGTTAACAGCCGCTGTCGGACCACTCGAAACAAGCTAATAACCGTGGTCGGATCGCATGTAACAAACTGGAAACTGCCGGTTGGTCGCCGGAAACAGTCTGAGAGCCGCGGTCGGATCGCAGGTAAATGCCTAAAAGACGCTGTGAAGAACCTGCAATAATTAATTAATGAAAATATACGAGATATCAGAAATAACAAAACTTAGAATCACTTTTATATTGATCACGGGCCACTTCGAGGGGGCAACCTCAATACAATTAACTTCACGGTGCCTTCATAGGCCTCAACACACACTTATATACTAAGTCTAGGCACCAATACCATGGGTCAATACTATGTGTCAATACAAAACATGGGCTAATACAAACCATGGGCTAAGTCTAGGCACCAATACTATGAGTCAAAACCATGGGCCATACAAACTATGGATCAACAAAACTATGGGTGACTTACAAATCATATGCGCCAACAACAATAACACAAACTATGGATCAACAAATACTATGGGACGACTTACAAAGCATACACGTCCAACAAAAATATACTAACAAAGTAAAGACATGGGTTCCTAACATTCCCTATCCCTTAGAAAAAGCTTTGTCCTCAAAGCTTTAGATGTGGAAATTGATGCAGAATCTGAAGTTGTGGGTCCCCTGTAGCATCCTCGGGTTGCATTCCGAGCCACTGGCGCCTTTGGAGTTTCAGGGAGGATTGCGTGGAAGGATGTGGACGAAGAAGAACCATATCAACGATCTAAAAAAGTGCGCTCAGAACGGTGCTGATCGGCTTGTTGTTTCAGTCGAATTCTTGCCATGTGAAAAATTGTCCTGCAGAATGAGAAGAAGTTGATCACGGTTTCAAAGAATTGAGTCAATTGCCTGAACTGGGGAGCTGTTGAAGGTGTATGGAAGAAGAACTGGTGGTGCCTGTCCAGAGACTGCTTCATATGGTGTCCTTTGAGATGTGGTACTATACCACTGGAGCGCTTCTAGGAAATCCATAGAAATAGTTGTCCAAATCTGTGGAGGGATGGCATGGGTTCGAGTAGTCCCGAAGGAGGGTCGTTTCACCCTTGTTGACCTGGAAAGTATCACAGTCAACCACCATCCGTTGAATTTTCCTTTTGAGTCCCTGCCAAAAGAAGTTACATTGTTCCTGGCCATACATTTTGAGGAGCCCACAGTGCCCTACTGATGAATAAGCATGGAGTTTATAGAAGAGATAGCCTCGTTGAACAGATTGCAACCAATTTGGAACAAGCAGAGAAATAACTGTAAGAGAAACTTGGTCATCAAATGTGCGAGGAGGAGCATCTTCCACCATAATTTCCTTACCCTTCTGGTAAGTGGTTGCATAGGCATAACCCATGAGTTGGATAACCCATTTCAAGTGTGCTAGGGAGGAGACCCGTTGTTCCAGGAAAATTTCCAGACTCTGGAGATCAATCTTGATGCAGAAATAATGCCCCAATAGGGATGGCTGCCACTTTTGTACTGTATGCAAAATAGCCATCATGTCCTACTGAGATGTAGATGTGGCTAAATGCTTACCGGAAAGGTCTCGTGAAGGCGGCAAGCCCACTGGTGCAACAAAGACAACCTGCATATCTATCCAAGGAAGTAGTGGAGACCATTGGTGGGTGCATCTGAAGGGAATGGAGATGAGCAATGACACCATGTGAATTCTTTGTAAGGATCTTTTCCAAGCGATGTGAACTGATGATGCAGAGAGACCCTGGTTGTAAGCCCATAATTTTGTTTTGTGTCCCATTGGTTGAAAACTGCATCCAAAGTTCAACAAAATCCCATAAGATGGGGCCAAGTGTGCGTAACCATTGAATGCCCAAACCACATCACATCGGCCTAAGGACAAGGAAAACATGTCAGAGCGTAGGTTATAATCTTCCATAGAGATACACACATTGTGACACTTCCCTTTGCAAGGTAAGGTGCCCCCATTGGAAACCATGACTTCAAAGTTGGAGCTAGGATGGACAAAACAATCAGCCTGTTTGGCAATCCGAGGGTCAATGAAGTTATGAGTGCTACCAGAATCAATGAGTATGGTAAGAGGGAGCTTCTTGAAGTATCCCCTGACCCGCATTGTTTGTGGGGTGGTGACACTGGTTACAGTATGGAGAGAGATCTCGGGTGGGTCATCCTGAGATAGGGGTGTCAACAGGCGGGTGTTGAATATCGACCTGATCATCTACTATATCTGTAGCTTCTTCACCAACTTATGAGGCAGGCAGAGAATCCACATCCAAGAGATAGAGCTTTTGTTGAACACATCTATGTCCCCGAGTTAATTTCCCATCACAATATAACAAAGCCCTTTTTCTCGGCGTGCCTGCATCTCTGTTTCAGACAAATGCTTGATAGGAGTTGGTTGAGGAGTAAGCATGATGGGAGGTCATTGGGAACCCATATTTCTGAAGGGAACAAAGGTGGTTTTGGAGCATTGTTGAGCTACGATCTTGTCCCTCTGCCAACTTAGCAAACCCTAGGACTTCCATCATTGTGTTGGGACAGAACATTTTGACCTCTGAGCGGATTTCATCCTTGAGACCACTGATAAAACAACTCCTGTAGAATTCATTAGACAATCCTTCTGTGTGATTGGCTAGTTTCTCAAATTCCGTCTGATACTCTCTCACTGTGCCAGTTTGGTGAAGTTTAGTGAGTGCTCCTGTGAAGTCGTCAAAAGCACTAGGACCAAATCGTGGCAAAAGGAGTTGGCAAAAATCTCTCCAATTTGGCTCGGGATGAGCTTTAATGTACCAACAGTACCATTGAAGGGATTCATGTTCCAAATGAAAGGATGCAAGTGGAACTTTCTGGACATCAAAAGTATTATGCAGACTGAAATACTATTCTGCACGATAGATCCATCCAGTTGGATCAGTACCATTGAAGCGAGGAAAATCAAGCTTCGGACCATGGAAATTGCTGGAAGAAGAGAACCCATTGTCTGATGAAGACTCAGACTGCTGTTTGTTGTTCATAGCTGAATGTTCAAGATGGAGGCCGATAAATTTTTCATCAAGATCTTGGAGTTTGGCTTGGATGGCTGCAAGTGCTTCTTCCATGGTTTTTGCTCCTACGTGGGTAACAACCATAACCGAGAGTTTTTTTTTTTTTTTTTGGGGGGGGGGGTTGAATGGGTAGAAAAACAAAAACAGAAACTGCTTCAGTAAAGGAAAATTTGGATTTGGAAAAAAATCGGAAGGGTAATTGGGGTTTGACTAGGTTTTGGACACTGTCGAATAGACAGGGAAGCAAAAAATGAGAATTTCAGAAGCGGGGTGAAAGAATGGGAAAATTTGGCAGAGGGGGACAAAGAAGCAGAATTTGGAAATGAACTCTGTGGTAAAATTTGAAGGTGATTGGGTGAAATCTGAGGAAGTTATGAGAAACCCTAAAAATAAACAAATGTGGGATTTTGGGCTTTGGGAAGTGGAATTGGGGATAGGGTCCTCAAGAATGAAATATGCATAATGGGATTACAGGGGTTCCTTGGAAGTTTCAAGGGAAACGGAGCGGCTACGGCCCCATTTTTTTTTTATTTTTATTTTTTTTATTTTTTCAGTATGAAGCAGCTACAGCTCGGAAGGGATCTGAAACAGATAGATCTGCAACGACCTGAAAGTGAGCGGAAACAGAGGGATCTGAAACAGCGCCGAATGGATTGAAAACAACTGGATCTGGAATGGTTTTCAGAATGGATCTGAACAGCTGGATCTGAAACGGCGCAGCAGTGATCGACAACAGTTCAGCTGAAAATAGAGATGGACCCCAGGTATGTACGGCTTCCTAACAGTTCAGGTGTTTCATTTGGCCACCAATGTTGTCTGACGGCTTGCGTATTGCAGCATTACCCCTCACTCCATGGCTCAGGTAAAACTGATAACCGCTTGCCACAAATGACAGCTCTTGGTTTACCTCATAGGTGGGAACTAGTCAATCAGGTAGGGGTCGTTGCCCTTTTCACTGGCAGGTCCTCTCAGTGGGCCAGCTACTTTGGGGTTCTTGTGGTACTCCTCACAATGAGTTTTAGGGATTATGCCCAAGTACTTCCCACAGTTAAGTGGATAGGGATTATTCCCAAATCCGAAGCTGCAACAGATGCGAAAAAAAATTTGGCAGAAATTCCACCCAACGAGCCCAAGAAAGTGCTCTGATACCAGATGATACGAACCGTTACACCAAAACCTCGAGATGTTAGTGAAGGCTGCCCACCCACCTAGGTTCAAGTCACAGAGAGGGTGACAACGCCGGCATTGCAGTGTTCGCCCGGGGCTCGTATGGCGCAAAGGGGACACCACCATACAAGCGCACATCCAGCCCAGAGTCTGGACTGCGGAGCATGGTGGGATGTTAAGATCCTAGTGGGTGGCCTTCACTAACACCTCGAGGTTTTGGTGTAACGGTTCATATCATTTGGTATCAGATCCTCCACGAAGGTTCAAGTCACATAGCGGGTGGAAACATCGGCATTGCAGTGTTCACCTAGGGCTCGTATGGCGCAAAGGGGACACCACCGTACGAGCGCACATCCAGCCCAGAGTCTGGACTGCAGAGCGTGGTGGGATGTTAAGATCCTAGTGGGCGGCCTTCACTAACATCTCAAGGTTTTGGTGTAATAGTTCGTATCAGACGCGGTCGGAACGCAACTGCGGGCGTTAAAAGACGCGGTTTATGGTAGCTGAAGGGAAAAAAAACAATAAAATATTGCAGAAAATTAAAAACATTTAAAACTATAAAACTATAACAAGAAATTCAAAGGAACACAATGGGAGTCGCCAAAACAGTAGATAGGGTTTTCACCCTAGCTTGTGCAAATGAGAACCTACTAAGGAGAAGGGACTCCTTATTAGCAGTTCAAAAAAACATTAAATGAAAGACAATACATTAAAATGGTAATTATTCTAAAACATGTGCATAAAACAAAAAAGATAAGATAATAAAAAGGGTTTTT
The DNA here is from genome assembly GCA_027924585.1 of Larix kaempferi. NCBI lineage: Eukaryota > Viridiplantae > Streptophyta > Pinopsida > Pinales > Pinaceae > Larix > Larix kaempferi. Next base: position 10,898,209 of record BSBM01000485.1, on the reverse strand, counting down.
GTATTGATTATACCTCCAATGTGAAGGTTGGTGAAGCTCTTGCAGCAGTCCAGGAGGGTTGCTTCCAAGCTTCCAGCTTTACTCCTTTCTCTTTCTCCAAAGGGTTGGAAATGGGCCAAATGGGCACTCAAGGGTGAAAATAGCTCAAGGGTGAGCTAGGGTTTCAAGAATGATTTTGGCAGAGTAAGGGTGTATTTAACTGTGGATATGAAATGAGGGGCCTCCATCACCTATTTATAGGTTTTTAGTGGTGGAGTGCTGGCCCATGGTTTTGGGAACCATATGGTTTAGGTCAACTGTATAGGGTTTTTTCCTCCTTTTTTTATCTTTTTCCTCTTTTTTGTATTTTTGTATTCCCTTTTTAGAGGGTTTTTGCTATTTTGGAGGAATTTTGGATTATTTTGGGGGGAAAAGGGGTTTTTTGGCCTTTTGGAGGCTTTTTTAATGGTTTTGTGGCCTTTTGGAAGCTTTTTTGGCCTTTTGGAGACTTTTTAATGGATTTTAAGGTTCTGGAGGCAAATATGGTAGGAAATATGGACAAATGAGTCATGTAATGGGGTGGATGAGGTAGTGAGCACTTTTTGGGTGTTAACACGCACCATTTTCCCGGTCGGCGGTTGTTTGCTACGGTCCCTTTGTGAAAAGGCTTCTTTCCATGATCTGGATTTGGTGATGTCGGCTGAGAAGATTTCAACTTGTCGAAGTCGGCTGGTGCCTTCTTGTTGGGTGGTTGTCTTGATGTCAGATTTGTCGCGAAACGTGCTTTTCCTTTCTACTTGGTTCCAGTTTGCTAGCGTAGTGGAAAGAATCCGCAAGCATATTGATAGTCAGAAATTCCATCTCCTACTGAATGTACTGGGACAATCCGCTAACGTACTTCAAAACAAGCAATTTATCTTCTTCTTGGACGCCAAGTATTTCCGTGAGTCGATAGAAATTATCGGTGTAACTCTGTACTAATTGGTCTCATTAGAGAAATTTTGAGGTCAAAAAAGGGCCTCAAAACAAAGAAAATGTACTATAAAATACAACCAATCACATTCTAGTAGATGACATCATCCCCCTTGGTGAGGTGGCATTGCATGAGTTAAGAATGCTTATTTGTCAAATTTTCTATGGTGGATGAAAACACATAGTTAACCAAGGTAGTGGTGTAAGTACTTTTAAGTCATAAAGTAAAGTACTCATAATGATAGTCTTTTCATAAAATAATATTATTGTCATTTTCAAGTAAAGTACTCATAATGAATGTATTTTCACACTTTCACATAAAATAATATTATTGTCATTTTCAAGTGAAGTACTCTTAATTCATAAAGAAAGTCCTTTCACATTTTTTTATAAAATAATATATTATCATTTTTATGTTTTTAATTTTAAATTATGTATTCACTCCATTCTATTTAATAACATAATGTCAAACTAATAAAGAATAATAATAGATTTAATAAATAATAATAATAATAATAATAATAATAATAATGCAATGTGGATTATAATAATATTATTGACATTTTACATGTAAATAAATTCTCAATTAAATTACATTATTAAATTCATGAGAAAAGTACTAAATATAAAAAGTCAACATAAAATTTTGAAAAAAGCTCTTAAAAATGTTTTTTATTATTTAGTTTCATTTGCAAGTTCAAGACAAATAAATGTTAAAGGACAATACATTTTTGGGAATTTACAATGAATCTTAGTCACATCAATGTAGACTTATTTTATTAATTTTATTTCTAGTGAATTTTGAAAAGTAACTCAACCATGGTTATTTCATATTGTGCATAGAAAATAGTGTGGGAGGTGACTTGTCATATATACCTACCCCATAAAACCCCCAATTCATAATATTTAATATATCTCATATTTTTGTAGTACATCTCTTAGGAGGCCCTTTTTTGACCTCAAAATCTCTCTAATGTTCCATTTCCTTAGCTGCTACCATTTCTTATACTGCTACTCGAGGTATTTCAGTGGGTAAAATTCCTTTGGATGTGTTCGACGAATTTAACCCCATGTGTGGATGGGGTCTCCTCTTTTATCCATCTTTGTCAAGAGGTTCTCCCACCAGCAGTGCACGGAGTTTGACATCTTTAAGGATGCAATGGTGACTTTTTCAGCTTCAGAGAGTTGATTTACAACGTAATAGGATTCCAATTGTTGCACCCAATTGTCGATGGATTCCGCGTCAATCTTACCTTCAAGGTTCGGTATGTCCAGATTCATTTGCACTTTGAATTGGTTGATTTTATCGGAGTGAATTCTTGTCGAGGATCCTCTGGATGTTGAAGCAAATCGCAAGAGAATCTCGTTGAACTGGGAAAACATTTCATTTCATTGTCGAGCCAGAGCTTGCTCAATACGTTGTGTTGTCTTGTCGGCTGCATGTCTATCATTTGTTTCTTCTCTCATTTTTGGAGATCGCGTCTGCTTGGATTGTTGAGATTGCAAGCGAGTTTGAACCGGCATAAGAAAGGTAACTTCGAGAGAAGTGTATACACAGAACTTAAGCACGTACAAAACTGAGTGCTCTGATACCAATGATCCCGGTCGTGTCCAGGAAGCACGAGGGAGACAACAGCTCGACTGAATGAGTCGTCTTTGTTATGACAGAAGCTTAAATAAACAGAATGAGCAAAAGCAGGATTACGCAACTTAGATAAACACAAATACACACAGAAAATATGCAGGAATGCGAACTGGTCTTCTATTTAGATGTAAACAGAAAGATTCTGATGTATGTTACAATATTATACATACTTATATAGATTTCTGAGACGCCTTGGGTGCCTGCTCGTTACGTTCAATTACAAAGAATAAGTTAGAACAGTTTCAACAGTTCAAACCATTATAGTCGACTGGAAGACAGAGAGACAATCGGTCGAAGTTCGACAGTCTGTGGTCATATGTCGATGTCGCAAACCTATGGGGTTGCTAAACATGTCGAAGGTGCGGAATGTGTCGTAGTATGTCGAAGCCAAGACTCGTTGGAGTTGTGTTGAAATCAGATGCTATCAAAGTCGTCAAAGTCATGTTGAGTTGAAACTTATCGAAGTTGTATCGACATTGATGACTTGCCAATTATGATGCGGATCATTTGTTGTTTAACTTTGGCATATAGGTTCTAAATTTATCCATACTATGCGTATTGCATCTAGACTTTTTTTCCCTTATAATATTTAATATCACATTACATGCAAATGCTAGATTAGCCCTCTTTTTCTATGAAAAGTTGTTATGTTTCCATGATAGATCCTACCTCACATGGGACACCATAGCTAGCATCCTTTTTTTGCATTTTAGTGCCCATGCTGTGCTTTTCATAGGCTTGGGAGCCTTGGTATTCTTGTCATGACTTTGAGAAAAGTTGGATGTCTTTCTCTCTCATTTTCTGGATGTCCCCTATAAGGATTCCAATTTTGTCTCCAAGTTGTAACTACATTTACATCTACCCTTCTTGCAATTATGAGCCTAATGTTGGCTTTCATGCTTTTAGCTCATTATATAAGTCCTCATCTCTTATCTCATTCGCTATTCCTTGTAGCACTTTGTCTTTGCAACTTGTCACACATTTACCAGGAGGAAACACACCCTCAGTGTCATTATCTTGCTCATGTTCCTTGCATTTTGCATAGGTTTGTTCCTTGCGCTTGGAAATAGTATTTCTTGTTCTTGACACTCATTTCCCTCCTATGTATATACCATTATTTTATTCCTTTTCATGATTTAACAATTTGAAAATGACAAAAAATTAAATATTAGGGTGTGTGCAAGAAGATGAGGGTCACTTTAGATGCAATGCTACTTTTTTCAAATCTCGTTCCTGATACCTAAAACATAACGCGTTTCTGATATTTACCACCTGCCATGGTAAGACCCTGAGCCTAACATGTCATTGGACATGTAGGCTAGGTAACAATAACGCGTACGCGTTATGTAGTTAAAAAAACGCGTACGCGTTATGTATTTACAAATCGCGTACAGCGATATGTAAAACTAAAAATGAATTTAAAAACACAGTCGGCCGATTGCCGACCACCCGCGACACTCACGCATCAGAAACGCGAATAGAGGCGAAATTGACCCTGGATGAGGACGCTTTGTGGCCCACTCAACTATCCGTGTTGCTCGATTTAGCTGGAGGGGAGACAAATTCACCGGTGCATTCTCATCTAGTCAGGTAATTTATTCACCCAAATCATTTTTTTGTGATTTTTTAATCCAAATTACTATTTTTTTATTGTTTAACCTAGTTTTGTAATATTGATCAAATTGGGAATAACCCAATTTGTAATTAAATTCACACCTCAAAATGAAACCCTTTTCAAAAAACTCAAAACTTCATAATCAAACCAAAAATTGAAAAAATTAAAACTCCCCCCTTTCTACAATGTATTCATCTAAGTCACCCGACACGAGGACACGGGACACGAGTGTCCCCACCAGGCTTCAAATTTGAAGCCTTCAGGCCACTTCAAATTTTACCCACACGTCATAGAAGGCCACTTCAAATTTTACCATGCAAAAAAAAATTTAATTTCATGGTAAGCCCTTCAATAATTAAATTAACCACTACTGTTTAAAATTGCAACAGAAGGGTAGCTTCAAATTTCACCCATCAACAATTTTTAGTGGGAAATTGGGAATGCGGCTACTAGCTAGGTGACTTGGGAGTGGGACTCGCTTACTCTCCAATATCCACGTGTTCGATCATCCATGGATCATGGACCATTGGGCCTCTAATAATATCATTGAGCAACTTACGTGGACGGGCTTACACTGAGTAGCCCATGGCTTGAACGCTTCGAAGTTCTCGTGTTTGTAGCGAGCGCTTACGTGTTTAACACATTTAATGGCATCAACAAAATTATTAAACCTGGAAGGTGGCTCATACGTGTTGTTGCTAGTGGGCTTACCAAGTTACAAGTTATCACATACCAATTCGTGAATGCTGACTCCGTGAGTTAATTGAGTATTCAATGTATAATATATTATGTTAATATGCCCCCGCGAATTTGGCATTTCAGACAAAATCCACAATCCATAAACTTCTTGTAATGTTGCAGGTTGTTGCTCCTGCCCGTGGCCCCTACCTATAGACCTGTGTTTTCTTTGTTGTATCAAGTTAATTCTACCATCTACGGCTCCCAGCCTCACACCCTGTGTTTTCTTTGTTGTATCAAGTCAATCCTGCAGCTCCCAAGTTCCACCTTTTGTTTTCTTTGTTGTATCAAGTCAATGCTGGAATTCCATGCTTCCATGGCTCCGACCATATTGCATGAATAGAAACAAGCTTTTTCTTATACCCCTATTCCACTGTGGTTGAGCTACTTCCAAGTTCCACCTACCCTATCTCCTCCAGTCCTCCAGGATAGTTTGCGGAGCGAAGCTGGCAATGCCAGCCTGCCATAAACATATTTAAAGAAATTCGTTTTCTTTGAGGAGCTCAACTTCAAGGCTGACTAGATTTTTGACATCCTATGAATTTACAGGTCTGCTATATCCACTGAAAAATAAAGCCTCTCAACTTTACTACGTTAGTAAACATTGAAATTTTGATGTACTATTACATTTTCAAATGAAAAGAATAACTTATTATTAATAAAAAAATCAAATCATATTAATATATTAATGAATTTGAATTTAGCTTCCCAATTATATTAAAATAAATTATACATTTTAAATGATCCACAACCAAATATTATACTGAGAAGGAAATGGAAAAAAAGGAATTTCCTCAACACAACATGCTATTTCCTTATGATGATGCTTTTACGTTTATGATTACCAACCTTGGAATCAGGTTTGGTTATCCGAAGGTGTAATATCTTCTAAGCTAAGTCAATAGGTAGGGATGTTGGTATTGATATAATTATGACAAAGTTTTATAAAGGATTAGGAACAATTCCGTTGGCTTGTAGATGACATATTTATGGATAAAAAGCTTGTTGTTATGAGATAATGACATCATGCCTCAAAAACATGTCCCATACAATCTAATGTTAATGGGCGCTCTACATAGAAATTGGAATGTCAACATTTGTGAGTACAATAAATATGTGGATGATTTTGGCCTACTACAACTTTAATATATTGAGTGGATTGATAACCTTCACAATTATATAAGAGATTGTAGCTATGACTAGGAGGAGAGTTAACAATGCAACAAAATCAAGTAATCGAATTTTGTGCATAAAATGAACATAAGACTCCCACCAAATTTCACTGAATCTACGTCTTAACAAAAGAACTCATCGTTTCACGGGATTCCACCCCATCAATCCTTTTAACAGTAATGGCCATAACAGTTGCTACAACCCTAGCGCGAGAAAAATCAATCGAGCTATGCATGACAATACTTGAAACCAGACTTTTTGAACTCCCTATTACGTCATAGGAATCAATACTACTTTCTCCACAACATGTGGCACCCTCAATATCTTCCATCACCGCAATTTACATTTGATAAAAAACTTGTTCCCAAATAGTAATTACCCCATTCTTTGCTCTAAAAAGGCCTCGGTTAACCTAGAATCCAATCCATACAACATGAACACATCCATATATACACATAGAATAAATATTAATAAATTTCTCATAGCCCTTCAATAGTGTTCAATATCTCATAGCCCTTCATAGTGAAATGGGACCCCACCCTTCAAATTTGATCCCTGGTCCCCACTAGACACGGTGACCCCCGGAATTATGACACGTAGGACACGGTGACCCCCGGAATTAATATATTTTTAAAATATATTAAAATTTAAAAATATAGACATATAGATCATCCAATAAAATTTAACATTTACAATTACAAATATTCAATAGAAATTACATTTACAATTACAAATATGAAATATTCAATAGAAATTAGATCATTCACAAATCACAACACATTTGTCATTCACAATCACAAAACACAATGAGACATTGAGACACATAGATGCAAACTCATCACTGCCTTGATCCTCCTCCTCCATGCCTGAATCAACAAACTCATCACTGCCTTGATCCTCCTCCTCCATGCCTGAATCAACAAACTCATCACTGCCTTGATCCTCCTCCTCCTCCTCTCTGCCAATCTGACTAACTTACTTTTTAATTGTCAAATGTTTAATTTTAAGTTTTAAATGTATGTAAGTAAATGCCATTAAATTGCTTATGTGAGTTTGATTTAATACATGTTCAATTTTGAAGAGACGTCATTATATACCATGTATATGTTTCTAATGATTTTCGTATTAATGTCTTTATTGCAGTTGCGGCTATGGATGCCAATGCCGAAATATTGATTGAGCTTGCCCAATTGAGGGGCATAAGTGAAGCTTTTAGTGGTGGCGACGGGATTCGCCGTTCACTTGCATCAACCTTGGATGCAATTGTGGACACAATTTCACAATCTACGAATGTCCTATATGATATTGCATCTTACAGAGAAAGAAAAAGACAACAATATGCTGATGGACTAGATTACAATGCAGTAAAAAAGTTGAAAATATCCAAAGAGGTTATATTTGCATTGTTTAGGGACCCTCGGACGGGGGAAATCCCTAATGCAAGCAAGCCGCATATCTCCATTGAGTGGTGCACGTTTCAACCATTTGTTGATAACTGGATGGACAGATGGTACATGGTTTTTGATATGCCACCACACAACAACAGGGAAATTCCCTTATATTTCCTTCGAAAGATGTATGCAGAGTTCGTGTTGCATAAACACGTTAACTATTTTGACATCTTACAGTTCCAGGGGATCGGTGGGGGGATGCCCCAAAACCGACCCAATGCCAGGCTTCGAGACCAGGATCGCCCTATCCCTGCACCTCGCAGGCAGTTGCCTGGGCCAGATGTCCCACCAGCACATCGCATTATTCCGCAGACACGGGATGCATTTTTGAGTTTGGCACGGACGGTTGTTCGCCATGGCAGGATGGTTCAACATATGGGTGAGGAAGGGACATCTGTCCCTGGTGTGGTACATACACCAGCTCGTCACCATGCAGGACCATCAGCTAGTGCAGGACCATCTAGACCATCCACTAGTGCAGGACCATCAGGACCGTCCACTAGTGCAGGACCATCAGCTATTCCCCATCCTAGTACTGATCCTCACGAGTGCACGTCATGTGGTCGTCCCTGCTATGGTATTGCATCAGATGTTTCCTTTAGTGGCTTTTTGAGAGAGGTATCTTGATGGTTAATTGTAATAAATTCTTCATTTATTTTCGTCTTTGTACACATATATATAGTTTGAGCTAATATATTAATTTTGTGAACTTGCAGTTGATGATGATTACCGGCAGTGACGCCCCAGAGCCGGATGTTCCAGACTCGACAGGGGGGCATGATGCTACCCATTCGGCAGGCCCATCTTATATACCACCTATTGCCGTATCTCACACCGAGGTAAACATTTTAAAATTTCAGTTTTTTAATACTTGTTAATTTGTTAATTTCCACATACTTTACATTTTAGTTCATTAATGCTATATACGGTCTAATATTTACAATTATTAAACTTGCAGATGGCAGATCCTTCACAGGGGCAAGGTAATGTGGAGGTAGTGCCCATGGTCATACCGTCCCCTGAAACGTCTGGGCTCCAGGTAAACAATTAAAAATGACATTTTTTAAATACATGTTTGTTTGTTGAATCATGCATGTCTAACTACATGAACACTTGCTGACTGTAGGCACCATCCGACACATCTGGCCCATTGCCTGGATTTGCATCTCCCTCCAGGCCATTCGTGAACAAGGGTCGTGTGTATGTGAGGCGTTCTACTCCGAGAAAGACTCCAGCTGCCCACGACCATGGGCTTACTCACACCACGGTAATGTATATCCTTCGATGATATTTGTTGTTTAACTTGAAATCCAGTGCATAAATCATTTTTGTTAATGTTTGAATTGCATGTTTACTGCAACAGGAACCCGAGTTGTCTGCTGAGAACCTTGCATCGATGGTTGATGCAGCAGTTAGTGTCGCATCTGCAGTGGCGACTGATCACACACAGGTATGTAACTATTTCAACATTATCTTTACATAGTTTATTATTGTTGGACCTATTGTTTATTCATGCATTTCTAACTATTTCAACATTTTTTCATTGTAGCCACCACCAGCAGGAGCAGTGCCTGGCCCCCCTGGTTCAACCATCCTGGATGTTCAACCGACGGCTCCATCTGCTACACAAGCAACACAATCTCCTTTGTCAGTTGAGGTGAGATGTCCTTCAGTGACCAAGTGTTTCATGCACTTTCCATGCACCAGTTGATAATTGTTGAGATAATGTATTAGTGTACATAGTTAGTTGAATTTAACAATTGATATTTAATTTGCAGGATCCAGGGATGCACATTGATCCTAGGGATGTGCCTAGAGGATCAACGTCGGGAAAGAACAAGAGAAAGCTTGAGTTTTGATAGTTTTGGATAGTTTTGGACACATGTGCTTTTGGATACTTTTGTATATATATGTACTTTTCGATACATTTAGTTTTGGAGACATGTACATTGACTTTATTGTGCATGTACTTTTGGAGACATGTACATTGACTTCATTGGATACATGTACTTTTCGATACTTTTGGATATACATGTACTTTTGGAGACATGCACTTTTGGAGACTTTTGGATATACATGTACTTTTGGAGACATGCACTTTTGGATATATATGTACTTTTGGATACATGTACTTGTGTCATTCTAATGTGTTGATTTGTGTGGATTATCTATTACTCATGAATGCACTATGTCAAAAGAACAAACTATTATATTCAAAGGTTTCAACGAATTCACTACATGCATGCACTAATTGGTATCTAATTAAAATTTGTGATTTTGGATGATCATTACAAGTTATGTCAAAGTTCTTGCTCGTGTAATTTAATCAAACTAAATGCAATACAATGTTTTCAAGGTTTCAACGAACTCACTCATGCACACCCATTGCCATCAACTACCAATGAAAGTCTAACATTATGAGGTTCTTCTTAAAAAATGGGTAATATTTCCTTGATGATCGTAAATTGAGAACCATTTGTAGCCACTCATATAATACCATCTTCACTTATCTTTGTACATGATAATCCATATAATGTGCTATGTTTTTTAACCTAAACAATCATCAAAAACCTAGAATTATAGGGATATGACAAAGAACCTTATGGGGCACCTTATATATTAACCTTGTGTATACATTAGGATCTTTGTCATACCATTGTTTGAAATGTCATTCAATACCTTCAATTTTATCAACATCAAATTAGTAGACAAAGTAACCCATCTTTGATCTCTTGTATAGGCCTTTGTGTGCCTTATCAATAAGATGTACATCATGAATATTATCATAGGTCTCATACATAGGTGCATCCTCATCCATGCAAACAAAGGTGTCATGGATCAACCTATTATCCCTTTATTCTCAATAATATTAGTATCATTATCTTCCATAGGATCAAATTCAACTCCATCACCCCCATTATTACTACTCTAAATTACAGCCTTAGGAGTTTTGATCATGTGTTTTTGTCTCTTTAGGAGTTTTGAAATATTATACTCTTTCAAAAATAATATGGAAGTTCAAATATTTAAAAGTGGCTTAAATTATAAAATGGGCGGAAATTCACCAAGTGTCCCTGAACGGCATTTTCATGCGACTTGCAACTCGACATAAATCGGAAACCGGACGTCGGACCGACGAACCGTCGACTCCTTTGGTCTCCTGGCGTGCGATTACCTCTAGGGGGCCCTCTCCCTCGTCTCCCCATGGCCCAGTGGCTTCATTGTGCATTCATTTCGTAAACTAGGGTTTTGCTCAGTTTAATTGCATGCAATCTCGCATTGGTGGGTCAACTTTGCAAAAACCTCCCCCGAGCCAGTGTTGGCAGTGTTCCCACGTCGGCATTGCCCACACACACTTGCGGGAGCCAACGACATGCAATCTTCTTGCTCCGTTTGCTTTTTGGCTCCCGGACGGAAATTCACCAAGTGTCCCTGAACGGCATTTTCATGCGACTTGCAACTCGACATAACTCGAAAACCGGACGTCGGACCGACGAACCGTCGACTCCGTTGGTCTCCTGGCGTGCGATTACCTCTAGGGGGCCCTCTCCCTCGTCTCCCCATGGCCCAGTGGCTTCATTGTGCATTCATTTCGTAAACTAGGGTTTTGCTCAGTTTAATTGCATGCAATCTCGCATTGGTGGGTCAACTCTGCAAAAACCTCCCCTGAGCCAGTATTGGCAGTGTTCCCACGTCGGCATTGCCCACACACACTTGCGGGAGCCAACGGCACGCAATCTTCTTGCTCCGTTTGCTTTTTGGCTCCCGGACGGAAATTCACCAAGTGTCCCTGAACGGCATTTTCATGCGACTTGCAACTCGACATAACTCGGAAACCGGACGTCGGACCGACGAACCGTCGACTCCGTTGGTCTCCTGGCGTGCGATTACCTCTAGGGGGCCCTCTCCCTCGTCTCCCCATGGCCCAGTGGCTTCATTGTGCATTCATTTCGTAAACTAGGGTTTTGCTCAGTGTAATTGCATGCAATCTCGCATTGGTAGGTCAACTCTGCAAAAACCTCCCCCGAGCCAGTGTTGGCAGTGTTCCCACGTCGGCATTGCCCACACACACTTGCGGGAGCCAACGGCACGCAATCTTCCTGCTCCGTTTGCTTTTTGGCTCCCGGACGGAAATTCACCAAGTGTCCCTGAACGGCATTTTCATGCGACTTGCAACTCGACATAACTCGGAAACCGGACGTCGGACCGACGAACCGTCGACTCCGTTGGTCTCCTGGCATGCGATTACCTCTAGGGGGCCCTCTCCCTCGTCTCCCCATGGCCCAGTGGCTTCATTGTGCATTCATTTCGTAAACTAGGGTTTTGCTCAGTGTGGGAGTGTGCAATTTTTGCACACAGGGGTCAACTTTGGAAAATCATCCACCGGGCAAGTATGGCTAGTGTTCCTAGCCCGAACCTATCTAGACACACCTGCAGGACTCCCCGGAACCCAGTTTTGTTGCATGGTTGGAGTTCTATGCCCCCGGTAGGTATCCAGCAGGTGTCCCTGAAGGCCTTCTGGTAGTGAGACGGGACGAGCCATAGAATGAAGACCGTGGCTCGGATCGACGAACCGTTGACTCTGTTGGATTCAGCACACCGGGATAGTGCCAGGGATGCCCCTCCCCTCCTACCCGGTGGCCCATGTGTCACCTTGCAGGTCCATCTTGGAAACTAGGGTTTTGCTCAGTGTGGGAGTGTGCAATTTTTGCACACGGGGGTCAACTTTGGAAAATCATCCACCGGGCAAGTATGGCTAGTGTTCCTAGCCCGAACCTGTCTAGACACACCTGCAGGTCTCCCCGGAACCCGGTTTTGTTGCATGGTTGGAGTTCTATGCCCCCGGTAGGTATCCAGCAGGTGTCCCTGAAGGCCTTCTGGTAGTGAGACGGGACGAGCCATACAATGAAGACCGTGGCTCGGATCGACGAACCGTCGACTCCGTTGGATTCAGCACACCGGGATAGTGCCAGGGGTGCCCCTCCCCTCCTACCCGGTGGCCCATGTGTCACCTTGCAGGTCCATCTTTGAAACTAGGGTTTTGCTCAGTGTGGGAGTGTGCAATTTTTGCACACGGGGGTCAACTTTGGAAAATCATCCACCGGGCGGGTATGGCTAGTGTTCCTAGCCCGAACCTGCCTAGACACTTTGGAAACTAGGGTTTTGCAGTTCCATGATGATGATGAAGATGTTGATGATGATGGCTTGGTCTAAGGTGGTGCTCTCAACTAGCTAATTCATTATGAAATATTTAACAAGACATGAATTAAATTTAATATAAGTGTATTGTTTAATATAGTGAGCATGAATTGAATTAATTTTGTTGGGTGAAGCCAATAACCAACATGATGAACATAATATAATTTTAGGGTTTACTGATCATATGTAAAAAATGGATTAAAAAACACAATTATTATAATTTTAGTTTAATGTTTATCCACTTTAATCCATATATTTTTTAGTTTTGACTATGAATACACAATAATTATTATATATATATGTGTGTGTTTTTGTGTGGATAACTTAGAGATGTATAATAAAAATGGGTAAAAGGTGGTTGTCACTAGAGACTTTCATAGTTGTATAGTGAAAATGTAATAGCTATTAAAATTTGGATTAGAAAATTATTAAAGAAAATAAATTATATAGAAATGGGTAAAAGGTGGTTGTCGCTAGATTAAGAGAGACTTTCATAGTTGTATAGTGTACAATTGTCTAGTGGTTATGGCAGTGATGTGTAAAATCTTATGATCACATGAAAGAGATCACAAATAGGTTCATAAAACTAAGAACAACAATACTTTGAGCAATTTTTCAAAGGAAACTAGAATAGAGCCAGTAAAGAGAAAAAAATACTAAAAACTTGATTTCATACTAAAATGAATGAAAAATGGTTTTACATAAAGAAATTTGAATTACTCAAGGAACCAATTCGATTGTCTAGTGAATCATAAGGATTTAGTTGGGCTTAACATAGAGCTTAAATGCCCTTAAATTTAGCTAAGCAACCTCTCAAACATGATTAATATATGGTTTACTGATCATATGAACATAATATAATTTTAATCCATCTCTTGTAAATTTGGCATATCAAGAACGCAAAATTGACATATTCATATGAAACATACATGTGAAAATTGAGCATATATCAATATTCAATTACAAATAGTGAAAATAGTATAGTATTAAAAGTATGTAACGTACCTCATCATGCTAGATCCCACCTATTATCATACAACCAAGCCCTCCGGATCATCTCTTATACTGATGGTCTCCATTAGTCTCTCGTGCTCTGTATCCGGTAAGAAGTAGCGTACCTTCGATGTATTTCGACTAGGCATTGTTCGTACCTGAAGGTTTGTGCCAATGATTAAGTTGGTAAAGTGATATACACTTGCACCTGGTTTGTAATCCCTGTAAACATATCCACCCTTCTTTCTTCCATTGTTGTCCCGTGTCAAGTATTCACCTTTAACAACCATAGACCCAGTTGGAAAGTGGTTGTTTTCATCGTCAGTCATGGACACAATGAGGGTTTGCTTTCCATCTATACAGCGTGCCAACCAGTATTCATCACCCCATTCAGTATCTTTTGAGGCAACCACTGCGTATATGTGCCCTGCATTATATGATTGTAGGTATATGATCAAAATATTTTTCGTGCGATACAAGGCCATTAATGTGCATTTGAAGACTACGTAAACAAACAAAAAATGTTAAGGAAATGCATCATACCGGGTTGTACAAGGTCTGAGACATGATCAAAATCTGCAGAAATAGATGATTGGTCTTCTTCCAACGGATTTAACTCAACAATTGCACGCTGATCAAGTGGAAGTGATATGCGATCCCATCCATCAACCCAATCCAATGATTCACACCCATCCCAGTCACCATCACAACAAGGCGGGCAAAAACAAGCAAGTTTTCTGGTCCAAATTTCAAATACTGGGTTATCAGAGCTTCGAACCGAATGAAAGCCACGAGTCCCAGGCACAGTCTTGCATTCCCATGCATGTGAACGATCTATGTCTACCACCTCCCAAAAAAATCTCTCCACATGTCTCTTTCTTGTGGATTCTACTCGCATAGTTGATTCCTCTCCCATTACTGACGTGCACCACCTGACTATAGATTGAGCATTTAGAATAGTAGATTCTGTAGATACTTTCAATTCCTCTCTTCGTAGGGCTGTTTTGACACATGCTCCGGCTCCATCATGCTCTCCTTTACCATGCCCAGTCTCAAAATAGTTCCACATATGTGGCACTTTGTAGTTTTTATGCAATGAACACAACCACTGAAATATGCGTGCATTTTTGAACTGACCAGCACACCCATCAGACCAAATCCAGTGTCGGTCCATCTGTATGTTCCTTCCCTTCAAGTGATCATAGAACATGATGAAGCAATGACGTACATAGTGGAAGTCGTGGCACCTATCATCACTTATGTAGAAGTGATATTCCTTCAGAATTTCTCTTTGCTCTTTAGTGCTATTTGGGCCATGCCTGTATGTGATATGGACCATCAAGGAAACCTGCTCAGAGTGATAATACTGACTTTGGATCTCATTTTGAGGTTGCAGAGTGTAGTTCTCGGCAAAATCAACAACTGAAAGTATAGTACCAAGGGGAAATGTATCTCTGCATATTCTAAACTTCTCATCCTGCCATCGTGCCACGTGGACATGCTGAACATATTGATGTGTCTTTTCAATAAATTCCTTGATGAAGTCACTAACTTGTACCTGGTGACACAAAATGATCTCAATGTCAGTTTTTTGTTGTAAGTAAGGATCGAAATGTAACCGTTACAACATAATTTTATAGATATAAATGCATACCTGAGATGTCACCAATTGTATTTTTTTGCTTTCTTTCCCTGGGACTATTTCATAGTTGATATATTTGAAACTTTTCATGTCTGTAACCATTTTCCCAAATTCACTGTCTCCATTCTCGTGCATACATTGGCTCAATAATGCCATTCCAGCACAGTTGGAGCATGTTCCATCCAAACAAGATTTTGCATAGTATGTTTGCCCCTCGGGCCTATTGCACATGATGCTATGAATGAATTCTCTTGATGAAGTCGGTGGTATTGTCATGGAGCAATCCTGCACAATGTTAGTATGCAACACACTACGAATGTACAAAAATGTTTCATAGTAATATTCATATTCTACATGGTATCTACAACAACAAGTGTTACGAAGAGTATTTATTCTAACATACCATGGATTACATTTCTCAAAAGATCTTTGCCCCAAGTTCAATTGTCTATGCTCAATCTTAAATTTTTCGTAAAGCTCTGTCTGTGTTATATCAAGAAGATGCTTAGTATGTGGCTCACGATCCTTTGAACCCCTTCTTAGTTTTAGTACATCCTTTCGGTTTGAAGAAGGCCTTGTGTGATCATGCCAAAAACTATGCACTAGTCCCTTTACTGCATCAACTAGCTTCATGTCACGACGTGGCAACCGACCAACAAAGGCCCAAAAATCTGTCTGATCGGTTGTGTCAAGATGTTCTCTTCTAATAGAATACCTACGGAGGGTTTTTACATTCAAATTAACTAGTTTGGATGTAGGCCTGAGAATACGAAGGGCCCTGGTGTTCTTATCTGCAATTGATTGTGACAACACACGACGAGCAGCATTGCGGTCCTTTGAACGTGTGTTCTTACCAATTTTACCAAATGCATCTACTAGGCTTTTAACTATATGAGAACTTGGTTCAGAATTCTTTATCATCTTTATCCCTAACTTTTTCCTAACAACATTCATGCTCCTATATTTTAACAATGATAAAAATAATCTACATTTATCTCCATCACATTTAGAAACAAAATATTTATCAAGTATCTGTTGAGTTTGATAAGCAATACTACGTTTAGATAGCGTACCTTCAATGGAATTCATAAGTCTTTCATCAACTTGTATACGCTTCGGAGTTCTTCGACGTGTGCTTGCTAATGGAGGTAAGGGGGTTGGAATTGTACCATGTAGCGCATCACCAAGACGCTCTGGCGTTTCAGTAGTAGCTTGGTGTCCTTCATTCTCTTCCTGGTAGTTGGATGGTGGAAGTCCAACATCCTCATCCATGGTCTGTGGAAGTCCAACATCCTCATCGATGGTGTGGATAACATTCTCTTCTTCAACAGTAGGAAAAATGTCCAACGCCTCTCTGACTTCATCGCTTGTATAACCACATCCGGATAGCAAATTGTGTGTTTCTTCGTGAGCTTCATCTTGAGATGGTAACTTATCACTTTGACTTGAAGTGGGAATTGAAACATCCCCTAATGAGAACCTACGTTTTGCTTCTTGATTACTTCCATGGGGTGCTTGTTCAACAACTATTGTGGAAATTGAAGGTCCCTCTTGTCGTGGATTAATAGGATGAACCATGGTATCCTCTACAATTGGATTTGGATTAGTTTCCAAAGAAAGCCTCCGATTCATCATGTATATTCTTTTCTTTTCATTCTCTTCTTCAATGACTTCTTGAGGTCTCTTCTTCCTTGTTGATTTGTTTACTCGGTTACGTGCATTCCCCATCACCACAATGATCAATTCAATATAGTTTGTTTTTGTTGCTCCTCAATTACAAGCTCTTCAATAATAAGCAAATGGAAGTTCTTCCTTGTTGGTCTTGAAGCTTGATATCTTACCTTGTGTGCTCCTCAAATATAGGCAAAATGAATCTTTCAAAGGCCTTATCTTTGGTGTTCTTCAATTGGAGATTCTTCAAGCTTGCTAATTATTTTCTTCAAATATGGCCATATAACCCAACACCACAGTGAGCAACCATGAAAGATGTCCTCAATGCTGCACCTGCATAAAAAAAAATGATGGAGTTGGTGTAGAATGTGAAAATTTTCAGACGCGGGCTCGTGCTGTTCGAAAAATCGCGGGATTGTTGCTTTCGTTCGGACAGAGTGAAGTTGCTCTCGGACAGCAACAGTCCATTATTTCTGGAGTTCCAAAACGCGTACGCATTATATAAATATAAAACGCGTGCGCGATATGTAGTGAACAAACGCGAACGCGATATAGTCAAGCACAATAAATAGGTTAGGTGCACGGCTAGGGCAACGAACAAAATCAAAGAAAACTAATAATTTATATGATTGCATACAAAACAAATGTTTTGTATGGTTTAATACCCCCTAGCTCTCTCCCAATAATCCCTAGATACCCCCTATCTCTTTCTAAATATCTGTCCCTCATTCTCCCTACATGTTTCTTTCATGTTTCTTTCTCTCCCTTCAGCCATGTCTCTACCACCCCACTCTCCATCTCTCCACCTTCTCTTTATCTTCGTCATTATCCCTCCCTATAGCACTCTCTCCCTTCTTCTCCCTTAATCACTAACCCTCTACGCCTTTATCCCTCCCCCCTGCCCTCTCTGTCTTACCTTGTTCCTAGAGCCCCTCCCCCATAAAGGCCTTTAGACCCTCTTCTAAATATTAATCCCTAAGTGCATAAGTGCACAAGATGATGAGGAGGAGGAGGGTGATGACAATGAAGATGATCATGATGTAGATGAAGATGATAAAGATGATGAGGAGGAGGAGGGTGATGACAATGAAGATGATCATGATGCAGATGAAGATGATAAAGATGATAATGTTGATGAAGATGATGGTGATGATGATGAAGATGTTGATGATGATGGTGATGAAGATGTTGATGATGATGGTGATGATGATGGTGATGAAGATGATGGTGACATGATGGAGATGTTGATCTGATGAGGAAGATGATGATGATGATGGTGATGATGGTGATGATGATGAAGATGTTGATGAGGACGATGATGGAGATGAAGATGATGATGATGAAGAAGATGATGATGATGGAGATGTTGTGTTGATGGGGAACCTAGAGATGACAATGATGATGAAGATGGTGATGGTGATGGTGATGGTGATGGTGATGACGATGAAGATTTTGATGATGATGCTGATGGCGATGATGATGAAGATGTTGACGATGATGGTGATGGTGATGTTTAGATGATGATCATGATGATGTTGTGAAGATCATGATGGTGATGATGGTGATGATGATGGAGAAAATGACGATGATGGATATGTTGATGAGGAACCTGCATATGCCAATGATGACGATGATGGAGATGTTGATGAGGAACCTACAGATGCCAATGATGATGGTGATGACGATGAAGATGTTGATGATGATGGTGTTGGTAATGATGATGATGATGATGATGATGATGATGAAGATGAAGATGATGGTGACATGATGGAGATGTTGATCTGATGAGGAAGATGATGATGATGATGATGGTGATGATGATGAAGATGTTGATGACGATGATGATGGTGATGAAGATGATGATGATGAAGAAGATGACGATGATGATGGTGATGAAGATGATGATGATGAAGAAGATGACGATGATGGAGATGTGTTGATGGGGAACCTAGAGATGACAATGATGATGAAGATGGTGATGGTGATGACGATGAAGATTTTGATGATGATGCTGATGCTGATGATGATGCTGATGATGATGATGATGATGATGAAGATGTTGACGATGATGGTGATGGTGATGTTCAGATGGTGATGATGATGATGATGGAGATGTTGATGAGGAAGGGGGAGATGACAATGATGATGAAGATGTTTATGGTCATGAAGATGATGATGATGGTGATGGTGATGATGATGGAGATGATGGAGATGATGGAGATGGCGATGAATATGATGATGATGATGATGATGGTGAAGATGATGAAGAAGATGACGATGATGGAGATGTTGACCTGATGACGATGAAGATGATGATTATGGTGATGATGATGAAGATGTTGATGCTACTGATGATGGTGATGAAGATGATGATGATGGAGAAGATGATAATGATGGAGATGTTGATGAGGAACCTACAAATGCCAATGATGATGATGATGATGATGGTGATGACAATGAAGATGTTGATGATGATGGTGATGGTAATGATGATGAAGATGATGATGATGATGGTGATGGTGATGGTGATGTTTAGATGATGATGTTCAGAAGATGATGGTGACATGATGGATATGTTGATCTGATTCAAGGAAGATAATGATGATGATGATGATGGTGATGATGATGAAGATGTTGATGATGATGATGATGGTGATGAAGATGATGATGATGAAGAAGATGATGATGATGGAGATGTTGATGTTGATGGGGAACCTAGAGATGACAATGATGATGAATATGGTGATGGTGATGGTGATGGTGATGATGATGAAGATTTTGATGATGATGGTGATGGTGATGATGATGAAGATGTTGATGATGATGGTGATGGTGATGTTTAGATGATGATCATGATGATGATAATGATGATGGAGATTTTGATTTGATGAGGAATATGATGATGATGATGATGATGGTGATGATGATGAAGATGTTGATGATGACGATGATGGTCATGAAGATGATGATGATGAAGAATATGATGCTGATGGAGAATATGATGCTCACAACTCCCTCTAGTCTCTCTCTCCCCAACCATCAATCTCTCTCTCTCTCTCTCTGTCTCTCTCTCTCTCTCAAACACACACACATACACACACATTATGTCACTTTCCATTCTCAAACCCATACCCCCTCCATCCATATCTATCTCCAACTTTCTCCCTCCATCCCTCACCCTACCTTCTCTCCCTCCCTCTCTCATCGCCTGTCTCTCACCTTCTATCCCTCCCTCATCTTTCCCTCAACCTATCCCAATCTCTCCATCACTCCCTCTCTCTCCATCGCCACCACTCTCTGCATGTCTCCCACCAACACTTTCTGTCCCTCCCTTCCTATCTCTTATTTCGTTCTATCCCCATCTATCTCTCACTCCCTCCAAATCCATTCCTCCCCATTGTCCCTCTCCCTCCCTCGCTCTATGTCTCTCCCCCCCTTGTATTCTTTATTTCTCTCTCACATCCCCCTTGCCTCCATCCATTCCCCCTTGTCACTCAAGTATCACTTTCAACTTCTAACCCTATACCTCTTCAGAACCTATTCTACTCCTAATAGTGCTCTCAAGCTCCACTTCCCTTCACCCCCTATAGCCCATCATGTTCTCATTCCCTTCATCTCTCCCCACTCAAGCTTCCAACATCCTTCTAAGCCCTTGACCCTTTCCCACCGCTATTAAATATTAACCATAGATTCCCTTGACCCTTCCCCACCCCTTCTCAAATATTAAACAAAATTTCCCTTGACTTCTACACCCCCTCTTTCTCAAGTATTAAACATGTATTTTATGATTTGAATAACGCGAGCGCGTTTTGTAACTATATAACGCGTACGTGTTATGTAGTTATATAACGCGTACGCGTTAATTATTGATATAACGCGCACGCGTTATTTAGTTATATAACGCGTACGCGTTATTTAAATCTAAAAGCGCGGCAATATTTTTGAATTTAAACAGGCCGAGTCACATGCTCACATGTCAACAATAATCCTATGTGTATGCTTTGGAGTTTGCTTCGGTAATTCCAAACCTGTGCTATGTTAATGAAAAACCAAAGCTAATTGGGTATTTCTTCCCGTTTCTGGAGAAGCCTGTGCTTAGCCACTCGTTACAATATGCTACACAGAGTCATTTTTGACGAAATCTTAGACACAAATAGCATTTTTTCTGCAGATTCCAAATATGTAACTTTTATTTTGAAATATTAATTTTTCCTATTTTCTTTCAATTTCTTTTCTGTCCTACCTCCTTAACTCGTGAAACACATTGTTAGTGTTTCTTCCATAACTTTTTCAATTCTCAATCATTTCAAAAAAAAATTGTATGGTGCACAAGAGGACACTAACCTCCACGTTCTATGAAAAACCCATTTCAAGAATTTTGCATTAAGACCTTCAAAGGCTCTACCCACAAAAGATGTACTATTTTTGAGGTTTGATCACTTAGACAATTATAAAAAAATTATAAAATTACTAATTTAATTTTCGAAAAATAATGGCGCACAAGTGCTATGTGTTCTCTACATGCATGCCGATTTTTGTAGCTTGATTCCATCATTTAGGCCCTCAAAGGCTCTACCCACAAAAACATATACCTTATCATTTGCCTGAAAAATAAAAAGTGTCTGTTAGGAAAACTGAAACTTGACATAGCTATGCAAATTTTCAATACATAAAAGTTATATATTCAGAAACGTGATTCAATTTCCTACATTTCATCTTTTTTACTCAATGCAAGATATTTTCCGTAAGTAAATCAAAAAATCCAAGTAAGTTGAGGGATGCCTGCTTTTTCAGTTTTCTATTGCATCTAACGTGCCAAAAGTGACCCTCATTAGCTTGCACTGACCCATTATTAAAAAAAGGAGAAGGGAAGGGAGTGAACCCCACTGTATATTAACTAGTGGAATCTAGTTGTGTCATCCTTGAATAGAGCACCATGTTGAGCCTGTCAACCACATCAGGTTATAGTTTTTTACCTTAATATTTGAACAATGATTTTAGAGTTAGTACTCCTCCGGTTGGTTACTCTTCCCGTCATATGGAGAATCTGTCACTGTCTCCTACATTGCAGATTTACATCCTTGTCCCTTTGTGTTGTAAGTTTCCTAAGTCACTTTTGTGTCATGCTCACTATTTAAGGATGTATCCTATGTTGTCCATTCATCAAATTCCCTTGACTGTTAAGCAACACATTTACAAAAAAGAGCATGAAAATTATAGAAATAGATCTAAAAGAGTACTCCATGCCTTAATAATGAAGAAAATAGATGAATAGCAAGCCTCTTTTAGGGGGAAACCTCCTTATACAATGTACTGAGTACACAAGACAAGACAAAACTAGATGCTCCAAATGAAAAGGTCTATTTTATATATGTAGGAGACTAAGAAGTACAATTCCAACTAATTGACCAAGCCGACGCAACTAATATAACCATACTAATGATAATTACAACTAATGGACCAAGCCAACGTAAAAAATAATGTAATGTGACCAATATAAGTGGAAATGTGCCCACATTTAGGGATTAACATGCCCCTCCCCTTCATATAAGTGTTGTGCTCAACACTTGGTTAGGTGTGGATGCTTCTGTATGAAGGAATCATCTTCCCATGTCGAATCTTCAATTGGAAAGTTCTTCCATTTGATGAGGTACTCTGTAATAGCCCGTGCTAGGAACATAAAAATAATAATAAATATATATACATTAAATAATAATTAATAATAAATAAATATTAAATGTAATTCAATGAGGAGTTGTGAATCCTCAATAAGTGATTCCCAAGCAATAATTAAGAAGGACACTCATTCTAATTTATACATAATCTATTATTCATCAATTATAAAATATGTAGCTTTTCAAGAATTCATGGGAGTTATAGAATTATTTGTGGGTTTCATAAGTTTATATCACTTCAAGTGGTATCAGAGCCTGTTCGGCTCTTAGGATCCTCAGCTCCTCTCATTCATCCTTCACTCCCATCATTCCCTTCTGCCATTCTGCCATCCCTCCTTCACATTGGCACACCCTTCCAGCCTCCTCTCCTCCTCTACGGATCCTCCCATCCACTACACCCATGCCTCCTTGCACACTCCCTGCAGGCTCACACGCCTACTTGCAAACTCCATTCCCCACACTCCACGATCCCGTCTCTCTCCACTACTGCCACCTACTTTGTCGTCCACCTTTCATCCCCTCTCCCACCTCCTTTTCCACTCATCTCCCACCGTATACTCCTTCGCTGCACTCCATCTCCTTCCTCACCCATCTTCCCTTCTTGCACCCACTATACTCATTCGCCACACCCCCCACTGACCATATCCACATCCACTTCACTCCATCCCCAATCTCTTCATCCTATCCTACTGCACATCCATCATGTTCTCCTATGTGCGCTCCCCATATCTCTGCCTCATTCTCTCATTGCTATGCCCTATGCCTCAGCCCTCACGACCTTAGTCTCTCCAGCTTACCCTTGTATCCACTCACCTCTACGATCCCTCTCTCACGCACATTTCTCCTCCCACCTCCCTCTGCGCCTGCTAATCCCCCTCTGTACTCCTTCACGCATGCACCCCATCCAAATCCACACACCACCACCCCTTCTTTTGTTCCATCTCCTCCACTGCCCCCACACAAACTCCCTTCGCACTCTCTAAAACCCCTACATGTCGTATCTCCTCCCTCTGCACAATTCAACTCCATAACCCCGCCCTTCTCCTCCCTGTGTCCTCTCCATAACCCCGCCCTTCTCCTCCCCGCGTCCTCTCCATAACCCCGCCCTTCTCCTCCCCGCTTCCTCTCCATAACCCCGCCCTTCTCCTCCCCGTGTCCTCTCCCAAGCTCCCCTCACCACTTCCTCCACGCCTTCCTCATTCACTGCACGTTTTCCCCACCACCTGCACATGCCACCTTTGCGCTACTGTCCAGCCTCATCGCCATCCATTTCCACATCCACACGCTCCCACACCTACTCTTCAATTCCACAACACCATTTCCCACTCCTCCAACGCATCATCTCTCTTGGGGTTTCAAAAAGCCTAATTTACAAAATAATTAAATTTTTATAATAATAGTAAAAATTATATTATAAAAGTCTCATTATTTTTAAAATAAAAATTATTAATAATAACCTTATTAATAATAATATTATTAGTTAATACCCAAAAATTGTAGATATTAGTAGACACAAATGTCTTCAAGACATGACAGGCATGACAACTTGGATGCAGAAATAAGGAAAATTAAAGAAGAAATAATCGGAAATATTTCAAAAATTATAGACGAAATAATAAAAAGATGCCACGCTCGAAATGAACAACTATGTAAAGAAGAAAATAAAAAGGAGAGTAAAAGCAATGAAGGTCATCAAAATAGAAATATCCTACCATCTCGAGAAGAACAACTTCATGAATCATCACAAGCAAAAAAGAGTACAAGAGATAATTGCTGCAATAAGGAGCCTGGAATTACAACTTTTGATAGCTCCAAGGTTTATATTGATGCTTCATACTTATTCCATCAAGATGAGAGTAAAAGTATCAATGAAGATAATAGGCAAGACATGGATATAGAATACCCTAGTGATGAAGACAATGGCAATGACAAAGATGAAGATGAGTGTGACCAAGATTGTGATGAAAATCACGCTAGTATTACTGACAACAATGAGGATCATTGCATCAACAAGAATGTCACAATAATAGATGCACGAAGAACATTTGTCACCCCGGAGATCACTATAAAGAACATCAATGAGAACATCTATAAAGTTAATCAGATACAAGATGAGATTGGTGCTCATGTGAACATTATAAGTACAAGGATTCCCTTTAAAGGAACTGACATAGAATGTGTTGGGAATGACATCACAAAAATAGTTTATATTGTTTAGTCTATCAAGTATTTTCAATTAGTGACAAAAGAAGTTAAAAGCAACAACCACGCAAGCAAAAAAAGTGTCAATGAAACTTCACCAAGTACCTACTTAATGTGGATTCCAAAACAAAAGAAACAAAATGAAGCAGTGGTCATTATTAAAATTGCATGTATCAAATCATTAGTTCGACATAGAGCCAGAATAAAAGATGACATCAACAAACTTAGCTTTGCGGACAAAGCTTTTCTTAAGGGAAGAGCAATGTTACGAACATAAAAATAATAATAAATATATATACATTAAATAATAATTAATAATAATTAAATATTAAATGTAATTCAATGAGGAGTTGTGACTCCTCAATAAGTGATGCCCAAGCAATACTTAAGCAGGCCACTCATTGTAATTTATATATCATCTATTATTCATCAATTATCAAATATGTAGCTTTTCAAGAATTTGTGGGAGTTATAGAATTATTTATGGGTTTCAAAAGTTTATATCACTTCATCCCGATTCGTAGCTGCTTGGTCCTTATGTTATTGATTTATTCAAGTTCCAATATAAATTTTCCTTCTTCATCAAGCTCCTGTAGGATTGTTTGAAATGGGAATCTTGTTTTTGATTTCCTTCTTTAAGCAAGAAACATGGAAAAATGGATGTATCCTTGAATATGAATGGAGCTCCAATTTGTATGAGATACTACGAATCTTCTGCAACACTTTATAAGGACCATAGTACTTGGGTGCTGATTTATTGTCCTTATTTAGTTGCTTGAGGGAAATCTGTTTGTAAGATTGTAGCCTCATAAATACCCAATCTCCTTCTTCGAAACTTCTTTCACTGTGATGTTGATCTGCTTATTGTTTCATCCTATTTTTTGACATAGCAAGGTTGTCTTTCAGTATTTGGAGAACTTCTTGCTGGTGCTCTATGTGATCTTCCACAAATTTCACTTTAGATTTTATGAATAGGATTGTCCTTGATGACAACATTAATGACAAAGAAGCTTGAGGACATGACATTGGGTGACATGGACAAAGAAGAATGATTGATGACTTGGCATAAAGGTGAAGGGCATTGGAACACCTAATGAGCGAATTGGGTCTAATACCCTAGTCAAGGATGATGTGGACAATGCATATGCCAAGCAAGCATAAGCTTGTGGGCATGAAAATGGCAAGAAGATTTGCATGATGAAAGCCCTTGCAGACACATCTTTGAAGAGCCATCTAACCCTTACGGGCATCACCAAAATGAACCTGCGGGCATCCTGAATAATGCATTACGGGGCATGATTAAAGTGCACAAGAAGATCAAATGCGGGCATGTTGTAAAATATTTTGCGGGCATGATTTTAGGCCAGCATGGGAATATGTTTAAGGGTGCTGGAAGAACCCCTTGGCAGACATCAAAGAGCACATGTGCGGACATGTCAAAGAAGACAACTACGGGCATGTTGAATGGGATGTTCCAGCCATAAGAAAAGACCACTGCGGGCATCTTGAAGCTGTGTCAACAAGGATGTGCAGGCATGATGAAAAGGCTTGCGGGCATATCTTGAATGGACAATGTGGGCATGCATATGGGCATAGAAAGCTAGTGCGGATGGTGGGATAATGTGGTTCTAAATCCACTTTGTCATTATGGAAAAATGACCAAACAAATAAACATATATTTGTTGATGATTTTATGGAAACAAAAATATCATTTGATAAACCAATGTCAAGTTGGCAAATGAAATAAAATGAATATCATTCTATGAAATAAAAACAAATATATATTTGAATTAAATGTAATAAAACAAATGACAAGTCGGCTCAAATTGAAGTTTAAAGTTAAAAATTAAATTAATTACCAAACAAGTCGGCTCCATAAAATTTGGCATGAAAAAGTGTATAAATAAAGGGCTCGCGACCTCATTTGAGGTGAAGAAATTCGGGTTGGCTCTGAAAAATTCGGGCTGCTCACTGTCTGAAATTCGTGGGTACTATGGAAGCCACAGAGAAAATTGCAGCACCAGTAAAATAATTTTGTGTTTATATTTTATCTGGGTTGGATGAAGACATGATGTAGCAGGAGGATGATGATCAATGTTTATCTCTAGGCAGCAATTGGTTGATAAAGTAATGATGGCAGTATGATGAAGATAACGTCATGAACAGATAGAATGAAGATGAATGCTTAGAATGAAGACAGAGACATTTGCATATGGACAGTATGATGAAGACATGATTTCTGGGCAGCAACATGACATGGATAGTGGATATGTTTGTATTGTTTTAATTGAGACAGACTAAGGTGAAGAATGTGCCTGTAATGACATGGATAATACCATGCTGGTCATGATCAGACTGATATGTTGAGCTTGTGAACATGCTGATGACATGGACAGAATTGTGATGGATAAAGTATGGACAGAGTTGAGATAGGGCTGCAGTATGACATGTTGAGTATGTATGTTGAGTAATTTGCTAGGTACATAATGAAGATGTGCTTACAAGCTTAATGTTGATATTGTGAACTGTACCATGATGATGTGGTGATATATTTCAGTAATTGTGAAATAGACAGGGGTTTCTTGGTTATTGATGTATGTAACTTACAGACTTGAGAAAAGTTTGATTGATCTCTTGAACAATTGTATTATTGGGGTGTTGTAGCATCCCAGTTAGTAGTAGCTGACTTAACCATTCTGGTGGGTGGTGCCACCTTATGGGTTGAAGCCCATATTGGAGATTGCAGTCTCCATTTATACAAAGTTTACAAAACTACATCTTGTGCAATGTGTTGATGTTGATATGTTTAAGTTGATAGTTCAATGATGAATATGATATTGATGTGAATGAGAAATAGTGTTTTAAGATTTAGTGATTGAAGAAGTTGAATTTTTGGATTAAGTATAGGCTCACTGATTCACCCCCCCCTCTCAGTGAGCCATTATGTCTAACAATTGGCATTAGAGTAGGCCTTCAGCATAAGCCTAACAAGCTTGAAGGAAATTAGTAGACACAAGTGAAAGAAAGTCATGGAGGTTTATTCGGAGGATGGAGTCCCATTGCTTAATGAATCAAATTATGAGTCTTGGAGCATCAGAATGAAGTATAACATACAGGCATGAGAATATGATATCTGGAAATCAATTGAAGGAGGAGCAGGTAAGAAGCCACTTGAAAGCAATGAAAAGGCACTAAGCTTAATCATGATGGACTTGTCTCAGTTAGAGAAGGAAAGACTAAATGCTGAAAAGTACACCTCAGCCAAATATCTTCGGAGTACACTTGAAAGTGAGCACAAAAGGAAAATTCAAGACATGGACAAAGAAAAGGAAGTCAAGACATCTGAAAATGAAGAACAAGGAATGAAGGAAGTTCAAGCATCAAGCACTAGGGAAGGTAAGAACTCTTCTATTGGCAATGATTCTAAAATTAATGATGATGAAGTTGCTCTTGTAAAGGTTGAAGAAGATGAGTTGTTAAAACTCAAAGAGTCATTTGCAAAAACTCTATTGGATAAGGATGTCAAATCCAATATAAGGCTTAAGAAAAAGATTATGGGAGCATTTGAAAAATATCAAGAGGAGGCAAAATCTTTGTTCATGAGCTTGAAGGTCAAGAACAATGATTTGCAAGGTGAGTTGGAAGATAAAGATCTTGAGGTCAAAAGGTTGAAGGATGAACTAGGAAAAGGAAAAGAAAAGATTGATGTGGATCCTAGAGAACTTGAAGAGGCAAGATGGGATAACCTTGATTTGAAGGTTCAATTGGATGAGTACAAGAGAATTGAATAGGTCTTGAAAAATCAATTAGATGAGAAAGAG
This sequence comes from Larix kaempferi, assembly GCA_027924585.1. Classification (NCBI taxonomy): domain Eukaryota; kingdom Viridiplantae; phylum Streptophyta; class Pinopsida; order Pinales; family Pinaceae; genus Larix; species Larix kaempferi. The sequence continues at coordinate 10,869,433 of BSBM01000485.1, read as the reverse complement.
AAAACTTGTCTAAAGCTTGAAAGAAAAATGAAAAGTTTGATGCATATGGAAAATTCAATCACAGCTCAGCCACCCTAGATGAAATGCTAGATTGTCAAAGGCCCCCATTTGACAAATCTGGCCTTGGGTACACGAAAGAAGAAGAAAAATATGAATATTCAACACTTGGCCTCCCAAGACCTTTGAAGTTGGGTCCACCTCTTCCAAAGAAGAAAGCAAACCTCCTCATGTACCTGCACATGACGACAAATATTTTGGAAAGCCAAAAATGGTTGAAGAAGTCAGCACTGCACCTCAAAGCAAATTCAAGGAAACTCCAAGATGGAGCCAAACTTCAAGGTATGAAAATGGTTTTAATGGCTATTGTTTTTCTTGTTCTAATTTTGGTCACAAGGCCATGGATTGTAGATACTATGGAAGAAGAAGTGTTGGAAGTCCAAATAATACAATGAGATGTTGGACATGTAATCAAAGTGGACATATAGCTACCAACTGCCACACTTTGAGATGCTACAATTGTAGTGGTTTTGGTCATAAAGCCCAAACTTGTACAAGCCCTAGAAGACATCAATTGAAGAACCCATCATATACATCAGCAAGGAGAATCAATGAATCATGGAAGAAGTATAACAAAGGAAAAATTGATGATCAAAAGTCAAATGATCTCAGCCAAGGACATGCGAAGGTATGGGTAAGAAAAAATATCCTGCTAGATCTAAATGATGTGGAGGATAAGTGCACAAGTGGAGGTGGCTGCCATTTGGCAAGCCAAAATTAAGATCCTTCAAAAGGTCTTAAGACACCTTGAGTTCATTTTTGGAGAATGGACTCAAATGGTGAAAATTGGCTCTCCAAGAATAAAACAAGTACTAGGATCGAATTGCAGACAACAGTGAAGTACACAAACATCTTGGTATATACATACAGAAGTAATGATGCCAACAAAGATCAAGTGATGACATAGTTGTGAATTTAATGGTCAGTAAGAAGGCACACATGAAGATGAAACTCAATTCAAGCAATAGCTGAAGAATGAAGTTTAGAAGAAGATGATTTGATAAGAGTTAGTGGCTGAAGCAATTAAAAGCATATCAATGACTTATTCAAGATCTTGGTATGATCAGCAAGAACATTTGTTGGTAATTACGTAATGAAGCTCAGATAGAAAATTCAAGACAGTCTGAGAATTCTTATGGAGTGAATTGTGACCATCAACTTCTGTTGGAATATCCTCCAAATTTCGTGTGGTCCAAAATCAGACTTTGAATCATGTACAAAGATGATGAATACATAGTTTCGATGATATGACAGAGTTACATCTACAGCAGTATGGAATGAAATCTGAGAAAAATTCTGTGATGAGCTTGAAGTCCTGACTGGTTGAGGTGACACAATTGCATGCACAGTATAAGAAGATGATTGATGAGAAAAGTTAATGAACAAAATCACTTGTAGACAGCAGTCATGAACAGTAGTTAATGGCAGCAATAAATGATGACATGCTAGGTGAAGTCTGAAGCAACTCATGGGGAGCTTAAATTGCTTGTGAATCATGACTAGATTGACTAGTATGATAAGAGAATTCAGTAATACAACCATGAAGTAGAATTTTTCTTCGAAGTTCGGCTAGAAAGACTCAGGCATCCAATCAGAAATATAAGACAGTTGAAGTTCTCAGTCAAGCAACAACTTTACTTAAAGTCTTCCACAGATAACAAGATAGGCATCAAGCATGTGATCTTCTCAGAATTCACATTCCAAAATAAAAGCAGCTGAAGTGATTTTGATGCTGCCAAAGAATCAAACCTGAATTCTCAGTAGTCCTGAAGAACAACAACACATGATTGGACTAAGATTGTCTATATGTCAATCTCTGAAACTAGGCACTTATAAAGTGAAAAATGGACTAATTTTGTGGGGACATGCAAATACAACATTTCTACATAAATGGAGTTTAGTGAAGGCTACAGGATTGTCAGCAGGTTATAATTGTCAAGTTCAGAACTTCAAAGATTACGTTGTGAAAGTAAGCCACAGTTAATGTCGAACTTTCACATGAACTGATAAGCAGTGAGAACCTCAAGCGCAAAGTGTTTCATTCCGACTTCAATCATTCTAAGAAGTTGTGGCACTATCTTTAAACTCTGAATTTGGTGATCCAACCTTATGATTTATCAAATTGGGAAGTATCTACAGTCAAATAATGTTGAAGGTTTCTATTCACAAGTAGAAGCACTAATCCTTACCAAATATTACTGTGTATAAAGAAGTCACTTGGTGTGATATTGAACAAAGTCAAGTTCTGAACATAGTCACAAATTCAAGAATATTATAGCAGCAATAAGAGTTCATTAACAACCAACAAATTTAATCAATTTGTGAAGGCCCGTATGGAGAATTTTGAAGGCTTCCTTTGTGGGACATTTCCTTTTCAAGTTTTAAACTTGGGTAGCCACATGATAGGAGTAACAACTCTGATAGGGGGAGCAACAAATATATTGAAGAAGTTGTCATTGATGCATGGCAGCCAAAAGGGGACTTGAAAAATAACTTGAAAGACAATTTGGATTTGTACGAAGTTGCAACTGATGATGACATAAGCAGTCTGAATAAAATATGAAGATGATGCCCTAGTGCACAAGTTTGATCACAAACTCTTTACAGTAATATGCTGGAGATAAGTTGATGGCTGCAACAGTAAGATGACAGGTTGATAAGCAGATAGGTGTTAAGCGTGACTTAGAAATATTTTGGAAGTGTTATGAATGAAGATCTTTTTAAGTTTGAAATAGCATATCAGTTAGCGAGAGCAATTTCACAGCAAAAACATGATGGAGTAGTACATAGACTCATCTCTGTTTTGCTTTGAAGATTAAAGGACAGACTTGATTTGATGAGAATATGCATCAGGTTTGAAGACATCATATCAGTATACTATTTAGGATAAATCTCAGCATGAAAGGGGGAGCAGTTATGAGTGTCTATGAAAACTTGAAGATGGCAAGTGATGAGCAATGATCAAAAGCTCAAATCAGACGTTGACATAGAAGAATATTGTTTTTTGATATTGTGAAGCTCTTGAAGGCTAATCAACCCTTTGTCATTAATGTCAAAGGGGGAGAAAGAAGTTGGTTGGTTTCCATCAATGACAAAGGGGGGGATTGATGAATATGATTGTCATTGATGACAACATTAATGACAAAGAAGCTTGAGGACATGACATTGGGTGACATGGACAAAGAAGCATGATTGATGACTTGGCATAAAGGTGATGGGCATTGGCACACCTTGTTAACACCCAAAAAGTGCTCACTAGCTCATTTCCCTATTCACATGACCCATTTATCCACTTTTTCACCATCAAAAGCCTCTGAAACCAACAAAAGGTCACCAAAAGACCTAAGTACACCCCTTTTTCCATTAAAAAAGATTATTTTTCCAAGAAAATCATAAAAAACCCTCAAAAAGGGTCCAAATTCCCAAAAATATTAAAAAAGGGAATTAAAATATTATTTTTATTCAAAAAAGGAAAAAGGAGGGAAAAGTACCTAAACCATGTTGGTCAATACCATTTGGTTTCCACAAAGCCACAAATGGTATTTCCCACCACCAAAACCTATAAAAAGGTGGTAGGGGCTCCTCATTTCACATCCATCCATTATCTCATCCTTATGCTGCTGAAATCTCTCTTGAGCATTTTAGCCATTGCAAACCACATTGGAGAAGAGACCATTGGAGATTGGAGTTGCTCATCCTTGGAGCTATTCAACCTCACCATTAGAGGTATTGATTCCGCAAGCACTTGCTTGCACCATTCTTTCAATACAAATTCTTTATTTTATATGTTCTTGTTCTTGATTTTAAATTATTTTTTGTTATTTGCTTAATATCTTTGCTTAGATCCATGAATAGTCTTGTTTAATTAGTTTATTGTTATTTATTTCCATTGAAACTGCTGCTACTAGTTAGCAGGTGCCCATAGCACTAAGCCTGGTTGCAAAACCGGGCCAACAGTTTTTGGCGACTCCGCTTTGGTTTGAACCATAGATCTCTAGTTTTGCCTTTAATCTTAGTTTTTTATGAGTTTTTAACCTTTAGATCCATAGATCTGCCATCTTAGACAGCAGATCCATTGCTGCTCTGAGATTTGGCCCCATAAACAGCCCGAAATTTTCAATTTTCGGGTTCGTTTCTCGGTTTCCGTGCACGGCTTCCGCCTCGCGGCTTTTTGCCAGACAGTCGCGCGGTCCATCGCGACTTTTCTGCACTTTTCCGCGCGGTCCATCGCGGCTTTTTCCCAGACAGTCGCGCGGTCCATCGCGACTTTTCTGCGTTTTTCCGCGCTGCACACCGCGGCTTCGCGGCCAATTTCCGCGCTTCCCATCGCGACTGTGCGGCTAAAACCCGCGCGGTCCATCGCGACTGTGCGCCCAAAACCCGCGCGGTCCATCGCGGCTTTGCGTCCAAAACCCGCGCGGCCCATCGCAGCTGTGCGTCCAAAACCCGCGCGGCTGAATTTTTCATTCGGCCATCCCGATTTTGAAATTTTTTTTTTTTTTTTTACTGTATTTTCTGCCCATAGCACATTTTTTACAGTATTAAATTCTGCATTTTTTACAGCTTTGAAAAAAAAAAATTTACTATTTAAAGTGCATATCTAGAAATCTTTTTAAAAATTTTCAAGAAAGTGAAAGAAAGACTCATTTTGCATTTTCATCTAGATTCAAATTTTTTCCTGTTTACTTCTTTAAAAATCTTGCCCTTAGCAATTTTTTCTTGAAACGAAGAAATCCATTTATTTCTTTTAAAGAGAAGTCTATTATTTGCTTTCATAAATCCAAGAAATCCTTTGTTTTTTGAGCTATTTTTTGAAAAGCATTTAAATTCCTTTTTAGTGAAAAAGTCATAAATATTTGCTTTTTATTTTCGAAAAATCCTTTATTTTTTGAAAATTTCCTATAAAGCATTTAATTTTTTTTCAAGTTCAGTCTACAACACCTCACGTGCACTCACACGATCACTTAATTGAACTAAGCCTTAAAACGAACCCTAATTTGAACACACTTTTAACCCCACTTGGGGAACACTAAAAGAATTCTTGTAGCTAGGTAGTATTGGGGGGATAGGTGTTCCAATAACACCCCTCAGTTCATACATCTGAGACATAGAAGTTGTCCAATTAGGGAGCTAAAATCTCTTAGTACTTTTTGGCGCGGTCACAACCGGTTTGTGGGAAGGCCTCTCCCTTAGGAGGGTTGAAGTCGCGAGGATGGTTCCGGAAGCCTGAGTGGAATACCGAAATCCATTCAGTAACCGAAGGGCTACCATTCGCAGTTCTCGGGATATCCCTGTATTGGGATATTGCGATCAAAGGACCAAACGGCAGATTTACCTTTTCTCGACGCGTCATGAACGGAGTATCCTAGTAGCCTGTCTTTAGGATTGATTACCCGGTGTCCCTCCCGGTAGGGGGATATCTAGCCGTTGTCTCAACATTCATATTGTTTGACTTGGATTTCATCACCTTGCAGAGGATATCGTCTGTTTGAGTCACAATACTTTTAGATTAGGTGTTTGCATGATTTCAACCTACCTGTGGTCTAGTTACACCTATTTTTTCTAGGAGCCGTTTGCATGTTGGTATTCTGACCAGTTGTTGCATTCCTCCACTTATTGTAGCACAGCTGCTAGAATAAGTGCCCTTTTTGAGGATTGATTTTTTTTTGGCCTGAGAGCCTTCTTTTTTCACTCCCCTTCTTGCACCCCCTTGGTTGCATTAGGGTTTTGAGTCTTTTATATATATATCACCACCTGATACTTAAACAAATTTTTACATCAAAAACCTATATTCTCACCATTGAGAATTCTAGACCTTCTCGTCGTCTACAGGGCGAACTCCCAGAGTTTAGTCCACTTGGCTCTCCACGTCACAGACACAGAGCCCTATCCCTTGATTCGACACATCGTCAATCAACTAGACAGTCATCCGATTCTGACATACCCCACTTCACCTTTGATTTGGAGGTAGAATCCGAAAATCCCACAGAGTTACCACCAACCACAATTATGTCTGGAACACCATTTGATCCACTATTTACAACTACCATAGGTCAGACATCTGCAGACCCTTCTGCTGTAGTACCATCCACGGCAACAACCACCCCCCTGGGTATGCCCAATATGGGTAACACTCCACATTCAGGAATGCCTAACACAGGGCCACCACCTGTCATGGGTATACCCAACATGGGGGTCATACCCCCGTTGGTTTCCACAAACCCTATCCCAGGAATCCCTAGTACGATTCCCAACCCAAGTGCAACCCATGTTGCACTTGGGAGTGCTATCCCAGGAATCCCTAGTGCGATTCCTAACCCAAGTGTAACCCAAGTTGCACTTGGAGGCGCTGGCCCATACCAGACTACACCTATCGGAGGGCATATACCCTCCATACCTAGCATACCTTTAGGCGCTACTGGACCCCTTCACCATACCACTATGGCCAGGCATGTCCCAGTTCCAGTCACCACATCTGCTAGTCTACCATACATGGCGAGTCTGAACCTGCCAGATTTAGCTAGGCTCACAAATGACCCCATTAGACATGATCCGGCGTGGCCTCAAATGCCCACCAAACTCCCCTCTGACATCCCTAAGTTTGAGGGTAAGGCAGGAGAAGACCCACAAAACCATATCATGTCCTTCCATCTATGGTGTTCCTCCAACTCCATAGTGGACGACTTTGTCCACCTCCGTTTATTACAGTGCACCTTCACTGGCTCTGCAGCCAAATGGTATATCGAGCAACCCCATGGGACGCATTCCACATTTACCTCCCTTGCCTCGACCTTCCTGCAGTTCTTTCAGCTACCTGTCCGCTATGATGCGGGCGTCGAAATCCTACTGTCTTGCAGACAGAACACGGCCATGCATATCACTGACCATATTCATGATTGGCGCCGGCGCCGAAGCCTATGCAAAATCAAATTAGACGACCGAATCTTTTTAGACTGGTTCCTTAAATCCCTCCTTCCTCTCATTGCGAAGGATGTAGCATCTGAAAGACCCCAGTCCGAGGAAGAGGCCATCCTCAAGGCCCAACAGTTTGATCTCATCTACGCCCAGTCGGGTTACTTATACACGATCATACCGGACGCCCCACGAGGCGACTCTGCACGCGGTGACACACCGGGGGCATCACATGCCGCTGATGGCATTATTGGCCAAATTACACCGCAAGCAAAACCTTTCAGTATGGTGAGCACCATGCCCGCCCCAGACCTTTCTAGGGCTACATCGAGTTCCGGAGCGACAAATTCTTATGCTCCAACAAACCAGACCCATCACGTTCATGGACCCTCTTGTCCAAAACATTGTTATGGCCAAGCGCCATCAGCATATGTACCTCCTACATACTATGCTCAACCTACGGTACAGACCCCCATGCAGTTCCCACAACAGCCCATGCATTACCCACAACCGGTTGCACCAGCTAACCTCACACCTCCACCAGCTCAGGGGTACCAACAACCCCAACAGGCAACTGGACCACCTCCAGCTCCACCTGCATACTATCCACCGCAACCTGCTCCCGCACCTGCGGCTCCTCAGAATCCCCCCAATGCTCAAGGGCATGTGTACGCACAACAACATCAGCCCCAATACCAAAATAACCAACGCAATCAGGGTGGGCAACCAAACCGCGGAAGAGGACGCAACCGTGGAAACAATCAAAACCGTAACCAAGCTCCACAACCTACCCATCCTCCGCAAAACAATAACGCGGCGCCTGCTCATCAGAATCCTGATCGACCACCTAAGCAAGCCAAAAATGCTAATTTACGAACAAACCATCCTTGTTCCATTTGCGGTGTTTATGGCCACTATACCCACGCTTGCCCACATCTGGAGCGAGCTCGACAACTATGGACAAATGACGCCCATCGTCAAGGGCAGGCGGCTCCTCAGCCGCCACCCAACCCTCCACCACCTACACAACAACCTTTGGTACTACAAAACCCTTTTCCAACACAAGGAGTGGTGAACACTCAGCCGTTATCCCCCCCACAGGGCAACGTGCAACCACAACAAATCACTTACGCCGCTCCTGATCAACCCATGTTTGATTCAGGCACTCACCACTTATTGATGATGTCCACAGCCGACGTCAATATCCAAACCCGACGGAACCAGTCTGGTCCTACCTCCGAGGCTACCCCCGCCGATAAGGATGCTAACGCTAATCCCATCGATCAGACGTTACAGATACCACCTCTTCCACTCGATGGTGCCTCTAAAGCACCTCGTTTCCCTCTCTGTCGTATAAACAACAACCCCAATGCACGGGCTGCGTCAAATTACAACATCGTAGATGACCTAGCTCAATCTCCCGCAACCATGTCTGCGTTAGAAGTCTTGAAAAACTGTCCTACGCAGCGCAAGACTTTACTTTCCGCCATTGGGGTGATCGACCCAAATGATTCGAAATTGATGACCTTTGATTTGGACCAGTCCGAACCACGTCTGCCTTCCACCATAACAGTCCAAGTTTCTGTTTCTATTCGGAATCTTGTCATCCATCGATGTATCATCGATGAGGGTGCTTCCACATGCGTCATGTCCACATTTGTTTGGCAGAAGTTGGGATCCCCTCCTCTCCAGCAATCCACCACTGCATTGCGGGCCTATGACGGCCGGTCAGCTCAGCCTCAAGGTTTACTACCCAAGGTCCCCGTCCAATTAGGTGGGAAAACTGTATTCATTGACATAGAGGTCATTAATGCCCAGCTCGATTATAACCTTTTACTCGGCCGCAGTTACATGTACGCCATGAAAGCGGTCGCTTCCTCCGTTTTTCGCACCATGATGTTCCCCCACGAGGGACGCGTGGTCAAAATTGACCAACTCACCTACTATGATCCCAATGCCCCTGCAGCACCCGAAAATGTTCTTCCCATGATTGAACAACCAACTTCTAGTGCAACTACCTCCTTTGTCTCTTCTTTGGGACCCGGACTTTATTCAGATACACCAATGACCTCTACATTTCAGGCCATTCCACCACCGTCACCGGAGACCCAAGTCGCAAACCTCTGTACTCTTTCACAGAATACACAAACATCCGGTAGTCAACCACCATTGATCCCCAGTCACATTGGTGTTACACCCATCCACACAATCCCCTTTCTATTTCCTCCTTCAGGTTTAGTAAGCGCTCCGGTTATGGCTACCCTTAGTCTACCCGGGTTAACATTGGGATTACCCGTGTGGTATATTTCACCTCCAGTTCCACCGCCGACACCAAATGTCATCCTGCAACCGGTGCAACCCATTGTTACTTCTACCCAACCACCTCCCGGTATCACTACTCCTTCGTCATCGACGAATCCCCCTCCACTCATCAGGCCCACTGGGGGCAGAGGCCCACAACCATACACTGCGGTACCCCCACCCAAGGCAGTTAAACCTCCCCCCGTATTCCGTGCTCCTCCAAAATGCTCGCTGTGTGATGAGTTAGGCCATCCAACCCATCAGTGTCCACAGTTACCTGCATTGCAGGAACACATGCAAATGTTGGACGACGACCCCAACATCCCGGTGGTCAAACTAGATCCAAACCCTATTCCTCGTGATAAATCACTGCGTACCAACCACCCATGTGCGATATGCGGTATTTACGGCCACTACTCCCACAACTGTCCTGACATCCCAGACTACAGAGAAGCTCTCTACGAGATGAACAATTTGGACCTAGAGACGGCACCCCCTACTATCGAGGAGATCTACCCTCCCGCATCATCCTCATCCGGAGAGATTAACACCATCTACATGATCTCTTCGACTACCACTACCTCATCACTCGATTTGACCACTCAAAGCTCCCGCAATGATGAAGAGGTTCTCGAGACTCCTACTGCCTTTGATTATCCCAGGGAAGACATGCACCATCGTCCATACTTCCTCCCGGAAGAGACTTCATCCACCACCGCTACCCAATCCGCGGTTGAGTCCAAGGTTTTCCTTCCAACTAAGATCGACTGGTTAACGGATCCCATGGCCGATATTTCTCCCGTCATCCACATTGACATCTCTGACCCACTTGGTGCCCTTCATACCATCACATTAGGAACCTCCCACAGTGAGCATGAGATCGGAGAATACCAACAACTGTTCCAAGAATTCACCGATGTCTTTACTTGGTCAGATACCGAAATGCCTGGCCTTGACCCCGCCATTTATATGATCTCCACTGGATACCCCTCTATCCGGTCGGCCCCTTCCATTGATCCCTTTGACACACAGGTTCAACCCTTTCAAATCGACCAGGAAACCACATGTCCACAACATGGGGGCAGGCCCAAAACCTTGCCTACTCATCATCATCGTGATCCTCATCGGAGATACTGGGGGCATCCACCCCACAAAGGGAATCCCCCATCATCATATCATCACTTCAGTATGCCACCACGACCCACAGCCTCATGGTATAACACCCCGCCAGCAGTTGCTCAATGCCCTATTGATCTCTCTCTGAGACAACATCTGCACCACATTGACACCTCTGAGTTAGGGGGCATAATAGATTACCTCGACCCCGGGATAGGAAGCATGATCAATCATTTTGAACCTTCCCCATCATCTCTATCTCAACACCTCAATGAGCCCATCGTTCAAACCAACACATATGTGATCCACAATCACAAACCCCATGCACATAGCATGGGGGCAGGTCATTAACCCTGCTCACTTTTTCATATTTGTGATCTCAACCATTTTTGAGGTCACGTGTCACTTGCATATTTCAGTTGATTTGATACACCTAGTATTTTGCCCCCACGGGTCATCATTTCTACCCCCCACTGCATCCTTCGCTTGGTGGGATCACCTTTATTTGTAGCCATTTTTTAACCTAGTTCTTTCCTTTAACCATTCCGGAGTCCTTATGACCTCCGTTTTTCGCACCATTTGCACTGCCGGATTCATATTTCCGTGCCTGTGATGATGCTTGAGATCATTTCTCGCTCTCACTAGGACCAATATCAACATTGTGTCCTGACCCCTCGTCGCCTCGGTTTGTGTGCCACATCGGCCGTTCTCCATTTTCGACGTGCCTTATATCGCCGGATTCAGTTTTCCGCGCTCGTGATGATGTTCGAGATCATTTCTCGCTCTCACCTTTAGATTTTTCAGGCATTTTTTCCACGCCCCCTCGTCACCTCGGTTTGCGTGCCACATCGGCCGTTCTCCATTTTTGACAATCCTTATGTCACCGGATCCAGCTTTCCGCACTAATGACGATGCTTGAGACCTTTTCTCGCCCTCAGCAATCCATTTTTGTTCGGTATAATTTTATCCCTTTTTCGGGCCAAGCAACCCCTTTAACGAAAAAGGCACTTAGGGAGTTTCTGTTAAGCTCTTTTCTGACTCCTAAAACAATGAAAAGATCGCCGAGCAATCTTGCTTCCTTTCATGCTCGCTAAACGTATCTGAAAGGGCGTCTACCTGGTATAAGTTTACCCCTTTTCCGGACCTTGTAGACTAATTACGAAAAAGGATACTCTAGTCACATCGGCTAGAAGAGTTCTCCATCCGCATCATTTTATGCTTTTTCGGGCCTTGGAGACTAAACTTACGAAAAAGAAACACCAACAGAGTCCACTTACCGTTTTCAGACTCTCTAAACATGAAAGCAACCATGAGCATGAGCCGTCCTGGGCTCACAAAATCCACAGGACCGTACCATTTCAGAGCACACTTTTATCCCTTCTTGGAGCTCATTAAAACTACGAAGAAGGAATCAATGGTGCCTCTTGGCGCCACGACAGATCATATCTACTCATTTAGGCAGCTTCCCCATTTCGGTCGCCTTTGTTCAGAGTATTCTGCAGTATGTCACCTTGATAATACCTCGACGACACCTCTCAGCTCGTCCTCCCCCCAGAGTCAATATATACCAATCAGTCAAAGCAATGATCCCCACACCTACAAGTCAGTTCCCTACGCTGCCAGGTCAACCATGTCATCATGCTCTGAACAAAGGAAGTTTGAGTCTACCCATTTTTTGACCCAGTTATTTCCCATCCCCACAAGTATGTCAGCCCTACCATCAGTACTACATCAGTTCAGTTATACACCTCGTGCTCCTATCAAGAAAACATCATTGCCTTGTTAGTTGCTGGTCTCCCTCTGTCGACGACAACCACATTGATTCCAGAGGATAGGCCTAGAGGTCCCTGTGTCTTGGACTCGTCCCCATTTATGATGAGTACCTACGAATCATTTCGATAAGAGTCCTCAGTGCCTCTCCAAATGGTTGTTTCTCACATGCTCGACTTCAACACCTTGATCGCATCGTTGAGACTCGCACAGGGAATTCGTCCGCTCAGTTATTAGTCGAAGACCCCGGATACCACCTGACTCCACATTTGAGAGTCTACCTATGGATACAACCAGTTACATTTTTTTTCTATAGATATCCGGGTTGCGTATGGCGACAGTATTCAGATGTACCCCAGTTTTATACTCCCTCGAGTATACAGATACAAATACTTCCCAGAGATGGCTCACAGTCATTAAGTTCATACAGATGTTGAACACTTTCAGTTTCAGCAGTTCAACAGTTATTCCAGTCTATCAGTTATTGAGATCAGCCATGATCATGAGTATATCCCACAATAATGTCCCCTCTGGACCATTATGATGTACCAGTATATTTCTTTACGTATTAGATCCCCCTTCTTGGGACTAATTGTTTTGTATATGTCTTGATACGAGCATGGGAATGCCCGCCTCGTCCTTCATCAGAGATTATACCTCATTCATATTGAGGCCATGTAATATTTTTTGTTTTTGCATCTTCCAAGGGCCGTGGCTCCAGTCTCCAACTGGTCTCTTCTCTCCCCTAAAACCCCAGAAAAAGACAAATGAACTATGATGTCTATCGGCCATACGATGAGCTCCTGCCCTCACACATCAGGGGGCAATCTGTTAACACCCAAAAAGTGCTCACTAGCTCATTTCCCTATTCACATGACCCATTTATCCACTTTTTCACCATCAAAAGCCTCTGAAACCAACAAAAGGTCACCAAAAGACCTAAGTACACCCCTTTTTCCATTAAAAAAGATTATTTTTCCAAGAAAATCATAAAAAACCCTCAAAAAGGGTCCAAATTCCCAAAAATATTAAAAAAGGGAATTAAAATATTATTTTTATTCAAAAAAAGAAAAAGGAGGGAAAAGTACCTAAACCATGTTGGTCAATACCATTTGGTTTCCACAAAACCACAAATGGTATTTCCCACCACCAAAACCTATAAAAAGGTGGTAGGGGCTCCTCATTTCACATCCATCCATTATCTCATCCTTATGCTGCTGAAATCTCTCTTGAGCATTTTAGCCATTGCAAACCACATTGGAGAAGAGACCATTGGAGATTGGAGTTGCTCATCCTTGGAGCTATTCAACCTCACCATTAGAGGTATTGATTCCGCAAGCACTTGCTTGCACCATTCTTTCAATACAAATTCTTTATTTTATATGTTCTTGTTCTTGATTTTAAATTATTTTTTGTTATTTGCTTAATATCTTTGCTTAGATCCATGAATAGTCTTGTTTAATTAGTTTATTGTTATTTATTTCCATTGAAACTGCTGCTACTAGTTAGCAGGTGCCCATAGCACTAAGCCTGGTTGCAAAACCGGGCCAACACACCTAATGAGCGAATTGGGTCTAATACCCTAGTCAAGGATGATGTGGACAATGCATATGCCAAGCAAGCATAATCTTGCGGGCATGAAAATGGAAAGAAGATTTGCATGATGAAAGCCCTTGCGGACACATCTTTGAAGAGCCATCTAACCCTTACGGGCATCACCAAAATGAACCTGTGGGCATCCTGAATAATGCATTACGGGGTATGACTAAAGTGCACAAGAAGACCAAATGCGGGCATGTTGTAAAATCTTTTGCGGGCATGATTTTAGGCCAGCATGGGCATATGTTTAAGGGTGCTGGAAGAACCCCTTGGTGGACATCAAAGAGCACATCTGCGAGCAAGTCAAAGAAGACAGTTGTGGGCATGTTGAATGGGATGTTCCAGCCATAAGAAAAGACGACTGCGGGCATCTTGAAGTTGTGTCAACAAGGATGTGCAGAGATGATGAAAAGAGGGCTTGCGGGCATATCTTGAATGGATAATGCAGGCATGCATATGGGCATAGAAAGTTAGTGCGGATGATGGGATAAAGTGGTTCTAAATCCACTTTGTCATTATGGCAAAATGACCAAACAAATAAACATATATTTGTTGATGATTTTGTGGAAACAAAAATATCATTTGATAAACCAATGTCAAGTCGGAAAATGAAATAAAATGAATATCATTCTATGAAATAAAATATATATATATATTTGAATTAAATGTAATAAAACAAATGACAAGTCGGCTCAAATTGAAGTTTAAAGTTAAAAATTAAATTAATTACCAAACAAGTCGGATCCATAAAATTTGGCATGAAAAAGTGTATGAATAAAGGGCTCACGACCTCATTTGAGGTGAAGAAATTCGGGTTGGCTCTGAAAAATTCGGGCTACTCACTGTTTGAAATTCGTGGGTACTGTGGCAGCCATAGAGAAAAATGCAGCAGCAGTAAAATAATTTTGTGTTTATATTTTATCTGGGTTGGATGAAGACATGATGTAGCAGCAACATGATGATCAATGTTTATCTCTGGGAAATAGCTGGTTGATAAAGTAATGATGGCAGTATGATGAAGATAAGGTCATGAACAGATAGAATGAGGATGAATGATCAGAATGAAGACAGAGACATGTGCACATGGACAGTATGATGAAGACATGATTTCTGGGCAGCAACATGACATGGACAGTGGATATGTTTGTATTGTTTTAATTGAGACAGCCTGAGGTGAAGAATGTGCCTGTAATGACATCGATAATACCATGATGGTCATGATCAGAATGATATGTTGAGCTTGTGAACATGCTGATGACATGGACAGAATTGTGATGGATAAAGTATGGACAGAGTTGAGATAGTGCTGTAGTATGACATGTTGAGTATGTATGTTGAGTAATTTGTTGGGTACACAATGAAGATGTGCTTACAAGCTTAATGTTGATATTGTGAACTATACCATGATGATGTGGTGATATATTTCAGTAATTGTGAAACAAACAGGGGTTTCTTGGTTGTTGATGTATGTAACTTAAAGACTTGAGAAAAGTCTGATTGATCTCTTGAACAATTGTATTATTGGGGTGTTGTAGCATCCCATTCAGTAGTAGCTGACTGAACCATTCTGGTGGGTGGTATCACCTTATGGGTTGAAGCCCATATTGGAGATTGTAGTCTCCATTTATATAAAGTTTACAAAACTACATCTTGTGCAATGTGTTGATGTTGATATGTTTAAGTTGATAGTTCAATGATGAATATGATATTGATGTGAATGAGAAATAGTGTTTTAAGATTTAGTGATTGAAGAAGTTGAATTTTTGGATTAAGTATAGGCTCACTAATTCAACCCCCCCTCTCAGTGAGCCATTATGTCTAACAAGATTTCCTTTTAAGGGAGATGTGATAGATGGAGGTTGGTACCCAAAAAGTGCCATAAATTGAGACATTTTTGAGGGTGTATGGAAGGAAGTATTGTACCATTCTTCCAAGGACAACCATTTCTCCCATTGTGTTTGTTTATCAGATGCAAAGCAATGAAGATATCCTTCCAAACATTTGTTCACTATTTCAGTTTTCCCATCAGATTAAGGATGATAAGATGACCTATGAGCCAACTAGGTACCTAGACAAGAAAATAATTTAGTCCAAAATTTACCAGTGAAAATTGGATCTCTATCACTTACAATTATCTTCAGGTTTCCATGTAACTTTTGAACTATATCCATGAAGGAGTCAATGACTGTACTTGCATTAAAAGAGTGATAAAGTGCACAAAATTGTGCATACTTTGTAAGTCTATCAACAACCACCATAATAACATTCTTCCCTTATGACTTGGGTAGTCTTGGGATAAAATCCATTGATAGTTCCTCCTAGCGCTGGAAAGATATGTCCAAAGGTTGTAATAGACTCGGGGTCTTAATCTTTTCAAACATATTTTGTTGGAAAACCAAACATTCTTCCAAAAAAATTTGAACATCCAATTTAAGACCTTTTGAAAAAAATTCCTTCTTGACCCTGTCTGTGGTAGGTTTTCAAGAATCCTGAGTGCCCACCTATAAGAGAGGTGTGCAATTACAAAAGGAAATTTTGTTTGAGTTGGGAGTTTTGAATATATATAAGCGGTCCTTATACCATAGTGAATCATTTTTCCATGCAAAAGTATCTGATACACTGGGATCCTTCTATAGCTTTTGTACGAGCATCCACACCGGATATGTCATTTTACCATTCTTCCCTAGCTGCTACCACCCAATTAGGTTGTATAATATAAATCACACAAAGTAATGCCCCAACATCCTCATCTTTTCTGGAGAGTGCATATGCCTGGCACCACATTATGTTTCCCCCTTTTATAGATGATTTCAAAGTCATATCCCAAAATCTTGGTTAACCATTTTTGTTTCTCTTCTGAAGATAGTCTTTGTTCCAAGAATCATTTATGACTATCATGATTTGTTTTGATCTTGAAGTGCCTTCCTATTAGGTAAGGATGCCATTGCTTAAGTGCATGTAGTATTGCTATCATTTACTTCTCATAAATGGGTTTTTCTAAGTTCTTTCCCTTGATTGGTCAACTTTCAAAAGCAAAGGGGTTCCCTTCTTGCATTAGAGCAGCACCAATGGCATTTCTTGAGGCATCACATTCCACAATAAAGGCTTTTGTGAAGTCTGGTGTGGTCAAAACAGGAGCTTTCAAAATCTTGAGTTTCTTGTGGAGTCCAAGAAAATGCTTATTTATGCAATAATGTTGTTACAGGTGCTTCTATTCTTCCATAGTTATGAATAAACTTGCGGTAGTACCCCATCGACTGTAAGAATCCTTGAAGATTATTCAAGGTTTTGGGATTCAACTAGTCCATCATGGATTTAATTTTTTTAGGGTCTACCTTGACACCTTCATGAGATACAATATATCTGAAATATGCTACCTCCTTTACCCCAAAGGAACATTTGGAAGGTTTTGCATATAGTTGTTGCTCCTTTAGTAGTTGTAGCACCCTATCAACATGTTGAACATGTTCTTTCCAAGAATTTATATAGATTAGTATGCCATCAAAAAATACTCGCACAAATTTTCTAAGGAAGGGATTGAACATTGAATTCATTAAACCTTGAAATATGGAAGGTGCATTCGTGAGACCCAATGGCATGACCAGAAATTCATAATGGCCTTCATGAGTTCTGAATGTTGTTTTTGGAATGTTCCCATTCTTCATTCTAATTTAATGATACCCTGAACAGAGATCCAACTTTGTGAAGAAAACAACTCCATGTAATTCATCTAACAATTCATCAATGATAGGAATGTGATACTTATCTTTAATGGTGATCTTGTTGAGCTCTCTATAATCTCGACACATACACCACGATCCCTCCTTCTTCTGTACCATTACCATTGGTGTGGAGTAAGAAATTTGGACACGCCTAATTATTCTATCCTCTAACATTTCTTCAACCATACTCTCAATTTCACTCTTCTTTCCATAAGGGTATTTGTAAGGCCTGATGTTAGGGTCGATGTTAGGGAGGACAATTCCTGTAATTAAGTAAATAGCGTGATCAAAATCTAGAACATGCGGAATACCTTTTGGAATATATTCAAATACCTTGGAATGCTTATTAATGATCCTTTGTAGATCCGGGGAAATAGGAGTCTTAGATGTCTCAACATCTAAAGAAAATAATTTTGCAATTACACCTTGACGTCCCTTTTCAATAAATTTTTCATACCATTAGATCTTATCACCTTGCTTGGTTTCCCTGTGATACCATTTAAATCATATTCTTTTCCTTCCCATGAAAAATTCATGAATAGCTTATGAAAATTAAAAGCCACTGTTCCCAATGATTGTAACCATTGAACCCCTTATCCAGGAGGAGGATCCTTGGATGCCGATTTACACTAGAAATCCATTTTTAGCTCTCTTAGACTTAGTTCCAATGTTTGATATTTATATGAGCTCTCGTTTTTGTACTGCTCATTTCAATTGCACTGCTCGCATTTCTATACTATTTGTTTCAATTGTGTGGAATGTTTTTGCATCATTTTATCCTTTGACAAATTCAGAAAATGAAAAATATCTTGAAGACCTATCTTGATTATAAGTTTGGAATTAAAATACTTTGTTTGGCTTATTTTTACTAGAAGATCAATCGTTAGAAACCTCTAACTTTTTTGTTCTTAATGTTTGCAATCAAAATTTTTAGTAATTTAAATACTAAACATTGCGAATTATTGAGGATTATATGTAGTGAATGGATTTATGAGATCATTGCATGCATTTGTTCAAAGTGGAGTATAAAAGGTTTAAATAGGAGTGTAAAATTAGGATGTTTGAAAGGAATTATTGAGGATTATATGTAGTGAATGGATTTATGAGATCATTGCATGCATTTGTTCAAAGTGGAGTATAAAAGGTTTAAATAGGAGTGTAAAATTAGGACGTTTGAAAGGAAATTTGATGGGAATATTTTTTGTTTAATGAGATTATATGAAATAGTTATTATTTTAATGCACTAAATTTTGAAGGTAGCTTAATTTGATTGGACAAGCATAGTCTAATGTAGTGAATGGAATTATGATATCATTGAATGAATTTATTCAAATTGGAGTATGAAAAGCTAAAACAAGAGTGTAAATTGAGAGCTTTGAAATAAAAAGTGACAAAAATCTTTTTTGTTTAATGATATAATAGGGAATGGTTATATTTTAATGCACTAAATTTTGAAGGTAGCTTAATTTGTTTGGACAAAAATAAAATTATTTAGTGAATGGATTTATGAGATCACTTAATGCATTTGTTCAAAGCGGAGTATAAAAGGTTAAAAGGAGTGTAAAATGGGGAAATTTGGAAGAAACTTTTATGGGAATATTTTTTGTTTAATGAGATTATTTGAAATGGTTATATTGCAATGCAATAAATTTTGAAGGTAGATTAATTTCAATGGAAAATAATAGCATGATGCAGTGAATGGATTTATGGGATTACTGAATGCATTTATTCAAACTGGAGTATAAGACACTAAAACAAAAGTGTAAAATTGGGAGTTTTGAAAGAAAATTTGATGGGAATATTTTTTGTTTAATGAGATTATATGAAATGGTTATATTGTAATGCACTAAATTTTGAAGGTAACTTAATTTGAAAGGACAATCACATAATTATGTAGTGAACCAGATTTATGAGATCACTAAATGCATTTGTTTAAAGTGGAGTATAAAAGGTTAAAACAAGAGTGTAAAATTGGGACTTTTGAAAGAAAAAAGTTGTAGTGAATAGATTTATGAGATTACTGAATGCATTTGTTCAAAATGACATATAAAAGACTAAAACAAGAGTGTAAAATTGGGAAGTTTGAAATAAAATTTAATGGGAATCTCTTTTGTTAAATGAGAGTTTGAAATAGTTATATTGTAATGCATTAAATTTTGAAGGTAGCTTAATTTGATGGGAGAATAATAGCATTATGTAGTGAATGGATTTATGAGATCACTGAATGCATTTGCTCAAAGTGGAGTATAAAAGACTAAAACATGAGCATGGAATTGAGACCTTTGAAAGAAAATTTGATGGGAAATTTTCTTGTTTAATGAGATTATTTGAAATAATTATATTAGTGCACTAAATTTTGAAGGTAGCTTAATTTTGACAATCATAGTATTAAGTGGTGAATGGATTTATGAGATCACTGAATGCATTTGTTTGGAATATAATATAAAAGGCTAAAACATGAGTGTAAAATTGGGAGCTTTGAAAGAAAATTTGATGAAAAACTTTTTTTGTTTAATGTGATTATAGTTATATTGCAATGCACTAAATTCTGAAGGTAGCTTAATTTGTTTGGACAATCATAGCATGCATTGAATGGATTTATGAGATCACTCAATGCATTTGTTCAAAGTGGAGTATAAAAGGCTAAAACGCTAGTGTAAAATTGGGAGCTCTTAAAGAAAAATTGATGGGAATATGTTTGTTTAATGAGATTACCAGGAATAGTTATAGTGTAATGCACTAAAATTTTAAGGTAGCATAATTTGGTTGTACAATCATAGCATTATGTAGTGAAAATATTTGTGATATCGCTAAATGCATTTGTTCGTAGTGGAGTATAAAATCCTAAAACAAGAGTGTAATATTGGGAGCTTTGAAAGAAAATTTGATGGGAATATTTTTTTGTTTAATGGGATTATGAAGAGAGCATTGAAGCTCTCATAACAGTTGTTGAGATTCTAAACCAACTCTCATAGAATGGATGGCATTAAATAATGTTTTCAATTGGTTTTGATTGATCTGAAACTATGGTTTGATGGTCTATTTTCCTAGATGTCAGATTTCCTCCCTCTTGATTCTTTCACTTAGATTTCACATGAGGATGTTTTAATGATTCTTTGGTGGTTAGAGTCTTTTGTGCCAATTGGATCTTTTGGCCTTGTAGTTGTTCCTAAGCACTTGAATGTGCATAATTCCCATTATTTGAGTTGACTATGTGCTTCACATTGCAATAATTGGATTAATATTTTGTTGCATATATATATATATATATATATATATATATATTTCAAAGAAAAAAGCGTAATTTCATTAAGAGATAATCAAATTACATACTATATAAGAGCTTCTAAGAGCACTTTCCGTAAGTAAGCTTTTCAGCTTCGAGTATAAAAAAATAATAGTAGAGCCATCAAGAAAGTAGATTTTTCGAGCTCTCAATGGAAAGCTCAATATCCGATCATATTTACATGCAAGTATCCATAAAACCGCTATATATGTAAGGTCGATAGTTCCATCAGGAAAAAAAGAAACGAAAAATATCATGTGTTTTGTGCTTCAAGCCCTTCAATAAATGGTCTGTGGTAGTAATCATGGAAAATATCATTGATCCGTTCCATTATTTTCCATTGACCAAGTTGTAGAGTCAATCCCATCTTTGATAAGAGGTCACCCTCCCAGTTCGTTTCCCTATAGACATGTTGACATGTGAAAGTGTCAAAATTTCTAGTTAATCTCAATGTTTCATCTAACATTGTGCTTAAGAGTAGATTGTGACACCGGTGTAGTTGATTTATCCAGTTAATGATAATCATGGAGTCTCCAAAAATTTGAAGATGAGTGCAATGTTTTTCCCATGCAAAAGTAAGAAAAGAGTTTAGCATAATTGTTTGTGCCGCGGCCTAGCCCCATGTGAATCTTGTAAGAGTGGTTTTTAGATAGGAACATAATCGCACCCCACCATATATATTGTTTTGTGATGCTCCATCAAAGTAGGCCCATGGCTGAGTGGGGTTTATGTTTTCTTCAGTGATGATTCGAGGAATGGATTGAAACTTTTCCAGCGGGAAGTGAGAAAGTATAGAAATGCTGCGATTTACTAGGATAGTAGGGGTTGTAGATTTTACAAGGAAGATCTGTTGGTTTCAGGCGATCCAGATGCCCCAAATAGTGATCAATGGTAGAGCACGAATATATGTAGTGTCCAAAGTTTTGTTCCATTTTTTCCAAGCCTCTTCAATAGTATCCCCAACCCACGAACAAGCAATCGGGTGTATGATCTTCAACTCATACCATATTTGTTTTGTGAAAGGGAAACCAAAGAAGAGGCGTGTGATTGTTTCCTCCTCATGTTTACAAAGTGAGCACCAACCCTATCCCTCAATATTTTTCTTCTTTATGCGTTCCGAAGTCGGAATCCTATTAGCAATCGTGCACCACATAATTTTATTTTATTTTGAAGGGCAGTGATATTTCGAGATCTTTTTCCACCACCATTTTTTCTCCACATTTTGTTTCTTTTGTTCCATCAACAGTTTGTAGCCCAATTTTTGAGTATATTTTCCATTTGAGGCCGGCAACCAAATGAGTTCATCAGTAGAGACGGATAAACGGACATGTGAGAGTCTCAGAGAAATAAGGTACTCATTCCAGAGGTTGATAAAATTGACCGAGATATCCAGATCCTTCAAGCTCCTCCAACCCTATTTCCAAAGGGTGGTAGTGAGTGGGTGTGCTAGTTGATTTAAATGAAAGATTCCCTGTTGGTTAAGAAAAAGGATGAGAAAATTTGGGAGGATATGTTTGTTTTGACACACAAGCTGAGGATCCGAGCCAATACGAATTTGTGTGTCGTTTCCCACCTTCCAAGCAAGTCCCTATTTTATGAGTGGGAGGGAATCCAGGACTGCCTTCCAAATGACAGAGATCCCATCCATAGGATTAGAACGGTTTCGAATCCAGTGTAAGAGTGAGTCAGGGGCAATGTACTTTGTTTTACCAACTTCGTCTAGAGGTTATCAATGGTGAGGATTCTCCAATTGACCTTTGCAGCCAGTGATGTTGCAAATGTGTGTATATGTTTGAGTCCTCAAACCCCCAAGGATTTCGGCAGGGCGAGTCTTTCCCAATTGACCCAAGGTGTTACATAAGTATCATAGTGTCTAGACCATAGAAAACAGAAGCAGAGTTTTCAGGCTTTTTCCAAGACACCCTTAGGAATCCAAGCCAATGACATCCAATAGACTAGGATAGCCTCCAAAATTGATTTAATAAGTACCAATCGATTAGCTCTTGAGATCCATCGGTGGCTCCAAGTCAGTAGCCTCTTCTCTAGTTTTTCAATAAGACAAGTCCAATCACAATTTTTATAGCTATTTGGATTTAAATGAAAGCCCTGGTATTTCAGTCCTTCATCCAAGATTAAAATTTCAAAAGGAAATAGTGTTAGGTACCTGTGTCTTTCTTCAACAGTCAATATATAGAGAGTAATTGAGGATTTGTGGAGGTTTATGACCATTCTCGTCACCTCTTGAAAGAGTTTCAGAATGGGATCAAGTTGTTTTGTGTCCCTAAATGAGTTGTCACAAAAAAGTAGAATATCGTCCACAAAAAGTAGGTGAGAGAGACGAAGTGTGCTGGTGATGCAGATTCCATGGAAAGTGCCCTGGCGCATTCCATCCATAATGGCTCTACTCAGACCTTCTGCCACCAATAGGAAGAGTAGAGGAGATAATGGGAAACCATGGCACAGTCCCCTTTCAACATAGAAGAAAGTTGATGGGGAACCATTGATGAGTACAACAAAAGAGGTTGTTTTGATGTAGCTCATCGTCCATTTGATGAAGGCATAATAAAAACCAAGATGTGTCATTAACAGTCACAGATAGAGCCAACTAACTCTATCAAAAGCCTTTGAGAGATCAATTTTGATGATAGAACCTTTTATGCCTTTCAGTTTTTGGGAGTGTAAACCTTCCTGAGTGACCCCAATAGCTTCGTGTATCTGCCTTCCTTCCAGGAAGTCATATTGTTCCTTTGAGATGAATTTTGAGAGTACACTCTTTAGCCTTTTAGCCATGATTTTTGCCACAACCTTGTATGTGATGCTGCAAAGAGAGATAGGACATAACTCATTCATAGAAATAGGTTTGTCAGATTTGGGGATAAGAGCAATAAAAGTGGTGTTTAAGGGAAGATGGACAAGTCCCCCTTATATAGATTCTTTTTCAAGCTAAAGTAGGTCAATGCCGATGGTATCATAGTATTCAAGAAAGAATTCTATCGTCCATCCGTCAGGTCCAGGGATTTTTCCTTTTTGAAAATTGTGCAGGGTTTCCTTGAGTTCCTCCTCAGAGATTTCTTCCATTAAGTTATGATTATCTTCATCTGTGACTTCTCCAGGAAAAAATTGTGAGAGTTGAATGACTTCAACAATGTTTGTTAGTCTAGTATCTTAAAAGAGAGTTTTGAAGTGTGAAGTGCCCAAGGAAGCCAGATCATCAAAAGAGGTGATGACCTCGTCTTGTTCATTTTTTAAATCCCAGATGGTATTTTGAGACTTCCTACCTTTTGCAAAAGCTTGAAATTTTTTTGTGTTTTCATATCCACTCTCAAGCTAGATGAACCTGCTCTTTAGTTGCCAGAATTCCTCTTGTTCTAAGAGAAGTTTATTACGGGTTCCTTCCAAGGATTTTAATAAGTCAGTAGACTCCTACGAGAGAAAACCACCCGCATTTGAGTCCTGTAAACAGACAAGTTCCTTTTCAACACATAGTAACTCATGTTCATCTCTTTCCCTCTTTTTGAAGGCCCAATCCTTCAACAAATTTTTTACTTTGGTGAGATTTTTGACAAAGTGAGGAGCAACAAAATGACCTTCATCAGGTTGGTAGGGTATCCAAGAGTTTTTTATAATTTTTTATACCTCCTCCTCTTTAATCCAGGAAGCACAAATTTTGAAAGGGTTGGGTGGTTTTGTAGAGTTGCCCATAATTTCTAAGCAGATAGGGTAATGATTAGAAAAACCTATGGAGTCCACCCATTATCGAAACTTGTAGTTTTGACCCAAAAGATTTTCATCCAGCAGAAAATGATCCAGGTGCTTTGCGACTCTCCCCTCACTAGTTCTGGGGTTTGTCCAAGTAGGCTTCAATTTTGTGGGTTGTATGTCAATGAGGCGATCATCCTTCAGAAGAAGATAAAATATCCAGCAAGAGAGTCACACCGATCAATAGGTCCCCAATGTTCATGAGAGCCTAAAGTGAAGTTCAGGTCTCCACCAAGGATCAAGTCTCCCCCTGTAAGTAGGGAATTATGCCGAAGTGTGTCCCAGTAAGCAATACGATCCGAGTAGGGACCATAAATGTTTATAACCTTGAAAGACCTATTTAAGCCAGCGTGAAATATCTCCACACCCAGCCTAGAAGCAAAACCCCAAGAGTTTAATGCTTTAATTGAAGATTTTATCCAACCCAAGGCAAGTCCGCTAGAGAGGCCATGCGCACTAATGGCATCAAAATCGAATAAGGGAAAAGGGGAGGTGACAAAATCCATGAAATTTTCTTCAAACCCCATAGTTTCTTGTAACAGAAAAATATTCGGCTGATGTAAAGAAATCATCTTCTTGAGAGCAAGTTTTTTGGGTTTACTTGCCAAACCCCGACAATTTAATGACAAGAGTTTCATTGAGTAACCCTTGCATGGTATTTCGCTTCTCTAAGTGCCCCATCAATGGTTTTCTATTTTCAATCTTCAAGGTCTTGGATAGCCTTCTGTTGTGACGAAGACAAATGTGTAGGTTGACCACGACCTCTTGACAATTTTTGGGGTAATGGGTTTAAGCCCAATCCAGAGCCGAAAGTAAGGGATGTCGTGAGGACAGGAATGTCACGAGAACGTAAGTGGAAACAGATTGGGGTTTTGTCCAGGGGGACCAGTGCCGGGGAGTCCATGGTGCAGTCCATAGGCAAATATGGGATCCCAAAAGAGGTAGTGTGGACATATGGAGGGAGGTTTTCAAGCTTAGCAAAGAAAGAAGGTGCAACAGTTCCATCCAAATCCAATTTTAAAGATAATAAAGAAGATTCAAGAGTGGAGATAATAGAAATGGGAACATCAAGCGTACCTGGAGAAGGGAGAGTGACATCGAACTTTGAGTGTGTCGACATTGGGACGGGGTCAATAGCAATGGTATCCTCTGGGAGTTGATGAAGGGTGGGTGTTGCACCACCATGGCCTGTCGATTGATCCTGAGTGGTGTCTGGAGATTCCGACTCGCTGTGTACTTCCTGCAAATTTTCGTTCAGTCTGCCCACTTTCTGAAGACCCTCGCAAGCCCCCGAGTCGCTACCTTCCATCCACTTCCAGGAGGTGTTTGGTTTCTTGTTAAAAGGAAAAGGACAATGTTTTTCCAAGTGTCCATAGCCATGGCACCTATGGAAATGAAAGGGCACTCCTTCATAAACAAACCGCTGAATGCATTGTGCCTGCCCCTAGATGAAAGTTAGTTGTTCACGGAGCCCTTCTCTGACATTAATGGACACCAAAATTTTGGCCACCGACATTTTCCTGGTTTGTGTAAAGGTCATGTCAGCATCAATATATGCTCCCAGAGCATTCCCGATGTCTCTGAAAGAGTCCTGGTTCCAAAATTCCCAGGGAATACTCGACAGACAAACCCAAATAGGTATGACATCAAACTTTTCAGTGTTGACATCAAACAGCGGTGTCCAATTTTTGAATAGAATGGGTGTATTTCCCAAGCTCCAATGGGTTTGTAGGACACGACTCACATCTTCTCGAGTTTTTAGTTTGAAAACAAACCAGCCCCTCGAGAGAACAATTATCTCCGGTTTGTAGTTGAACAAAGACGACCAATTTGTGGAGACCCACTTGTCCAATCCATCAGAGCTGGGAAATTTTCCCTGGCACGCCCAACAATCGCCGTTTCCTCCATGTGCATAGAGTTTGCCACAATAACATTTTTCCTGCAAATGAGAATTAATGTATCACGCGATTTTTTTTGGAAATTTCCTTTCTGCTTCCGCGAGGGAGAACCCTCCTGGTTCCTAGTTCTTGGGGGGAGATAAGTGAGAGCTTGGTCTCGAAACGTTTTCCCGAGGAGAAACAAGTCCAAAATGCACAGGAGATTGTATGAGAGAGTTAATGAAGTCGTTCGGTGAATGTGTGGTAGGTACCTTGACAAAGCTTGAAGATGTCACCAGTTGTTCCACTGGATCCCGAAAAGGCCAGTCATGCTCCTGTATATCCGAAAGGAAAGGCAAGTCGAGCTCCCATTCCTCTGTCGGTAGCGCATTGTGTATGATAATGGAGTCAGAGGGAAGTGTAAATTCCAGGCTAAAGTGTGGAGGCAGCTCAAAGAGTGAGAAGGGTGTGTTCCCAAGCGTCGGGGCGAGTGGTCGAGCAATGCTAGGGTCGTAAGAGGGTGAAACCGCCTCCTCTCAGGTCGTATTAACAGAAAACGAGAGAGTAGCCATCGGTTTCCCGTCCCCAAGTGTCTTTAAACCCACTAAGCCGGTTCTAGATGTCAGATGTAGTTTTACTCCTGGCAAGAAAACAACTGCAACACTGTTAGATGGAGATCGTGGTTTGAAGTCCCTTGCAAGGTAAAAAATGTTCTTACCCTCGTAGGGATCCGTGGAGTAATCCACTTCATCCACAAAATGGTAAACCGAGACAGAAACATGTGTCATGTACGAAAGGGCCATCGAAACGAGTGCCACCATCAATCGTAGCGTTGGTAGTGTTTAGTTGTAGGTTGCAGCCCCATAGGGCTGCAGAACCCTAATTGCCTCACCATCCTCTGATAGATTATATATCAATCAATGGAAGCCAACTTATTGTTTTGAATTTGAAGATTATCTCAATCAAACTTTTATATTCTTTGACATGATGAAATTAATTCAATTATAAACTTTCTCACATAGATTTATTTTTCAACTCAAAAAATGTATGTTAGATTTTGGAGGCAAACATTGAACAAAAGATATTACTTTTTTATCAAATTTATATTTTTGTTCAAACACTTATTTTGTGATGGAACCTATTTTATCATTTACTCTAACTTGGTGATTGTGGATTTTGTGATGGAACCTATTTTATCATTTACTCTAATTTGGTGATTGATCACAACAATCATAAAAAAATTTGTTTTGGCTCACAATATGGACAAACATGGACAAACGTTACAAGATCTCCCTCATATTTACTTTTTACTTTGTATTATTCTTTTTTGTTTATGGCCGACAATAAGGACAAAGTTTACAAGATCTCCCTCATATTTACTTTTTACTTGGTATTATTCTTTTTTGTTTATGGCCGAATAAAGACAAATATGAACAAACCTTACAAAATCTCCTTCCATGTAATGTACCCAAATCTCTAGGGACAGACAGAAGTAGCGTTGATTGCGTTCATCACTTCACCAAAGTTGTCAAGTGAAATATTGAAATTGCTTGGCACCTAAAATAAAGAGTTCATATGTATCCACGCCATGCTTGCTGCTACATTATCATCAATTCGCACAAGTAATCGCCTCCACAGAATCGTTAGATTCAATGCAAATCTACCTCAAAGATTGTTGTATCCACCAAGATCATTAAACAATAATATTAATCTACCATTAATTCCCGTCAAAGTATAGCTGCACCATTTTTGGAGGACAACCAGATTATTGAGAATATGCACAAGACCCATCCAGGTCAAAGAGAGCTGTGATTTGAATGTATAATGTCACCATTTACCATAAAACAATAAAGAAGTTGTGAATGTGGCATGCTACAATCCACCTACCACCATCGCTGTATCATCAAGATGATAGTTCTTTGAAATCTGAAATAATTTTGAAAGGAATTATTGTGCAGGTTGTTGCGTGAATTGCCAGGACTATCTCGAGATTATTGGATCTGATCACCAATAGCGTTCAAATCAAGGAACTTATTCTCTGTTATCAAAGAGCCTGAAACCAAGTTGTGCACCGTCATCGCCATCAGAAAAGAAGGCTCGTCAAATTGATCATCTCCAAATTGCTGAGATCGCTCCATCTTATACATATTTCTTTTGAAGATGCAATCAAAATTCGACGAACTACAGATTCTATGCTACAAAAACAACGATCAGTTTCAAAGATGATTGAAAATTGACTAGTTTTGATTTTGTTTCTTAGATTTCTAATATAATCGATTTTGTTTCAAGACGCATATATGAAGAGGTGGAGTAAGTGTTTGATAAAGATTGTGCACATCGGAAAATCGCACAAGATCACAGAGCTGGAAATCGAGTCTAAGAAAAGACATTGAATCACAAAAGTTGCTAGTTCCTCTATCTAGGCCTCCACCACTTCAGTCCTCAATGCATTAAAGGAAAGCTACAAGTTCAAGGAGTAATTGGGTTCCTACTTCACAAGATATTGACGAGCTTGGGAGATGAACATCAAAGAGTTCAAATAATAAGGACAAATGGATATAGACTCAAGGCAATGGCAATGGGGAAAAATTTCTCAAGAGTTTCCTTACTCTCTAGTTTCTCCTCCTCTCATGCTCCACAATGGCTCAATATATAACCCTCAAAGGAGATGGAGGGTCGAATCGGAGCATTTTCGAGGATATGGAAGGCCAAGGATCAATATGGTCGTTACTTGGGAAGGAAAACTCCAAACATTTTTAATTTTGAGCATGAAACCCGATGTATACGAACTGCAGAAGAGCAACATGCGTATACAGAGGTTGTAGTGTTGTTAGGGAATGTACATCAACAAAAATGTTATTTTTAGGGGTTTCTCTGAGCAAGAGGGATGTTATGAGTCCAAAGAGGGACATGGAAAGGCCATCAATGCATGTTGCATAAGGTGTAGCAAATCATGCTATAACAGATGCCCCCTAATGTATGGGGATAGAGGAAAGATCAAGATGGCCGAAATACATTACAATTCTCAGAAGTGGAGTTGTGGAAACCAAGCTGTAAGAACTAACAACTTGAATGAGAATATTACAATGTTGACTTTGTATACATATTGGTAGCTTGAAGTACATAGCAGTTTGATGCAATTGCCATGAGTAGATAGTACATCATAGATATATGTCATAAGAGGTCACAGCGATGACCCATATATAGTGAGGTCCAGTCTCCAACTGAACTGAAGACATCTAGTACAACATGTGGTACAAACTGCTCTGCCATGAGAACTAGGGTCCCATAGATACTATCACGATCACAGATAGTAGCATATAGACGGATGCCACTGTATCCTGAGGTCTTCTACATAAACCTCCAATGGTGCATGTCCCATCATGTGAATAAAGGTACTGTTGTCGAACATGATGAAACATCATTGATTACCATTCATTAAGGAATACAGTTAACAAAAGCGAGACTACCCACCGATGATGAAAATGGGTGTCAAGGAACCGAGTACATTCAACAAGTGTGAATAAGGATGTTGAAGTCGAACACTTGTAGAATCCATCGATTAGGGGATATTGATGAATTCCCAATTGTTGATGATGAGTGGACCTTCCACTGATGACTTCAAGTCTTAAGGTACTCATTTGAATCTATATATCAATTCCATAATAGATGATCTGAAGTCAATGGAATAAGATCCATTGAAAGGATGGCATTAATGAATCCCCCATCAACCAACACGAGGTACACAACTAAGTTGAAGGATTTAGAAGAGCTTGGACGAACAGGATGAACACGAACCAAGTGCATCTCTTGTGTGTACCAGATGGAAGTAGTGCACATAAGAGACCCTCTGAATAGTATCCAATGATGAAGACTATTGACATAAGTGAGGAAAACACCAATGGAGTCTAATGGAATCCAAGGCACAACACGAATCCCATTGTATGAATAGATGTATTATCGTCGAACAAAAGGGAAACTACTTAGTTAGGGACCAATGATGAAGTGTCATCTATTGAGTTCAAGGTCACCTAGCACTGATGAAAGTAGGCCCAGGGTGCTAGGTAGGACAACAAGTTTCATGTGATCGGAATGCACTGATACAAAGATGGGTGACATGCCAAGTCAATAAATCTGAGGAATGGCCGACTCAGGTTTATAAACTTCCATTAAACAAGAGCATGAGGCCGATGGAGACTCAAGAAACATAAAATTAAGACTAAATACTGACACAATTATGAGATGTAGGGGGCATCGACAGAATCTCCATAGGGATTGGAAGCTTAACTAGTTAGAGGAGTAGTCTATGAGTAACGATTTCAACTTCCTAAGGCCATACTAAACCCAAACTGTTGATGAGTGGACTCAAGATTTGTGCTCTGTTCAAAGGCGACAAAACAACTGCCAATAAAAGGTGATGATATTTCCCATCTGAATTTTTATGTTTTTTTTATTTTTTTGGTCTTTTTCATATAATTAAAGCCCGAAAAAAGAATAAAAGTGTGCTTATAATACAAGTACGAGGGAATGAGTGTCATGGGAAAGAAAACTAGTTCCATGTAGTGGAACATACCTATGCTCAATGCAAGGAATTGCGTTAAGGATAATGACACTCGGGGGAATGTTCCCTTAGGGTCAAGGGTAATCAAGGTGCAAAGGATAACTGATAACCTTTGCTTGGCTCAGACTAAGGAGTGCTTGGGAAATGTGGCTTATAGTGACAAAGTGGGAGTAGGCACTAGGCTCATAGAGGAAAGCAGGTATGTAATATGCATTTACAACTTGACATAATTGGGAGCCCCTATGGGTGATATCCATAAGATAAGATAAGATAAGAATAGACATGAGGATTTAACAGAAAGTCATGGTGGGACTACAAGAGAATCCCATACCTAAGGAGGAATTGCAACATGGGTACTAAACAACAAAAGAGGTTCTAACTAGGGTACTCATGGTCGAGAAGGCCCTACCGCTTAAATAATGACACTTCTAGAAGCAACTGGAAGGTTTAGTGTCGATAAAAAGCATGATCTCACCTACGGTTTATGAATCGTAGTCGTAGGTCAATGCAACAATGCATGTGGAGTGAATTCCTAACCTATATGATAGGGATGAAATATACCTGTTGAAGGTGCAAATCATATTTAAAAAGGATGAAATTGACAACCGTCGGAATAAACTGTTTCAAAAATCACCTTACATCATGGAATTAGTCCAATAGAATCATAAAATAATAAAAGAAAGGGTCAAAACTATAGAAAGTGGGTAAAAAAATTCTACAAATAGTAAAAATTGGAACTTTTACCATACCATTTGAGTTTCTTACCAAAATAGTGCATTTGGTGCCATTTTCCCCTCTTTCTTTGATCAGTGATTATGGGAGCTACGGACGATAAAATCATGAGCCGTATGGACCATGTAAGTTCCCTCACCATTCTCTTTAATTCTATTGGTTCAATTTTTAATTTTGGTGGTGAATTTTTATTTTTTAAGCATGGAAATTGGAATTATCGGTGTACATGGGAAATAGATCATTGGGTCACGTATAAGGATAGGTCTACATGGGAAAAACAAAGTCTTCCCTTGTACATGCGTGACTGTGATAAACATTGGTTGCGTACAACGCCATGAGGGTTATTTTTTAAGCAAACTAATCCAAATATCTCCTTCTTTTTGTAGGATGGTGATAGAGTGGAGAGAGAGGGAGCATGATGTCATTGATCACCAAGTGCAAAGTGATTTGGCGGCTCAACAAGCATTGAAAAGATGTGGCCCTTACATGTTTTGGAACATTGGAAGTCTAAGGGAACAACCAAGGTTGCTTCAGATGCTCGTAGACTATTGGGATCCAGACACCGAGTCCTTCAACTTGGACAGGAAGCCTCTAAAAATTGAGGTTGAAGATATATACTTCATCACAGGATTGTCCCGTCTAGGGGAGGTAGTGAATCTACAAGATCATGGAATAGGAGGGGGCATGGCCATAGAGGACTACATTGCTACTTACTACCTTCTTGACACTCAAAAGGTGGGAATTCAGGTCCCTATCATAGCCACCAGGAGCCTTATCATGAAGATCATCATCCTAGTGCTCAGTAGGATATCGGTTTCGGCTGCACTACACCAAGCTTTGAGACCCATGATTTTCTATGCGTTGGAGTGTCTGATACCTACCGTGTATGATTGGTGTACATCACTATTGGAAACTATGAAGTGCCAACTTATTGAATGCAATATTGGAAGGGCCAAAAACTTTGAGTTTGTGAGAATACTATGTAGTTTCTTCTTCGAGAGGGTTCTTGACCTTAGCCTGAGGGTGGAGGTCCCTCCTCATAGTCTACGAGATCCATCCCAACCCCGATGGACTAAGATCATCGGCATCGTTAGGAGGTGGTAGAGTTCCCTCTCCATACACTGATGACTTCTTCCACTGGTTGTGGCGACATGTGATCGCCATAGATGACCATCCCTTTGAGGGGATTGATTTCCATGATGACAGAGACATGCCGTTGCCACCAGGGTTCGTTTTTGGTGATATAGGTAAGCACTATTTAATTTTTTCATTTTTTTTGTTGAATTTTTTACTTTAATGAAAGCAAAAATGTTTTTGGTGTGGTATCAAGTATTGACACTAAAATGTTTTTTGCAGACATAGGTCCACGATGACCGCAAAGATATCGACAACACTAGCGTAGAGGATTAGTAAAGGAGTTAGCTAGAGGGGATTATGATTCTACCTTACAGAATGCGTAGGGTAACTTATCACAGTTGACTTATCAAGTACTGATGGTGCAGATAGAGGACCTCCCAGAGGTCATGTAGCATGATGTAGTAGGAGTACCCTATCCATGGGTGTGGAATTTCTGGCGTCTAGACAACACTGTAGTTTTCTATCATGATACACATCCTGTACCAAAGGATTAGATGCCATGGTTATTATATGTACCGGCCATGTTTAATTTGAGATCTATGAGCTTAGGTTTTGTACTATGACACCACATTTTTAGACTTATTTATGATAATGAAAAACTTATGGTTCTCAGTTCTACTATTATTTGTGTAAATGTGTGAATGAATGAATGCATGGTTGCTTCCTTTGATTAATTATGAGACAAATGCAAGTCTAAAATATAGTTTTCATATGCATCAATGACTTCATTAGAACATCTTGGTATATGAATGTATGTGATAAAATTAAAATGTTGTTCCAACAATCTTACCCATAGGAATCTTCTTAGTAGTATAGGATCTCTAACACGATACCGACCGTTCAATTGTGACATGACCAACTGTGAATCCAGGTGGAATTTTAAATATTGAATACCATTAGAAATGGCATCACTAAGTATCTGAAATGATAAAATCGTTTCTTATACAAATAACCAATGTAAATAATACAAAGGATCCATAAATGGTCAAATAATTGAATATAAAATTGATAAGATAAAAAATGATGATTTTACAATGAGGATGTAGGTGCATATATACAGCTTATATGGTGACTACTCACCAACGGTTATGTCTCTTAGTTAATATAATTAACATTATGTTTTATTTTATTATTTATATTATTATATATATTATTCATATTATTTTAATATTTTATTTGTTACTTTGCTTCTCTCTTAGAAAGGCTTTGTCCTCAAAGCCTTATAATGTTGTCACATCGTTCCTTGTGACGTCGTAGCTGATGAAACATGTTGATACGAAGTTCTAAGTGTAAAGCATAACTTCTGATATGTTGACGAATCAATCCATCCAAAATTAATTTGTTACTGATTGTTGGGATTCTCTATTGATATGTCGTCAGGAGCTTTGAGCACATTAGTACCATTATCTTTCGACAATTCCCACTTTTTAGGATACTGGTTTATATGGTTGGGGTGTCGATAGGGAGTTATTGTTGTTTTGTTTTTTACCAAATTGTCTTCTTTCTGAACTGTGACGAGGACTGAATTTGTATTTTCTTCTTTTTTCTCAACGTAGTTTTTTGAGTCCAAGGGCTTTGATGTCCTCTTTTGAATTTTCTCCAACTTATTGTCTAATGAGTCTTTTTCTTTTTTAATATTTCGGTTCATTTCTTCTTGCTCTTTCTTATCATCTTTAAGCTTCTGAATTTGATCCATTAGATCTTGTTTGTGCTTCTTGAGGTGACCATTTTCGTTAATGTTTTCTAATAGTTTCTTCTGAAGATCTAGATTCTCCTCTTCTAGATTTTGATTCTGTTGTGCTTTATCCTTCGTCTTTTTTATTTGAAGAAGCAATTTCTGATTATGATCTCTTAAACGAGAGATCTCTTCTTCTTTATCTGTGACAATCTTTTCAACTTCTTCCTGCTTCTTTTGATCTAACTTCTGATTACCTTGTGAAATCATCTTTGATATATCCTTGAATTCTTCAGATGTTGGAGCTTCTAAATCTGACTTTATTCTAATATCGTGAAATGTGATTCTCTTCCGCTAATAAGAAAAAGTCAGAAACTTCTTTTCAACATTTAAAATGAAGGTCCCCAATGTTTTAATCCACGGTAACCCCAAAACTATGTCACCTTAAAAACTCCATAAGGAACTAACAATGAATTGAGATATGACCATATAATCTCCAACATTCAATTCTAATCCACTTATTTGAAATTGCTTCCTGTTCCAAAGGTCTATCCTTTCACCTATATTTGATTCAAGAATCACTAAATGGTTAGCAAATTCAGCACTAATATAATTATTTCTTTCACTAGGGGCAATAGAAATGGCGACATCCTTCCCTGAAAGTGTCCTTTTAACTCTAAATAGTATTGAGACATTCATCAGTGAGGTGCTAGGAAACCTTCGCTTCTTTTCAACATTAAAACCCATCTTCTTGAGTTTTGTTTGAAATGTATTCAATATCTCCTTCTTTTTTATAATAAACAATATTCAATATGATTCTTCTTCTAATATTCTTTTCCCCTTAATATATGTAAAATGGTGTAGATTGGGTGGTTGGGAGGAATGATTGTTACCTTCCCCACCCAGGTTCAAATCTCACTTTTTATTTGTTGTTGGAGAATAATTCGAAACCCACTTATTAAGAAACCATGTGTGGTTTCAAAATCATTTTTTATACAAATAACCAATGTAAATAATACAAAGGATCCATAAATGGTAAAATAATCGAATATATAATTGATAAGATAAAAAATGATGATTATTATATATATTATTCATATTATTTTAAAATTTTATTTGTTACAGTATATCAATGAAGGCACTATACTCGGCCACATTATTCGATGATAGCCCGATACAGACACCTCCTGAAGACACAAGTTGACCCTTAAGTGAATAGATGACCCAATAAGTAGAAGCTAAGTTCTACGTATGACGTTTGGAACCATCCAAGAATCCTAGGAACATAAAAGACTTCATTGACATATTTTAACCAAGAGGAAGCGTATAAGAAAATCCGAGATATGAAAATAAAAGATAAACTATGTACAAAACTATAAAATAATGTACAGGGTACCCGCCCAAGATGGAGACTGAAGCATAGTACCACTTAAGGTAGAGCCGATTTCTAGGATCCTTCAGGACATTCCCTTCGTAGTCTTCCAACTCATATTATCCTTTCTCCAGGACATGTATCATGATGTAAGGACCATGCCACATTGGGTTGAACTTTTCTTCCCCCTAGTGGTTCCTTAGCTTGATCATACAAGAGGACCAAGTCACCCTCAATGTGCTGCCGGGGACACACATAAATATCATATTGAGCCTTAACACGATGTTTATTAGCTTCAATGGCCACAGTCGCATCTCAATGTTGCTCGAGGTGGATTAAATGTTGTTCTAAATCCATTGTGTCAGGTAGGAACTCAATGTCTATATTCAATGAAGGGATTTCACGTTCAACCAGAAGGATGAACTCTAGTCCATGAACCAATTGAAAATGCGAGAAACCAGTGGAAGTATTAACTACAGTTCGGTATGACTAAAAAGAAGGATATAACATAATATGTGAATTAGACTTGCTTTGTTTGACGATTTTATGTATAATGGACTTAATAGATTTATTGACTGCTTCGACCTGGACATTCACTTGGGGATAGTAAGATTATGAATGATATTGTTTAAACCAAATATTTAGCACTAATTCCGACATCATTTTATTTTGGAAGTGACTTCCATGGTCAGTGACAATCTCCTTCGGGATCCCAAACCGATGATAATATGATTGAACACGAAGTGAGCTGCAGTCGCACCATCATATTTGACAGTCGGCATGGCCTCAACCCACTTAGTAAGATAATCAATGACCACAATGATATGGCAATGCCCCCTAGCTGAAGTTGGGTTGCAATCCATGGAAATACACCCCCCACTTGGTGAAGGGACCAATGGTGACGGCTAGATGTAACGGGGAAGAACGCGATCACATATTTCGAGAAAACGTTGGGCAAGGGTGCCATTTCTTGATTGCATTAACACAATATTTAAAGATAGACGACCAATAGTAACCATCTCTCAGAATATTCTGAGCTATAGCAACCCCATATAAGAGACGACCACATGCCCCACTGTGGTAGTTGTTAAGCACAACCTCCGCTTCCTCATGATTCAAACAATGACGCAAGATGGAATCCACCCATTGGTGATACAAAGTGTCACCGATGATAAGGTAGTTCTTATCTTGATGATGAATATGAAAACGTTCATCTCTCAAAATATGTGGAGGGAACTTCAGGGTACGGAGATACATAATGATGTCTCCATACTAGGGGTCCGAAGACGAGATGAGTAATATATGCTCATCAAAAAATGAGTCATCTTGAACCATGTCCTCATCAATCCTAGCGAAGTCAGACTCAAATATGCAAAGACCAAATACTTCTTAGATTTTTCCGAGACAAAATCAAGATCAAATTCTTGTAAAATAACAATCCATTTATTATACTTTCCCCCTATCATATGCCATGTCAATATGAAATGAAATGGATTGATATAAGCCATAACAGTGATATTTTGAAGTAAAATGTAATGATGTAACTGTTGGAATCCATGAACAGTCGCAAGCGAAATTTTTTTCCACGTGAGTATGCCTAAGTTCAATGTCTACTAGATTTTGACTACGATAATAACTAACGTGCTCCTAGAGCTCGCCATCCTCTTGAACCAAGACCATGCCAACCGTATCTTCGGATGTGACGATATAAAGTAAGGAATCTCTACTGTAGTCGGGAGGACGCAACAGAGGTGCCGATAGTACGGATTTATTAAGGCATCGAAGTACTGCTGGGCTCGCTCATCCCAGATAAAAAGAATGTCCTTCTTGAAGAGGCACATGAAACCCTTAGTAAGGCTAGCAAATTTCACTACAAAGCGATGTAGAAAATTATCTTTCCCCTGTAGACTCTGAAGTTGAGTATTCGTGCAAGGGGGAGGAAACCGAAGCATTACCTCAACCTTTAAGGGGTCGACTCTAATCCCCTCCTTTGAAATAATGAATCCTAAAAGGCGATTAGTTCTCACAAAAAAGATGCATTTATGCAGGTTTAACAAGATCTTATAACTGTGACATATTTCAAATATAAGGCGGAGGTGATCTGGATGATACACTCTCTTGTGAGAGTGAGCAACCAGATCATCAATATAAGCCTCCACGATATGCTTAAGTTCGTGAAACAAAAAGGTTATTTCCCGTTGAAAGGTTGCTCCGACGTTTTTAAGGCCGAAGGGAATTTTCTGGTATGTGAAAGTACCCCAAGGAAAAATAAATGTATTCTTGTGTCGATCCTCAAGTTTAATATGGATCTGATTATAGCCCGAAAAACCGTCCATGAAGGAAAAAATATTGCTTCCCGCACACTTATCCAAAATCTGATCAATGAAAGTTGTGGGAAATTTATCCTTAAGACATGCTTTATTAAGATCTCTAAAGTCTGTGCACACACAAATGATTCCTTGCTTTTTTATCTATGGGAATGGGATTGGCTACCCATTCGGTTAAGGGAACCGGATAGATGAAGATGTCTTTAAGGAGCTTCTCTACCTTAGCTTTGATAGTGGGTCCCTTCCTAGGATTCACTGCCCATAGGAGTTTCCGAATAGGTTTAGCATGAGGGTAAGTTTTAATTTCATGTTCGAAAATACTAGGATCTATACCTGACATCTCTTCATAATACCATACAAAAACATCCTGAAATTCTTTAAATAAAGTGGTATAAATTCGAACTTCTTCAGGGGAGAAACCTGCACCGATATACACATTCTCCACTTTTCTGGGAGTTCGATAAATGTCGATCGAAATGGTGGGAGAGATGTTATCCATGTTCCCTTCCAAGTATATACCATGCGTATCCAAAGGGACCATTGGGTGACCGATTTTCTTTCTTAAATTCAACCGAAACCCGTCTTACTCAATACTTTAAAGCTCAGGAAAGAAATATGATCGATGATGAAGATCTTCCCAAGGAATTTTGGGACCATTCATGG
Source organism: Larix kaempferi (assembly GCA_027924585.1). Taxonomy (NCBI): domain Eukaryota; kingdom Viridiplantae; phylum Streptophyta; class Pinopsida; order Pinales; family Pinaceae; genus Larix; species Larix kaempferi. The sequence goes on along the minus strand of BSBM01000485.1, from coordinate 10,830,567 downwards.
CCTCAATAATGGATTCATCTGAAGGTAAAGTATCATTAAGGAAATCATGCGAATAAAATGAGTTGACCGACCAATCCAGTGATAGACAGGGATCCTCCTCACTCCGTCCACGAAGAGGAAGGATCGAGGTCTGCAGTGATTTGTTGTACAACTTGACAAGAAACCTTAGCTGCAAACATTGACATAGCCATTCCGATGTGTGTATGTACTTCACATGATGCAATAATGGAAGGAAGATTCCATGGATCGTTAAAATATTAAGTGCAGAATGACACTGAACTAAATGACAAGGGAGCATCATAGGAAATGGAATGAATAAATGCAATTGGAACCGAAAATTTAAAGGTTCCCATGAGAGGGGAATACATCCCAACACAAATATTATCAGTTGGATGCTAATAATTTTCTATCGTAGGGACTATAGATCTCATCGATGTAGTGGAATTGGAACTAGTAAAAGATAACTGGTCAACAATTACGATCTTACATTCATGAGGAAATTTGGTGTTGTCGACATATTTTCAGCATCAACCTCAGGTTCGCAACGTGATCCTTGACCAACCAGTATACTGTCCAATCATCCATGTATACAGCAAGAAATGTGTGGATGAAATCCTTGAACGCAACAACTACCAGTCTTGAAATGATTGCTAGCGCATTCTTCAAGATGAAAGGCATCACCGTATATTGAAAACATCCCCATTCTGTGACGAATGTTGTTTTGTGCCGATCCTCCTTCGCAATTTTTACTTGCTGGTAGCCTGAGAATCCGTCTGTGAAGGAGTAGAGTATATTTCCTCACCCGCCACTCCTAGCATTTCATCCGTGAATGGTGTAGGAAATGGATAGTGTAAGCATGTGTCATTCAGATTTCTTAAATCGACATAGATCCTGACTTTCCCAGTTTTCTTATCTTGGACTACCATCGGACTGATCCACTTTGATTCCTCTACTCATTCTATAATTCCTGCTTCTAGCATTCTATCAATTTCGGCCTTCACCCGTTCCTTATACCTTGGATTCAACCTATAAGGTCATTGTTTTACTAGCTTCACATCAGGTTTCAGTGGGATTTTCATCTCTCCTAGGTCCCCAAAAATCCCTTTCATTTCCAAAAATTTTGTTGGGAACAAGTCTTGAAACTTGTGCAATAGATCGGTCATCATGGCCATTTTCAACTCGTCCTAATAATCTCTGATGCTCGTGAACTTGGTATTCTCTTCCGACCCAATAATCACTTTCTTGATTCCCAATGGCTTCTCAAACTTGTCAGAAGGCATATCTGGTGCTTTGACACTGCAACTTCCTTTGGAATATGGTATATACATAGCCCTCGGATCATCCTCATCATCTGGTTCTACTGTTGTGTTGTAGCACTCCATCAACATTTGGGGTGTTGCAGTCCAATGAATTCCCATAGGAACTACTTCGAGTACTTTCTCCCGGACATCCTGTAATGCGCTATGGATGAAGGGGTCTTTGTGGGCGAAACTGAACGTTTGGCTAAAGCCAATAGTTAGTTGTTCCCATGAGGTTGTTCTACATTGCAGTTCTGCTGCAATATACCAACTCCGTTGTACTTCATCCAATGTGTGAATGAATGCGTGGACCCATTCATGTTTTGATCTTGTACCCAATTTGCTTTGACATTCACTCAAATTCTCCTTTAGGTTTCCTCTACCATTGTACTTACTTCTATAGTATCCTTCAGTGTCGCCGAAACTAACCTTCATTAGGTGTTGACGTAATGGCCAGTTTGTTATTGGTTATTTGTGCACCGCCCACCATCGCATTGGTGTAGTCTTCAGGGCTTCCTCCAAGGCCAATAGTAACTGTGGTTCAACCACTTTTTCTTCAAATTCAGTGATAAATGCAGTCAAGTTGGGAAACCCCTCATATGTTGGTCGTTCGCACTCTTCTGTAGCTACCTGCCGCAACGACTAGGTGATCCATGCACACCTCCTAAACGATACTTCATGTAGCCGATTTTTCCAATTTTCAAGTGCTTCATTCGAATCTGACGACGCCGAACTACCACTGCGCCATCCTAACTCTCCATCTAGAGTGGGATTGATGCAGTCTTCTAATATGTTATAGAGACTGTCCCATCCCTCTGTGAATTCATCCCTTGTCGGCTCAACATATCTTTGTTGTTCTGCAGGATCAAGAGGTGCGACTACCCCCATCTCGCGGTTTTCGAACGACATGGTTCGTTTCTTGAAATTGATGATGGCCTGATTCTCCATCTCCCAGTCTATCCCCAGCAGCACTGGATATAGGCTTGTGTTGTAGGTAATATCTATCACATCAAAATTTGCGTATGTTTTGAGTCCTTCTTTCTCAATTGGGACCTGACATAGTTGACCAATCATAGTAACTTTACTTTGTTTTGCTAGTCACTGTTGTATTGGGGACCATGCCAACTGTGGTTTCCCCATCGTTTCCCAGGTCTATTTTATCATAATGTTTACATCTGATCCCAGGTCTAAGATACTGGATTCAACATCGAATGCTCCAATTTGCGTAGACATTCTCATCTCTCTTCCTGTCTTCCTCTTATGTATTTGATTAACCGTTCGCTGCTATCGTGCACCCTCCCATTGATGAAACAAGTTGGATATCTACGCCAATGCATCCTGATCTTTTTCCAACTCCATGAAGCTTTCTAGGAAGGCTCTTAAGGAGTTATCCTTTTTTCTGCGAATTCATCGTGTCAAATGTCAGTGGCATATCATAAGTGACTTCCTCTTGGTGAAGAGGTGGTTGCCTCATCTATCTCATTACCTATTGTGCTATCAAGAAAATATCCCATTTTGATTCCACATAAAATGTGACTTGTTTTCTTGATGTCGGTCGGACGCTATCCTATGACCTATTGGCCCCTGTCACAGCTCCTCCGCGGGTCACTACTCCAATAGTCACAGTTTGACTTCTAACCTCTGCTGATATCTTATGTACCATTGGTGGCAGATTCTGATTTGGTTTAGGTGAGGTTGGGTTCTTAGTTTTCCACTTCGCGATGAGCTGAGGATAGTCTTTGACACCATGGTCCGCAGCGCTACAGTAAGTTCACTATGGGATTGGATTCGGGAAATCCCTTTGGTAATGCCCCTAATGACCCTAATTGTAACATATGATTGGTCCTTGACCTCATCCAACAACTCCTCCTCAACCGACACCAGTACCTTGGCCTCCGCGGAACCCCCCTCTGAAACCTCCTCGCAGTGTCCCGTATGGCGGGCACTACAGTTGACCATACTACAGTGGTTGATATTGCAGTTGTGGATATTGCGATTGAACATACTACGATTAACAAAACTACGATTGATCATACTATGGTTGGAGTTGATATTGAGGCTGTTGTTGATTGTACTATTGTTGTTGATGTACAGGTGGTTTCTCTTCTCCCTTCATAAAAAATGTATCCGCAGTCCTTTCTTGAAGTAGGTCGTAAGCCCTGCAATATTTTTCTTCATGGCCAAACGATCGACAGATTTTGCAATACAAATTAACCGGCTTTAACACCATATTTTGTAGGTATATGCATTCTTCTAGTCGATGTACTCTCGTCTGACAGACCCGACACTAAGGCATCCCTCCTTAGCTGAGGGGATTCGGTGCACCTGACTGTAAATAATCTCAAAATTTTGGGCACTGATCCTTGTGATGTCCTTCTATTTTGCATCAATTGCACCAAATGTATTCGGGGACTTCTTTTCCCTTCTTCACATATTGTAGCTGTATTGTCAAGTTTTCCAACTGCGCTTGCATTTGATTCATGCCTATGCTTGTTTCGTCGATCGGTGAAGCCTCCAGCTTCATCGCAATTTCCAATGCTTCTACTTGAGTCTCTACCTTCTGATGCATTAGTGGCCCATGAATGTGTGGCACCAAACCTGTGATAAAACACTCTTTATGTTACATGTCGCTCGTCCTGAAACTCACCTTTTCCATTAGCGTTTTATACCGCTTGTCGAATTCCCATACTGATTTGTTCGGAAACTTCTTGATTTCCTTGAACTCTGTGATGTACTGTGACTCAGATTTTGGTTTTCTAAATTCATCAATCATTCCTGCCTTGATTTGTCATAGTGTTTTATCTAGAGTTCCTATCGGTACCTTAGTAAATTTCATAAAACAGTCTAGTGCACGACTCTTGAGGGTCATCGATAGCTGTCCCTTTTTGATATTTTTGTCTTGGACCTGCTTCATAGTCCATACCGCTTCACATAAAAACCAATACTATTCGGGATCCTCTGTCCCATTACCCTAGAAAGTCAGCATTTTTGCATCTTCCCCTGGCATTCTTGTGCTCCTACTATTGTTATTTATTGATATGCTACTCTTACTGTTGTTCTGACATGTAGGACAGCTTTGCGAATAACTTGTATTTCTTCTTGCAAAGTTCTGAGTAGTGTGCGGGGTTGAAGGTACATTGTAGCTTAGGGCCTGTCCCTCTTCGGCTTCTGGGGTAGCCTGTTCAACTTCTTAATCGTAGTAAGGTCACTTCGTCCCTTGTGGTGCTATTTCACAGTCTTCCATTCTAGTCCCCTCAAGAGACTCTCTCTCAGTCCTCCTCTTCTTCTCTGGTCACTGGAATATCGCCCCATTTATGAAGGTACCACAATCTTCCTCATCCTCCCTTAGAAATTCGTCATCGCTCATGTCCATCTACCCCGCATCTTTCTATCAGACTTGCATTCACGCGGTACCCACAACCTCCACACACTGAAATTCTACTCGTCAGAATTCATCCTCAGTATACCCTTTTCCCAGATGAGCATCTTAATCCACAACTTCAACGATAGTAGGAATATCCCTCTAGGTCCTTTGAAAATTTTCCTTTCTGCGTCGCTGTATGATTTGATTATATCAACAACAAACTCAATGATGTATCCCTCCAGGATACTATCTACCCAGAATTCGATAGCTTCGATACCCTATTGTCGAGTCGTTTCAACTGTTGGATTAGTTATGGAGTCCAGTGGTCAGGTTCACCTCCTTGGAAATTGTTCTTCCAAAATGTTAGTTGCACCAACCACTTGTGCAACAATACCGGGAATTCGCAAAAAAATACCTCGTGGATATTAGAATAGATATGCTTCTCCAACCAACTTCTTGTCATCTTCCCAGGGTTCTGATTTTCTCCTTTCATGAATTCTTTTGTCTTCTTGTTGAACCAATCCCGAATCTTTGGTTTCGTCGGGTGCCACAGCATGTCCTTTTCTTTTCTTCTTCAGGGTCCTATCAATAGAACCATTTGCTGACACCGTTCTGTCAACAGGGGTTAACTTCGCACTATTGTCAAAAAACACCAATCGAACACTCTTAAGCACCATCCCAGAAAGGTTTTACCCTTTCCATCAACACCCATGAAGCGAGTGAAGTCTCACCTGAGTTGATTAAGGGGGCTGCAGGAACCAGGTTTCCGAAGTGGGGGGAGAACATGCATCTATTCTTACTCTATCGCTACAGAAACCAGATATTTATCTCTACATTATTCTTACCAATTCAAACATATATTCATCATTCACATATTCAAAATGTAATTGACATTCGCATTAACATGGAAAAAATGGATATCACATCAACACTTAAGAATATCACAGTATTCATCATTCAACAAAAACATAGATACAAAAGAGACATACTTGAACATCTTCATGCTTTAACTCATCAAAAACCTGTGGTACAAATTTCGCAGGGACAATTCAAACACTTATCACAGATCCATACAAAAATTGTAGAAGGCAGAGCAAAACATTACCCAAATCATCCGCTTGTCTATTGTTCAACTAATGATCTGATTCTAAGATGCCCTTAGGCTTACATTCATAGTCCTATTTATAGGAAACTATGGCAGTTACAAAATGGTCCAAATGACCCATTCTAACTAACTAAACTAATCATGTGCTTTTGTCAGCTCCTTATTGTCCGCGAATGGTCCTTTCTTCTGTGGATGGCCCTTCTCGTCGCTATCGGCTTCCGCACTTTACGATGTCTAACCCCGATGCCTCATTTCCCTTCATGTCCTTCTATGGTTCTTGATATGATGAACTGCTCTGTGTGCATTATTCACTGTATTACAATATTCGTAATGTCCCAATAGGTTCTGTAATTCTCCTAAGGTGTTTCCATGCCTTAGCAACTTTATGCATCTCTGTAGGAAATGTGTAATAGGACTGATCTGTTCTGCGAAGTTTGTGATCCATCATATGAGGTCGACATATCTAGTACTTATGTCTGATCACTTCGTAGTTGGGTCCTTGTGGTCAAAGGTTCTAAATTCTGAAAGAATTTTCTTGCTTCCATGAATACCTTTTTCTCCTGGTCAGGGTTAAATGTAGGCATTTTTCGAGTTGCTTTTCTTACCCAAGGTCCATCAGTAGGATTTGGTATGTTTAAGTGATCTTGAGAGGTAGAAGCTTCATTTGTCCTGTCATTTTCAGTCACGGCTCTACTTCGCGTCACAACATGAATGTTGCAATGTTCGTTTATTTTATCAGTTGCGATCATCTGTATATTTTGGTTATGTACTTCTGGTCTTTTCTCTTGCATTTTTCCTTGCAAAGTGGGGCATGCTTCAATGACATGGTAAAATGACTTACAGTACTTAAAAGTAGTGCATGAGTTCTAACAGTCTCTTTCTAAATGTGCTGGTTTAACGCAGTTATAGCATACAATATGACCTCTTCCTCTTCCTTGGCCAGTGTTACGTCCTCTATATCCACCTTGATCATACTGCGCATATTCATTATTATGTGGTGTTTCTCCTTGGAATCTATAGATATCATTCTTTCTTTCTATCATGATATCATAAGCTCTACAGTTGGTATCATCATGGCCAAATGACTTACATAATGTGCAGTATAGGTTCTTTGGCATCTTTATGTACTTCTGAAGTAGGTAACAGTCTTTCGGACGATGTCCTCTACATTGGAAAATCTCACACCATGGTCCTTGTTGTTGATTCAATGGGTTCGGTGCACCACTATTGATGTAATCTCTATAGATAGGGAAGTGCTCCTTGGAATGTCCATCTCCTTTACATTTTGTACACCAAACCTCTTCTCTTATATTTTTTCCTTTCTTCATATATTGTAGCTGTAATGTTAAACTCACTAGCTGTGTTTGTATATGTACCATACCTGTGCTAGTTTCTCCTATGGGCGAAGCTTCTAGATTCATTGCAATCTCTAATGCTTCTGTTTGCGATGTTACCTTCTATTGCATCAACGGTAATCTAATGTGGGGAAACAATGCAGCTATGAACCATTCTTGATCTTGTTGCGGTGTTGTTTCAAAGCTATGAACCATTAGTTGAATATTTTTTACTTTACTCTTATAACTACACAATTACCAAACTTAACATGACTTTGCAATGTTCATACATGCATGTTCCGCTACTTAACATGTCATTCTCATTCTCATTCATATGAAAACACATATATACGCATAAAAATTCATGAACACATAGAATAAAAGAGATTCAAACACATAACACATATATTTACGTGGTTCACCCCCCAGATGGGAGCTACATCCATGGGAACTATTCTTATATTTATTGGAAGGGTTAACAGTTCTAGTCCACGCACTTAGCTACATACTCTTCTCTCTACAATAGATCTTTGCACACATAGATGCATAGTCTTTTTCCTCTCTTATATCTCTCTCAGCCTAGATCTAAAAATATCTAGCATAAGTTTCATAAGATCTAACAAAAACCCAACAACCCTTCCTTATACAAAATTTCCCTTTTATATAGATTGTGCCCGAAGGTCACATCTTCACAATAAATATGGGCTAGCTCCCATAGTACCCTTAAACCCAAAATGGCATGGTTCTCATATTGACCATGCTTTGTCTTTACTTCGTTGGAGATCTGTTGTCCTTTTGCATCGCTTCCCTAGCTCTAACGCTCCTCTGACAGTCGCAGTTATGACTACGTGGCTCTGACGCTACATTGGCGTGTCCTTTGCACCATTTTGCTTCTTTACTCTTCTCTTTTGTAGCTGACAGTCCGCCTCTTCATTAATAAATTCTCCAGCTACCTTGATCATCCTCGGTACCTCACCTTTACTAAGGGGACAGGTCCTTTTCTACTACTTTGCTTCGCTCCATACCCTACTCGCAGGATTTGTGGAGTTTCTTCTCCCAAAACTGGTCGATGTTAGGCCTCGCCTAACTTGTACCTTCTCCATAAAAACTTCTTCCACTTGGGCTATTCCCAACAGAAATTCTTAGGTGGACCAGGATGGCACATAGGAGATTAGGTGGACCCTATGAGTTTTCCTCCACAAAGGAAACTAGAAAAAAGTAGTGAAAAGAAAGAAAGCAACTAAAAAGATACAAAACAATAGAGAAGTAGGAAAGCACTGGAAAAGTAGGAAAGTAGAAGAAAAAGAAGGAAAGCACTGAAAAATAGGAAAGCAGTAGAAAATCAAGGAAAAAAAATAGTTTCCAAAAGCAGGAAAAGCAAACTAAAGAAGGAAAGAGCCACATAAATATACTAGTCCAAATTTAGCCAGTGAGGATGCATTGGATGAGGATAGTGGTTCACATGTAGTGCATATTATAAAAGAATACAACTTAACTTAGAAAAGGAGGATGAGCGCACCCATTCACATATTTTTTCAGTTTGATTATTGAGTTGAAGAGCTCTAATATTTTCAAAACTTGGGAGATGTGCCCCTTCTCTTCAGTACACTAGTTGAGGATTCTGCTTCACCTTGAGGAGGAAGGAATTTATCCTTTCTCACTAAGAATAATTGCAGGATTCTCCAGTAATTTCTAGGTTCACTCCACTTCTAGTCAAGTGAGCTCTTGATCTTGTAGTGTTGAAGACTCCAATAGTTAGTGTGCTTTCTGTAGTGTTTTGTATTTGTCCATGTTATTGATGGAGGATGATGATTTAATGGGTATTTTCTGCTATACCTACAAACCTATAGTGTAAATTTTCCCCTCTGAAAATCAATGAGATTATGTAGCTTGTTTTTCTGTAATTCTACCTTCCTCTTCAATGAATTTTCACTCCTATGCTTGTTTTAATGCTAAATCTAGCAAGTTTTCAGAATTGTTGCAATAAATTGACTTCCACATATCCAAATCACATTATCTAAGTTGTTTTAGGTTTTTAAGGCTCATGTGAACCCATACCATTCATGTTTTCAAAAATTCATGATCTTCCAGAGTAATTTGGGATCATTTGGAAATCCTCTAGTTGAGCTATCCTAAAATTTGCAATTTTCTTCCTAGCTTCCAAACTTTTTTAATTTGAATCCATTTGTCTATATCAGTGCAAGGATGCTTACTATCGGTGCAAGGATTTTTCTAGGCATCAACACCAGAGAGGCAACAATTGCTTGTTGCGCTTGGATTATATGCATCTTCAGCGCACTTCTGAGGAGATTTTCTGACCCAATATTTGTTGTGCACACCTTTGTTTTGATTATGCTCTGGATATTTTTCATTGAAGTATCTTCGAGTATAATATACTTTACGCAACAAATATTCATCTGGACAGTTCACTTCTCTTTGATAGTACATAGTTTTGTGTCCAAAGTAGTAGCATGCATAACATCTCACAGTTTGACAATATTTTTCAATATGGACAAAATGTTTGCATCTTGCACACTTCACCCTATTCATCCTTATTTGATTAGTGTATCGGATAGAGTTATAGATGAAGGAATGATCATACCTAGAATTCTTATTCTGACTTGAGCAATGTTCTTTGTCGCAGATCTTCATAGGTGTATTTACATAACCTAGACCAATTTTGTCCTCTGGTGGTCTCTGATCTTTCAGAATCCTGTTCAGTATTTATGTGTTGTCTTTTAACTTGTTCTGCACTTCATCTTTAGATTATGTCTTTTCACTTCCTGATTGTGTGCAAATGGGATCAATACAAACTTGTCTCTTTCCCTTTATCTCAATCAGCTTATCTTCTAAAAGGAATATCTGCTTATTCTTTTCCTCAAGTTGATTAGTCATCTTTCTAATTTCTTGCACCAATTCCTCTAGTGATGTTCTTAATGAATATTTATCTTTCTCGAGTAATAAAATATTTTTTCTTCACAACTCAGTTGGATCTCGTAGCTGGTTATCCTTTCACGAATATCTGCACCAACAGATTCCTAACATGGCCTATCCTATTCTTCATACTTTGACAAGTGCTCCTGCAATAGATTATTCTTCTTCTTAGACTTCTTTAACTCATCCAAGGAAATTATCAATTCACCTTCCCAGTCAATGTCTGCAGTGTGTTCATCATCAGATTGACTATCAGCCTTGACCTCTTCAACAGGTTTTGGAGGTGTTTTGAATAAGCCACTGAAAAAATACTTGTCTAGTGATCCTAGCTTACTTTGCGCAACTAGAGTATTCTTTGAATTGCTCTTCTTCCTTTCATCTTTTCTTTCTTCCACGACATGGGCCATAAAGAGTAATTCCTTAGGTTCTTCGTTGATGTCACTTCCTTCAGATGCATTGATTCCTTCTTCGGTGTACAAAATCTTCCTTTGTTTTGGAATCCTCCTTTTGTTCTCAGGTTTGTGTTGTGAGCACACAGTATTTTGATCGTATGAGCTAGATTCTTCATCACTGTCATTGTAGCCACTCTCTCTGAAAGGACACTTTGAGGCATAATGAACTACTCCTCCACATCTGAAACATTTAAAGGGTAACTTGTTCTTGTACTTACCTCATCCTCTTTTCAGCTTCTTGACAAAGTTTGATTCTTCATCATCTGATTCATCACAACAGTCTTTGTCATGATCATGCTTGTCTTATCCTATCTCTTTAAAGGAAACTTCCTTTTTGATGGGAGTCTCTTTCCAAGTTCTCATCTATATGTAGAGAGAATCCCCTGAAGCTCATCCGTTTTTAGGTCTTCGATATTAGTTCGATCCTCTAACATAGATACCTTCGCATCGAATCTTTAAGGCAAAGTTATCAATATCTTTTGTACAATTAATTCTTCATCCAGAGTGACCACAAGACTATTGATAGAATTAACTATCTCATATACTATTAGGAACTTAATAGGATGTGATGTTCTCTTCGTCTTTAATTATTAGAGATTCAAACTACCCTGAGTAGTTTTGCAGCTTTGATTTCTTTACTTTGTCATCACCTTCATATATACCTTTGATTTTGTCCCAAACCTCCTTGGACGATGCATAGTGCATAACCTCGATGAATTCGTAACCTATCAAACCACATAGCAGAGAATTTATGGCTCTAGAATTGTTTTCATAGAGTCTCCTTTGCGTCAGATTGACTGGTTCAGCTACTGAAACATTATAACCATCGACGAGAGATTTACAAACATCTTCTCCCAATGATTGCAAATAAACTTCCATACGTACCTTCCAGAAGATGTAATTGGTGCCGTCGAATATTGATGCTCTATTTTTAGAAAGGCCTTCCTACTTATCCATTTATGCACAATGATCTATCTTCTAGATGTTAATCTATTACTGAAGACACCCACTCTGACACCAATTGTTGGAATCATTTTAATACTAAGAGGGGGGTGAATCATTATTAGCGCATTTATTAGCAGTTTTTACCTTCTTTAATAGATTAGCCTTAAATTAATCTTCATATTCTGTTATGCATCAGTGAATAAACATCCACACATATATGCACCACATAAACAACAAATAACACACAATATTTTTACGTGGAAACCCAAACAGGATAAAACCACAGAATGCTTCTTTATAATGAGAAATAATATATTCAAGTAAGCACCAAATTCATGTGTTTACAAGCACCAACTGGAAGGAGGCACCATCCTCCTAGTTTTACAGGAACCAACCTAAAGGAAGCTTCCACTCCCTGTGTTTCTCCATCATCGACGGGAAGGAGGCTCCATCCCCCTGTCTTCTTTGATTTACAGGAACCAACTTGAAGTAAGCTCCAACTCCCTGTCTCCTTGCCCTATCCAACCACCCTGATGTCCAATGTAAATTGTTGTCTTACTCAACTTCAACTATATGCACTTCTTCAAATCTTCTGATGACAATTTTGTTGTGCACTACCTTCATATTCAGACTATACTCCATCACTACGCTGGATACATCACTTGAGTTCTCATTCCTCTCAAATCATACTTATGCTGGTGACTTAATTAATGTACTGTGTGCTTGCTGATATTTCAATATGCGTCTATGGTTATCGCAACATTCTTCTCTGCATGACTGCAATGACCAACTGATACTGTACTTTCAATTGATTTTTTATTTTTATTTTCTTAAATGGAGCACTAGTAACAGATGGAACAACACACTTTCTAATGTGTCTTTTATATTTAAGTGTTGTAGCCTCTCATATTATCTGTGACGTCCTATGCATCAAATGATTCGTTTGTTTTGTTTAATGCACTTATCTCATATCATCTACATCATGATGCACCTATTGGATCATGTTGTTGTTCTGCCGTTGCGCGTCATATGGAGTTCTCAACTTCACACACTATCACTTCTGGTCATATGCATTAGCTAGAAATCTGCACAACACGCTAGTGAGAATACCATCACCTACGTGTATCTAGGAGACACACACTTGTCATCGCGATCACCTGTGCATGGGTACTGAAATATAATGTATTTGAAATATTTATTTCAAATACATTAAATGTAAATATTTCAAGATCTACATGTCATCCCATGACTTTAAGGGGATTTTGATTTCGCTCCCCTAGTAGGAAATGGGAAGGATGCTTAGCTATGAATCTATAACCAATGTAATGAGATAAGAACATCTAAAGTTGGGTTAAAAGGTATCCCTGTCGATCTGTTGGCTTGCTAGTAGCAGGGCTATGTGTGTGGTATGGAGGTCATCCTTATATGCTAGTTATTCATTTGATTACCTAGATTTATTGAGATTGATTCCCAACAAAGTTTGCTTTATTTATCAGTGAAATTGTTTATTATTCTTTTAAGTTCTTTTGGATAAGAATTGAAATAGTTTTATTAATTGTGAAAACATTTAAGGTTCAATTTTTATCTATATAAACCACTGGATGAATGTAATCATGGTTTTTAGAAATTAACATGACAAGAAGACCCTTATCTTTATTCCTTACGTTTGGAAATATTTGGATGATTTAGGCATTGATAAATCCTCCCCAGTACATTGCCATTTATTGGCCCCCAATAAATCCCTTTTAATTTTGTAAAAATGAAAAGGACCCCGATTTGAAATTTTGTAAATAATGTTTTGAATTTATTTTGGTTGATCTGAAACTATGGTCTGATGGTCTCTTTTCCTAGATGTCATATTTCCTCCCTCTTGATTGTTTCATTATCTTTCATAAGACGATGTTTTAACAATTCTTTGGTAGTGAGACTCTTTTGTGTCGATTGGATCTTTTGGCTTCGTAGTTGTTCCTAATCACTTGCATGTGCATAATTTCCATTATTTGAGTTGACTATGTGCTTCGTGTTGCAATAATTGGATTAATATTTTGTTGCGACATTTTCATCAATCTTTATGATATTCAATTCATCTATTAATTTTGAAGTTTTGGCCGATTGAAATAAATTTAATATTTAATTTCACAATTTCAATGTATACCTCGATAGATTATATATCAATCAATGGAAGCCAAATTATTATTTTGAATTTAAAGATGATGCTAACTTTTTATATTCTTCGGCATGATGAAATTAATTCAATTATAAACTTTCTCACATAAATTTATTTTCAACTTCAAAGAATGTATGTAGATTTTGGAGACAAACATTGAGTAAAAGATGTTACTTTTTATCAAATTGCTATTTTTTGTTCAAACAATGATTTTGTGATAGAAAATATTTTATCATTTACTCTAATTTGGTGATTGATCACAACATTGATGAAAACCTTTTGGCAGGAATATACTTACGAGGAAATGATCATTTTTGTTTAAACAAAGATTCAAGTTGTTAATTTTATATACTTTTAATCCCATTGAATCACTTTTCCTTAAATATATTTTGGGTAAAAGTATGATTATTCTCTCTTCATGCAATTATTTTGGAAAATGTGCACCTTTAATTATATTACTTTTGGTCATATTTTAGATATTTATGATTTTAGCTTCAAATTTATTGAAAAATGTTTCTAATTCCATATTTATATTGAACCTATATTTAATGAAGGATAATTTATATTACTCATGGATTATACTTTATGGAACGAGTTCCATAAAAGTATGATACGGCAAGCTGGCATTGGTCAACATTATATAAATAATAGAAGTTTTGTATATACCTTTATTTATTAAGATCGCTTGTGGAGGAGATAGTGGCTACCGTGAATTGTTATCACAAGTTCCACATAATATACAAAAATCTCTAGGGACAGACAAAAGTAGCGTTGATTGCATTCATTAGTTCACCAAAGAATAATGTTATCAAGTGAAATATTGAAATGTCTTAGCACATAAAATAAAGATTTTATATGTATCCATGGCCCTTCTTGTTTCTACAATATCATCAGTTTTCTCAAGTAATCACCTCCAAAAAATTGTTGATTCAATGAAAATATATCTCAAAGATGGTTGTATCTGCGAAGATAATAAAACAATAATATTAATCTGCCATTAATTCCTGGCAAAGTATAGTTGCACCATTTTTGGAAAATAACACGAAGATTATTTATTTCCATGGACACTATAATGAGATTAACCAATAAAATGACATACTTTTGTTGTTACTACATGCAAAAGTTTGTTGTTGATCAATATCACTCCCCCTTACATCAAATTGGATTTTCAAACTTTCTAAGGTTTCTTTAGCTGTATTTGTTCCTATAATTACATGGAAAGTGTTATCATTTAGTGCTTTCTAGATAAGATACATGGCTAATGCATCCTTTGTATCATCATAGAGGTCATTAAATCCATTCACAACTGAATTTTCTAAATTTTTATGACAAAGAAACATTCGCATCTCAATAGACCAAATTTCAAAATCCTTACCAATAAAATTTGCAGTGAATCCAAATCCAAATTAATGTTGTGACAATTATTTTTTATTTATTCTATATCAAATTCTTTACTCATGGGCACTTCAACTATAAATGAAACCTTACCATAAATATCTACAAATTACTCTATCTTTGACATTTTGTTCCTTCTTCTAATATGTTGAAGTCTTTTACTCTATGTATTTTTATCAAGGCCAATGGATTCATTAAAGCGTAACAAAATGATATTTCTCTACATGCTTAAAGGCTCCACTTGAGCTGAAATTATGACTTTGGATCAATATTTCCAATCCTTGCATTCGTTTAATTTGTTTGAATCGAGTTGTGAAGAAACCTCATCATGAGAATTGGAGTTTTGGAAATATTGTAGTCATTGATGTCAAAGACAAGGGGATATTGTTGATGTCCAAGATGAATATGAATATGAAGATTGATGAATATATTGTTGTCATTGATTCTAAAGAAAGAGGAATATTGCACATAATGATGATGGAAAAATGATGTGCATCGTACTTTCCTATTTGAAGAGATAAGAAAACCAAAGAAATATGAAGAAACCACACAACAAGATCACATTGCATGAGAAGACGACCATGAAACAGTAAAGGGATAGGCCAAACATGATATATAAATGAGGACTCCACTAGCCCACGGTATGGAGGCAAGAAAACCAAAGAAAAATGAATAAACTACACATTGGGACCACTATGTGGGAAAAGGAGGACACATTGCAATAATGAGGAGTAATCATAACCACGCCCTTGAAAAAGGGAGGTGCTCATTGGACGTTAATAATTGAATATAAGGTATGTTCCCACATTGTCAAGAATGCAAAGAGAATGAAGGAATAAACACCCACAGGGGCTTCACTAGAAGGCAATATAATATCACATTCATTCATATTGCGGTCTTAAATATTCATGAAAACCTAAAAATTATATTGCTTATATATTAACGGGAAAATGGTTTTTTTTATTTAATGTAACAAGACAAAAATAGTTTGGGGTCTTTTTTATATGGGCGGGATGACAAATATCCGCCAAATGGAGATGGCAGGATCACGACGAAATGAGAAATCGGGTTAAGGAAAGGCTCGGGCTTCACAGTATGCAGGGAAATCGCATCTTGAGGCATTCTTGAGGCCAGGGGTTTCATGGTGAAGTGGGTTTCCAGTTGATCATAGTCGAGATACAGTGGTCATTGATCGCCAATTGTTACCAATAACACTCAACCAGTTGTTACCAATAGCCTTGGGAGGCTCTAAGCCTCCAGGGCCTGTTATAGGCCCTTGATAGGACTTGGGGGATTGAATACCCAGCCACTCGTGCCTATTACAGGCCTTGGGAGGTTTAGTCAGCCTCCTAGAGCTTGTTACAGGCCCTAGGGGCTTGTATACCTAGCCCACAAAAGGCTTAGTCAACAATTGGGGAGTTGCAACATACAATCTAAATGTTGTACTATGTGCATTGGATCTAGTGACATATAAGAAGTGATCTCCTATCTCTTCATTATACCATTAGATGTTGCAAATCATAATGATATGTGGTTGAGTAATTGCATTGTGTGTGAAGTAATGTGCATCCACAATATACATCGAAAGAAGCAAGGTGCATTGTACAATGCATGTGGGGTCATAAGAGGGGTATCATATCAATATACTAGGTAGAAATATAAAGGGGTATAAAAAATGTTAATGAAAAAATTGATACATACAATATCTAGTGAAAATAGGGTTTTTTTTAAATTGGGAAGGCATATTGGAAGGGGCTTAAAAAAACAATTTTGGAAGGTATTTTCCAATATTTAGTGAAATTAGGGGTATTGTTTCATATGCCATGAACAAACGTGCTATAATAGCGGTTTATTGAGTGAAGCCCCCGTGTAAACACCCCCTTAAGGCTCCTTCGAAAGAGGTCAGCCCTAAAAGAACAAGTATCCCCTAAACGTTCCTTAGAAAGGTATAAATAAGAGTAGTAGCAATATTATTTCATCATCTCAATATCACTTGAGATATCATCCTATGTAATACACAATTCTAATAGGAAGAGAGAAGAGAGGGACATGGCACTCGTAAGGATCTTATTGGAGATGATCTATTGAGGTTTTTTTGGGATATTTGAAGATGTTTTCTTGAAGTTTTTTCTAAATGTTTTATAAGATTCTGTAAGGAGGATGAGTCGCACATACGGAAGAGGATGGATTGTATATTTGATCTCTTCTTATTGGATGGAACTTTCACTATTGGGAAGAATATTTTATGGTTTGCTTTGAGATGTGATATTGGAAGATTTTCTAAGGGTTCTTCTCTCGATGAGGCTCATGTAGAAGATGACCATGCGATATTTTGAAACTGGTCTGAAGATGATGTTACGATGGATTGTTGAGAATATATGAGGTAGGTTATGAAGCATATTTGAAGCTAATTGTGAGGTAGGTTGTCAAAATATCAAAAGAATGATATTTCCTATGCAACTAAAACTTGCAGTGCACGCTTGTAGCTTGTCAAAATATAACCAGACCTCACATACATTTTCTCTCCTCTTGGAATCTACCTCTTGTACCATTCCTTCTCTCCCTAAGCTCAACACTCTCATACACATAGATTCTCTTTTTGGGTGCATCCTTCTCCTTTACCTTTTGTGATACGAATTGAATGGATATCTCAACCTATGATAACAATTCTTGAGGGCCTAAACCAACTATCACGGAAGGGAGGAGAGGGGACACACAACTTTGACTACCAAGCACATAGTAAAACAGAGAAACCATAGAGATTCGACTTTAAACCCCTCTATAATCAACAACTACCGACTATACATAATTTCCAATGTGTTATGGGTCAGTGCAAGCTAATGAGGGTCACTTTTGGCACGTTAGATGCAATAGAAAACTGAAAAAGCAGGCATCCCTCAACTTACTTGGATTTTTTGATTTACTTACGGAAAATATCTTGCATTGAGTAAAAAAGATGAAATGTAGGAAATTGAATCACGTTTCTGAATATATAACTTTTATGTATTGAAAATTTGCATAGCTATGTCAAGTTTCATTTTTCCTAACAGACACTTTTTATTTTTCAGGCAAATGATAAGGTATATGTTTTTGTGGGTAGAGCCTTTGAGGGCTTAAATGATGGAATCAAGCTACAAAAATCGGCATGCATGTAGAGAACACATAGCACTTGTGCGTCATTATTTTTCGAAAATTAAATTAGTAATTTTATAATTGTCTAAGTGATCAAACCTCAAAAATAGTACCTCTTTTGTGGGTAGAGCCTTTGAAGGTCTTAATGCAAAAATCTTGAAATGGGTTTTTCATAGAACGTGGAGGTTAGTGTCCTCTTGTGCACCATACAATTTTTTTTTGAAATGATTGAAAATTGAAAAAGTTATGGAAGAAGCACTAACAATGTGTTTTACGAGTTAAGGAGGTAGGACAGAAAAGAAATTGAAAGAAAATAGGAAAAAATAATATTTCAAAATAAAAGTTACATATTTGGAATCTGCAGAAAAAATGCTATTTGTGTCTAAGATTTCGTCAAAAATGACTGTGTGTAGCATATTGTAACGAGTGGCTAAACACAGGCTTCTCCAGAAACTGGAAGAAATACCCAATTAGCTTTGGTTTTTCATTAACATAGCACAGGTTTGGAATTACCGAAGCAAACACCAAAGCATACACATAGGATTATTGTTGACATGTGAGCATGTGACTCGGCCTGTTTAAATTCAAAAATATTGCCGCGCTTTTAGATTTAAATAACGCGTACGCGTTATATAACTAAATAACGCGTGCGCGTTATATCAATACTTAACGCGTACGCGTTATATAACTACATAACATGTACGCGTTATATAGTTACAAAACGTGCTCGCGTTATTCAAATCATAAGATACATGTTTAATACTTGAGAAAGAGGGGGTGTGGAAGTCAAGGTAATTTTTGTTTAATATTTGAGAAGGGGTGGGGAAGGGTCAAGAAAATCTATGGTTAATATTTAATAGGGGTGGGAAAGGGTCAAGGGCTTAGAAGGATGTTGGAAGCTTGAGTGGGGAGAGATGAAGGGAATGAGAACATGATGGGCTACAGGGGGTGAAGGGAAGTGGAGCTTGAGAGCACTATTAGGAGTAGAATAGGTTCTGAAGAGATATAGGGTTAGAAGTTGAAAGTGAGACTTGAGTGACAAGGGGGAATTGATGGAGGCAAGGGGGATGTGAGAGAGAAATAAAGAATACAAGGGGGGGAGAGACATAGAGCGAGGGAGGGAGAGGGACAATGGGGAGGAATGGATTTGGAGGGAGTGAGAGATAGATGGGGATAGAACGAAATAAGAGATAGGAAGGGAGGGACAGAAAGTGTTGGTGGGAGACATGCAGAGAGTGGTGGCGATGGAGAGAGAGGGAGTGATGGAGAGATTGGGATAGGTTGAGGGAAAGATGAGGGAGGGATAGAAGGTGAGATACAGGCGATGAGAGAGGGAGGGAGAGAAGGTAGGGTGAGGGATGGAGGGAGAAATTTGGAGATAGATATGGATGGAGGGGGGATGGGTTTGAGAATGGAAAGTGACATAATGTGTGTGTATGTGTGTGTGTTTGAGAGAGAGAGAGAGAGAGATTGATGGTTGGGGAGAGAGAGACTAGAGGGAGTTGTGAGCATCATATTCTCCATCAGCATCATATTCTTCATCATCATCATCTTCATGACCATCATCGTCATCATCAACATCTTCATCATCATCACCATCATCATCATCATCATCATATTCCTCATCAAATCAACATCTCCATCATCATTATCATCATCATGATCATCATCTAAACATCACCATCACCATCATCATCAACATCTTCATCATCATCACCATCACCATCATCATCAAAATCTTCATCGTCATCACCATCACCATCACCATCACCATATTCATCATCATTGTCATCTCTAGGTTCCCCATCAACATCAACATCTCCATCATCATCATCTTCTTCATCATCATCATCTTCATCACCATCATCATCATCATCAACATCTTCATCATCATCACCATCATCATCATCATCATCATCTTCCTTGAATCAGATCAACATATCCATCATGTCACCATCATCTTCTTCATCATCATCTAAACATCACCATCACCATCACCATCATCATCATCATCTTCATCATCATTACCATCACCATCATCATCAACATCTTCATTGTCATCACCATCATCATCATCATCATTGGCATTTGTAGGTTCCTCATCAACATCTCCATCATTATCATCTTCTCCATCATCATCATCTTCATCACCATCATCATCCGCATCAACATCTTCATCATCATCACCATAATCATCATCTTCATCGTCATCAGGTCAACATCTCCATCATCATCATCTTCTTCATCATCTTCACCATCATCATCATCATCATCATCTTAATCGCCATCTCCATCATCTCCATCATCTCCACCATCACCATCATCATCACCATCACCATCATCGTCATCTTCATGACCATAAACATCTTCATCATCATTGTCATCTCCCCCTTCCTCATCAACATCTCCATCATCATCATCATCATCATCATCATCACCATCTGAACATCACCATCACCATCATCGTCAACATCATCATCATCATCATCATCATCATCAGCAGCAGCATCAGCATCATCATCAAAATCTTCATCGTCATCACCATCACCATCTTCATCATCATTGTCATCTCTAGGTTCCCCATCAACACATCTCCATCATCATCATCTTCTGAATCATCATCATCTTCATCACCATCATCATCGTCATCTTCTTCATCATCATCATCTTCATCACCATCATCATCGTCATCAACATCTTCATCATCATCACCATCATCATCATCATCATCTTCCTCATCAGATCAACATCTCCATCATGTCACCATCATCTTCATCTTCATCATCATCATCATCATCATCATCATCATTACCAACACCATCATCATCAACATCTTCATCGTCATCACCATCATCATTGGCATCTGTAGGTTCCTCATCAACATCTCCATCATCGTCATCATTGGCATCTGCAGGTTCCTCATCAACATATCCATCATCGTCATTTTCTCCATCATCATCACCATCATGATCTTCTGAACATCATCATGATCATCATCTAAACATCACCATCACCATCATCGTCAACATCTTCATCATCATCGCCATCAGCATCATCATCAAAATCTTCATCGTCATCACCGTGACCATCTTCATCATCATTGTCATCTCTAGGTTCCCCATCAACACATCTCCATCATCATCATCTTCTTCATCATCATCATCTTCATCACCGTCATCATCGTCATCAACATCTTCATCATCATCACCATCATCATCATCATCATATTCCTCATCAGATCAACATCTCCATCATGTCACCATCATCTTCATCATCATCATCATCATCATCATTACCAGCACCATCATCATCAACATCTTCATCGTCATCACCATCATCATTGGCATCTGTAGGTTTCTCATCAACATCTCCATCATCATCATCATTGGCATCTGCAGGTTCCTCATCAACATATATCCATCATTGTCATTTTCTCCATCATCATCACCATCATCACCATCATGATCTTCTGAACATCATCATGATCATCATCTAAACATCACCATCACCATCATCGTCAACATCTTCATCATCATCGCCATCAGCATCATCATCAAAATCTTCATCGTCATCACCATCACCATCACCATCTTCATCATCATTGTCATCTCTAGGTTCCCCATCAACACAACATCTCCATCATCATCATCTTCTTCATCATCATCATCTTCATCTCCATCATCGTCCTCATCAACATCTTCATCATCATCACCATCATCACCATCATCATCAACATCTTCATCATCATCACCATCATCACCATCATCATCATCATCTTCCTCATCAGATCAACATCTCCATCATGTCACCATCATCTTCATCATCATCATCATCACCATCATCATCAACATCTTCATCACCATCATCATCAACATCTTCATCATCATTACCATCATCTTCATCAACATTATCATCATTATCATCTTCATCTGCATCATGATCATCTTCATTGTCATCACCCTCCTCCTCCTCATCATCTTTATCATCTTCATCTACATCATGATCATCTTCATTGTCATCACCCTCCTCCTCCTCATCATCTTGTGCACTTATGCACTTAGGGATTAATGTTTAGAAGAGGGTCTAAAGGCCTTTATGGGGGAGGGGCTCTAGGAACAAGGTAAGACAGAGAGGGCAGGGGGGAGGGATAAAGGCGTAGAGGGTTAGTGATTAAGGGAGAAGAAGGGAGAGAGTGCTATAGGGAGGGATAATGACGAAGGTAAAGAGAAGGTGGAGAGATGGAGAGTGGGGTGGTAGAGACATGGCTGAAGGGAGAGAAAGAAACATGTAGGGAGAATGAGGGACAGATATTTAGAAAGAGATAGGGGGTATCTAGGGATTATTGGGAGAGAGCTAGGAGGTATTAAACCATACAAAACATTTGTTTTGTATGCAATCATATAAATTATTAGTTTTCTTTGATTTTGTTCGTTGCCCTAGCCGTGCACCTAACCTATTAATTGTGCTTGACTATATCGCGTTCGCGTTTTTTCACTACATATCGCGCACGCGTTTTGTATTTATATAACGCGTACGTGTTTTTTAACTCACAGAAATAATGGCCTGTTGCTGTCCGAGAGCAACTTCACTCTGTCCGAACGAAAGCAATAATCCCGCGATTTTTCGAACAGCACGAGCCCGCGTCTGAAAATTTTCACATTCTACACCAACTCCATCATTTTTTTTTATGCAGGTGCAGCATTGAGGACATCTTTCATGGTTGCTCACTGTGGTGTTGGATTATATGGCCATATTTGAAGAAAATAATTAGCAAGCTTGAAGAATCTCCAATTGAAGAACACCAAAGATAAGGCCTTTGAAAGATTCATTTTGCTTATATTTGAGGAGCACACAAGATAAGATATCAAGCTTCAAGACCAACAAGGAAGAACTTCCATTTGCTTATTATTGAAGAGCTTGTAATTGAGGAGCAACAAAAACAAACTATATTGAATTGATCATTGTGGTGATGGGGAATGCACGTAACCGAGTAAACAAATCAACAAGGAAGAAGAGATCTCAAGAAGTCATTGAAGAAGAGAAAGAAAAGAAAAGAATATACATGATGAATCGGAGGCTTTCTTTGGAAACTAATCCAAATCCAATTGTAGAGGATACCATGGTTCATCCTATTAATCCACGACAAGAGGGACCTTCAATTTCCACAATAGTTGTTGAACAAGCACCCCATGGAAGTAATCAAGAAGCAAAACGTAGGTGCTCATTAGGGGATGTTTCAATTCCCACTTCAAGTCAAAGTGATAAGTTACCATCTCAAGATGAAGGTCACGAAGAAACACCCAATTTGCTATCCGGATGTGGTTATACAAGCGATGAAGTCAGAGAGGCGTTGGACATTTTGCCTACTGTTGAAGAAGAGAATGTTATCCACACCATCGATGAGGATGTTGGACTTCCACAAGGGGATGTTGGACTTCCACAGACCATGGATGAGGATGTTGGACTTCCACCATCCAACTACCAGGAAGAGAATGAAGGACACCAAGCTACTACTGAAACGCCAGAGCGTCTTGGTGATGCGCTACATGGTACAATTACAACCCCCTTACCTCCATTAGCAAGCACACGTCGAAGAACTCTGAAGCGTATACAAGTTGATGAAAGACTTATGAATTCCATTGAAGGTACGCTATCTAAACGTAGTATTGCTTATCAAACTCAACAGATACTTGATAAATATTTTGTTTCTAAATGTGATGGAGATAAATGTAGATTATTTTTATCATTGTTAAAATCTAGGAGCATGAATGTTGTTAGGAAAAAGTTAGGGATAAAGATGATAAAGAATTCTGAACCAAGTTCTCATATAGTTAAAAGCCTAGTAGATGCATTTGGTAAAATTGGTAAGAACACACGTTCAAAGGACTGCAATGCTGCTCGTCGTGTGTTGTCACAATCAATTGCAGATAAGAACACCAGGGCCCTTCGTATTCTTAGGCCTACATCCAAACTAGTTAATTTGAATGTAAAAACCCTCCGTAGGTATTCTATTAGAAGAGAACATCTTGACACAACCGATCAGACAGATTTTTGGGCCTTTGTTGGTCGGTTGCCACGTCGTGACATGAAGCTAGTTGATGCAGTAAAGGGACTAGTGCACAGTTTTTGGCATGATCACACAAGGCCTTCTTCAAACCGAAAGGATGTACTAAAACTAAGAAGGGGTTCAAAGGATCGTGAACCACATACTAAGCATCTTCTTGATATAACACAGACAGAGCTTTACGAGAAATTTAAGATTGAGCATAGACAATTGAAGTTGGGGCAAAGATCTTTTGAGAAATGTAAGCCATGGTATGTTAGAATAAATACTCTTCTTAACACTTGTTGTTGTAGATACCATGTAGAATATGAATATTACTATGAAACATTTTTGTACATTCGTCGTGTGTTGCATACTAACATTGTGCAGGATTGCTCCATGACAATACCACCGACTTCATCAAGAGAATTCATTCATAGCATCATGTGCAATAGGCCCGAGGGGCAAACATACTATGCAAAATCTTGTTTGGATGGAACATGCTCCAACTGTGCTGGAATGGCATTATTGAGCCAATGTATGCACGAGAATGGAGACAGTGAATTTGGGAAAATGGTTACAGACATGAAAAGTTTCAAATATATCAACTATGAAATAGTCCCAGGGAAAGAAAGCAAAAAAATACAATTGGTGACATCTCAGGTATGCATTTATATCTATAAAATTATGTTGTAACGGTTACATTTCAATCCTTACTTACAACAAAAAACTGACATTGAGATCATTTTGTGTCACCAGGTACAAGTTAGTGACTTCATCAAGGAATTTATTGAAAAGACACATCAATATGTTCAGCATGTCCACGTGGCACGATGGCAGGATGAGAAGTTTAGAATATGCAGAGATACATTTTCCCTTGGTACTATACTTTCAGTTGTTGATTTTGCCGAGAACTACACTCTGCAACCTCAAAATGAGATCCAAAGTCAGTATTATCACTCTGAGCAGGTTTCCTTGATGGTCCATATCACATATAGGCATGGCCCAAATAGCACTGAAGAGCAAAGAGAAATTCTGAAGGAATATCACTTCTACATAAGTGATGATAGGTGCCACGACTTCCACTATGTACGTCATTGCTTCATCATGTTCTATGATCACTTGAAGGGAAGGAACATACAGATGGACCGACACTGGATTTGGTCTGATGGGTGTGCTGGTCAGTTCAAAAATGCACACATATTTCAGTGGTTGTGTTCATTGCATAAAAACTACAAAGTGCCACATATGTGGAACTATTTTGAGACTGTGCATGGTAAAGGAGAGCATGATGGATCCGGAGCATGTGTCAAAACAGCCCTACGAAGAGAGGAATTGAAAGTATCTACAGAATCTACTATTCTAAATGCTCAATCTATAGTCAGGTGGTGCACATCAGTAATGGGAGAGGAATCAACTATGCGAGTAGAATCCACAAGAAAGAGACATGTGGAGAGATTTTTTTGGGAGGTGGTAGACATAGATCGTTCACATGCATGGGAATGCAAGACTGTGCCTAGGACTCGTGGCTTTCATTCGGTTCGAAGCTCTGATAACCCAGTATTTGAAATTTGGACCAGAAAACTTGCTTGTTTTTGCCCTCCTTGTTGTGATGGTGACTGGGATGGGTGTGAATCATTGGATTGGGTTGATGGATGGGATCGCATATCACTTCCACTTGATCAGCGTGCAATTGTTGAGTTAACTCCGTTGGAAGAAGACCAATCATCTATTTCTGCAGATTTTGATCATGTCTCAGACCTTGTACAACCCGGTATGATGCATTTCCTTAACATTTTTTGTTTGTTTACGTAGTCTTCAAATGCACATTAATGGCCTTGTATCGCACGAAAAATATTTTGATCATATACCTACAATCATATAATGCAGGGCACATATACGCAGTGGTTGCCTCAAAAGATACTGAATGGGGTGATGAATACTGGTTGGCACGCTGTATAGATGGAAAGCAAACCCTCATTGTGTCCATGACTGACGATGAAAACAACCACTTTCCAACTGGGTCTATGGTTGTTAAAGGTGAATACTTGACACGGGACAGCAATGGAAGAAAGAAGGGTGGATATGTTTACAGGGATTACAAACCAGGTGCAAGTGTGTATCACTTTACCAACTTAATCATTGGCACAAACCTTCAGGTACGAACAATGCCTAGTCGAAATACATCAAAGGTACGCTACTTCTTACCGGATACAGAGCACGAGAGACTAATGGAGACCATCAGTATAAGAGATGATCCGGAGGGCTTGGTTGTATGATAATAGGTGGGATCTAGCATGATGAGGTACGTTACATACTTTTAATACTATACTATTTATACTATTTGTAATTGAATATTGATATATGCTCAATTTTCACATGTATGTTTCATATGAATATGTCAATTTTGCGTTCTTGATATGCCAAATTTACGTTTACGTTGTTTATAAATATGCCAAAAGTTCTCTTGTATGTCAAGTTTATGAATATGCCATTTTTTACATATGATCAGTAAACCCTAAAATTATATTATGTTCATCATGTTGGTTATTGGCTTCACCCAACAAAATTAATTCAATTCATGCTCACTATATTAAACAATACACTTATATTAAATTTAATTCATGTCTTGTTAAATATTTCATAATGAATTAGCTAGTTGAGAGCACCACCTTAGACCAAGCCATCATCATCAACATCTTCATCATCATCACCATCATCATCATCATGGACCTGCAAAACCCTAGTTTCCAAAGTGTCTAGGCAGGTTCGGGTTAGGAACACTAGCCATACCCGCCCGGTGGATGATTTTCCAAAGTTGACCCCCGTGTGCAAAAATTGCACACTCCCACACTGAGCAAAACCCTAGTTTCCAAGATGGACCTGCAAGGTGACACATGGGCCACCGGGTAGGAGGGGAGGGGCACCCCTGGCACTATCCCGGTGTGCTAAATCCAACGGAGTCGACGGTTCGTCGATCCGAGCCACGGTCTTCATTCTATGGCTCGTCCCGTCTCACTACCAGAAGGCCTTCAGGGACACCTGCTGGATACCTACCGGGGGCATAGAACTCCAACCATGCAACAAAACCGGGTTCCGGGGAGACTTGCAGGTGTGTCTAGACAGGTTCGGGCTAGGAACACTAGCCATACTTGCCCGGTGGATGATTTTCCAAAGTTGACCCCCGTGTGCAAAAATTGCACACTCCCACACTGAGCAAAACCCTAGTTTCCAAGATGGACCTGCAAGGTGACACATGGGCCACCGGGTAGGAGGGGAGGGGCACCCCTGGCACTATCCCGGTGTGTTGAATCCAACGGAGTCGACGGTTTGTTGATCCGAGCCACGGTCTTCATTCTATGGCTCGTCCCGTCTCACTACCAGAAGGCCTTCAGGGACACCTGCTGGATACCTACCGGGGGCATAGAACTCCAACCATGCAACAAAACCGGGTTCCGGGGAGTCCTGCAGGTGTGTCTAGACAGGTTCGGGCTAGGAACACTAGCCATACTTGCCCGGTGGATGATTTTCCAAAGTTGACCCCTGTGTGCAAAAATTGCACACTCCCACACTGAGCAAAACCCTAGTTTACGAAATGAATGCACAATGAAGCCACTGGGCCATGGGGAGATGAGGGAGAGGGCCCCCTAGAGGTAATTGCACGCTAGGAGACCAACGGAGTCGACGGTTCGTCGGTCCGATGTCCGATTTCCGAGTTATGTCGAGTTGCAAGTCGCATGAAAATGTCGTTCAGGGACACTTGGTGAATTTCCGTCCGGGAGCCAAAAAGCAAATGAAGCAGGAAGATTGCGTGCCGTTGGCTCCTGCAAGTGTGTGTGGGAAATGCCGACGTGGGAACACTGCCGGGAGCCATAAATCCATGATAGTAAATTAATTCATGACAAAAAAAACTGAATTATTCCTTTCAATGGATGTGGTTTTCAATTTCCTATGTTGTTAGGTCAATTTGGCACATTCATTGAAAGAAATTGTAGACTTTAATGATGATCACAACAAGTGTGCTTGTTAAAACCTTGTGAAATAGAGCATCAAAAGACCTACATTGTAGGCCATATAATTGTGTTTGTTTACCTTTTGTTTGATGGACCATGCACAATAAGTAATAAAATAATTTTTGAAGTAGGTCATTTCATTTTTCTGATTTTTTCTTTGGTGGTGTTGAAAAAGAACATTGTTCTTATTGATGGGATTTCATGTGCTTATGATTCTTTGGATAATCTAGACACATACAAGGACACCATTATTAGACTAATTCATTATGAACAATTTAATATGAGTAATCTACATAAATGAATTGAAAAATTAACAAAAATAACAAACAACCCATATACCTTGGAATATAACACAAGAGTGACCATGTTAGGCAATCTTACTTATCTACTTACCTATGGTCATTTAAGTAGACCATTTGGATCATGTCTATTACTAATGATCTCCATTAACTTTTCATGTTCACAATGAGGCTTGAAGTATCATACCTTTGATGGGTGCTTCCTTGGCATTGTTTGTAGTTTGAGGTTTGTATCGAAAACTAAGTTTGTAAAGTGGTATATAGATTCACCTAGCCTAATCTTGAAATACATAACCAACCTTCTTCCATGTTTAGTCATCCAGTGTTAGATATTATTCTTTAATAACCATCAAACTGAGTCCAACGTGTGAGTCCACTAAATAGACAAAATGTAATGTATTCATGCTAGTTGATAAGATTTAATCTCATATTCCCTAAACTTGGTTGTACAAGATTTGAGACATGATCATAATGTGGTGAAATGGTTGATTAGTCCTCATCCAACTAGGATAATTCAATATTTATACCTAGAATAATGGGGAGTGATAGAATTTTCTTGTCCATATTTCTACTATAACATTGTTTGAGTTTCAAACTAAATGAAATCCACAAATTCCATGCATTATTCTATGTGATTGATCTACATCAACCACCTCCCAAAAATATCTTTGCACATGTCCTTTCCTTATTGAGTCCTCTTCTCGTCTTCTTGTTCCATCTACAATTATTGAAGAACACCATTCAACAATAGATTTTGTGTAACTAATGAGAGAATTTCTCGTAAACTTCCATTTTTACCTGCAGAATGTAATTTTTATGCACACAACATCTCGATCATGATCCCCTTTCCCACACTCAGTTTCAAAAGTCCTGTAAAGGCAACCTTTACATTTACATTTGCATTAACATGAAAACCAAGTATCAAAAATGAGATTGATGGTGTTTATTCTCATGCAATGTATACAGTTAGGATTAAGACAACTGTATAAATCTATGGAATTATAAGACATTGTTTGGGATCTGCAGGATGGGAATGAAGTATTTTTTAGGGATTAAGAGGAGTATGCAATTACGCAAACTTATGAATGCCTATTGTGACAAGCAATCCATTGATTTCAACTCCATCACATTTCTGTTTGATGGATGATGTTTGCAAGGTGAGCAAGTTTAACCCACCAATGCGAGATTGCATGCAATTACACTGAGCAAAACCCTAGTTTACGAAATGAATGTACAATGAGCCACTGGGCCATGGGGAGACGAGGGAGAGGCCCCCCTAGAGGTAATCGCACGCCAGGAGACCAACGGAGTCGACGGTTCGTCGGTCCGACGTCCGGTTTTCGAGTTATGTCGAGTTGCAAGTCGCATGAAAATGTCGTTCAGGGACACTTGGTGAATTTCCGTCCGGGAGCCAAAAAGCAAACGGAGCAGGAAGATTGAGTGCCGTTGACTCCCGCAAGTGTGTGTGGGCAATGCCGACGTGGGAACACTACCAACACTGGCTCGGGGGAGGTTTTTGCAGAGTTGACCCACCAATGCGAGATTGCATGCAATTACACTGAGCAAAACCCTAGTTTACGAAATGAATGCACAATGAAGCCACTGGGCCATGGGGAGACGAGGGAGAGGGCCCCCTAGAGGTAATCGCACGCCAGGAGACCAACGAAGTCGACGGTTCATCGGTCCGATGTCCGATTTCTGAGTTATGTCGAGTTGCAAGTCGCATGAAAATGTCGTTCAGGGACACTTGGTGAATTTCCGTCCGGGAGCCAAAAAGCAAACGGAGCAGGAAGATTGCGTGCCGTTGACTCCCGCAAGTGTGTGTGGGCAATGCCGACGTGGGAACACTACCAACACTGGCTCGGGGGAGGTTTTTGCAGAGTTGACCCACCAATGCGAGATTGCATGCAATTACACTGAGCAAAACCCTAGTTTACGAAATGAATGCACAATGAAGCCACTGGGCAATGGGGAGACGAGGGAGAGGGCCCCCTAGAGGTAATCGCACGCCAGGAGACCAACGGAGTCGACGGTTCGTCGGTCCGACGTCCGGTTTCTGAGTTATGTCGAGTTGCAAGTCGCATGAAAATGTCGTTCAGGGACACTTGGTGAATTTCCGTTCGGGAGCCAAAAAGCAAACAGAGCAGGAAGATTGCGTGCCGTTGACTCCCGCAAGTGTGTGTGGGCAATGCCGACGTGGGAACACTACCAACACTGGCTCGGGGGAGGTTTTTGCAGAGTTGACCCACCAATGCGATATTGCATGCAATTACACTGAGCAAAACCCTAGTTTACGAAATGAATGCACAATGAAGCCGCTGGGCCATGGGGAGACGAGGGAGAGGGCCCCTAGAGGTAATCGCACGCCAGGAGACCAACGGAGTCGACGGTTCGTCGGTCCGACGTCCGGTTTTCGAGTTATGTCGAGTTGCAAGTCGCATGAAAATGCCGTTCAGGGACACTTGGTGAATTTCCGCCCATTTTATAATTTAAGCCACTTTTAAATATTTGAACTTCCATATTATTTTGGAAAGAGTATAATATTTCAAAACTCCTAAAGAGACAAAAACACATGATCAAAACTCCTAAGGCTGTAATTTAGAGTAGTAATAATGGGGGTGATGGAGTTGAATTTGATCCTATGGAAGATAATGATACTAATATTATTGAGAATAAAGGGATAATAGGTTGATCCATGACACCTTTGTTTGCATGGATGAGGATGCACCTATGTATGAGACCTATGATAATATTCATGATGTACATCTTATTGATAAGGCACACAAAGGCCTATACAAGAGATCAAAGATGGGTCACTTTGTCTACTAATTTGATGTTGATAAAATTGAAGGTATTGAATGACATTTCAAACAATGGTATGACAAAGATCCTAATGTATACACAAGGTTAATATATAAGGTGCCCCATAAGGTTCTTTGTCATATCCCTATAATTCTAGGTTTTTGATGATTGTTTAGGTTAAAAAACATAGCACATTATATGGATTATCATGTACAAAGATAAGTGAAGATGGTATTATATGAGTGGCTACAAATGGTTCTCAATTTACGATCATCAAGGAAATATTACCCATTTTTTAAGAAGAACCTCATAATGTTAGACTTTCATTGGTAGTTGATGGCAATGGGTGTGCATGAGTGAGTTCGTTGAAACCTTGAAAACATTGTATTGCATTTAGTTTGATTAAATTACACGAGCAAGAACTTTGACATAACTTGTAATGATCATCCAAAATCACAAATTTTAATTAGATACCAATTAGTGCATGCATGTAGTGAATTCGTTGAAACCTTTGAATATAATAGTTTGTTCTTTTGACATAGTGCATTCATGAGTAATAGATAATCCACACAAATCAACACATTAGAATGACACAAGTACATGTATCCAAAAGTACATATATATCCAAAAGTGCATGTCTCCAAAAGTACATGTATATCCAAAAGTCTCCAAAAGTGCATGTTTCCAAAAGTACATGTATATCCAAAAGTATCGAAAAGTACATGTATCCAATGAAGTCAATGTACATGTCTCCAAAAGTACATGCACAATAAAGTCAATGTACATGTCTCCAAAACTGAATGTATCGAAAAGTACATATATATACAAAAGTATCCAAAAGCACATGTGTCCAAAACTATCAAAACTCAAGCTTTCTCTTGTTCTTTCCCGACGTTGATCCTCCAGGCACATCCCTAGGATCAATGTGCATCCCTGGATCCTGCAAATTAAATATCAATTGTTAAATTCAACTAACTATGTACACTAATACATTATCTCAACAATTATCAACTGGTGCATGGAAAGTGCATGAAACACTTGGTCACTGAAGGACATCTCACCTCAACTGACAAAGGAGATTGCGTTGCTTGTGTAGCAGATGGAGCCGTCGGTTGAACATCCAGGATGGTTGAACCAGGGGGGCCAGGCACTGCTCCTTCTGGTGGTGGATACAATGAAAAAATGTTGAAATAGTTAGAAATGCATGAATAAACAATAGGTCCAACAATAATAAACTATGTAAAGATAATGTTGAAATAGTTACATACCTGTGTGTGATCAGTCGCCACTGCAGATGCGGCACTAACTGCTGCATCAACCATTGATGCAAGGTTCTCAGCAGACAAATCGGGTTCCTGTTGCAGTAAACATGCAATTCAAACATTAACAAAAATGATTTATGCACTGGATTTCAAGTTAAACAACAAATATCATCGACGGATATACATTACCGTGGTGTGAGTAAGCCCATGGTCGTGGGCAGCTGGAGTCTTTCTCGGAGTAGAACGCCTCACATACACATGACCCTTGTTCACGAATGGCCTGGAGGGAGATGCAAATCCAGGCAATGGGCCAGATGTGTCGGATGGTGCCTACAGTCAGCAAGTGTTCATGTAGTTAGACATGCATGATTCAACAAACAAACATGTATTTAAAAAATGTCATTTTTAATTGTTTACCTAGAGCCCAGACGTTTCAGGGGACGGTATGACCATGGGTACTACCTCCACATTACCTTGCCCCTGTGAAGGATCTTCCATCTGCAAGTTTAATAATTGTAAATATTAGACCGTATATAGCATTAATGAACTAAAATGTAAAGTATGTGGAAATTAACAAATTAACAAGTATTAAAAAACTGAAATTTTAAAATGTTTACCTCGGTGTGAGATACGGCAATAGGTGGTATATAAGATGGGCCTACCGAATGGGTAGCATCATGCCCCCCTGTAGAGTCTGGAACATCCGGCTCTGGGGTGTCACTGCCGGCATAAAGCATCAACTGCAAGTTCACAAACATAATATATTAGCTCAAACTATATATATGTGTACAAAAACGAAAATAAATGAAGAATTTATTACAATTAACCATCAACATACCTCTCTCAAAAACCCACTGAAGGAAACATCTGAGGTAATACCATAGCAGGGACGACCACATGATGTGCACTCGTGAGGATCAGCACTAGGATGGGGAATAGTCGATGGTCCTGCACTAGTGGATGGTCCTGATGGTCCTGCACTAGTGGATGGTCCTGATGGTCCTGCACTAGCTGATGGTCCTGCATGGTGACGAGCTGGTGTATGTACCACACCAGGGACAGATGTCCCTTCCTCACCCATATGTTGAACCATCCTGCCATGGAGAACAACCGCCCGTGCCAAACTCAAAAATGCATCCCGTGTCTGCGGAATAATGCGATGTGCTGGTGGGACATCTGGCCCAGGCAACTGCCTGCGAGGTGCAGGGATAGGGCGATCCTGGTCTCGAAGCCTGGCATTGGGTCGGTTTTGGGGCATCCCCCCACCGATCCCCTGAAACTGTAACATGTCAAAATAGTTAACGTGTTTATGCAACACGAACTCTGCGTACATCTTTCGAAGGAAATATAAGGGAATTTCCCTGTTGTTGTGTGGTGGCATATCAAAAACCATGTACCATCTGTCCATCCAGTTATCAACAAATGGTTGAAACGTGCACCACTCAATGGAGATATGCGGCCTGCTTGCATTTGGGATTTCCCCCGTCCGAGGGTCCCTAAACAATGCAAATATAAGCTCTTTGGATATTTTCAACTTTTTTACTGCATTGTAATCTAGTCCATCAGCATATTGTTGTCTTTTTCTTTCTCTGTAAGATGCAATATCATATAGGACATTTGTAGATTGTGAAATGGTGTCCACAATTGCATCCAAGGTTGATGCAAGTGAACGGCGAATCCTGTCGCCACCACTAAAAGCTGCGCTTATGCCCCTCAATTGGGCAAGCTCAATCAATAATTCGGCATTGGTATCCATAGCCACAACTGCAATAAAGACATTAATACGAAAATCATTAGAAACATATACATGGTATATAATGACGTCTCTTCAAAATTGAACATGTATTAAATCAAACTCACATAAGCAATTTAATGGCATTCACTTACATACATTTAAAACTTAAAATTAAACATTTGACAATTAAAAAGTAAGTTAGTCAGATTGGCAGAGAGGAGGAGGAGGAGGATCAAGGCAGTGATGAGTTTGTTGATTTAGGCATGGAGGAGGAGGATCAGGGCAGTGATGAGTTTGCATCTATGTGTCTCAATGTCTCATTGTGTTTTGTGATTGTGAATGACAAATGTGTTGTGATTTGTGAATGATCTAATTTCTATTGAATATTTCATATTTGTAATTGTAAATGTAATTTCTATTGAATATTTGTAATTGTAAATGTTAAATTTTATTGGATGATCTATATGTCTATATTTTTAAATTTTAATATATTTTAAAAATATATTAATTCCGGGGGTCACCGTGTCCTACGTGTCATAATTCCGGGGGTCACCGTGTCTAGTGGGGACCAGGGATCAAATTTGAAGGGTGGGGTCCCATTTCACTATGAAGGGCTATGAGATATTGAACACTATTGAAGGGCTATGAGAAATTTATTAATATTTATTCTATGTGTATATATGGATGTGTTCATGTTGCATGGATTGGATTCTAGGTTAACCGAGGCCTTTTTAGAGCAAAGAATGGGGTAATTACTATTTGGAAACAAGTTTTTTTATCAAATGTAAATTGCGGTGATGGAAGATATTGAGGGTGCCACATGTTGTGGAGAAAGTAGTATTGATTCCTATGACGTAATAGGGAGTTCAAAAAGTCTGGTTTCAAGTATTGTCATGCGTAGCTCGATTGATTTTTCTCGCGCTAGGGTTGTAGCAACTGTTATGGCCATTACTGTTAAAAGGATTGATGGGGTGGAATCCCGTGAAACGATGAGTTCTTTTGTTAAGACGTAGATTCAGTGAAATTTGGTGGGAGTCTCATGTTCATTTTATGCACAAAATTCGATTACTTGATTTTGTTGCATTGTTAACTCTCCTCCTAGTCATAGCTACAAAACATTTTCACATGATACGAAACCTTGCCAGCTAATGAAAAGACATGAGTGCACTCATTTTCATTATATTTAGTGAGTTGTGGCTGGCGACAGGGACACTCGTGTCCCGTGTTCTCGTGTTGGGTGACTTAGATGGATACATTGTAGAAAGGGGGTCCGAGTTCTATTTTTTTCAATTTTAGGTTGGATTACGAATTTTTGAGTTTTTTAAAAACGATTCATTTTAATTATTCATTCATCTTGGTTGAGGGAGATTGAGGGAGATGTGAATTTAATGAAAGATTGGGTTATTCCCAATTTTATCAATATTAAAAAACTAGGTTTTTTTAAACAAAAAAAAAATATAATTTAGGTTAAAAATGATAAAAAAAGAGTATGGGTGAAAGAATTACCTGATTGGATGACAATCTACCGGTGAATTTGTCCCCTCCAGCTAAATCGAGCAACACCAATACTTGAGTGGGCCACAAACCGTCCTCGTCTGGGTTCAATTTCGCGTTTCTGATGCGTAGGTGCCGCGGGTGGTCGGCATTCGTCGGGACTGTGTATTTAAATTGTTTTTTAGATTTACATAACGCGTACGCGTTTTGTAACTACATAACGCGTGCGCGTTATTGTTACCTAGCCTACATGTCCAATGACATGTTAGGCTCGGGTCTTACCATGGCAGGTGCTAAACATCATAAACGCGTTATGTTTTACGTATCAGGAACGAGTTTTGAAAAAGTAGCATTGCATCTAAAGTGACCCTCATCTTCTTGCACACACCCTTATATGAAATAGTTATATTGTAATGCACTAAATTTTCAAGGTAGTTAATCTGATTGGAAAATCATAGCATTATATATTGAATGGATTTATGAGGTCACTAAATGTGTTTTTTCAAAGTGGATTATAAAAAGATAAAATGGGAGTGTAAAATTGGGAGCTTTGAAATAAAATTTGATGGGAATATTTTTTGTTTAATGAGGTTGTTTGAAATAGTTATATTGTATTGTACTACATTTTAAAGGTAGCTTAATTTGATTGGACAATATAGAATTATGTAGTGAATGTATTTGTGAGATCACTGATTAAAAGTTTCAAACTAGAGTATAAAATCCTACAACAAAAGTGTAAAATTGGGAGCTCTGAAAGAAAACTTGATAGGAAGTTTTCTGTCTAATGGGATTATCTAAAATGGTTATATTGTAATGCACTAAGTTTTTAAGATAGATTAATTTGATCGTAAAATCATAGTATTATGTAGTGATTGGATTTATGAGATCATTGAATGCATTTATTCAAAAAGGAGTATAAAAGGCTAAAAGAAAAGTGTAAAATTGGGAGCTTTGAAGGAAATTTTGATGGGAATATTTTTTGTTTAATGTGATTATATGAAATAGTTATATTGTAATGCACTAAAATGTGAAGGTAGCTTAATATAATTGGATTAAATACAATCCAATTGGATTAACTTAATGTGATTACCTTAAATAGTTATATTGTAATGCACTAAAATGTGAAGGTAGCTTAATGTGATTATCTACAATCCTAATGAATTGAATAACGAATTTCAAAGTTATCGATTGATCCAGGTGGGTATTGGTGGCCACCGCCTATTCCACTTGGGGCCCCAACATTGTTCTTTCAGTTCTTTTAGTTTTCTTAATTATAGCACAACTTACTTATTTTAGCAGATTTTTGGGTCCTAAACTTTCGAAGCCATTTTGAGGCCCTAAATGACATTTTTGGGGAAAACTTCATCTCAAGAATGTAGAAAATTCATGATTTTCAGTGTACTCCTAGGATAGATCTTTCCAATGAGGTATCGTGTGCATCAAACGGAGATCGTATGCCAAAGTTACGACGCCATGAAATTGATGTACCTATTTATCCCAAAGGGGCCCATAGTTTGGTATTTTCATCTCCTAGGGTTATGTTTTTGGATGATTGGGGTTTTCCTTCATTTTCTCAATAATAGATAGGCTTCGAGCCCCATTGTAACAAAAATTTAAGAGGTCAGTGGCTTCACATATCTTCTCAGAGATAAGCTACCAGTTCCCTAGCTAGTTTATTTCCATTTTGTCTATAAGCATATTTCCTATATGTGATATTAATGAAATGAAGTCTTAAATCTGCTGCATCTCTGCATTTATGTGTATTTCTGTAATTCCTTGCATTCCTTCATAAGTTTGGATCAATGGTATTAGAGCGGGTCTGCTCTTTCTTGAACCTTCTTTGCATGTCCTCAATGAGGTTGGGGTATAAGGAGTTAGGGCTCGACCTGGTTGAACCCTTGCAAGATCAGCCTCGCAAACCCCGATGGACACCCATGGTGGAAAAAAGAAAGACGAGGGAGTAGGGGATCCTATCAAAATATTACTCGAGGAGGCCCTCGAGAAACAAAGGAATGCGATGATTGATAACTTTTCCCAGATCCTTCAACGACTTCCCACCAGCAACCACTTTGGAGGCACAACCCCTTTTAAGGTACAAGTAAAATTTGACATTCCCATATTTGAAGGCCAAATAGATGCAGACGTCATCTATAGATGGTTGAATCTATTGGAAGGGTATTTCTTGGTGCATGACTTTTCCAACTAGGAAAGAATCACTTTTGCACTCTTCAAAGCCACCCCCCATGTCAAGGACTGGTGGGAAACCTACTGTGAGCAGAAGGACAAGAGGGAATCCTCTCTGTTTTCAGCTGCACCCACTTGGAATTATTTTCGAGACTGCATCAAGGAACAATATTATCCCGTGGGAAGCTATTAGGACAAGTACATACAATGGACTACGTTGCGACACCAAAAGGATCAAGATGTGCATGAGCTGACAAATCTGTTCCATACCCTGTGCACAAAACTGGGTATCAAAGATTCAGAGAAACATTTGGTGTTGAAGTACCGCAGTTGTCTGCACATATACATTCAGGAGGAAATGGAGTTCCTCGACATCTCCTCACTTGGAGCAGCATATCGGTTTGCTTCCAAGATTGAGAAAAAGTTTTAACAGAAGAAGAGAGACTTTGGATTTGTGAATCAGAAGCAAGGCAAGGTGCCCCCAAACCACAGAACAAAGGACAAAGCCAAGGCGAGGCGGCCCAAGATAACCCACCAAAACCGCAAGCAAAGAAAAATACTTCGAAGCCAAAGAAGGACAAGGGAAAGTGGTGTGAGTGTCGGGCCAAGCAGTCACTGGTGGCTGAGCTGACGGATTTTGAATTGGTTGCATGCTTTGACTCCAAACCAGAACCCAAAAAGGGTAATGATAGGGGGAAGCATATTATCGATGCAGAGCCCAATGCCACTATTTCCACCATGAAGGTTCAAAAGGAGGAACTGGAAGATCCATAGGAGGGGGAGTTCCTCTTCCATTCCCAGATGTGGGTAAAGGGTTCCCCATTGCACTTCATTGTCGACAACAGGAGCCAAAAGAACCTCATTTCAGCAGAGGTCGTGAAGCAGTTGGGCTTGCCGACCACAACACACCCACAGACGTACACCATTGGGTGGCTTCACCAAGGATGGGATCTTCGAGTCAACCAGGAGTGTCTCCTTCCATACAACATCAAGACCTTCACAGATGAGGTATTATGTGACATTGATCCTCTTGATGTTTTTGATGTATTATTAGGCCAACAATAATTGTGGAAGCGACATGCTATATATGAGTCCCAGCCTCGCGTTGTTATTGTTACTTTGGGAAATAAGTTGTACAGGATACCAGAGGTAGTGCCACCTTCCTCCATCTCTTTGGTTAGTGCAAAAAAATGCAGTAAGCTCATTTCCAAAACGGGGAAATTTGTTTTCCTGGTAATCCTCCCACAGGGCAAGAATAAGACTGTGGCCACGACCTCTAGACAGAGATCCTCCGCCCGACAACAACGGATGGAAAAATTCATGCAGGATTACAGGGACATCTTCACCTCACCCGTAGGGATGCCTCTGCACTGTCAGGTCAAGCACCCCATCGATCTTACCCTAGGTGCACCGCTACCCAATGTACCAATCTATCAGTGCTTTGTTATGGAACATGGCGAAATCAAGAGGCAAATTCAGAAGCTGTTGCATAAAGGGAACATCCGACCAAGTTCATCGCCTTGTGGGAGCCCGATTGTGTTGGTGCAAAAGAAGGATGGGACTTGGAGACTCTGTATTGACTACTGGGCACTGAATAAGATCACTGTCCGGAATAGGTACCCGATCCCATGGATTGATGACCTTCTGGACCAACTCAGGGGGGGGGGGAATATTTCAGTAAGATCGACTTGAAGTCTAGGTATCACCAAGTACCAATCAAACCCTCCTATGTGTAGAAGACTACCTTCAAATCCAAGGAGGGACTTTTTGAATGGTTGGTCATGCCTTTCGGGCTGACAAATGCTCCTCCAACCTTCATGAAGCTGATTGACGACCTCTTGCGGCCATTCACCAACTCATTTTTAGTAGTGTATTTGGATGACATCCTGATCTTCAACCAAACTTGGGAGGAGCACCTCCACCACATCCGACAGGTCCTCCAAACACTGCGGCAACACAATTTGTGTGCTAATTTGGAGAAGTGCACTTTTGGCATGACCCAGGTTCAGTATCTGGGATACATTATTGATGAACGAGGGGTGCATGTGGATCCGGCCAAGATCCAAGTCATTTAGGATTGGCTAGCCCCAACCACTGTAACAGAGCTCCACAACTTTCTAGGTCTTGCCAATTTCTACCGTAGGTTCGTATTGGGATTCTCTCATATCACTTGGCCCTTGAGCCAAGTCACAAAGGGAGGAGCGAAAGAAAAATTCTTTTGGTCTGAATCTTAACAGGAGGCATTCGTCGAGTTGAAACAATGCCTCTATTCTGCCCCAGTGCTCTCATTACCAGACTTGCAACAACCATTTGAGATCGAGACAGATTCCTTAGACTATGTTATTGGGGCAGTTCTTACTCAATAGGGACATCCAGTGGCATATCACAGTGAGAAACTCTCTAACACAGTCTGGAAGTATCCCGCTTATGAAAAAGAGAAGTATGCCATTGTGCAGGCTTACCAACAATGGAAGCATTACATTTTGGGGAAGGAAACGGTCATCCACATAGATCACCAACCCCTGCAGTTCATGCAAACACAAGGGAAGTTGCAGAATGATCGCCATTAGAAATGGTCCACATATCTGCAACAATTTCATTTGAATATCAAGTACAATAAACCATCTCCATGGATTACATGCCAGGCCTTCCTTCTACTAAGCATGGAAACGACTGTGTTTTCGTGGTTGTTGATAGATTCTCGAAGATGGCCATTATGGTGGCTTGCAAGAAGAATATCACAGTAGAAACCATTGCTAAAATCTTCTTTGAACGAGTGTGGGTACACTTTGGGATCCCACAATCTATCATCTCAGATTGGGATAGCAGGTTCTGTTGAGCCCAGAATTGGCCCTTTTTGACCATCATTTATCATCTTCCCTTCCCTTGTCTCACACCAATTACCTTGGCAATTCGACTTATTGTCCTTATCTTATTCCCCAATTTACCAAGGTATGACCGATTATTGTTTTATTGTATTAATACTTATGATTGTGATGATTAAAGCTGTGCATCTCTTAATTTGTGCTAACATGATGCGATTTATGAAGGTAGTAAGACAAATAGACTGCAGGAAGATCGGAGCTGAACAAGTCATGGAGGAAGGGACGTCCATTGCTTGTAGAAGGTTCCTTGGGGCTCAAATCGTCAATCAAGGCACAGTCGTGGCAAGGCAGCTGTAACATAAAGTGCTATCTTAAGTATGTCGCTGCTCGAATCCAGCTGTGAGCTGGAAGGACCGCCACTCTTGGGACAGTTAATAACTCCCCTCATATTTGGATATTTCAATTCTGCCACGCATTGTAACAGCTAGATTATTTAGGGCGCCTGAAGATCAGAGATCTTCATGGCTGCCCAATTATAGGTTTAGATGTTGCAAATTGTATGTATAAATATGTGGGATTGCCTCGATCGAGGGGTTGGATAGCAAACAATTAATTTATCTTGTATTAGCAGCCGAGCCGAAACTGTGTACTCATTCTTCTGTTAATATAAGGAGTTACTTCTGAGTTAAAGAGAGTGTTGTTCGACCAGCGTCTCTGTGTGAAGACTGGGCCCGTCTTCCACAGAGATTGCTGTGTTAATTTAGGATTTCATCTTTCTTGTTGTGAGATGCTTTGTTCTTTATTTTATACGCAGCAACAATATTCATTGTGTGGATTTCTCAGTAATTGATTATATTTTCGTGAGATTGGTGAATGGTATCGAATAACAGTCGACTGAGTCAGGTTTGTTTTACATATTTCAATTTCTGTTCACACTGCTGTGTTCATCCTACAGCTGAGACGTAATCCCAGGAGCTCTTACAAATTAGCTTTCCTGTTATGTGTTGATTGATTTATATTTTGCAATTCAGTTTCTTAGGACAGTTGCTTCAATCTCTTTCATTAAAGTTCTAGAGTAATGTTCAGGTCATGCTTTATGATTCCCAGCTTGATTAGATTAGACAAGTGATTATTTTAGAATGTGAATGAGATTTCCTTCTTGCAAATCGTTGATTAGATCTGATACCATTTCTTCTTGATGCATAATAGAAAAGAATTGTAGTATAGCAGTTAGGAGGCAATTGGGATTGCATAGATTCTTGGGATGAACATGGATGATAGAAGATAAAAGTATTCACTTCTAATGGTTTTGTGTTTAAGCATATATTGTGCACTTGTCCTTTGAAATAAAAAGACTTTCTCGGGTTGACAATAAATTTCATACGCTCTGTGTGTTTGATATTTAATTATCTGCAATTAGAGTGCTTGACAGGTTCCTTAGTACATTTTGGTCCAACCTTTTGTCAATGCTAGACACCAAGCTCACCAAGTCCACAAATTTCCATCCCCAAACTGATGGCCAGATAGAGGTCATCAATAGGATGATCATACACATTCTACGCATGTACAACTCTAAGCATCCACACACATGGGATGAGAGCCTCCCTTATGTACAACATAGCTATAACCGAGCTCTCCATAGCTCAACCGGCCACAACCCATTTCAAGTGGGCTTGGGATTCCTACCACTATGTTCCATTGACGTAGCCATTCCATTTGTGGTCACTTAGGACGATTCGGTTCATGTCCAGTCGGAAGCAGACATAGAAAACAACTTCATTGAGCGCATTCAACAAATCCACCAACATGTTCATGACATATTGGACAGAACCAATGCCAAATACAAGCAACAACATGATCAACATCGGGTGCCACACAACTTCTAGGTGGGCGACAAAGTGTGGCTACATTTGCAGAAGGAGCGCCTCGCTGGATCCTATCGTAAGCTTCTCCCGCTCCGATATGGGCCATACACTATTACCAAGGCTGTAGGGGAAAACGCCTTCAAGATCATTATTCCACCATTCCTTAGTCTGCACCCAGTGTTCAATGTGGACCGCCTTCGGCCCTACTTTCCACCTCTATTGGATATCTCCGACATTGCAGAACAACTCACAGCAACAGAGTTAA
This sequence comes from Larix kaempferi, assembly GCA_027924585.1. Taxonomy (NCBI): domain Eukaryota; kingdom Viridiplantae; phylum Streptophyta; class Pinopsida; order Pinales; family Pinaceae; genus Larix; species Larix kaempferi. The sequence continues at coordinate 10,787,654 of BSBM01000485.1, read as the reverse complement.
ACCCAGACTGCAGGGAATGGGCCACCACATATCATATCATGGACATGCAAATCAAGAACACTCACCAACAAAAGATCCAATTGTATCGGGTTGTCAAAGCTGGCCAACTCCTACACCAGGGCAAGCTCACCAGGGACCAAGTTCAGCAGAAGTTTCCTCATCTCATGGAGGAACTCCACGCAATGGGGAACATTGCTTCTTAAGGGGGGAGGAATGATCTAGGTGGATATTGTTGGCCACCGCCTATTCCACTTGGGGCCCCAACATTGTTCTTTTAGTTCTTTTAGTTTCCTTAATTATAGCACAACTTACTATTTTTAGCATTTTTTCGGGTCCTAAACTTCTTGAGCCGTTTTGAGGCCCTAAATGACATTTTCTGGGAAAACTTCTTCAAGTGAATGTGAAAAATTCATGGTTTTCAGTGTAGTCCTCGGATAGATCTTTCCAATGAGGTATCATGTGCGTCAAACAAAGATCGTATGCCAAAGTTACGACGTCGGGAAATTGATGTACCAATTTATCCCAACGGGGCCCATAGTTTGGCCTTTTCATCTCCTAGGGTTACGTTTTTGGATGATTAGGGTTTTCCTTTGTTTTCTCAATAATAGATAGGCTTCGAGCCCCATTGTAACACAGATTTCAGAGGTCGGTGGTTGCACATATCTTCTCAGAGATAAGCTACCAGTGCCCTAGCTAGTTTATTTCCATTATGTCTGTAAGCATATTTCTGTTATGTGATATTAATGAAATGAAGGCTTATTTTTGCTGCATCTTTGCGTTTATGTGTATTTCTGTAATTCCTTGCGTTCCTTCATAAGTCTAGATCATTGATACAAATTGAAGCTTCTTTCTATCTTCTTGAATCTTATTTGTTTGTTTTTTAATTTGATCTTTTTTCTTTAAAAATAATTTTTAATTTTGTTTATAAAATAGACAAATCTACATTATACAGTGTCCTTCAACCTTCCCCAAAATCTCTAAGGTAGACTAATGATGATAAACTACATAAACTACATCATCAATTTGGTTAAAAGGTTTTTATTTGTTGGTCTTCGTTTTTTATCAGATTTGCACTCATTTTTTGCTAACCTTTTTGCACCTAATACTTCTTATTTTCCTTCCTATTGTCTCATACTTCCATGTTTTTCCTTACATTGTATGGTCCTATCATCACCTTGGCTATAAGAGGTAACTACATCAATTACATATTATTTATCATGTTTTATTAATTATTTTTCAAATGTAAGGTGATTAGTCTAACCATTGTGGAATCGCAACAGTTATATATTTTTTACCATAGGACTACAGGCTACCAAAACTAGACATTCCAGTAATTCAGTAATGCTATCCTTCAACAATGCATACTACCTGAATTACATGATTAACTCACACAACATCTAAGCCAGTTCTGGAAATATTCAAGCTTGAGTAAAAGATGAGATATGTTCCCCAATATGTGCCTTGCATCCCACACCAAGATCTTCCACATTTATATTGACTCGGTTCATGATTAATGATCGATGGAGTCTTATGTAGTTTAGATTGCAACTGTGATTTCATGTTGTTATTCATGAAATCGACATACCAATAAATTAGTAGTTTTCCTATGATTGTCATTGTATATCTATCTATGGGTAATCTAGATCCAAGATGTATGGGTTATTGTTTTAATTAATTACATATGAACTCTTATATATTGTGAGATAGTCTTACGAAGGGTTTAGCTCAGAATTCATGATATGTATACAGAGTATTATGAGTGTGGTGTTAGAGTCAAGGTTTTGATAAACTCCTATGATGTAATTTTTATTGTGATTAATGAATACTCCACGTTGCTGATAATTTTCCGAGTTCTTAGCCAATGTAGTGTACTCAGTCACGAGGCCCCCCTATTCTTAGTGGCACCAATAGTGTTATCTTGTGTGTTTAATTTATGCATTGGTGATTTATGTTTTATATTATGTTCAGTATCAGACTGAATTAAGTTTCAGGTTGTTTCAATACAGGTTTCCTCGGATAATCACGATTTTATTGCAGATTTGTTTTCTTATTGTATAATTTAAATCAATAAATAAGACTCAATTCATAGATTTGATTTGAAGAGTATAGGTTAATTATGAATGCTTGGATTTACTTTTTTTGCTCTTCAGAACTTTGGTAGGATCCTCATTTTTTTGGTGCATTCGAGTAGTTGAAAGATCATAAACCTGAGAAGTCCATACGTGAATCTAACCAACGCATGACCTAGAGATATGATTGTTCCTCTAATTGATTATTTTTATGAACAATATGTTTAGATAATCTCTATGTGGTAACAAACAAACATCGATTGGTTTATCGACATCTTGACAATTTAGATAGGTGGTAAAAATCATTGTATGATTTAATAGCTCGTTATTGGGATATACTCGGTGATTCCACAGAGTTTGTTGATTGTTGTCTAGAGGGTTGTAGTACAATTTATTTGTTGTTTGCATATTTTAAGACCAAGGACCAGATTGCGTATCTGAAAATTGTGATAATATTAAACAAGATCCTAATTAACAACTATTAAAACTTGAAGGGTGACTGTTGACATACATGCACTGAATTCATTCAATCTATCTGAGATTTGTTTCGGGCATTTTATTAAGTGTGAGTAGTTGGACTTAGTTCTGCATATATTTTTCATAGCATCTCGCTAGTTTACTAACCCGAGATGATAATTTATGTGAAGTAAAATAAGCAATTATTTTTCCCAAGAGACTCCATGCAAAGCTTATCCAAGGCACACATTTTGAAGGTGAAAATGTTCAAAATTTTAAAGATTATCATGGATAAATATGTGTTTCCTTTATATTTTTATGTTATAGATATGAATGATGTGGATATTTATTTTGGGTACCCTTGGATGGAGTCAATTGGTATAGTTAGTATAAATAGGCTCATTATGTAATAAATAATATAATAATAAGGGTAGTTAGCATAGACCCCTTGGAATGGATAGGTTGGATATGCATGAGTACCATTGTATTGGATATGTTGGATATGGAATCTATTGTACTATAAAAAGCATGTCTTGTTGAGTGATTCCTTTCATAAGAAGCATGCGACCGTATTATCATACCTCAAGGGTCTTTTTCTATATCTTGGTGTTATTCTTATTATTGATGGATTTTATTTATTTATTCATTTTAAGGGTTCTATATCATTTGTGATTCAATTTCTAGTTATAAGTTATAGCATATGGCCCTTGACTCGGGCTCGAGTCATCTTGAAAAATTTGATATACTATCATTTACTAAGAAATTTTCCATTGAGAATTTTTGAGCGGATTGTTGACACATAATGAAGTAATTGTGCTAAAAAAGTCAACTTAGAATTCTCTCTATAATGTCTTCTATGGGAACTTTCACACTTTGAAACTTGCACGAATATTAGAAGAAATACACACGTACCTCAAGTACAAGTTTCATACTTTGGTTAGATATACTTTCCTATATATGTTATGTGGAAAATCCTTCTGAATGGTCATGAAATCAATTTCAAACATCTCAACTTGTAATTTTATCTATAACTTCTTCTCTCGGAAATTTAAGACTGTGAAAATTGCAAGGATCTTAGAATATGTATAGAGGTAACTGAGCATGGACAAGTTTCAAACTTTGGTTCGATATACTTTCTAAAATATGTGCTATGGAAGTTAAGCCTTCTCAGTGGTAGTGGTAATGAATTTCAGACAAGTTAACTTGGTATTTTCTCTATATCTTTGTAATAACCCTAAAAATACTAAAATAAAAAAAATTTTCTTCTTCTTGCTAGTTTGCCTAGCATAGATTATATATTTATAAATTAACTTCAGTACTATGAAAAGTATCGGTACTTGCATTTGGTATTTAGGATTTCAAGAAAAATTCCTAGCAAGGTAGTTTCTGTTGGTCCTGCTTTTGTTGCGGAAATACTTGTGATGAGTATGTTTGTGTAAAGTTCAGTCATGAAATAATACTAGCAGTCTCTTTTCCTCCTATATGATCTTTATGTATGTTTAAAAATGTCAATTGTCCAAATATCAATCCTCAGGTATGATGGACTTGTCGTGAGAAGTTAAAATAACCTGAAACTTTGGGGTTAACCTAAGCACTCTTGGCGAGGTCGCCGAGAGGTAAGGTGTGAATGTTTGAAACTTGTGGACTTACTTAGAGATTTCGCTAATGCATAATTATTTGTTAACTCCTTGCAAGTGTCCTTCAATGGCCAACATTTGAATAATTCTATGGTGTAAATCAAAAGAATACTCTTAAGTGAAGACACCCTTTTGTGTTAATATGAATGTTTTGAAGTCTTTATCCTAGTGATAATTTTCCAAGCGCTTGAACCCATAAAACTATACTATATAGTTTGTAATTTGTAATTTGGCCCTGTCGTGGTAGTTGGATTGTAATAAATGTGCACATGGCTATCACGTGGCCCTTGGCCGGCTGGACCTAGGGTTGTAACGAGGGTTTTCCAAAAGTTGTCAGTTCGAGGTTTTGCTTGTATTTTGGCTGAGAGGGAGTTCTAGTTTGTTGGTGAAGAACTATGCCTGGCATGAGCTACGCTCATTTCCAGGGTATCGTTGGTGGTCGTAGAGACGATGAAGCAGAGCCATCTACAGGTAACCACTCTCCTTGTTGGCACTATAATTCCTCAGTTTTTAAATCCGTATTTCTTCAAATGTTCAGGCCCTAACTCCTTTGGTTTTTCCTTTGTTGGAAGGTATGATGTGGCTCCTTGCGTTGTTCCAGAAGGGAGGTCCATTACGAACTTCATGAGGTGTTGGAAGGGTAAGTCCTGGGTTCTTTCAATTACTCACACCTACCTATCTTGGTTATGATAAGTTATGATGGCGAGACTTCGTGAGGCCTTTGGCTCACTTAGGTTTTGAAGTCTCAGGAGTGGTCTCCTTTGGCTTAACCAGGTGTATGAAAAGTCGTTGTAATTATTATTTCGATAGTGAAAACTTCTCGGGGTCTCTTATGCTTGTAGTAGGGTTTAATGGATTGGTTTCGGTCGCTATCCATGTATTTGTACTTGTGTAAATATGGGATTCAGAAAGAGTAATTTTCTTTCCTGTATGTAAGCATGGGTCTCGTCGTTGAAGTTTTGAAATGGAAAAAGGGGCATCTGCGTTTTCTTTTCTATGAGGCTTAAATGGCCGTATTGAAGAAACCCTCGCTACTGTGTTTTTTTTTAAATGGTACTTCTGTTAGTCTATAATCTTTGATGGAAAAATCGATTGTCTATTAAATGGGTTCCATACTGAAATGTGGGGCTTGCCTTTTCTCTGTCCTGCGTTATTTTTTTCCTTCCTATGTGTAAGATAATTTATGAATGAATGTGTTGTTGCAAGACTATCCTGTAGCTAATCGATTTGTGCTTTTAAATGGTTAATCTATATTTCGTTGATGCTGATGGCACTTTTATCTTCTGTCTAGTTTAAAGAAAATGTTTCTGGGCAATATGAGTTGCTCTAGGGGTTTGGTATCCCGACCTGTGGTTAATTACTTTGCAAAGAATGAACTCCTATTGTTTAGGGGTGAAAACATGAAGTTGGGAAACAATTTTGGCTTGTTTTTGACAAACAAAACTGCTAAATTTTATGTTTTTCAACTTCGACCTCTTCAAACCCATATCTCCCTTAGGAATTTCAACTTGAAGTAAACACAAAGGTTTTAAAGAATTGAATTAGCTTTCTACTTGTATTTTGTTTTAATTTTTTTTATGGACATATCGTGGGACAAATTTGTTGTCAACAGACGACATATACTTGAACATTTTAGGTATGGATAATGAGTGACCTATGTTGACGACGGTTTTTTGATAGATGGTTATTCATTTTAGGGAAAACAATTGTAGGCTCATAATCTACACACACTACACTGGATCTTGGACTATATTTTGAGTTTTTTAAGATTAGGGAACTATTTTTTATTATTTATCGAAACAATGTATGTTCAGAAAACGGTTCATTATCGACACATGTTTTTGTCTTCACATTTTCTTTCAAATGTGAATCTTATTGGAAAAAATAAAAGTACCGTTTTGAAGAGGACGAGCCAGTTATGATCTCTGTGAAATTTCAAATTTTTTGGTGTTGTCTTTGTTATGATATTGAATTTTCATTTCGGGTGATTTTCAAACTAATAAAATTCTTAAGGGATAAAGTTTAGAAAAAAATATATTAATAAATAGAAATTTGAGTCGAAATGAAACAATTATTATATCATTGGAAACTAGATTCGGAGATGAATCCATTGCTACCAAGTCCGACAAATAATATTTAGAATTTGCAGGGGTTCGGGCTTGCTGAAGTTACAGGTTCCGAAAAGATGCCATATATTTTCGTAGGTTTGTTGATCATAAACTCTCAGGCGAAAAAATATCTTCCAAACTCTCAATCGAGAGTTTAGTTCAACCTCTCATCCGAGAGGTTTTTTTAAAATACAGCGTGACGATTGGTTCAAACTCTTGGCCTAGAGTTTTTTTAAACTCTTGGGAAAGAGTTTGAAATCTCAAAACTCTTAGCCTAGAGTTTGAGGTTGACTTATTTTCGCGTGATCATCCACCCACACTCCGTTTTTTTTCACTCCGTTTGTCACAAAAGTGTTTCCCAGGTTCGTGATTTCACCCTTAGGCTATGAGATTCGATCTTTGGATTGGAAGTCGTGACCATCAAGGTTTTCGAATTTAAGATGTGCTTAAAAGATTTGCATTTATATTTGTATGATGTCGTAGCCTTCGTTTTCCTGTTGCGTTTTTGGTTATGAGAAGTGTTTGACTGGTAGTGGGATTCGATCTATGAAATAAGAGGCAAGCCCGTGAGGGTCTTTGGATTGGAACCCGTAGTATAATACAGAACACAGTTGAATTATATATGAGTCTATGTTTTGGAAAACGAATCTCCTTGAACTACCTGTTGCGTTTAGATGTAAAGTTTGACTGTTGGTTTAAATCATAGAGATGTTGATAACTTGAACTGTGTAGTGTGGCCGAGATTTTCATTGCGTGGCCTGATTTCTTTGTCACTTCTATTTGGTGATCCTCTAGTATGGAAATAATAATAATTAAAAGAATTAACAGGAAGAGATAAAACCCTGCACTACGAATTTAATAAAGATTAATGATTCAAACAGAAAACATGTACATATATAAAAGAAAACATAATAACCCTAACCTAGAAGATAATATGGGGAAACATTGGGAGAAATGCATAGTATTAGGAACCTTCAAAAAGAAAAACCCATAGTAGAGTTCCTAAATTTTATGATGGGGTGTTGTCTAGCAAAGGCTAGCTGGGCTAGGCATGCTAGACCCTCCACTGGTTTCTAGGTGAAACCTCTAAGTGTTGATAATGTTTATAATGAGAACACTGTTGAAAAGTAAATTCTAATTTAAATGTCTGCATCTACTATAACTGGGAAATGGAAACAATTAATACCACATACTTGGTTGCTTGGGCACTCGATCCTTTCTTGTAGAAACCTGCACACTCAAACAGTAGTTAATGCAGAGCCTGTTGTGATTAGCTAACCTGTTAGGGTGATTTTCCTTAGCTGGATAACTTTGGGGCTACCATGTTCCTCCCAGCCATGATCCTACAACCGTTCCTAGTTTTGTATGGATCCCCCCGAGCTGGATTCCAACATGCAAAAGAGATAGAGGACCTAGGGTTACTGTTGGTTCAGTTTCTTGGAGCATAAGTCTTTCCTTTAGTTACCATCACAGATTGATAATGAAAAAGATAGATGATCCCCAAAACTTGGGATCTTCCCTCTTTAAGTAGGGGAGTCTTGAATTATGACTGTTGGAATAATTAGTTTCTTTAATTTAAATAATTAATATTTAAAATATTATATTTAGTAAATATCTAGTCTTTTGTAGTAAGACTTTTTCCATTGTTCTAACTATAAGTGATTTTTTATTTAAGCTCATCATAATAAATTTTGATAACAATATTTATATTTTAGCTTAACTATTAATACATGATTAATAATATTAAAAATGATGCATAAACTATATATAATATAAATATATTTCATAAATAGACAATAACAACATTATTATTAAAGCTTATTTAATAATAATATTACCCTTGAGGCCTTTGTGCATGTTTATTCATAGAAGACTACTATTAGTCATCTCATGCTTTAAGTGGTGGTAATTATCTTTTATTTAATTATGTATCTTCACATGATACTTATTTTAACTCTTAAGGACAAGGTCAAATTTGTTGGACGGTCTCGGTAAACTTGGATAAGCACCTCTAGTCTCTCTCTTTGCATGTTGAATTCCCTCGTATAACATGGTAGTTCCTGCAGTACTTGATGATAGATAAAAGATGAATAATATAATCAAATAAAATAAATGTGATGAAAGTAAAAGTGTTATTCAGAGTCCTTTCGACTCAACACTTTGAGATCTAGTAACCCCGAGTGCTCTTCAGAGCCTTTTAACTCAACACTCTCACATGGGCATTACTCTAGTGCAATTCTAGAGCCTCTACTCAACACTAGTGCTAGAATGTGGTTGTGAGGCACATCTAGAATATTTAAGTTGCCTCAGATCTGATATTCGTTTATCAAGCTTGGAGTGCTCTAGGGCTTTGGCCCAACAATCAATGTAACTCACGACTTACTTCCAGTACATAAACATTCTTCTAGGTACATCGGGGCTTATGCCGAGTACGCAGGTTATATGTTTGTTTCTGAGTCCATGCTCAACACACTCATAAGTCAAATCATGTAAAGTCATAGCTCTGCACAGTAAGTAACAAAATATCATCTCAGTATATTAGGGTTTGTACCCATATCAAAGCTGAAGAACATCATTTAAAACATTGGGGCCTTCTCGCCCAGTATTCACTCAAATAAAGAAGTCAATTAGGGTCGATGCCCGATATGTCAATATATAAAAGAATAAATCATAGGTGCTAGGGTTCATGCCCAATATTCAAAATAAAACATATGTTTTGGGGTCGTGGCCCAATATAACAACAAAATAGTTAGTCCAAAATTCGGGATATTACAATCTTTTTGTCATGTAACCTTCAGAATGTGAAGCTTTCAAGGATCTTAAAATACATGAGAACTTTCAGAATGCGAAGCTTGCAAGGATCTTAAAATACATGGAGAAGTACCTTAAGTAAATATCTCAGAATCATATTTCAAAATTGAATAATTGAAACATGTACATGTACAAGTTCGTTCTTCAGAGGAGGCAAAAAAAAAAAAACTCTAAGAAAGTTAACATTTGGAAATTCAAATTTTGGTCAAACATGATGAAGGAAGAAGTAGAAAGTAGACTTAGTGAAGGAAATGTGAATGATAAGAGATTTTTAAGAATATATATCTAAAGAAGAAATTGTAACTTGAAGGTCAGTTCCACTCAAACAAAGAGATTGGTGTCTCTTGCTATGTTGGTGCTTAGCAGTGGGGTTTGGTTTGGTGTTTCCAATAGATTGGTGTTTAGAAAGATCTATAAAACTAAATTAGTGCTTACAATGATTGCACCAACTAGGATTTGTATTAGTGGGGATTTGCATCTTGAGTAGGTTGGTGCATATAAATATTTGTAAGAGTAGGTTGATTTCTACAAAGAATTATAAAGAGAATTTTGGTCCCTATAAACTCTAATTTCACATAGTTATGCAAATGTTCTATAAATAAAAATTATATATTCTACAAGCTAATTCAAAATACCTACATTTTATCTTTTTACACCATATTCAAATTCCTTGTAAAAATACCTCTCGAAATGATCCATACAAGTTAACACGTTACTATTTTTCTACAATTAGCATGCACTAAAGACCTGCCACCTGCCACCTGAAAACTTGGTTACATAATTAGTTTTTATAAAGATTTAGAAGGTGAGTGAGTTAATAGGTGAATAAAATTCAACATTTTGGTCACATAAAGAAAGTTCAAACTCAGATTCACTATTTTTTATCGATTTTGATAAATATGGGTTGTCATAAAATAGGTAAAATTTATTAGGGCAAGGGTGAAAGGATAATTTGTTGAACAATTTAAGTTTTTTTGGTCACATCAAGAAAGTTAAATTTCAATCCACTATTTTTTTGAATTTTTTATAATTGTTTGTTGTTTTAAAATAGGTTAAAATTATTAGGAAAAAGGTGGAAGGATAACTTGTTGCACGATTCAAGGTTTTTTTGGTCACATAAAGAAAGTTAAATTTCAATCCATTATTTTTTTGAAATTTTTATAATTGTTTGTTGTTTTAAAATAGGTCAAAATTATTATGGAAAAAGTGGAAGGACAACTTTTGGTGAGTTCTAGGTTTTTTTGGTCACATAAAGAATGTTTAATATCAATTCACTATTTTTTTAATTATTTTTTATAAATATGGGTTTTTTCTAAATAGGTCAAAATTATTGGGTCAATGGTGGAACTATAACTTCTTGCATATTTCTAGCTGAAAATAATTTATTTTAAGTATATATTAACTTCATTTGGAACAACAAAAAACTATGTGCTAAAAACTATGGGCTAAAACCATGTTGGGAAATGTGAATTGGTATAACAATTTCAAGAATTAGTTAAAATCCTTTGTTAATTCACATTTCCAAAGTGGTTTTAAGGTTTCAAATACAAGATTTTTTATTTTTATAACTCAAATAAGTTGATAAGTGGACAAACTTAATTAATTTTTCATCCAGTAAGTTGATAAATGGACAAACTCAACTAATTTTTCATCCCGTAAGTTGATAAGTGGACAAACTCAACTAATTTCTCATCCAAATTCAATAGTAATTATACCTATTTTAATAAAGAGATATTACACTTCCTTTTGCCTTTCAGCATCTGCAGCATTGGTATATAAGCAGGACGATACAAGCAATTACACTCATTTGGACGTTGAGTGAGCTCTGAAAACCTATTGTAATATGGATAGCCCCACCCAGAAAGAGGCTTTGAGTTTGGATGCAGTCTTCCCAACCGTCGAAGATTTTATCCGGCGACAAAAAGTTCAAGATCCCGATCGCCAATCAATAGGAAAGAGGAAAATCGTTGGCAAAGTTGCAAGGAGTCGGAAATTTATCTACACCCCTGAATGGAGAGAAGCCGTGATTAGCTTTGCAGAAAACATTCCAATCGCTCTTCTTATTCAAGAGTTTCAACGCTATTATCACACAACTTCAAAAAGAAAGCGGATTTCGAAAGGTAAGTCTGATCAAGATCCGAAGCCTCTTGTTGTAAAAGGAAAACAAAAGGAATGCCAGAAATTTCATGATATTCCAGGTCATATATGGGAGAATATATTTTTAAGAATCCCATTGGTTGATTTGATAAGTTGTAGATCGGTTTGTGTTGATTGGGCTGCGGTTTATGCTTCCCGGCATTTCCAATCCGTTTATGACAGAACGGAGAGATGCATTTTTATTAATAACAATAACTTAGATATATGGGCTTTCATCATTGCATCATCTCGTTGGTTTGAGATGAAGGTCCCTTGCAACTGGGATAAGTTCGGCCTGAAAACTCTGGGCCTCAAAGCTTCCTCTGATGGTTTATGTTTGGTGGCTCGATCCGACTTCATTTTATTTGTTGTGAATCCTCTCACTGCCCAGTTCATCAACTTGCCAAGCGTATCTCCACACACTCGAGGCAGCGAGAAATTCCTCAAGTCTCTCATTGTACATGGAACAGCGGAGATGCAAGTTAATGCAGATTATTATACAATTTATTTGTTCGGTAACTGGCAGAGAGGAAGGGAAGGCTTTATCCATGTTGCCCGATATACTTCCACTACAAAGTTATGGAAACTACAACGAATTTCCTGCTTCCTAAATGGCTTTCACCGATATTTCCCCTCAGTAATATTTGCCACCCCGCTATGGAGTTTTCGCCGTGATAATATTATCACTTGCGTCTCAGCCAAATGCCAATACTTTCATTATTCATGTGATAATAATAATAATAACCTTCCCTATGTCGTGGTCAACGCAAATTTGTTTATGCATAGGCCAGAAGCGTTGGACTTCAAATATCGTCGCGGTGAGATATGTTATAGTAATGCTTCACCACCTACAGTCGTTCCAGATGGCGCAGGACAACTGATATTGGTTGGAAGAATGAAAGGATATCCACCCATGTATGGCAAGCTTCCTCTGGTCCGTCACACTGAATTGGGTATATGGCGATTTGTTCCAATTGCTAATCAGATCCGAGGGGAGTGGATATTGGTTGAGAACGTCAGGGATGATTTGATTAAAGATATGATCAAATCCTCTGAGGGAACCGATTTTCTTGTGGTAGGAGATAGCAACGATAGCATCTGGATTTTGCTGAGGGGCAGTAATAGCATGCTGGAATTTAGACTGTCCAGTAAACTTTGGGTAAAGCATGACATTTCTTGTCCAGGAGGAGGATCCTTGGATGCTAGTTTACATTGGAAAGCAATTTTTAGCTCTCTTAGGCTTAGTGCCAATGTTTGATCTTTGGCGGAGCTCTCTTTTTTAATTGTACTACTCGTTTTTGCGCTGCTCGTTTCAATTGTGTGGAATGGTTTTACTTCATTTTCTCTTTGGCAAATTCAGAAGGGAAAAATGTCTCGAATACCTGGCTTTGATTATAAGTTTGGAATTAAAAGATTTTGTTTGGCTTATTTTTATCAATGGTTAGAAACCTGGAACTTTTGTATTCTTAAAGTTTGCAATTAAAACTTTTAGCAATTTAAATACTAAACATTGAAAATTATTGAGGATTATGTAGTGAATGGATTTATGTGATTAATGAATGCATTTGTTCAAAGTGGAGTATAAAAGGCTTAAACAGGAGTGTAAAGTTGGAGTTTTGAAAGAAAAATTGATGGAATCTTTTTGGTTTAATGAGATTATCCAAAACAGTTATATTGTAATGTACTAAATTTTGAAGGTAGCTTAATTTGATTGGACAATCATTGTGGTATGTATGCTGCTAATAGATTTATGAGATCACTGAATGCATTTGTTCAAAGTGGAGTATGAAAATCTAAAACAAGAGTGTAAAATTGGGAGCTTTGAAAGAAAATTTGATGAGAACCTATTTTGTTTAAGGAAATTATATGAAATGGTTATATTGTAATGTAGCTTAATTTGATTGGACAATCATAGCATTATGTAGTGAATGGATCTATGAGATCACTGAATGCATTTGTTCAAAGTGGAGTGTAAAAGGCTAAAACAGGATTGTAAAATTGGGAGCTTTGGAAGAAAATTCGATGGGAATATTTTTTGTTTTATGAGATTATCTGAAATGGTTAGATTGCAATGCAATAAATTTTGAAGGTAGCTTAATTTGATTGGATAAACATAGCATAATGTAGTGAATAGGTTTCTGAATGCATTTGCTATATAAAAGGCTAAAACAAGAGTGTAAAAATGGGAATTGTGAAAGAAAATTTAATAGGAAATTGTTTTGTTTAATGAAATTATTTCAAATAGTTATATTGTAATGCACTACATTTTAAAGGTAGCTTAACTTTGATTGGACAATCATAACATTATGTAGTGAATGGATTTATGAGATTACTGAATACATTTGTTCAAAGTGGAGTGTAAAAGACTAAAACATGAGCATGAATAGGGACATTTGAAAAAAAAAATAATAGGATTTTTTTTCTTTAATAAAATTATTTGAAATAATTATATTGTAATGCACTAATTTTTTAAAGTAGCTTAAGTTGAATAAACAAGTATGGCATTATGTAGTGAATATATTTATGAGATCATTGAATACATTTGTTTGTAATGCACTAATTTTTTAAAGTAGCTTAATTTGAATGAACTAAGTATGACATTATGTAGTGAATATATTTATGAGATCACTGAATACATTTGTTCAAAATGGAGTATAAAAAGCTTAAACATAAATGTAAAATTGAGAGCTTTCAAAAAAAATTGAAAAACGTTTTTGTAGAATAATAGTAGGAGGAGAAATCAATTTTTAACACTGCCCGCTTAATTTGACCACTACACTACAGTTACACTTTTCAAAACATAATATATTATATTTCCTTCTCGTCTACCTAGGCTTACAAACACCTTTTTTTTCAAAAAACATGTTAACGTGGAAACTCAAACCTATTTTCCCATTTTCCATTTTAGTCTATACCAAATTTTGTGCCAAGAATATTTTAGCTTCTTTCATCTTGACTTTGCTTATCATCCTTGACGTTTGGTCAGTTTTTTTGGATTGATTCTTCCATCAACATCTTGAAAATTTTCAGTAGCTTTCTTGCAATTATAATCATAATATTTTGAGTGTAAAATTACTTTCATTTTTTATTATTTGAGATTCTAGCTTAGTTATGAGCTCCCTCAAAATATATGTTGCGGGCACATTAAGATACCACCCGTTATCCTCAATTCTCACATTCTTGAACTTGTTCAGTTGTCTGTGTCACATAATCAATTCAATGTAATACCTCATGACTTCAAGACTTCACAACGTAGAATGCTCTCAACATGTTCTACTTCCAAATTTTCGTGCTTAAAAACTTTCATTTCAAAATTGATTTCGTCATTCATACAGATTTATGTAGAAAATAAATGGTTCGAGATCCGCTTCATGACTTCAAGACTCCACAACGTAGAATGCTCTCAACATGTTCTACTTCCAAATTTTCTTGCTTAAAAACTTTCATTTCAAAATTGATTTCGTCATTCATATAGATTTATTTAGAAAATAAATGGTTCGAGATCAGCTTCTATGGAAGTATGTTTTCATTCATTATAAATGTAATTTGATTTGCAAGTAATAGATATATTGTTTTGTGTAATGGTTACTCTTATATTTTCTGAATTGGTATCAGAGCCAGGCTGGGCTTAATGTGAGAGTTGTAGTAGCTCATTTGTTGTAAATAGGTGTGTGAGTTTTCTGTGTGGGTGTTTTATTTATTATGTTCCTCTGTGTTTTGTTTGAATGATCGCTGCACAGACCTGTGTGAGCCATCGGGTGAGCTTAGCGTACCGGCATGAGCCATATGCACAAAGAAGAAGAGCAGCAGACTGTTGCATTCCACACGACGATCAACCAATTTCATATCTAGCGAATTTGGCATATCCGCTGCATATTTGAACAGATGCAGTACTGTGTGTGCCATGAAGATGTTCGATTGGAAGCGCATCCTTGAGCAGGAGGAAAATTGCGATCTGTTAGTCTGACCATGAGATCAGGGAGAGATACACACAATTGATTATGGATTTGACCCTGCTGTCATTTGTATTAGATGGGGATGCCTAGAGGCTACAACAGAAGATATCTCTGCAATTTGGTTTGGCCTTTATCAATAGTTTAATAGTAGATCCACATGCATAAGAATTAATTGATCGCTGGTGATTGCTGTGAGTAGTGGCACCCAAATTGTGATAAGCTTATTAAATATATATTTGGAATTTATTTTTTAGGTGTTCGTCCTCTTTCCAATCCGTGAAGAGATTGTGAACACTATGCTGTCTCTTGGAGAAGAAAGAGTATATGTGAGTTTGTAAGTTTCTAAAGGTCACTTGTATGACTAACTTCTAGATATGTTCAGTATTTAGAGTGCATTCCTAGATAACTGTTGGATTGAGCGAGCTATGTGTTCAACAGATGGAAGTATCTCCATAGAACAGTTACTTGATTACTTCTTTGCCAAACTCAGCGAGCTATTTATTTTGGCATAGTTAAGTACTCAATACTGTTAGTCACTGCAATTATTTTATTGATGGTCAGAAGCGTTGCAGTTCAAATGACTCAAATAGGAAGCTCGAAGATGAAGTGAAAAAATAGTGCAAACTGTGAGACTTCAAAGTGGGTGTAAATGCTGATGAAGACTAGACAGACAAAGATCAGAGTTCCATACTGTTTGTATTGTAAGAATCACATTACTCCATTAAGGGAAAGTGTTAGAGAATAATGATGAAATGCCATGATATTTAGAATATTGTTATCACTTGGATTTATTTAGAAAATAAATGGTTCCAGATCTATAGTCTATTGAAACCATTCATTCACTATAAATGTAATTTGATTTGCAAGTAATATATATATTGTTTTGTGTAATGGTTGCTCTTATATTTTTTGAGTCCTTCATCAACGTTTTCGACCTTTGCAACTATGGTGCAATATAGTCATCAACCAACACAATCTACATCTTCAACATTCTTGGGATTTTCATGCCATTTAGCAACTAACTTCAAATATGCGTCAAAATCATTGTTTTCTAATTTAGTTGCGTCATTGGTAGCTACAAATATAGAATCTTGAATACTACCATCATCAACATGTGATTGACCACTCTGGGATTCAACTTATTCATTTTGCACATGCTATGTTTTGTTGGCATACTCATCATAATCCTCATTTTCTTCACTTCTCTTTGCTTCAGCACATTTTATCTCAACATGTTTAAGTTCTGCTATGGGTAAGGTGATACATCATCCTTATCTTCTTCTTTAGCTTCAACATCATTTATTTCCACTGACACCACAATGAGATTCACCAATAACTTGACTTACTTTTGTTGTAAATGTAGGCTTCTATGTTGATTTTTTAACAACTTATGCAGGATTCTTTGTGAACTTGTAAATGGTTGTAAATGGAAAGTCACATGTTCGAATCCATAAAAAATTACCCGTGCACCATGGATGAACTTAGGGGTATAGTGGTAGCGAGATTGGATCCCTAGAACCTGTGTCACTTGAGTACCATCCCAATCTCCATTGTCAATTCTCCTAGTACAAAAAAATAGACCAAATTTCAAAATCCTTACCAGTAAAATATGGAGTGAGTCTAGATTAATGTTGTGCCAATTATTTTCGATTTGTTCTATATCAACTTTTTTATTCATGATCACTTCAACTACAACTAGAACCTTACTATAAATCTCTGCAAATTACTTTGTCTATGACCTTTTGTTCCTCCTTCTAATATGTTGAAGTTCTCTTTTCAAACCCATAATTATCTTTATATCTATAAGGTTGATGAATGTTTGTGGTATGTCAATTCAAACTTCGGCTTTTGAGGCTAGGTTCACTCTTCAACAATGAATCCCTTCACAACACTAGTAAGGAAGGATCTTTCTCCTCAAAATGAAACTTGACATGTTAGTGCATGAGACGCAACTCTCTTTCTTATGACAGAATTATTTTGAGCTATATCCATCAATTTCAATTTGCGGGTGTTCAAATCTTCACAATCTGCCTTATTTTTCAATATTTAATTCACCTTTTTCTTAAGTAAAATTCTCCTTCTAAAAATAAATTTTCTCGGGTAGTCTTACCTTATCTTCTTTGCATCCTTTGAAGTTTTTAGCTCACATGGAGCTGGAATTTGTTAAAAACAAGATCACAAAGCAATAAAATAAAATAAATGTAGGAATAAAAAACAAAAGAGAAAAATACAACTGAGACACCAATATATGTGGTTCACCCGAAATGGGTTATATCCACAGAGAAACGACAAGTCTTTCCTTTTATTTCATCCAACAAACTAAAGGATATAACCTACACCACAAGCATTGCAACCAACTCTTCACTCTCTCATGCTCTCTCTCACTCTAAAGATCCATAATACAATGCTCTCTTTAAAATAAGGTTTTCTTCTAGGGAAAAAAGACACAAACATACACTAGTACATGTGGACATTTTTCCCACGGAAAATCATTGCTATTGCAACACTTTTGCATTGATATAGCGACGCACATGACCTCTTCTTTTCGTGGGAAAACTTTCATTGTTGTAGCAACACTTGCCAAAGTTCGTCACTATAGCAACATAAATGACATGGACTATGCTTTGTTTAAAAAAACAAATTGTGTCGCTATAGCAACACTTTTTTCGTCGCTACAGCAACGCAGGTTCGTCGCTGTAATGACGAAAATACCTAACAAGTTCCGACGAAGGGTAGTCTCTATAGCGACGGAGTCTCATATTTTAAACAGATTGAGTCGCACATAGTCTATCGCTATAACGACGAATAGACCTAACAAGTTCCAGTGAAGGGCCGTCGCTATAGCGATAGAGTCTCATATTTAAAAAAAAAAATAAGTCGAACATACCCCGTCGCTATAGAGACAAAGGTCTGTCATTATAGCAACAACAAGCCCTAGCAAGTTCCGACGAACTTGCTATACTGGCGACGAAGATTTTTGTCGCTAGTATAGCAAGTTCACCGGAACTTGCTAGGTCTTGGGGTTGCTATAGCGACAGACATGTCTATTTAAAAAAAATAAATTAATAAATAGTCTCCCGTAAGTGTATGGTGGAACGCAAATGGATGGGATATTTCCAAAAAATATTGACTTCTCGCCACCATCCCTTTATCACTTTAATTATATTTTTTTAATGGAAATTTCCTACATGGGCCTTTTATGCAACATTACTTCCAATAATAAGAGCTTATAAATTGCCTTGAAATGTGCCTTAGCCACCACAAAATTAATCTAACCAGAAAATCCAACTTCAAAATTGATGGGAACACTTGTTTAAAAATCATAATGGAAAGAAGAAATTTGTAAATGTCTAAGTGGCATGCATGTGTTGATGTATTTGTAACTTGAGAAGATATTCACTTGTATATTCCATTTGTACTTTATTGTATATCCCATAGAGATGTATTATTCCTTTGATTGGAAGTGTCGTCATTTGTATTTGCAAGTGTCGCAAGTTACATTATAAGTGTCGTCATTTGTATTGATGGGTTATTAGATCACCAGTGTGGGGTCGGCCTTGGTTAGGTCATGTGGTTGGGTTATAAGACTTGATTAGCAAGTTGGCCCCAGTGATTTATTGGTAGGTCAAGTCAGTGTATAAATAGAGAGGTTGTGTCTCTCATTTGATTCATTCACTCACTTCTCAAGCTCGCATAGCTAAGAGAGAAAGTGGCGCACTAGTGGAGGAGGAGGAGCATTTGCTAGAGACATCTTATTGGGTTTGATCCTTGTGATCTTGTATTTGGGTTTATTCTATCTTTGAGGAAGTTGTGGGGTTTTTCCCCTTCTTGGTTTTCCCCGGTGAAACTCCGTGTCTCTTGTGTGATTGCTTTTGTGTCTATGATTGATATGTTGTA
This sequence comes from Larix kaempferi, assembly GCA_027924585.1. Taxonomy (NCBI): domain Eukaryota; kingdom Viridiplantae; phylum Streptophyta; class Pinopsida; order Pinales; family Pinaceae; genus Larix; species Larix kaempferi. The sequence goes on along the minus strand of BSBM01000485.1, from coordinate 10,768,584 downwards.
CATGTTATTCTATCAGTGATCCTGAATGATAATGGAATGAAATTATCGAAAAATTAATATGGTATCAGAGTTGACCTAAGAAGAAGGCATTATGCAGCTGCAGAAGCTAGGGCTTCTAAATTTTTGGGTTTCTCTCCACAGATCATCAAAGGAAGGAGGCTAGATTGACTCTCCTTGGAAGGGCGCATCTTTCTGTCAAGACAAAATTCATTTCTGAGCATGTTCGGTTTTTGACCTAAAAAATAGGTTTTCTGCAAAAATTGGAATTTTTGAAATTCGAGACCACGGCTGGAAGCTCCTCTGAAAAATTGAAGTTTAGAGTTTTGGATCGAACTTTTTGGTTGGGTGAAGCTCCGGGAAAATCAAACCCTATTTTTGGGTCCTATCGAGTGAATCCGAAAATTTCAAAAGCAATTTTGAGGGGTGAAAATTTGCATTTTTCAAATTCTGAGTATACCAACCTGACCAGCTCAGCAAGGTGCATCTTTCTATCCTTTCAGAAGTTTGAAATTCAAATTTCAAATTTTTAGGGTTACTGTGACAAACCCTAATCCAGCCCCAGATCCAGTTTTCAACAAATCAAGTTTTAAGACCTAAATATTTTCTATTTCCATTTGAAGTACTCTTTAAGATGTCTCACCACACCAAGCTTTAGGATAAGCTTGAAGGGGCTGATAACTTCTGAGCCTGGAAGTATAGAATTGGGTTAATCCTAGAAGAGAATGAGTTGGACACTTACATAAGTGAAGAGGCTCCTGTCATAGGGGGAGAAGAGGCTAATTCCTTACACAAGAAGAACCTAGTCAAGGCTAAGAGAATCATTGCTGATTCTATCAAGGACCATCTCAGACCCCATGTGTCTTCCCTAAAGAAACCTAAGGAGATGTTTGACTCCTTGACCAAGTTGTTTGAAGGAAAGAACATAAATCAGAAGATGACTCTGTGGAACCAATTGAAAGGGGTAAAGCTTTAGAATGGAGAGACCATTCAATCCTACTTTTCTAAAGTCTCTCAAATCAAGGAACAAGTTGAAGCTGTGGATGAAGTAGTGGATAGTGGTGAAATTGTAATGACCACTTTGAATGGCCTACCTAGGTCATGGGAATCCTTCATCCAAGGAATCTGTGCAAGAAGGAAACTGATCTCCTTCAGTAGACTGCAGGAAGAATGTTCACAAGAAGAAGCAAGGCTTGTGGCCTGAGAAGAAAAGATGGGGAATTAAGATCAACCTCTCACAGCACATGCCAAGAAGAGTAAGATCAAAAGGGAGAGATGTCATAGGAAATATTCTCACCATACACAAAGGGAGAACTTTAAAGATACTTCTCATGGTAGATGCTTCACATGTAATGAGAAGGGACACTTTGCCCGAGATTGTCCAAAGAACAAAAGAGATTTCAACACCAATAAGAAAAAGGGAAACAAGAAAAGATATCACGCTCATGCTTTTGAAGATGATGAACCTCCCAAAAAGAAGAATAGAGCAGAAATTGATGACTCATCAAGTGAAGATGGATATGTTCTAATCTCTGCTCTCACAGGTACTATCTCTCATGGATGTAATCATTGGCTTATTGATACTGGGGCTTCCAAACACATGACTGGCTTTAAAGAATCCTTTGTAGATCTATCTGAACATGAGTCACCTCATAAAGTGAAACTTGGGGATGACTATCAATATCCTATCAAAGGAAGTGGTGAAACATGGGCTCAAGAAGAATCTCCTATCCATATCATCTTTGCATGCAAAGGGAATTAGAGTTGCATTTGTGGATGGCCAAGTACTCATGTGGCTAAAGGGTAAGACCATAGATGATGCAATAGTGATTGGAGAGTAAGAGGGAGGATTGTACAAACTGAAGGGACAACCTAAACATGCCATGGTACATGAATCCATGGAGCCAAGTGAACTTTGGCATAGAAGGCTTGCACATGTGCATTATAGAGCACTACCAATTGCAAGCAAAGTTGTAGAAGGTCTTCCTGAAATCGAGTCAAATCATGAAGGTGTTTGCAAAGGATGTGCAAAAGGAAAGAACACAAAGAAGGAATTTCCAAGTAGTGAAAGCAAAGCAAAAGGAATCTTGGAGATTATCCACTCCGATGTATGTGGTCCAATGTCATCCAGTTCTCTGAGTGGGTATGCATACTATGTTTCTTTCATTGATGATTTCTCTAGGAAGACTTGGGTTTACTTCTTGAAGAATAAAGATGAAGTGCTTGATAAGTTTAAGGAATTCAAAGCCTTAATAGAAAATCAAACTGATAAGAAGATCAAGACCTTCAGATCCGACAATGGCAGAGAATTTACTTTAGGTGACTTCAAGAAGCTATGCAGTGATTCAGGGATTAAGAGGGAGTTGACTGCTCCCTACAATCCACAACAAAATGGAGTTGCAGAAAGGAAGAATAGAACTATCATGAAAGCCACGGGAAATGCTTCATGACCAAGATTTTCCTATGAATCTATGGCAGAAGCAGCTAGGACAACTGTATATGTGTAGAACAGAACACCTCACAAGATACTTGACAATAAGACACCAGAAGAAGTCTTCTCTGGTAAGAAACCTGAAGTTAGCCATCTCAGGATATTTGGCTGTCCCATATACACACACATTCCCAAGGAAAAGATGACAAAGCTAGATCCTTTAGGAAAGAAGGGCATATTTGTGGGTTACAGTGAAATCTCGAAGGCTTACAGAATATACTTTCCAGGGTTCAAGAAAATTGACATCAGCAGGGATGTAACATTTGATGAATACTCAACATACATCAAATCAAGGAAGACACCTATTGAAGACCATGAACAACCAAAGGTAACCAGATTTCAAGACACCACTATGAATGAAGCAATTCCAGAAGAAGATTGTGAAATAGAAGATCCACATGAACCTATAGATCCACCCCGTGAGAAGAACTCTCACAAAAGAAAACCTGCATGGGCTAGAGAGCTCATCCAAGATGCAGAAAGGTATGGTATTCTAGAAGAAGAAAACAGAGAAAGGAAAAGGACAAGGTCACACACCAGCTATGTTGCCTTGATCCGTGACATTATGAACAAAGAACCTTCCAGTTATGAAGAAGCAGCAGAAGAGAAAGAATGGAAGGATGCTATCATTGAGAAATACCAATTGATCATGAAGAATGATGTTTGGGATGTGGTCCCAAGACCTAAAGGGAAATCTGTTGTGACTTCCAAGTGGATCTATAAGATCAAGCATGCTGCAAATGGTAGTATAGAGAAATACAAGACGAGGTTTGTAGGTCATGGCTTATCCTAGAAAGAGGGAATAGATTATGAAGAGACCTTTTCTCATGTAGCGAAATACACTTCCATCATAACAGTATTTACTCTGGCTGTAGTGATGAAATGGAAGATACACCAAATGGATGTCAAGACAACTTTCTTGAATGGTGTAGTCGAAGAAGAAGCATATGTGGAGTAGCCACTTGGTTTTGAGACACATGACAGGGAGTCATATGTGTGCAGGTTGAAGAAATCCTTGTATGGATTGAAGCAAGCTCCTAGGACTTGGTATGGTAGGATAGATAGTTTTCTATCCACTTTGGGATTTACTAAGTGTAAATCAGATTCCAACCTTTACTACAAGATTGAGGAAGGGAATCCAGTGATACTACTCCTATATGTGGATGACCTGTTTGTTACATGTGAGGATGGGTTGATTGCCGACACCAAGAGGAAGCTTGCTTCCGAATTCGAGATGAAGGACTTGGGGATGATGCATTACTTTCTAGGTATGGAGGTGTGGCAGAGTGCAAATGGGATCTTCCTTGGACAAGGGAAGTATGCAGTAGAGATCCCGAAGAGGTTCAGGATGATGGACTGCAAGGCCATGGCCACACCTATGGCATCGAACCTGAAGCTTCCGTGTGATGCTTCATCTTATCCAGTTGATGTAATGGTGTATCGTCAGATGATCGGGTCCTTGATGTACCTGACGAACACGAGACCAGATATTTGCTTTGCGGTGAACACATTGAGCCAGTTCCTGATGGATCCTAGAGGTGTTCACCTGGTTGCTGTAAAGCATATTTTGAGGTACCTGAAGGGCACAATTGATTATGGGATCAAGTATGATGTGAATCAAAAGTTTAACCTCGAGGGTTATGTTGATTCAGATTGGGCAGGAAGTGCTGTTGATAGGAAGAGCACTTTGAGGTGATGCTTTAGTATGGGATCAGATGTGATCTCTTGGTTTAGCAAGAAGCAATCCCACGTAGCACTGAGTACAGCCAATGCAGAGTATGTTGAAGCTTCTTCGGTTAGTTGTGAGGCAGTATGGCTTAGGAAGCTACCGTGTGAGTTATTTGATCTCGCATTGGATGCTACTGGTATCTTTTCTGACAACCAAAGTTGTGTGAAGTTGTCTGAGAACTCGGTGTTCCATGACAGGTCGAAGCACTTTGAGATAAAATTTCACTATATCAGGGATATGGTGCAGAGAGGAGCAGTGAATCTCCTATATGTTGTGACGGATGAGCAGGTTGCAGATGTGTTGATGAAACCACTAGCTAGAGTGAAGTTTGAGTACTTCAGGGAGAGGCTTGGTGTTCTTCATATTGAAGATACTTTGAGGAAGAAGTGACGAGACACATTTGCAGGAGCCATTCCAAGCATGGTGGTAGGAGGTTCCTCCCATGGCTGTGGATGTAAGCATTGTGTGATGAGCATCAGGATGATGCTCTAGTTCTTGCTTGGTATATGCATCAATTGGATGCTTTGTATGATCAGGATGATCATGTCTGATGAGTATCAAGACGATGCTCTAGATGATATGCATTAGGATGATGCAGTGATGATTCTTTGGATGATATGCATCAGGATGATGCAGCGACGATGATTAGGATGATAATGTGTGATGAGTATTAGGATGATGTTCTGGATGATATGCATCAGGACGATGTAGTGACGATGATCAGGATGATCATGTGATGATGTACATCAGGATGATGTATGGTGAATATCAGGTTGATACTCTACAGCTATGGACACGTTGTGCATATAAGCATATAATAACACCCTGGGAGGTTTGCAGATGCTCTTGCTAGGTTTTTCCGTTGGCATATAATAGCTCCCTAGGAGATCTAGCAAATGCTCTTTCAAGTTTTTGCTTGAAGGGACATATAATAGCGCCCTGGGAGGTTTGGAGATGCTCTTGCTAGGTTTTTTCGATGGCATATAATAGCTCCCTGGGAGATTTGGCAATTGCTCTTGCTAGGTTTTGTCCATGGCATATAATTTCTCCCTGGGAGATCTTGCAAGTTGTGTTGGGCACGTAATCAGTCTTGAGATGCTCTTGCTAGGTTTTGCTTGGTTGCATATAATTTCTCCCTGGGAGATCTTGCAGGTTGTGTTGGGCACGTAATCAGTCCTGGGATACTCTTGCTAGGTTTTGCTTGGTCACATATAATTTCTCCCTGGGAGATCTTGCAGGTTGTGCTGGGCATGTAATCAGTCCTGATATGATCTTTCTAGGTTTTGCTTGGTCACATGTAATAGCTCCCTAGGATATCCTATAGGTTGATCAGTGAGCTCGTAATCAGTCCTTGGATGCTCTTGCTAGGTTTTGTTGACGCACGTAATAAGTCCTGAGGATTCCACAGTATGGTCAGTGTTGATGAAGACCTATAGGTGGTGGGCCTACATCCAACATGAAAAAGGGCTAGCTCGATAGAACTTCCTATGACGAGAAGAATTCAAAGATAGCCCAGAGATCGAGATGTCGAGTACGACAGCAGTGTTGATGATGATGCTCCGTGATCCAGTGATGATGATCCAGTTCCAGAATTGAAGACTTGCGCCAATATGTATTGATGACCTGTGACAAAAGAATACCTTCCTAGTTAAGAAGGAGTGTTGATGTATTTGTAACTTCGAAATATATTCACTTGTATATTCCATTTGTACTTTATTGTATATCCCACAGAGATGTATTATTCCTCTAATTGGAAGTGTCATCATTTGTATTTGCAAGTGTTGCAAGTTACATTGTAAGTGTCGTCATTTCTATTGTTGGGTTATTAAACCACCAGTGTGGGGTCGACTTTGGTTAGGTCGACTTTGGTTAGGTCATGTGGTTGGGTTATTAGACTTGATTAGCAAGTCGGCCCCAGTGATTTATTGGAAGGTCAAGTCAGTGTATAAATAGAGAGGTTGTGTCTCTCATTTGATTCATTCACTCACTTCTCAAGCTCTCATAGCTAAGAGAGAAAGTGGCGCACTAGTGGAGGAGGAGGAGCATATGCTAGAGGCATCTTATTGGGTTTGATCCTTGTGATCTTGTATTTGGGTTTATTCTATCTCTGAGGAAGTTGCGGGGTTTTTCACCTTCTTGGTTTTCCTCGGTGAAACTCGGTGTCTGTTGTGTGATTGATTTTGTGTCTATGATTGATATACTATACATGTTATTCTCTTAGTGATCCTAAATGATAATGGAATGAAATTATCGAAAAATTAACTGCATGTAAGTAGTTTGAATGAAATGATTGACAAGGAAAGGGACTCTGGTTAGTTGATCTCTCTTAAATTTTTTCAAAGATCCAATGAAAAGTAGTAGCTCCAAAGTGGGGATAATGACTCACTTATACCTTGCCAAATTTTCCCACTCATGGATTTGAAACTTTGTGATCTCGGGGGACTAAAAAATCACTCTAGAAGCTAAATGAATTAGTAATACAATTAGCAATAAATAGAAGAGAATGTAAACACAATTTCCTCCTTCGGGATGTATTAATACCAAGGGTGTATTAGACTAGAATTTTACCATTATTTTCCACTGCATATTTCTTATTTTTTTGACCCTGTGAGTGTCCTAACCTAGCTGGAGAACTCCTAAAGAATAAAATAAGGGGATGTGATGGCCTGGAAAGAAAGGGCAATTTTTAGGTTGTAGTTAGCTTGTTTACCAATAGAAATCTCTTCATTTGGGAAAGTAAAATGATAAGTATGGAACCGATGAACGGTTATTGAGAGATGGGAGTAGTAAATCCACCCTCGTTATGCATGAAAACTGGAGGTTGTTGTTCGGAAACCACTCTCTCAGGAAAGAAACAGAGCCTACTCGTAGTGGTAGATCCATCCTCGTTATGCGCTGGAGGTATGGAGGTTCCAATGTTTATTAGTTTCGATTTCTCTGCGTGAAAGAAAAAGAAAAAATCTTTTATTTTATATTGAAATGATAATATTTATTAATAGTTATGCATAGTACTTCTGCGTTGAAGGAATGAGCAAAGTCTTTTCTTTATCCCTTTGAAATGACAAATGTTTGATGGAGGGACAACCTATTCAAAGTTAAGGCTGTTTTCCCCATGTCCTTCCAAGGTATTGGATTTCTATTACTTAAATAAAGAAAGAGTGTGACTCGAACTTGTGTACCTTCTTGCCTCTGTTAACACTGGATTACACATAGAGATAGATAGAGAAACACTTGTCCCAAAAGATATTTGCATAGGAAGGACGGGAGAGGATAGCTGTCAGAAGCTAGATCCCTGGTTTTATCACTGTCTAAAGTATTCTCATTTTTACTATGAAAACTTCTTATGGGTATTTGTGTCCTTGTTGCAAACTCATGTAGTCGTATTTATATTATAGGATCAATAAAATTCTCTTTATGTGCACAAAGTAAGTCTTTTCGGTGTATGCATTAATCCCTGTATACTCACTTATGTGTCTTCGGTTAGTATATGAAGGATCTATGTGGCATCAACGGTCGCAGTTGATACCTTCCTATAGCCCTTTTTCCTTGTTTTTAAATTTGGATTTTTGGTAGGGTCAAGTAGCGCTAGACATATTTGATTTCTATAGGAACCCAGGTAGAGTTTTCCTTCTTGTTAATTTAAGCCCTGAAGCCTGTCTTATATTTAAAAATATGTTAGTCTTATGAATACTTTCAGAAGGGAAGTCAAACCCCAGGTTTTAAACCCGTGTTGTTTTATTTATGTCTAGAATATTTTTTTTTTTGTTGTTGGATTCTTGCGATCCTTTCAACCTTCCTTTTAATAACCATCGATTATGCGTTGTGAGTAATGTTTCCCTGTTGAGTTTTTAGCCTGAGTATTTGAATAATTATTTTAAATACAGGTTTCCTTTGAAGAGGACGGCCCTTTGAAAGTAGCCGATCCTCACTGGTCATAGTTTGATATGCTTTTTTTAACTCTCTCCAGATTGCACCTCTGAGTGAGGTGTAGCGATGTTGACTTTTAAAGCATATATTATACTATAGTACATCTTCTTACCTGAGAAAATCGATATATATACATATATATATATATATATATATATACTCATATACTCTGCTAATTTCTGAGGTAGCGTTGTCAGAAGTCTAGCTTTGTTGTAGGATCTATATTTATATATATACACAGTATTTCATATGCATATGATACCATTCTGATGTTTCTGAAGACGTTGGTCTCAAACAAGGACTAAGTCATGGTTTAAATACTGCGCTGTTTTAGGATTAAACTCTGTCAAATTCTATTTTTAAGATGTCGAATTTTACTGCAGAATTGAATCCCGTCAAGTTTAATTATTATGTTTTCATCGCATGCGTAGATTTTGGATAAAAAGAACCCTACACATTTAGTTTACAGGTTGAGTTTTATATAGATATATACATATACTGACGGTTTCCTATGTGTTGTTCTTATTATATATATATGTATTGGAATAAATCATTATGAATAATAGTATAAGGGAATTAGAGTTGCTATAATTATATTAGACAACTCATTATGAATAATAGTATAAAGGGAATTAGAGTTGCTATTATTATGTTAGAGAACTCATTATGAATAATAGTATAAAGGGAATTAGAGTTGCTATTATTATGTTAGAGAACTCATTATGAATAATAATATATAGGGGAATTAGACTTGCTATTATTATGTTAGAGAACTCCTTATGAATAAAAGTATAAAGGAGGTTGTCTATATCAATGTATTTAAGGGTTGTCAGACTAAGGTTGGATGTAAATATACTTACCCAGTACAAGTGGGTTGGGTGTTATTTTGTCCTTAATAGACCTCAACGAAAGGTTCAAGATAAGCAATAGGTTAAAGGAATAAAGTGTTCCTTTTTTAATGCATTTTTTCCACAAGTTGTAACCCTTCCTATTTGATAAATAATAAACAACACCCCCTTGTGGACATAGCCCTAGATTGGGTCAACCACGTTAAAAATGATCTCTTTCTATGATGTGTCATTTTTTTATGTGCCTCTTATGTATTTCATTATTGTTTAGGAAAGTCTGCTTGAATGTTTTCCCTTATGCATTCTTTTATTATAAACGATGATGTCTTTGTTATTTATATCATTATGCATATGTATGGTTTGACTAATGATAATATTGACCATGCGTTATCCTTGTAAATGTGTCTTTTGTTCAATAATTCAAGTTACCACTAAGGGGTGAAACCTTAGGAAGATACTCAAAGGAAATTGTAGTGTTATTCAATTACAAATTTATCTAAACTCAAGTTAGATAAGGTTTTGGACTCATACTTCTACTGGAACAAATCTACTATGTATGAAAAGTAAGATAGAAGTAATTATTATTAACATTGTGAACCAATTGATAGGTTGGCTGAAGCCTTTGTATATATATAGATAAGTACGGTTTATGAGAGGGATGAAAGAAGAAATATTATGTACGGTCAACATTTGTGACAAATAAATAATCGACATTATGTTTTAGTGTGTCTCATATTTTTTTGTTAATACTCATGATGAAAATTTTAAAATTTTACCAAAATTATTGACTTGGGAATTTGGGTTCATTACATATGGTATCAGAGCACTAGGTTACAACACTCGGGCCTAAAGGGCTCAACATGAAATAAATAAGTATGAAAGTTAACTAATCAAGTTGTTCTTGTTTAATTTTGGATGCATGGACTGGAATGAACGAGGGGTGATGTCCTTCAAAGTGTAACTTCCAGCTCTCCAAAAAGTAAAGATAAGTATATTTTTGTTTTTCCTCATAAAAATTGTGAGTTAAGTATGCATTTTCCTTGCTAGATAAAAGGGATAGATACTCACATTGTTTGAGTAGTATTGTCAATTGGTATTGTGAAAAATGGTTTTGTACAGAATATTCTAATCAAATATTAACATGTAAAGCACATCCTACGACATAGTCATAAAAGATCAAATTAATTGAAGTAGGTACAATTGTTAAAATGACAATTAGTTTGAGTATGATATACAGGAAAAATACATGAAAGATTTTCAAAAGTTGCACTAGGATGTAAATTATTTCATGTGAAGAAAGAATCAATATAGATGTTGTTTTTATGTCTTACATGAGATTGATGTGAAATGTAATGAATTGTTGTATCATGATTGATTAACCTTGTTAAGGAAAATAGGAGTAACATAATCTTTTATGTTGAAATGGCGGATTCATAATTTTATGTCATTTGGTAAGTGCTAGTCTGAGCAATAGGTAAGATATGGAAGTCTTAGACAAAATGTGTTATTACCTTGACGAAACGAAGGATTATGAAAAATGTTGTGAACATACCGCTTATTTTAAATTCAAAATTTTGTAGAAGCATCATTTAATTCCGCATTTTAGTTGTTGAAATTTTATTACTAAGCACACTATCTATGAGCCTTAATTGTTACAAGTATAGTCTTATTAATATACTCCAAGAGAAGTAAGTTTGTTGATTAGATGAAGTCACATGAACATCTTCAATTACAAATAATTTTATTCTAGTTAGTGTTGCATATTTTCTATGACAGTTTCATATAAAGTTACATCGGAAAATGTTGTACTCATAAATATTTTGATATTGGTGAGAAATAAATTATAGCTACATATTGTTTAGGTGCACTTTTTGAACATCGTTTTATTTAGGTTTTGGTAGTTGCAAAATATATGTTGACTCTGTTTCGTTTGCTTCCGTGGAACCAATAGTATGGAGCTGCCTAAGTAATTGTTACCCTTGAGTATTGATAGACATAATAAAATTGACATACTAGGTCACAAGTTATGAACGGATTCATGTGGTTGATGCGTTTGAATATTGCCTTTTGCTTATGAAAAAATGTCATTTTATTACTTAAACCTAAATTGTATTTCATTTAGAATTTCTTATCATCATTTGAGTTTTAAGGATAAAGGGTATTATTGGATGAAATTGCAAGCAATGTTCCTACGAGTTAAAATAATCTTATTTAGAAATGCATTATGATTTCTAATTATTTTCTTCATAAATAGACTCTTGGTAGGATTTGTTATATCTTCTAATAAAAGATTGGTGTGCATCAAATTAAAAGATCTTATTAATAGTAGGAATTTGATTATCAGAAAAGAAGAATCCTAATATTGTTGTGATTGATTGAGCATAGGATCTTTTAGCATCTTAAAATTTATTAAAATATTTAGACGATAAGTCTCAATTTGAAATGAATCTATATGAAACTAAAGTTTTGAACTATGATACTAACATGTTATTAGCAGATTTGACCTTAGACTCACATTAAGGAGATTGAAGAGTTTACATTGGGATGAAGTAAAGAGGATGCACAACTTAATTGAACGAGCATGTGTATAATGCTATGGAACTAATGTGTTCAATTGTTGAGAATTGAAGCAAAGAAAATTTTCTTTATGCTAACATTTCAGGAAGTGATCTTAACTTCCACTAATTATAAAAGCACTTATACAGATAAGTTGAGTTAAATCGCTCAAAAGTAAGTAATGATTTACTTCACATTTTTCAGGATTTTATGAATCACGATTGGTGGTAAGACTTATGACTAATGATGTGTAATCATCAAAGTGGATAGAATATGATAAGTAAATAGATGAATATATTTTTTTGTTGTTATTATGTGGCATGCAAGAAATAAAAAATGATTGTTACTAAGAAATATTTCCTGGACTCAAGCGAGAAGGTTTGAGGGGAAAGGGATAATTTCCTGGACTCCGGTAGAGGGACTGCATCTCGCACTCAGTAACTAGCTGTAGTTATGGGACAACTACCCTAAATTGTGGTCATGTTCCCCACAGAAGTGGAACAAATTTAGTGGAGTGCTCGTTGATTATTATACTCACCCAAAATACCTAGGCAATCTTTATGTCCATCGAATTGAGCAGAGGAAGGGCTCATTTTTCCTTGTGGTTTTGCTGGAAATTGCACTCAAGAAGTTAGATGAGGGGAAGCTATGTTTTGAGTTTGCAGAGTAAGAATATGACGCAAAGGTACTCATCGCAACAAGGTTCTTACTTAACATTACACATGACATGACCACAATGTTCACATAAACAAGGTGTAAAACAGGATGCCAGAAGTGGGTTATATTACTTCTACCAATCGGTTACAATGCAGAATAACTATAAATATAAATAAATAACTATCTCTTGGCCTCAGCCATTACAATACAAAAGTAACTGTGGGGTTCTCTCTAGTGTGTCGACCTCACCCTCTCCTAGGTCGCTGCTAAACTCTGATATATGGCTCGATCTTCTCTGCATTCGGAAGCTGTGTGAATGTTCTATCCAATAGACAAAACTTCTCCCCGGACTTTGCTCTGTAACTCCAACAAAATGGAACCGTCCCCAAATGATCCAAACTCCCTGGTCTTCTACTCAGCTGCAGTTGTTCCCGAGACCACTGTGATCCCCGAGACACGCATTCTCTATCAGCCGATCCTTCCATGACCCTACAGACCTGTAACTTTCAGTGCTTGACCATGCTGCATAGCCTCCGCCTGTGACGACATATGTCATGTCTTCATCCACCTACAACAACCGCCATTAACTTCCTTAGAAACCTGTTGACGCCTCGGATATCGTAGCATCAATCAGAAAGGGATCCTCTCCGAGAGATGGTCCCAATTAGACTATCTCCCGTTTGGTGTAGGGGATCCGTCTGGATAGCGGTTCCAGCAACCGTGGGTTTGGAGTTTTAATTCCGATTTGTATCGGCTATGGCCCGATCCACCTTTCTTTTTGGATTTTATGTCTTTTAAATGAGATGCAAGTGCCTAAATTATATTTGATCTAGATGCAACTAAAACAGATCTAAGTCTAGAAGCTGGAGTAAATCTACCTATCCCTGCAGGGAACACGCTTAAGGGATGAGCAATAAGCTGTAACAAATAACGTAAGGAAAGAACAGATAGCTGTTCTTTCTCACAAGTAAAGCTACAGCAAGATAGAGATCTTTAGAAGATAGCTTCTAATTCAACATGGAACGCATCTATTGCTCATAAAACAGGAAAAAGCAAAAGATTATTTAATCTACGTACAAAGAGTAAAGAAACCGAGCTAAATATAAACAAACTGAAATAACTCTAAAGATCCCTGTAGGGAGCACATTTAAAAGCATGAACAACGAGCCATAGGAGTCATCTTGAAGAAAAACAGTTAGCCATTTAATCTAAACAAAAGAACTCTATAGCAAAATAAAATATCAGCAGATAGCTCCTGATTTAGTCTGAAACACATTCACTGTTCATGAAATGGAGAAAATCGTTCACACAGAAATAAGCAATATCGTTTGTTGCCAAGAAATAGTTCAAATAGCAATGCAGATTTCACATTACAGTATAGATGTCATCAGAAGAATCCAACACACATCCATCTTCCGTTCCCCATGTAAAATGTCCATCTCCCTGGCTTCTATTAGAAAATTCAATTTTACAGGCCCGATACAAGATAGCTCGTATGGGTTTCAAAATTTCATTCCCTACCAAAAGTCCTGTTCTCTTCTTCCTAGCATCTATTTATAATTACAAATCTACCGTTTGGGCTGCCACCTAGCACCTTCCACTTGTCAATTACAGAAATTTCTTCTATAATCGACCACTAAGAAAATGACCACTTCTTTTACAAAATCATTTTGACAAAAAAATAGGGACAGCTGTCCCATGGCTTACGCCTTACATATTCGGGAGTTTAACAAAATATACATAGCAGAAATAATGCTAACACCCACGCTTTCCCTGCTGGACACGTGTTTGGTTGAAGAGAGTTGCTCAACTGAATTTAGTTTATTTCATTCCTGTGCGTGAGCTTCTGCTGGCAGAGGATCGCCCAAGTTAATTGCTGCTGAGGCTTCCTGAGAAGAGACACTCGAGCCTATTGCTGATGCTGCTTCTAATTGGGAAGGAGGGATTGAGCTGGTCGGATTCTCTGCCACTGCTGGGGAAAAGGGAATCGGTCCCACTGCTGTAGCCGGGTTGGCTGCTGAGAGAGAAGTTCGTGGATCTGCTGATGCTCCTACTGCTGCTGCAGCTTTCCTTTCCTCCTCTGCTATGTAGCTGTACCACACACCTGTGTCCCTGATGATTATGTTTACTGCAGCAGGAAATAGGATTTTCTGAGAAGTTACATTCTTCTCGAGTTCTGTTCTAATACTTTGAACTTCTGCTACTGCAGCCTGATGCATCTCCTTCAGCAGATGGTTGTGGAGGGATGACAATCCAACATAATGTTGAAGGTCATCAATAGCCAGAACATCAATCCTTTTCACATACTCGGTTTGAGCGACTAGCTCTTCCTTTAGCTGAGACAGACGCTGCTACTTTTCTGGAAAGTCCTCCAGGGTCTGAGGGAAACTCAATGTACATTTGACATGTGCCTCTTGGAGCCTTTGGTAGAAACTGCTGATTTTATCTATTGTTCTTTGCACACTGGCCATCATCTTACTGGCACAGTTCCTGCCAAACTCCAACAGTGCTACATCCTCATTAAAACTGTCTACACATTTAAATGGGAGGTGCGCAGGGAAACCCCCTTTTCCTTCTCTCCATGCCATTTGACTGATGATATTTGCCTTAACACGGGTATTCTTTGCTTTGAGCCTATGGGCTTCCGCATTGATTTCTTTTAACCTAACCACCATGGCATTGAGCTTGCAAACCTCATCAGTGATTAGCTCCTGAGTGTCATACACTTGCTTCAGGATGCCGCATGACAGCTCATGGAAGGGAGACATGTCCATTGTTCTGCTCTCTGCTTGCTCTAAACGCTCAGCTAATGCCTGCTTGTCTGCTTCTAGCTGAGATGCCTTTTCTTCTGCTCCATTCTTCTCTACTTCTACAATCATTATTTGGAGTGCTAGCTGGTCCTTTTCCTCCTCCAGCTGGCTGTACTTGTTTGACAGCTCCTTATGCTTAGCGTACAAGCAATTATACTTGTTCACTACCAGATCTCTTTGGGCTTGTTCATTGGCCACATTCTGTTGTAGCGTACGAGCTCTCTTCTTTGTCAATATATTTTCTTTAACTATAACCTCGACATTGGAAAATTATGCCTTTGCTGTTGCTATAGCTGCGGATGCCATAGCAAAGGGGTCTTGATTTGTGTTTTTCATTACAGTGACCTCCCAGTGGGTAACGATGTCTTCATGGAAGGGACTTTTTATCCTCTCCTCTGATTTGAGGACCATAGCTTTCCTTTTCTTTTCGTAGACAAACTCATTCCACTTGGACACCGTACGCTTTCCCGATGGCGTGTACGGGACAATTGGTTGGTTTATAATGTCTATGTCCTCTTCAGCAGGTGGGGTTCGGACTTCCTGAGCTGGATCCATGCCCTCCTTTTGGGTACCAGAGCCTTCTGCTTGGGATGTGTCTATATCCATGTCTTGGACACCGGACCCACTGGATTGAGCATCTTCCCTTGCTTTCAATTCTTCTTCCCCCTTCCTCTCTGCCTATGCTTGCTCAACTTCAGCCTCTTTCTGCTTTTGGGCTTCCTCAACCTCTTTCTGCTTTTGGGCTTCCTTAGCCTCTTTCCACAGGATTTCATTTTCAGCTTCTTGCTGCATTCTCGCCACTTCAGCTTCCTACTGCTTTCTTGCCATTTTAGTTTCCTACTGCCACCTGGCTTCCTCAGCTTCCCATTGCAGTCTGGCTTCCTCTCTCAATCTAAGCTCTTCATGAGCTCGGGCATCCTTAGCTTCTTTCTCCTTCTGCTGGCTGGTCTTCTGGGCCTTGGTTGAGCTAGAGCTTGCTCCAATGATTTGGCGACAGATTCGTAGCTCAACCATGTTGCTGATACCTTTGAATGCCTCTTCCTCGTCATCAGGATAGTGGGAGTACTCAAAGTGAGCATAGATCTCCTTACAATGCTCAGCAACTCTTCCCTTTCTGTCATTCCTGTGGAAGATCACCTCACCGAAGTGGAAGGCTTTCAGCTCTTGTATAAATTCATCGGCCGAGGCAACCCCCGAGAACTTGTAAGAACCTATACAGAAAGGTAGAGGGGGAAAGGAGGCCTTATGTTGTTTGTGGAGCATTGCTCCAATCCCATCCAGGAAGAGTTGTCTTACTGCTTCTTTGAGAACCACATAGTCTGTGGCATACTGTGGTAAGATGTATGGGGGCTTAGTCCCTCCAAACATTCTCAGGTAGGTACCTTGCTCCGAAAAGTAAAAGTCCCCATAATCCTCAAGGACTTCCAAAGCATTCTCTAATAGGTAGTTTGGTTCTTCCTTGAACATTTTCTCGTATAGGGGCATGATGAACCCCTCACAGATGAGTTTGTAGCTGGGCTTGTAATTCTGAGCCCACAACATCTTGAACGCGATATAGACCGGGGCGGTGGCCCTATCCCATGTGCAGCCCAACTTAGGGAAGTCTATCTTGGCCAAAATACAATCAATCAGATATGAGGACATGAAAAATTCAGCCTTCTTCAAGGCTAGTCCTTCTTTAGCAGCAACTATCATTGAGGCCAGACTATCTGACAGGATAGTGGCCCAGTTAAACACAGTTCCATTGAATGCCACGTAGTGGATGATAGGGATCCACTGAATCTTATACACTGTGCCATCGGGCATGCCGAAGATTCTGCACAGCATTAGAGCGATCAATCTGAAAGGAGCTCTCAGATTCTACACGTCATATTCATCACTTCCTTTCTTTCTCAAATGTTTGCCTGCCATTAGCAATTTCTTGGCCATCTCGACGTTGTTCATCTGGCTCAACCATTCATCAGTCAGAGCCTGCTAGACACAGGGAAATTTGTAGGCTGCCGCAAGATACGCGGGTTTAAATGAGGCAATAGCCACTTTCCCGCTATCATTTATCACTCTCCCTTCAGCATCGACATGTTGGAGTATCCATCCGATCACTTCAGCACAGGGGAACAGCTCAGGGCGGGTAGCGGCTCTAGTTATGCCTGAGGCTCTGATATTTAGATAAATTGGCCCTTCCTCTAGCAACATATCTGGGATCTCTTGGTCCCGGATCATTCTGTAGATGTCACCCCATCTGATTTCAGGAGGGACACCGGTGGTGCACCTAGTGTCTTGGAGTGAAGCTTCAGTTTTGAGTGGCGCAGGCTTCTTTTCTGTCATCTTAGCCTTCTTCTTACTGGTTTTCGGAATCTTGACTTATCCCTGATAGCACCCATATACAAGTCATCATGAACTTGAGCAACAAACTATGAGATTTCAACAGAGAGCATAATCGTTTTTTAATATGAGAATGTGAAGCTGTATGTTTAGGAAACAAAATACACCATTTCAACCTAAAATACAAATTAAAACATTTGAATCTTTAAAAGGGAAGAATTTGGAATGCTCCCGAGAGGGTAGGTGTATCGCGGAACAATCCGCTCTCGGGTTTCCCTGGGAGAAAAGATGATCTTCGTTTTAGCAGGAACAAGATTATCAATTTTAGCCATCCTAATTCTTTAAAGGGGCAGGTTTGAGATGCTTCTGTGAAGATAAGCGCGTTTGCGGAAGCAACGTGCTTTCGGTTTAGCTCTGGGGAAGAGGGTGACTTTCGTCACTGCTACGGTTTGAAAGGCTAATTGCGGGTAAGCTCAGGTTGGGAAGACTCTGTGACGAAATAAGGAGGCATTTCGTATCTACGACCCGGCGCGGGTTTCGAATGCTATTGTTATTTTACGACACTTGCCGAGGTGCTCTATGGGAGGTTTGAACCGGGGCAATGGCGCTTGTCCTAGGATTTGAATTGGGTAACGGCCACGTTGGGACTGAGGTTTACGAAAAGGCCCGGGGTTTTACGTCTTAAGCTTTCGTCCGGGATATGAAAATTCCGTGGGGCTTCGACGGTTTTGAAATAACGAGGCATGCGGCCCGGGGAGGAAAATGGAAAAAGCTTAACCGTCCAAAATAGCTGTCTCCACCCACAAAACAATTTTATCTTGTCTCTATTTTATGTGACGAGCAGAACTCAGTTCAAATTGTATTTGACGGGCAAAAATCTCCCATGACGGGCATTTTGCCCGTCAAAACCCCACCAATGCCCATCATTTTCAAAAGAAAGATAACCCAATAGAAATACGACGTGTAGAAGGGACAAATGCAAGGTTAAGATCCTACCTAACACTGATGAAAAACGCTGACTGAGGTGGCCGCGAACGTGGTTGCGCAGGATGAGCTGGAATGGTCGCGCGGCGTCCGATGGTTTTGTCAATAAACAAATTGACAATGGGTTGTGGTTTGATCCCCCATCGTGTATTTAAACAAATCCGACACGTGTGGGGTGTTAATATGGTTGGTGGAATTTTAAAATCGGTTTTAAATGCACCGTACGCTGGCGTCAAATCAAGCCACCTCGGTTTGCATGCGACCACCTCTGGCGGGGCAAAATCGTGAATCTTTCCCGCCGTTGCAGAAGGATATAGCGGAAGATTCCACGGTTTCAGGAGGCAACGGTGAAACTTTTCCACAAAAAATAATCATGACGCTCTTGGAA
Source organism: Larix kaempferi (assembly GCA_027924585.1). Taxonomy (NCBI): domain Eukaryota; kingdom Viridiplantae; phylum Streptophyta; class Pinopsida; order Pinales; family Pinaceae; genus Larix; species Larix kaempferi. Next base: position 10,749,875 of record BSBM01000485.1, on the reverse strand, counting down.
AAGGATCCCGCGGTAGCGGAGAGAAAACTTTTAAAATATTCCAACGTTTCGGAAGGTTTCGGTGAACGCTTCCACAGAAGGCTTCTGAAAACTTCAAAATTTTGTAAGTCATGGCCGGGCCTCGAGAGAGTGTCGAAAAACCTTTTCCCTTAGCCTCCTCCGTTTGGAACAGGATGGGTGAATGCCTCCGCCGTTACGGATGGGTTCTTTGAAAGGTTCCGCAAAGATTTGGAATATTTTGGTGTTTCGGAAAAGTTTCGCGACGGTCTCCGCAACTGCGGAAAGAAAACCCAAAAGGCTTCCGCGAGTGCGGGCGGCTCCGTAAAACTCTTCCGCCGTTTCGGGAGGTATATAGCATAAGCTTCCGCAATTTTAACGAAAACTTTTCCAAACTTTTCGGGAGGCTTGGACGAACGGTTCCCGCCGTTTCGGGAGCAAATCTTGAATTCTTCCGCTGTTGCGGAAAGAATTTGCCAATGCATCCCGCAACTCACGGGCAAAACCTTTTCGGAAATATATCGTGACGGCTTCCGCACATTTCGGGCGGTTTCGCTGAATTCTCCCTCCGTTTTGGGAGAGAAAACCGAATCTCTCCACGAACAAAAACCAAAAATTTTCTAAGTCCTTTCTCGGGAGCTAAATGCAAATGCTTTTCGTTGTTTCGGGTGAACAACCGGAATATTTCCGCCAATTCTCTGTTTCAGAAAGGTAGCCCGAGAGCTTCCTCGGTTTTGGGAGAAAAGGCTGAAAGCTTCCGCGAAGCTTCCTTGGCTCGTTCTGTAACGTTCTTTCCAAATTTCTAAGTTCTTTTCACAGTTTCGGAAGAAGTTCGTGAATTTCTCCGTGGTGTTTCGGAAAGCTTTTGTGGATGGCTTCCGCCATTTCGGGAGGAAAACCCGAAGGTTTCCGCAGATTTTTGAAAGTTTTCTAAGTCTCTTTTCGGAAATCTTATGATGAACGCTTCCGCTGTTTCGGGGAAAAAACTTGAATTGCTCCGCCGTTTTGGAAGCAGAATTTTTTTTTTTTTTTTTTTGCAATCACAATCGTTTCGGGAGGAAAACTTGAATCGTTCCGCAAAAACAAAATAGAAAAGTTTCCTAAGTCTTATCTCGGAAGGCTTAGACAGGCGGTTTATGAGATTGGCCTCCGCCGTTTCGGAAGGATAGCCCGAGAGCTTCCGCGGTTTCAGGAACATAAGCTGAACGATTCCGCACCATTTCCTTGGGGTGTTCTGCAACTTTTCAAAATAATCTAAGTTTTTTCGGCAAGCTTAAGCGGAAGGCTTCCGCCATTTCAGAAGGATAGCCCGAGCTTCCGCAGTTTATTCGATGAAAGTTTCTAAGTCCTTTTGCAGGCATTTAAGTGAGAGGCTTCCGCCACTGCGGGGTTTTAGAAAATCGTTCCGTGACTTCGAAGAAGACTTCATTGAAAGATTTTCTATTTGAGAGACAAAAATCTTCCGGCAGCCTTGGAGTTTCTCATGGCGAGACTTTCTGTTTAATAGCAAAGATAAAAGCTGGGAAAGACTTTTAAGGCAGCCTTTCTAAAATTATAAAGGAGGGGCCCCAATATGTACAAAATTTTGGGGGGAGTGTTGCTGCAACAACAATGGCGAGTCGCTGGCGAACACAGATCTCTGAAAAATTCCTCTTCATGGTCCGAAACCTCATCAAAAACATCCATCTTGGCTGCACTACTCGGCTGAGCACTTTAAAGTCATGTGAGGGGAAGAAAGTACTTTACCTGCCAGCCATTGGGGAAAAGGGAGCTTCGATCGAGACATCTTCACCACTCTCCAAGGACCAATATATGAGATTCATTTTAGGAGGGTCATCTTTTAGATGGTCACTATTGCCGGACTCCATAGGATCTGCAACACTTTCTCATGGACATTATTGCTCTTGTTCCTCATTCCCATGCTGCTTGCATCCTTTTGGATGTTTTTACTTTGGACAGCTTAGCTGTTTGAGCCTTCCAGAGATATTTTCTTTTGGGACATGATCTTTGATTTAGGCTCCTCAATCCATAAGGTCCTTTTATGTGAGTTAGAAATTTTATTGATTTGATCAAACTTCACGGACGGAGAGGAGCCCATTTTGAGCTGGGCCTTTTGGACAGCCTTCTTGATTTTACATGTCTTCTTCTTTTGTCTCAGCCATGCTTTAATTGAGGCGAGAATCTCTGGAAAACAGACTCTTGAATGTAAGCCATTTTGGCTGTTAAATCTACAGCATGGATTCATTTCAATACCCCATGTCCTCGAGAGGTGCCACTTTCCATGGGTCCAACTTTGGTAACCCTCTTGAGATGCCTTTAAAGTGTGAGAGTGGGTGGAGCCCAACGATAGTAGTGAAGATGGTCATAGGTCTCTGCGATTAAACAAGATTAGTGTGACTAGCAGGGTAGGCTTCCTCCCTTCTAAACATTTCAGCGAGAGCACAACAGACTAGATTTACTTGAGCAGAGTTCCAGACTCATGGGTCGCAAGTTTTCTTTGAGAGAGTTATCTTCACGGGGATCTCAACCAAAAGGGTATTCATAAAACAAAACTTGTCGCAAAAGTCAAATAACAAAGAGGGAACAACATGGCCGAAAAAATAAAGCAACTAAAGGCTAAAGCAAAAAGAAAACTTTATTTATGTACAGGAAGTCTCGAAAAGACTATGAGAAGTATTGTTTCAGAGCGAGGCCATTGAGAGGAAGGGTTACTTCTTCTCCCTCGAGATTTGTCAATTTGTAAGTGGATGGGCCTAATTTTGCAGAAATTTGGTACGGGCCTACCCATAGATGTTGAAATTTTGTATGCATTCCTTTGCCTTCATGATTATGGTCCCATTTCAGGACTAAATCTCCAACTTCAAAATCTCTCTTACCGGATTTCCTCTTATCGAACCATCTCTTAACTATGTCCTAGTGTTGATGGAATCGATCTTTAGCTTTGTGTCGAGCTTCTTCAAGTTGAAGCAGGGTGTTGATCCTGGATTGTAAGGCTTGGCTACCAAAACCCCGAGAGGCTTGGGACAATCGCAAGGATGGTAATAAGATGTTAGGGGGAAGAATGGCTTCCTTGCCATAGACAAGAGTGAAAGGGGAGACACCTAAAGCGTTCTTCGGGGTCACCCTATCTGCCCATAAGGTGTTTGGGAGAGCCACATGCCAGCTTCTTTGGTTTTCTATCACAGTCTTCTTAAGAATTCGAATCAGATTTTTGTTTGAGGATTCAGCTAATCCGTTCCCCTGAGGGTAGTAATTGGCTGAATAATGCAACTTAATTCCCCATTCATAAACAAACTCATTTATCTTGCAAGATGAAAAATAAGTAGCATTATCAAAAACAAGGGAAATTGGAACCCCAAACCTGGTTATGATGTTCTCTTTCAAGAAGCTGATGACTGCGTCTTCATTGATCTTGCGCAACGGGATGGCCTCCGTCCACCTAGTGAAGTAGTCGGTAGCTGTCAGGATGTATCGATGTTGCAATGAAGAATTTGGATTTATTTCTCCAATAACATCTATGCCCCATTGCTCAAAAGGCTCAGAGATGATGACCAGATGCAATGGTCCTGCTGCCTTAGGTAACTTCCCAGCGCTTCTTTGACATACATCACAGTTTCGTGCATATGTGTGGGCATCTCGGAACAGAGTGGGCCAATAATAACCAGCTCTCAGTATCTTGTGTGCTGTTGTCTCACCTGAATAATGTTCGCCTGCGGGGCCATCATGCAATTCTTTGACAACTTTGTTTGCATCTTCCTTTTCTAGGCATCTGAGAAGAACTCCATCATTATTTTTCTGAACAGTACCCCATCAATGATTTGATACAGAGCCGATTTCAAACGGAGTTCCCTTATTTGTTTAGAGTTCCAGTGCTCAGGTAGATATCCCTGCTGTAAATAGTGCACCAGATCTCTATACCATGATTGAGGGGCTGTGAAGATATGACATACTTCAACCGAATTGAGCTCAGCCTCATTTTTCCAATGTTGTTCCTCATCAGTTGAGTTTCCCGCAAGTAACTTGCACAGGCCTTGTCCTTTGATGATCGTGGCTGGTTTAAATTCCAAATCATATTCCTGAAGAGCTGTGACCCAGTTCCCTCTCCTTTCTCCCAACTCCTTTTGAACAAAAAGGGATCTAACGGCTGGATGGGGAACTATGACCTTAGTTCTGCTCTTCAAAATGTATGGCCTAAACTGCTTGACTGCTTTGAAGACCGCATATGCATGCTTTTCCACTACGGGATAGTTCAGCTCGGCCCCCTGCAGACCAGTGCTCATAAACGAAATTGGGTATTCGTCCCCCAATTCCACCTTTTGCGTGAGTACAGCTGCGAGAGAGTCATCTGAGGCAAAGGCATACAAGATGAAATCCTTATCAAAATCTGGGCTTCTTAAGGAAGGAGCCTTAGCTACAGCTGCCTTGATATCTCTAAATGCATCCTTCTCCAAATCTATCCACTTGAATTGTATGCTTTGTTTAACCATCTGCTGTAATGGCTTAACAATTTGTGCAAAATCCGGGACAAATCTGCGGACAAAATTGATGGTGCCCATAAAAGACTGCATAGATTTCTTGTTGTGGGGCATTGGAATCTTATTAATAGCTTGGACTCTTTCTTGGTCAATTGACACTCCTCCTTTGGAGATGATATGACCCAACAGCTTACCTTCGGGCACAGCAAACATGCTTTTCTTGGGATTCAGGGAAATACCATATTTCCGGCAGTGATCAAAAATATGCTTCAGATGCACGACATGATCTTCCCTTTTCTTTGAAAATACTGTCACATCATCTAAGTAAACAACAACACATTGCCCGCCCAATCCTCGGAAGGCGATATCCATTGCCCTTTGGAATGTAGCTCCTGCATTTATCAGACCAAATGGCATTCTTCTGTAGGAGAAAGTTCCCCACTTATTTCTGAAAGTAGTCTTAAGGCGATCTTCTTCGGCTACTAACACTTGATTGTAGCCAGATAAACCATCGAGGAGAGAAAACAATTTGGATCCCGACACCATTTGTAGGATTTGCTCCATTGAAGGTACGGGGTAGTTGTCTTTATCCGAGGCTTTGTTTAAATTTATGAAATCTACACATAGCCTTATCTCTCCCGACTTCTTCCTTATGGGAACCAAGTTTGCAACCCATTCAGAATGCCGGACTTTGAAGATTATCTTAGCGTCCAGGAGCTTCTTTAATTCCTTTTGGATCAGCGGTTCTAGAGTAGGATGCATCCTTCTTAACTGCTGCTGAAATGGCTTGACACCCGCTTTCATTGGTATAACATGCTAAATGATGCGGACGTCATATGTTTTCAGATCTTCATAGGTCCATGCGAAAACATATTTGTATTGCTTAAACAATTTGATGAACCTATGTCTTTCTCCTGGTGAACAACACTTGCCAAGGTTGACAAATTTTGGTTTTGCCTCGGTACCCAAATTAACTAACTCATGTTGCATTGATGAGCTGTTAGTTTTGGTATTAGCAGGCCTTTTGAACTTATTTTGAAGATCGAACAGCATTTCGAGGGACCTTACTCCCTTGGGCATGAAATTTTCTTTCTCCTCATCCTTCTTCATTAAATCAACATCATGTTCTTCCTCATCTATTGCAACTCCTTGAAAGCCATCTTCGTTTGTTAGGAAGCTGATAATTTGTTCATCATCATCGAAGACTCTGAAGTTTGTGATGTTATCGGGGACGGAAGGCCTGAAAATCAGTTCAATTGAGCACTTATTATTTGATGGCACCAATCTAGAAGCAGATGTTGCTAACAAATCAGCAGCAGAATTTTGCAATCTAGGAATTGATTTTATATTGAAAGCGTCAAAATGCATGATTAAATCCCATACCTCAGCCTGATAACCTTTCAAGTGAGGTGAGAGACAATGAATGGTGTCCCTTACCTGTCTTACAACTATCTCGGAGTCACCAAAGACCTTCAGGTACTTAACATTTAAGCCAATGGCTTTCTTTAATCCATGCACCAAAGCTTCATATTCAACGGTGTTATTAGTGCAATCGAATTCTAATCTACAAGACAAAAAATACTTGTTTATTTTTGGATCCATTAGAACACAACCGGCTCCGGATCTTTCTAGAGTTTTAGAACCATCAAAGTATAATGTCCAAAAAGTATCTTTAGATTCAACTAAGTTAGTCTCTTTGTGGTCTATGTCAATAACTAAATTGACTATGTTACAATCAACATCATCAGCCCGAGAGAAATGAAGGAGATCGGACTGTTTATCTGATTCATGGCTAATGGTTTCAGATTGATAATTACTCGGATCCATTTCTAAGAAGTAATTCCCCAGAACCGAGGATGAGAAGGCTATGGACTCATTCTTTTCTTCTAACTGAGTTACGTTTTGCTTCATATGAGGTTCCCTAAGAACTTTAATCTGATTCTTCCTGTTCTGATAGGGCAGCCATAGGTGGGACCAATTAGTAGCAAAATAGCCACTTAGCTTGGTAGACCAATCCCTACTTAAAATCAGCCCATAGGCTTCAGGGATATCGACCACCATTATGTCAATGAATTGACAGACTCTAGGGTCAGCTGATAGTCTAATTAAAACATCTTTCATATCCCCAATAACCTTGATAGCAGTCCTATCTAATTGGATAATTTGAGCTGGAGATGGCACGGGCTGCCCATTAATTTTCCTACAAATTGACAGTGGCATAACGTTTGAGGATGCTCCAGAATCTACCAAACAGTTGTGAACATTATGGTTGAAAATTTTGAACGTCAATAGGAATGGCAAAGTTTGAGATTTAGACTTCCCACCGATGCTAGCCTCATTAATTTCGGGACTGTTTTGAGAATCTGTTAATGGAGTGTTGGTCTGAGGTTGTAGAACATGCAACAGTTTGTCTCGTTGGTGGGGCAGGCTGCACATGTCAAATATTGATACGTTTTCCTTGACCTTCTTGATATCTTCAATAATATCGTATCCCATATCAGATTTGTTCCCAATGCGACTTGGCTGATCTGTTGTGCTCATTGTGACCTTAGGTGGCCGAACTATGTTGTCAGCGCTTGGCTGTTTGGTCTCCATTTGGTTAACCTTGGGCTGCGGGGGGATGATTTGTATATGCCTCCTAGGCGGATCTTTTGAAATTTTAGGCTTATGGGGAATGGTGACTGGCACAGGATCCGCAATTGGGCCCTTGCTGCGAGTAGCAACATTTATGGTAGAGGGAGAGCTATCTAGGTGATCTTCTTCTACTAATTCAGTCATAGGTACCCAATCCCACAACACCATAGTAGTGTCCGGGGTTGGTTCCTCTAACTCAGGGCTCGATTCTTCTGGAGGATCATCCTGGTCTGGGATCTGAGAATCTAACATCTGGTTCATGACTAAGCTCATGGAATTGATCCATTGTGGGAAGCTCTTTTCCGAATGTGGTTCTTGGTGAAAGGTGCAGAAATTTTCCATCCCAATCTCATTTAAGTTTAAAACAGGGGCAGTGTTCATTGGTGGATGAGTTTGCTCACCGTCTTCCCTCCTTTTATAAAATGGCTTGAAAGGTTTCCTAGATGTGCTAGCAGCCTTGTCTTTCTCGAGATCTACGATTTTGTTAGATAATTTCTGCATCATCTTGACTACATTTTCCATGTCCGTAGATGGCTCTTCTTTGCCTCTAGTGAGGAGCAAAGGTTTCTTGCTAGCTGCTGGTTTTGGTTCTACATATAAGGCATGTTTAGCAATGCTATCAGCCTCTTCCTCTACCTTTCTAGCTTCCTCAAAGTTCTCTATCAGGGTAGTTTTCTTGGATCGTTTTACGAACATTGCGATTGGACCTTCAAGAGCTGTTGTGTAGTATTCAATCAGAGACTCCTCTGCGGGTTTGTTAGCTTCACTGAAGTTATTTAACAACGTTGTGAATCTTTGATTAAAGTCTTGAACCTTTTCCTTCTTCTCCATTCTCATGGATAAGAGTTCTTTCATAAGTGTGGCCACAGTCTTTTGGTTTCCGTATTTCTTTAAGAAACACTTTTCGAATTCATCCCAACGAGAGATTGAGCTGGGTTGTAGGCTAAAGTACCAATATGATACCTTTGGCTCAAATGTGTACGGAAACAACCTGCAGACTACGTTTTCATGTTGTACATTCAAAAGGTTCAGCGCTAAGTAAAAACTCTTGAGGTGATCTTCCGCCGAAATGGCTTTCCCTGGATCGTACTTAGGCAAGACCTTTTCTGGGTTTTTAGGAAGATTATGGATTGGTCCATCTAAGTTCAGCGCTCCCCTTGCCCTCCAAGCAGGTACAACCATGTTTGGATGTGGAGATCCTGGTGGAGAATTGTAGGGTGAATTCTGAGGAGTACTTTTGGGAGTGGTAATTTCTTCAAGGTTTTCTTGGTCTGAGATTTTGTCCGAGTTTTCCAGATCTGCCTCTTTAAGAGTGTCTGAAATTTCTTCCAAAGTCAGATTTACCAGTTCTTCAAAACTTTGAACGAGAATTGAATCACGGGTGTACCGTGGCTCCTTTCTAGGTGTAATTTTCTTAGGGAGGAAGTTGACAGCGCTTAAACCACCGAGCTGTCTAACGTAGGATCTGGTATGTCTTCTTAAATCCTCTACTTCTATAAAAGGGACAACGTACAAAGATTCTTGAATCTCAGGGTCAGAAATGAGGCGTTCTTGATTTGTTAATCCAAGATCTGGGCTGTTTGCAATGCTTTCTTTAAGCGGGTTTTCAGTGTCTTCTATGGAAGTGGGAGATTTTCCTCTATCAGCCATGCACTTTCAGGCCCTCCTTCTAGCGCCAAAAACTGTTGATTCCTCGGATATCGTAGCATCAATCAGAAAGGGATCCTCCCCGAGAGATGGTCCCAATTAGACTATCTCCCGTTTGGTGTAGGGGATCCGTCCGATTAGCGGTTCCGGCAACCATGGGTTTGGAGTTTTAATTCCGATTTGTATCGGTTATGGCCCGATCCACCTTTCTTTTTTGGATTTTATGTCTTTTAAATGAGATGCAAGTGCCTAAATTATATTTGATCTAGATGCGACTAAAATAGATCTAAGTCTAGAAGCTGGAGTAAATCTACCTATCCCTGCAGGGAACACACTTAAGGGATGAGCAATAAGCTATAACAAATAACGTAAGGAAAGAACAGATAGTTGTTCTTTCTCACAAGTAAAGCTACAGCAAGATAGAGATCTTTAGAAGATAGCTTCTAATTCAGCATGGAACGCATCTATTGCTCATAAAACAGGAAAAAGCAAAAGATTATTTAATCTACTTAGAAACCGAGCTAAATATAAACAAACTGAAATAACTCTAAAGATCCCTGCAGGGAGCACATTTAAAAGCATGAACAACGAGCCATAGGAGTCATCTTGAAGAAAAACAGTTAGCCATTTAATCTAAACAAAAGAACTCTACAGCAAAATAAAATATCAGCAGATAGCTCCTGATTTAGTCTGAAACACATTCACTGTTCATGAAATGGAGAAAATCGTTCACACAGAAATAAGCAATATCGTTTGTTGCCAAGAAATAGTTCAAATAGCAATGCATATTTCACATTACAGTATAGATGTCATCAGAAGAATCCAACACACATCCATCTTCCGTTCCCCATGTAAAACATCCATCTCCTTGGCTTCTATTAGAAAATTCAATTTTACAGGCCCGATACAAGATAGCTCGTATGGGTTTCAAAATTTCATTCCCTGCCAAAAGTCCTCTTCTCTTCTTCCTAGCATCTATTTATAATTACAAATCTGCCGTTTGCGCTGCCACCTAGCACCTTCCACTTGTCAATTACAGAAATTTCTTCTATAACCGACCACCAAGAAAATGACCACTTCTTTTACAAAATCATTTTGACAAAAAAATAGGGATAGCTGTCCCATGGCTTACGCCTTACATATTCGAGAGTTTAACAAAATATACATAGCAGAAATAATGCTAACACCCACGCTTTCCCTGCTGGACACGTGTTTGGTTGAAGAGAGTTGCTCAACTGAATTTAGTTTATTTCATTCCTGTGCGTGAGCTTCTGCTGGCAGAGGATCGCCCAAGTTAATTGCTGCGGAGGCTGCCTGGGAAGAGACACTCGAGCCTATTGCTGATGCTGCTTCTAATTGGGAAGTAGGGATTGACCTAGTCGGACTCTCTGCCACTGCTGGGGAAAAGGGAATCGGTCCCACTGCTGTAGCCGGGCTGGCTGCTGGGAGAGAAGGTCCTGGATCTGCTGATGCTGCAGCTTTCCTTTCCTCCTCTGCTATGTAGCTGTACCACACACCTGTGTCCCTGATGATTATGTTTACTGCAGCAGGAAACAGGATTTTCTGAGAAGTTACATTCTTCCCGAGTTCTGTTCTAATACTTTGAACTTTTTCTACTGCAGCCTGATGCATCTCCTTCAGCAGATGGTTGTGGAGGGATGACAATCCAACATAATGTTGAAGGTCATCAATAGCCAGAACATCAATCCTTTTCACATACTCGGTTTGAGCGACTAGCTCTTCCTTTAGCTGAGACAAACGCTGCTCCTTTTTCGGAAAGTCCTCCAGGGTCTGAGGGAAACTCAATCTACATTTGACATGTGCCTCTTGGAGCCTTTGGTAGAGACTGCTGATTTTATCTGTTGTTCTTTGCACACTGGCCATCAGCTTACTGGCGCAGTTCCTGCCAAACTCCAACAGTGCTACGTCCTCATTAAAACTGTCTACAGATTTAAATGGGAGGTGCGCAGGGAAACCCCCTTTTCCTTCTCTCCATGCCATTTGACTGATGATATTTTCCTTAACACGGGTATTCTTTGCTTTGAGCCTATGGGCTTCCGCATTGATTTCTTTTAACCTAACCACCATGGCCTTGAGCTTGCAAACCTCATCAGTGATTAGCTCCTGAGTGTCATACACTTGCTTCAAGATGCTGCATGACAGCTCATGGAAGGGAGACATGTCCATTGTTCTGCTCTCTGCTTGCTCTAAACGCTCAGCTAATGCCTACTTGTCTGCTTCTAGATGAGATGCCTTTTCTTCTGCTCCATTCTTCTCTGCTTCTACAATCATTATTTGGAGTGCTAGCTGGTCCTTTTCCTCCTCGAGCTGGCTGTACTTGTTTGACAACTCCTTATGCTCAGCGTACAAGCAATTATACTTGTTCACTACCAGATCTCTTTGGGCTTGTTCATTGGCCACATTCTGTTGTAGCGTACGAGCTCTCTTCTTTGTCAATATATTTTCTTTAACTATAACCTCGACATTGGAAAATGATGCCTTTGCTGTTGCTACACCTGCGGATGCCATAGCAAAGGGGTCTTGATATGTGTTTTTCATTACAGTGACCTCCCGGTGGGCAACGATGTCTTCATGGAAGGGAGTTTTTATCCTCTCCTCTGATTTGAGGACCATAGCTTTCCTTTTCTTGTCGTAGACAAACTCATTCCACTTGGACACGGTACACTTTCCCGATGGCGTGTACGGGACAATTGGTCTGTTTATAATGTCTATGTCCTCTTCAGCAGGTGGGGTCTGGACTTCCTGAGCTGGATCCATGCCCTCCTTTTGGGTACCAGAGCCTCCTGCTTGGAATGTGTCTATATCCATGTCTTGGACACCGGACCCACTGGCTTGAGCATCTTCCCTTGCTTTCAATTCTTCTTCTGTCTTCCTCTCTGCCTCTACTTGCTCAGCTTCAGCCTCTTTCTTCTTTTGGGCTTCCTCAGCCTCTTTCTGCTTTTGGGCTTCGTCAGCCTCTTTCTGCTTTTGGGCTTCCTCAGCCTCTTTCCGCAGGCTTTCATTTTCAGCTTCTTGCTGCATTCTCGCCACTTCAGCTTCTTGCTGCTTTCTTGCCATTTCAGTTTCCTGCTGCCACCTGGCTTCCTCAGCTTCCCGCTGCAGTCTGGCTTCCTCTCTCAATCTGAGCTCTTCATGAGCTCGGGCATCCTCAGCTTCTTTCTCCTTCTGCTGGCTGGTCTTCTGGGCCTTGGTTGAGCTAGAGCTTGCTCCAATGCTTTGGCGACAGATTCGTAGCTCAGCCATGTTGCTGATACCTCTGAATGCCTCTTCCTCGTCATCAGGATAGTGGGAGTACTCGAAGTGAGCATAGATCTCCTTACAATGCTCAGCAACTCTTCCCTTTCTGTCATTCCTGTGGAAGATCACCTCACCGAAGTGGAAGGCTTTCAGCTCTTGTATAAATTCATCGGCCGAGGAAACCCCCGAGAACTTGTAAGCACCTATACAGAAAGGTAGAGGGGGAAAGGAGGCCTTATGCTGTTTGTGGAGCATTGTTCCAATCCCATCCAGGAAGAGTTGTCTTACTGCTTCTTTGAGAACCACATAGTCTGTGGCATACTGTGGTAAGATGTATGGGGGCTTAGTCCCTCCAAACATTGTCAGGTAGGTACCTTGCTCCGAAAAGTAAAAGTCCCCATAATCCTCAAGGACTTCCAAAGCATTCTCTGATAGGCAGTTTGGTTCTTCCTTGAACATTTTCTCGTATAGGGGCATGCTGAACCCCTCACAGATGAGTTTGTAGCTGGGCTTGTAATTCTGAGCCCACAACATCTTGAACACGATATAGACCGGGGTGGTGGCCCTATCCCATGTGTAGCCCAACTTGGGGAAGTCTATCTTGGCCAAAATACAATCAATCAGATATGAGGACATGAAAAATTCAGCCTTCTTTAGCAGCAACTATCATTGAGGCCAGACTATCTGACAGGATAGTGGCCCAGTTAAACATAGTTCCCTTGAATGCCACGTAGTGATTGATAGGGATCCACTGAATCTTATACACTGTGGCATCGGGCATGCTGAAGATTCTGCACAGCATTAGAGCGATCAATCTGAAAGGAGCTCTCAGATTCTGCACGTCATATTCATCACTTCCTTTCTTTCTCAAATGTTTACCTGCCATTAGCAATTTCTTGGCCATCTCGACGTTGTTCATCTGGCTCAACCATTCATCAGTCAGAGCCTGCTGGACACGGGGAAATTTGTAGGCTTCTGCAAGATACGCGGGTTTAAATGAGGCAATAGCCACTTTCCCGCTATCATTTATCACTCTCCCTTCAGCATCGGCATGTTGGAGTATCCATCCGATCACTTCAACACAGGGGAACAGCTCAGGGCGGGTAGCGGCTCTAGTTATGCCTGAGGCTCTGATATTTAGATAAATTGGCCCTTCCTCTAGCAACATATCTGGGATCTCTTGGTCCCGGATCATTCTGTAGATGTCACCCCATCTGATTTCAGGAGGGACACCGGTGGTGCACCTAGTGTCTTGGAGTGAAGCTTCAGTTTTGAGTGGCGTAGGCTTCTTTTCTGTCATCTTAGACTTCTTCTTACTGGTTTTCGGCATCTTGACTTATCCCTGATAGCACCCATATACAAGTCATCATGAACTTGAGCAACAAACTGTGAGATTTCAACAGAGAGCATAATCATTTTTTAATATGAGAATGTGAAGCTGTATGTTTAGGAAGCAAAATACACCATTTCAACCTAAAATACAAATTAAAACATTTGAATCTTTAAAAGGGAAGAATTTGGAATTCTCCCGAGAGGGTAGGTGTATCGCGGAACAATCCACTCTCGGGTTGCCCTGGGAGAAAAGATGATCTTCGTTTTAGCAGGAACAAGATTATCAATTTTAGCCATCCAAATTCTTTAAAGGGGCAGGTTTGAGATGCTTCTGTGAAGATAAGCGCGTTTGCGGAAGCAATGTGCTTTCGGTTTAGCTCTGGGGAAGAGGGTGACTTTCGTCACTGCTGCGGTTTGAAAGGCTAATTGCGGGTAAGCTCAGGTTGGGAAGACTCTGTGACGAAATAAGGAGGCGTTTCGTATCTATGACCCGATGCGGGTTTCAAATGCTATTGTTATTTTACGACACTTGCCGAGGTGCTCTATGGGAGGTTTGAACCGGGGCAATGGCGCTTGTCCTAGGATTTGAATTGGGTAACGGCCACGTTGGGACTGAGGTTTACGAAAAGGCCTGGGGTTTTACGTCTTAAGCTTTCGGCCGGGATATGAAAAGTCCGTGGGGCTTCGGCGGTTTTGAAATAACGAGGCATGCGGCCCGGGGAGGAAAATGGAAAAAGATTAACCGTCCAAACTAGCTGTCTCCACCCACAAAACAATTTTATCCTGTCTCTATTTTATGTGACGAGCAGAACTCAATTCAAATTGTATTTGACGGGCAAAAATCACCCATGACGGGCATTTTGCCCGTCAAAACCCCACCAATTCCCATCATTTTCAAAAGAAAGATAACCCAATAGAAATACGACGTGTAGAAGGGACAAATGCAAGGTTAAGATCCTACCTGGCACTGATGAAAAACGCTGACTGAGGTGGCCGCGAACGTGGTTGCACAGGATGAGCTGGAATGGTCGCGCGGCATCCGATGGTTTTTTCAATAAACAAATTGGCAATGGGTTGTGGTTCGATCCCCCACCGTGTATTTAAACAAATCCGACACGTGTGGGGCGTTAATATGGTTGGAGGCATTTTAAAATTGGTTTTAAATGCACCGTACGTCGGCGTCAAATCAAGCCGCCTCGGTTTGCGTGCGACTGCCTCTGGCGGGGAAAAATCGTGAATCTTTCCCGCCGTTGCGGAAGGATATAGCGGAAGCTTCCGCGGTTTCGGGAGGCAATGGTGAAACGTTTTCGCAAAAAATAATCGTGACGCTCTTGGAAAGGGCTCCCGCGGTAGTGGAGAGAAAACTTTTAAAATATTCCAACGTTTCGGAAGGTTTCGGTGAACGCTTCCGCAGAAGGCTTCCGAAAACTTCAAAAGTTTGTAAGTCATGGCCGGGCCTCAAGAGAGTGTCGAAAAACCTTTGCCCTTAGCCTCCGTTTCGAACGGGACGGGTGAATGCCTCTGCCGTTACGGATGGGTTCTTTGAAAGGTTCCGCAAAGATTTGGAATATTTTGGCGTTTCGGCAAAGTTTCGCGACGGTATCCGCAACTGCGGAAAGAAAACCCGAAAGGCTTCCGCGAGTGCGGGCGACTCCATAAAACTCTTCCACCGTTTCGGGAGGTATACACCATAAGCTTCCACAATTTTAACAAAAACTTTTCAAAAAATTTCGGGAGGCTTGGACGAACGGTTCCCGCCGTTTCGGGATCAAATCTTGAATTCTTCCACTGTTGCGGAAAGAATTTGCCAATGCATCCCGCAAATCACGGGCAAAACCTTTTCGGAAATATATCGTGACGGCTTCCGCACATTTCGGGCGGTTTCGCTGAATTCTCCCTCCGTTTCGGGAGAGAAAACCGAATCTCTCCACGAACAAAAACCAAAAAATTTCTAAGTCCTTTCTCGGGAGCTAAATGCAAATGCTTTTCGCTGTTTCAGGAGAACAACCAGAATCTTTCCGCCAATTCTCTGTTTCGGAAAGGTAGCCCGAGATCTTCCTCAGTTTCGGGAGGAAAGGCTGAAAGCTTCCGGGAAGCTTCCTTGGCTCGTTCTGTAACGTTCTTTCCAAATTTCTAAGTTCTTTTCACAGTTTCGGAAGAAGTTCGTGAATTTCTCCGTGGTGTTTCGGAAAGATTTTGTGGATGGCTTCCGCCGTTTCGGGAGGAAAACCCGAAGGTTTCCGCATATTTTCGAAAGTTTTCTAAGTCTCTTTTCGGAAAGCTTATGATGAACGCTTCCGCTGTTTCGGGGAAAAAACTTGAATTGCTCCGCCGTTTCGGAAGCAGAATTTTTTTTTTTTTTTTTTGCAATCACAATTGTTTCGGGAGGAAAACTTGAATCGTTCCGCAAAAACAAAATCGAAAAGTTTCCTAAGTCTTATCTCGGAAGGCTTAGACGGGCGGTTTATGAGATTGGCCTCCGCCGTTTCGGAAGGATAGCCCGAGAGCTTCCGCGGTTTCGGGAACATAAGCTGAACGATTCCGCACCGTTTCCTTGGTGTGTTCCGCAACTTTTCAAAATAATCTAAGTTTTTTCGGCAAGATTAGGCGGAAGGCTTCCGCCATTTCGGAAGGATAGCCCGAGCTTCCGTGGTTTATTCAATGAAATTTTCTAAGTCCTTTTGCGGGCGTTTAAGCGAGAGGCTTCTGCCACTGCGGGGTTTTAGCAAATCGTTCCGTGACTTCGAAGAAGACTTCATTGAAAGATTTTCTATTTGAGAGACAAAAATCTTCCGGAAGCCTTGGAGTTTCTCATGGCGAGACTTTCTGTTTAATAGCAAAGATAAAAGCTGGGAAAGACTTTTAAGGAAGCCTTTCTAAAATTATAAAGGAGGGGCCCCAATATGTACAAAATTTTGGGGGGAGTGTTGCTGCAACAACAAAACCCTGAACTATTTCCAAGTACGCTCCTTGAATTCTATGCTTCCCTTTGACAAGCTACAGTAAACCATCCCGTCTGCCATACTGTCCTCTGTCAGCTTTGACTCACTGGCCGACTTCATTCTGCGCTTAGGATTCACTATTTTTCCATGTACTCCTTGCTTGGCTCATGCCCAACCTATCGATGTCGTGGTTCGACAACATGTATACCTTCCCATGACTCTGTGGAAACTTATTTTCTATTGACACTCACGTGTCGACTATCAACTTGTTGTTTGTCGACATTGGCATGTCGACTCTCGACCTCTTCCTCCTGTTGACTGCTTTGACAGCTTCGCTCGATGTATTGACTTTGACAAGTCAATCTACTTCACAAACCAGCGGTCGTCAGCACTCCCTCTTGTCAGCTCCCTTATGTCGACCAACTTCGACTGATCTTCCTAGGCCCCAATGCTCATGCATCAGACTCACCAGGTGAAAATGAACTCAACTGCTACTTCAGTCTCCTGAACCCTTCTTCAGGAAATCCATGTCACCTCCTGCAACTCATCATCCTTCCATCGCACCAAGTATTCTTTCCTTCGCAAACTGCGTGTACGCCCGACTTTGCACTCCTCTATTACTTCTGTGATCTCCTCCCTTTGTCGATCTCAAATATGATCCATCTAGTTGATGTTTGACACTTCTGTGCTTCCACTGCTTGAACCTTCTTTGAACTTGTATAGATCTGAGACATTGAACGTTGGCGAAACGCTCAAGTCATTCGGAAAATGCAACACATAAGCGTTGTCCAAAATCTTGCTCAAGATCTTACATGGTCCAGTCTTCTTCAGCTTCAGCTTATTATAGATTCCTGTCAGAAATATCTCCTTCCACAAATGTGCATAGACCAAGTCTCCTTTGCTGAACGACTGTAGTCTCTTCTTCCTGTCGGCTCTGAACTTGTATGTCGCATTTCTCTTTTCTATGCACTTTCGCACATCTTCATGAACTTATTTCATGTGCTCTACGAATGATTCTGCATCCACGTTTTTCCTGATTTCTATCGTCAACTCGACCAAATCCACCACTCCATGTAGGCTTCTCCCTTGAACAAATTGGAATGGGCTCAAACCTGTTGAACGATTCATAGAATTGTTGTATGCAAACTCTGCTTGCGCCAACACATTCTCCCATTGCTTGGGTCTGTCGGCCATCAAACATCTCAGAAGGTTTCCCAAACTTCTGTTCACCACCTCGGTCTGTCTGCGGATGATATGCTGAGATAAACTGCAACTTTGTGTCTAGTTTCTTCAATAACGTTCTCCAGAAATGCCCCATAAACTTGGTATCTCTGTTTGATGTGATACTCTTCGGTAACCCATGCAATCAGACTACTTCCTTGAAGAATAGTACAACAATGCTTGTGGTGTCACTTGTCTTCCAACATGGAATAAAGTGTGCCATCTTTGAAAACCTGTCGACTATAACAAATATTGAGTCACTTCCTTGCTTCGTCTTCGAAAATCCTAGCACAAAATACATGCTCAGGTGCTCCCATGGGGTATTCGGTACCGACAACAGTGTATACAACCCCATATTCTGACTTCTTCCTTTTGCCAACAGGAAAACTCTGCAATGTCGAACCCATTTTCTGACATCTGTCACCATTCCTAGCCAGTAATACTTTTCTTCAACCAATGCCTTAGTCTTGTTGATGCCAAAATGACCCGCTAATGTGCCGCTATGCAACTCTCGGATTAGGTTCTCTCACAGTGATCCTCTCGGAATACACAACTGTCATCCCTTGAATAGGTAGCCCTCTTGGATGAAATGATCCAAGTATGGAGTTCTATCGACACTCCAAGGTTCGTGACAAGCTTCCCATGCTTTCAAAAAATCCTCGTCGGTAGCATACTATATCTTCACCAACTCTATTCCTGTTGCCTAAACTGTCATCGTGTTCAGCAATGAAACTCTTCTACTCAGTGTGTCGAAAACCTTATTTGACTTTCCCGACCTATGTCGCAACATGAATGTATATCCCTACAGGAATTGACCCATTTCATGTGCCGCTAATTTAACTTCAACCGAGTATTTAGGTACCTCAGCGCTTGGTGATTTGTGTACAACAAAAATTCTTTGGGAAACAAGTAATGCCTCCACTCCTTCAATGATTGGACAATAGCATAAAATTCCTAGTCATAAACTGAATATTTACGCTTCGCATCATCCAACATTTCACTCAAGAATGCAATTGGTCGGCCCTCCTGGATCAACACTTCTCCAATTGCAATTCCACTTGCGTCGCAATCAACCTGGAAAAGTTTTTCAAAATCTGGGAGCGCCAACACTAGGCTCTCAATGACCTTTTCCTTCAACTTGTCAAAACGCGTTGGTCTGCTTCTGTCCACTTGAACTCTCCTTTGCGCAGTAACTCTTTCAATGGAACGCAAATCCGACTGAATCCCCTAATTAAATTCCTGTAGAAAGTGGAAAGTCCATGGAAAATCCTCACTCCAGTCGCGCTTGTCAGTTCAAGCCACTCCAATATTGCCTTCACCTTTTCTGGGTCCATCACTAATTCTTTACTTGAGATTACGAATCCCAAGTATACTAGTTCTTCCTTCATGAAGAAACACTTTTGCAGGTTCACCATCAGCTTCTCTTCCTACAACTTTCACAATACCTGTCGAATGTGCCCCAAGTGTTCTTCCTTGGTTCGACTGAAAATGAAAATGTCTTTTAGATAGACTACAACAAACTTTCCCAAGAATACTTTCAATACTTCATTCATCAATCACATGAAGGTACTGGTTGCATTATTCAATCCAAATGGCATGACCAACCACTCATACAACCCTTCCTTCATCTTGAATTCTATCTTTTCTTCATCTCCTTCTCTAACCCAAATCTGGTGATAACCGCTCTTCAGGCCTATCTTCGTGAAGTACTTCGCTCCACTCAAACAATTCATCAAGTCATCCATTCTTGGCAATGGAAACTGATACTTGATCATGAATTTGTTGATAGCTTTGGAGTCTGTACACATCCTCAATTCTCCACCTTTCTTTGGCGCTAATACTGCTGGTACCATTCACGGACTCAAACTCTCTCTGATCAACCCTTTGTCCAACAACTACCGGACCTGTCGATTGAGTTCTTGACCTTCTGTCAGACTCATCCTATGCGGTTCTTCATTTGGAAGACTCGACCCTGGAATCAAGTTGATCTGATGGGATATGATCCTTGTCGGCGGCAATCCCATTGGTGTCTCATTGACTACTATGCTCTGAAAATCTTCGAGCATCCTTCTGACTTCGACTGGAATCTTCTCCATTGTCGCAATATCGACACATGGCCCCTTTGGAATGATCTCAAAACATCCCAACTTCTTTTTGTCTTCCACGAGGAATTCTTTGGCTGAACACATCAGCACGGGCTTCTACCAAAAATTTCTCTCTCCCTTCTTACCGTCGGCTTGTTCCTCCGGTTTTGGCTTAAGAGTCCTTTTCACGCCATTCTTTTACACTGTGACTATGTTGGCTCGACCATCATAGATAATTTTCCGATCATATTTCCATGGTATTCCTAAAAACATATGGCACACATCCATTGGGATTATGTTGCACAGTACACTATCCTCTAACTTCCCGACCTTGAAGTTAATCAGGAACTGTCTGGTCACCTTCACATGGTGTCCTTTTTGCAACCGTGATATCTTGTAAGGGTGTCGATTCTCTCGACATTTTGACCCTATCTTGTTGATCACCTCCATCGACACAAGATTCTTAGTGCTTCCACCATTAACTATGGTCTTACAACGCCATTCTCCTATTCGTACCTTCGTTCAAAAGATCGCCTTCTGCTATGCCGTCTCTTGCTCATCGATTTTGTCTTCCTGAACCAGTGTTCTGCTAATAGTCTGACTTTGATTCCTTCTTTTCTCTTCTCTATTGCTATCGAATGCTGACTTTTCCCACTCGTCGACTTGCTCATCTCTTCAACGTCTGGGTTTCGGTTCCTCTGCAACATGTAGGTTCTCTCGTAATTCATATGCCTTGTTTCCCGCTCCATGACACTTGTAATAGATTATGGATGGTATGTTAGCTCCTTTTCTGTCAGATGGACCACCTTGACCATATGCACCTCGACCACGATTTTCATGACCATCACGTCGATTTTCTTGCGCTTTCTCCCTTGTCAATGTCCCTTTTGCATGTCGACTATCTTTGACAGTTTCCATCCTATAACCGCTACTTTGGCCTTTTGCAGTAACAGTTGTCGCACCCCGACTAGTTGCTCTACCTCTGGTTGCTGTGGACTTCCTCGAGAGTTTCTCTTCTGCTTTCAGATCTAGCTAGTAGGCTTCTCCCACTGCTCTGAATCTTCACATGCTCAAGCCATTCACATACCTAGCGACAGCTTCTTCTCCTTCTCCAGTTTGTCCTGACCTTATCAAAATTCTATAGAACTCTTCTGTGTACTCCTTCACAGTCATTTCCTTCTGTCAAAAGTTATGTAACTTCCTGAACAAGGAAATCACATAGTCATTCAGCAAGAAATTTCCCTTCAGCTTGGCGACCATCCTATTGCAAGACTTGATTTTCTCCTTTCCTTTCTTGACTATGTCAGCCTGTACATTGTCCCACCACAATGAGGCATTACCCTTCAATCTCAGACATGCAGTCTTAATCCATTTAGGATCCTTGATCTGCTCTATGTGGAAGTATTTCTCCATCTCTTTGAACTAGTCGATCAAGTCTTCTGGATCCATACTTCTCGAGTAGGTACAAACTTCTATCTTTGCTCGACCTCTCATATCCATGAGAAGATTGATGAGTTTTTCCTCTGGTTCATCTTTCACTGCTTCCCGTGGTTCCACTTATTCAACTTCTTCATCACTGTGGTCTAACGCATCAGGAATACAACCACGCCTTTGGCTCTCTTTTATCGCCGCGACTTCATTTCTCAAAGTTCGCATCATTCGGACGCACTCGTCAAACATCTCACGATCAACTGTAACTGCTACACCACGCGCTCTTTGTCCTCAGACTTTAACACCTCTGTGAGCCATTTTCAACCTCTGTTGAAACTCCCACTCGTCCAATCGCAACCGAACTTTAACAAGTCGTGCACAACTCTAGCCAACCTCAGTTGGAGTTGTTCAATGCACTTGCAGGCTCAATATCACTGACGTTCTTCTGTACGTAGGATTTTCCTCCCGCTCAATTCAACCAGACTCACTTCTGGGCTCTGATATAGCTATCCTTCGGCTCTCAGGATACTATAGCTCTGATACCAACTAACTCAAAGGTACTCATCGCAACAAGGTTCTTGGTTAACATTACACACAACACGACCACAATGTTCACACAAACAAGGTGTAAAACATGATGCTAGAAGTGGCTTATATTACTTCTACCCAATCGATTACCATCTTGAATAACTTTAAATACAACTAACTAACTATCTCTCGGCCTCAACTGTTACAATACAGAAGTAACTGTGGTGTGATATCTAGTGTGTCAACCTCACCCTCTCCTGGTTCACTGTTGAACTCTTATCTATGGATCAATCTTCTCTGCGTTCAGAAGCTATGCGACTGTTCTCTCCAATCTACAGAACGTCTCCCCGAATTCTGATCTGCAACTCAAACAAAATGGAACCATCCCCAATTGATCCAAACTCCCTGGTCTTCTACTTAGCTGTTGTTGTTCCTGAGGCCACTGCAATCCCTGAGACACACATTCTCTGTGAGCCGATCCTTCCATGATCCTATAGACCTGCAACTGTCAGTGCCCGATCGTGCTGCACAGCCTCTCCCTGTGACGACATATGTCATGTCTTCACCCACCTACAATAACTGCCATTAACTTCCTTAGCAACCCCGAATTGTTGCCAAGTACGCTCCTTGACTTCTATGCTTCCCTCTGACAAGCTATAGTAAACCATCCCATCGGCCATACTGTCCTCTGTTAGCTTCGACTCACTAGTCGGCTTCATTCTGCGCTCAGGCTTCTCCATTCCGCCGCGTCCTCCTCACTTGGCTCATGCCCAACCTATTGATGTCGCGGTTCGACAACATGTAGACCTTCCCATGACTCTGTGTCAACTTGTTTTCTATCGAAACCCACATGTCGACTATCGACTTGTCGTTTGTCGACATTGGCATGTAGACTCTCGACCTCTTCCTCCTGTTGACTGCTTCGACAGCTTTGCTCAACTTATTGACTTCGACAAGTCAATCTACTTCACGAACCAGCGGTCGTTGGCACTCCCTCTGGTCGGCTCCCTTATATCGATCAACTTCGACTGATCTGCCTAGGCCCCGATGCTCGTGCATTAGACTATCATGCTCCTGCTGAAATTATGCAGAGGTATTCTTGCTGAGTTTACAGAGGGATCATGTTTTGTATGCAAATATCTATAATTGTTGAAATACAAAAGAGCATTTTGTATGCAAGTTCCCATGATTGCTGAAGTACAAAAGAGTGCTATGGATGCAAGTCTATATGATTGCTGAAGTACATGAGCAGGTTAGGTATGCATGTCTCCATGATTGCTGAAGTACATATGAGTTTTGTATGCAAGTCTCCATGATTGCTGAAATACAAAAGAGTTTGATGAGCAACAAAGTTTTGTTAAAAGAATTGTTTTATGATGTAAGCAAATGTTAATGATTTGTCTTGTAGCTAGACTATCAGATGTATTTATGTGTGAATGTTATGGATGTTGAAGTAAGCAAATACTTCTACAAGGATGAGGATGAATGATGAATGCTAAGAATTTACTATTTGAAATTTTGTATAACTATGATATGCTAAAGAATGTTGGAAAATATTGTATGAGTTGTATAATGTGTAGGATGAGAAAGAAGTATGAACCATAAAGACTTGTAAAGATTATGGAATTTCGAAGATGATCAAAAATACCAAAGGAGAGATGACAAGTGAACTAAAGGGAGATGACTTCAGAAGAGGAGACAAATTGGTAAGTAGTATGAACACCGAGGATAGTGTTATTCTTAAGGAGAGGAGTATGTAACATGCTTCTTTTTGATGTAAATATTGTTTATTGTAAAATAAATTGTAATTCTTTTTTGATTAGGAGATCAAGGCCAAGGCCCCATCAGAAATAACTCAAAAGTTATAAATGGCATCGTCGTAGAGAGAAGAGAAACAATTACTCATCGCAAAACTTTGATTTAGTTTTAAAGCCACCTTCTAAAATGTTATAAGGTCCATCTTGTAGAAAAAGATAGCTACGACTAATTAATCCTAAGTAAACTAAAGGTGATCACTAAATAGCCTAAAGTTCAGATGATACCTTAACTAAATGATAACCAAAATAAATGCTAAGGGGTGACAAAGACTCACCCTAATAGCATCTAAACTAATGGTTAGGTTATAGTCACCTTTGAAAAATAAAGAGAAGAAGATAAAGGTGTTTTGTTTCTTTATCAAATATTTAAAACTATTATCATATTCTAAAGAATAATATATATTAGAAATATACAAAAGAATTATGTCATTAGAGTAAGGTATATTACTATATTACTATATATATATTTATGATATATAAAATATTGACAAATTATTAATAGCTCTCAAATTTCACAAAGAAAAAGGTTTCTGTTAACACCCAAAAAGTGCTCACTGGCTCATTCCGCTATTCTCATGACCCATTTGTCCACTTTTTCCACAATTTGAGCCTCTGAAACCTTCAAAAGGTCACCAAAAAGACCAAAACCCATCTTTTTCCACTCAAAATATGTAATTTTCCTCAAAAAATACAAAAAACCCTCAAAAGGGGTCCAAAATTTCAAAAAATCAATTAAAAGGGAATAAAAATATAAAATATATTCAAAAAAAGAAAAAGAGGGAAAAAGAAACCCAAACCATTTTGGTCAATACCATTGGTTTCCTCAAACCATAATGGTATTCCCTATCACCAAAAGACTATAAAAAGGTGATAGGGGCTCCTCACTATTCATCCACATTCATCCTATCTTTATGCTGCCAAATTCACTCTTGAGAGCCCTAGCCTCACTTTTGAGTTTGAAGATCCCCATTAGAGCATTGGAGAAAAAGAGACCTTTGAACCATTGGAGCACTTCAACCTTGCAGCTACTCAAACCCAACCATCCTCACCATTTGAGGTAATACAAAAGATCAAATTTTTTATTTCTTGTTTCTCTCATGAATCTCATTGTTTATTATTCTGATATCTAGTTTTTATTTCCTTGCATATGATAGATTAAGTATTTACTTTTATCATTATTTTACTGTTTTAATCGAGACTACTACTACAAGTTAGTAGGTGCTCATTAGCACATGCTTGGTTGAAAAACCAAGCAACAGTTTTTAGCGACTCCACTTGGTTGAATCTTTGAATCTTTGATTTAGGATCTATATTCTAGTTGTTTTTTATCTTTAATAGTGTAGTTTTGGCCTGCTTCTAAGCCCTTAGCTTACTGCCATAGCTATTGGCCTTTTCTGCAGCCTGAATAGCCCAAAATTTCAATTTTTGGGTTCATTTTTCGGCGACGTTTTCCGTACGGAAAATTGTGGGTTTCTGCACCAACAGTCGTGATTTCATCACGGTTGTTAAGCCCTTTTACACAATTTGATCATGAGTTTCCATCCCCACAAGCGCGATTTGGAAATTTCAATTTGTTATGTCCCGAGCGCGACTGTGTACCCAGTTAGCCGTGATTTGATCACGAGTTCCCAGCCCCGCAGGCACGATTTTGAAATTTCAATTCATTGCGTCCCGAGCGCGACTGTGTACCTAGTTAGCCGCGATTTCATCGCGAGTTTCCAGCCCCATAGGCACGATTTTAAAACACTGTCCTGTTGCGTCCCGAGCATGACTGTACACCCTCTCAGCTGCGATTTGATCGCGACTTTCGCCGCAGTCAGCCGCGATTTCGTCTGGTAAAACCCGATTCATTTTTCTGAGTTTTTCTCATTTTAGCCCATTTTTCCAGCCATCTCCCCAACATTTTTTGGACAACCTACTGTTTTATTTTTTGTAGCATTAAAAAACTCATATTTATTTCATGTTTTGCTTTGCTACATCATTCTTAAAAATTTACAGTTTAGTTAAAGGAAAAGAGTAAAGCATTTTTCAGTTAGACATTTCAAATTAAAACCATAATTTTAATTTGTTTTATATTTTTGCCCAAGAGAGTTCATATTTATGCTATTCGCTTTACCTTAAACATTTGAAAGAATTTCACATATTTTTTGAAAAGTTTTTAAAGCATTTACATTTGAATTGTTTTCAAATTTACATTACTATCATACTTTGCAAGTTGAAATCCTTATTTTAATTTGTGAATTTTTTTCCCAAGCGAGGCATCTTTGTTTTAGTACATAACCACACCATCACACAATCTGTCACAATAAATCCAAGTGAGCCTTAAAATTCTCTTAACTCAACGAACATTCTAACCCCATTTGGGGAACACCAAAAGAATATTGTAGTTAGGTAAGACTGAGGGGATAAGTATCCAAATAACACCCCTCACTCACTTTCATTTTGAGACATAGTGGTTGACATTTAGGGTACCAAAATCCCCTAGCAATTTTTAGCACGGTTTAAAACCAATTCTTCGGAAAGGCCTCTCCCTTAGGAGGGTCGAAGTAGCCAGATTGATTCTGGAGGCCTAAGTGGACTACCACAATCCATTCAGTCACCAAAGGACACCTACTTGATGTTCTCATTGTACCACCTTTGTGGGAGTACAACGGTGATAGAACAAGAGTTGTAGATTCACCTTTCTAGATGTGTCATGAATGGGGTATCTTAGTGGCCTATCTTCTAGGATTGTCTACCTGGTGTCCCTCCCGGTAGGGGGATATCTAGCCTTTGGTTCTACAATTCATATTGTCTGACTTGGATTTCATCACCTTGCAGAGGATATGTCTTGTTGAGTCATAATACTTTTTAGTTAGGTGGTTGCATGCTCTATTTCCTCCCCTTGGTCAGTGAGTCCACCTTTTTCTATTTTTAGGAGTCGTTTGCATGTTGGTATTTTGATCACATTTTTTTATTACTCCACTTACTATAGCACAGTTGTTATAGTAAATGTTTTGAGTTTGATTATTGTCTTGAGTGCCATTGTTTTATACGCTCCCCTCTTGCACACACAGTTGCATTAGGGTTTTTCGAGCTTTCCACCCACCACCCCCCATTAGTTTTAATAAAGTGACGGTCACCATTGAGTCCCCGAGATGTTCTCAGTGTTTCAGGGGTGAACCCCCTCAATCTGGTTCACTTGACACCACATGTCATAAATGTAGAGCTTTGTCACTCGACTCCACACGTCATCAACATAAAGCCCCGTCATCCAATTCTGACGCACCTCATTTCACATCTGACTCTGAGGAAGAATCCAAAAATCCCATCTACACCGCACCCACTAGCCATATGGCTGGTACGGATTTTGACCCGTTTTTCACAGGGACTGTTGGTGGAACATCATGCACCCCTGCCACCATAACGGCCACTACGGTAGCCACAACTACCACACCTCCCTTAGGGATGCCCAACATGGGACCCACACCTACCTTAGGTATGCCCAACATGGGGCCTACACCTACCATCACCGCCACTACTCAGATCCCAGTAATTACTCAAACTATTCCAAACCCATCTGTAACTCATGTTGCACTTGGGGGTGCTGGCCCCTCTCACACATATTTAGGTGGACGACACATCCATTTTACAACTAATATCCCCCTTGGGGGCAGTGGCTCAATTCATAATGCTACCACTAGCACTTATGCCCCAACAACCATGTGACACCCCTCTGCCAGTCTGCCATTCATGGCTAGTCTGAACTTACCAGGCATGGCAAGGTCAGCAAATGACCCAATTATACATGACCCTACTTGGGCCCCCATGCCCACAAAGCTCCCATTAGACATCCCAAAGTTCAAAGGGAAGGCTTGAGAAGACCCACAAAATCACATTATGTCATTTCACCTATGGTGTTCCTCAAACTCCATAGTCGATGATTCTATTCGACTCCGAATTTTACAAAGAACTTTCATTGGCTCAGTAGCCAAATGGTATATTGAGAAGCTGCATGGGACACACCCCATGTTTACATCCCTTGCCTCAACTTTCCTATAGTTCTTTCAACTTCCCGTACTCTATGATGTAGGAGTAGAAATCCCACAATCTTGTAGACAGAATACGACCACCCATATCATAGATCATATCCATGAGTGGCGTAAGCGCTGTAGTCTCTGCAAGATAAAGCTAGATGATCATATCTTCCTGGATTGGTTCCTAAAATCCCTCCTTCCACTCATAGCCAAGGATGTAGCTTCTGAAAGACCCCAGTTAGAAAAAGAATCCATTTTAAAATCCCAGCAGTTTGACTTGATCTACGCCCAGTCTGGCTATTTATACATATTAATCTTACCAAATGCCCTACAAGGTGATCCATCCCAGAGCGATGCGCCGAGGGAATCCCATGTCACTGACGGTAACATTGTCCAGGTTATGGCACAAAAAAAACCTTTCACCATTATGAGTACCATTAATGCGCCAGACCTCTCTAGGGCTACATCTCATTCTGGAGCTAAAACTTCATATGTGTGAAGCACTTGCAACAATTAATTAATAAGAATATGCGAAATAGCAGAAATGACAAAACTCAGAATCACTTTTATATTGATCACAGGCCACTTCGAGGGGGCAACCTTTTATGAGCAAGCTCAATACAAATAAATTCACAGTGCGTTCATAGGTCTCAACACACACTTATATACTAAGTCTAGGTGCCAATACTATGGGTCAAAACCATGGGCCACTCTAAACTATGGATCAACAATACTACGGGAAACTTACAAAGCATATGCGCCAACAACAATAACACAAACTATTGATCAACAAATACTACGGGATGACTTACAAAGCATATGCGTCCAACAACAATATACTAACTGTTAGGAATTATGATCCAAAAATGTAATAAATAGAAGTTTAGTTTAATAAATGTAAAAGGGCATCTACACACTCACGTGATTATGTGAGGTGTCCCTTAGTTAGTTTTGGTAATGGTAAATTAGTTGTTACTCTTTGGATATTTAAATCCATCGAGTTTTCCATGTGAGGTAATCTTTCGGGATTTAGCCCTCACATCTCTGTGATGTAATTATTTTCCTTCTTCATTAATAAAGTTATGTGTCTGAGGACACTTTGTCAAAGTGGTATCAGAGCACGCGGTTGAAGCTTGGTCTGGTTGGAACCTGGTTGGAAGGTGCTAAAGGTTGTTTGAAGAAGGTGACTTTCAAGGTTTTGGAATAGCGAAATTTTAACCGTAAGTTAATGCTTCCTATTCTTTTGGGCTAAAAAGAATCTCTGCAGAATTTTTACTTGGAGAGAGTAAAATATTTTTTTTTTTTTAAGGCAAGATTATTTAAAAAATTTGTGGAAGAAATTTTTTACAAAAATGATAGAAAGTGAAGATATCATGTCTAAAGAATATAGAAGATCGTCCAGTGCATTCTTTGGAAATGTCCATACTTTCTCTTCTGCATTCCAGTGTCTCCTAGCCACAGATTGGCAGACTTTCTTTACTTTCTCATTATAAGTGCTTCGGCTTCATTTATTAAATATATCTGCACAACAAAGCAATTTTTTTTTTTAGTGTGTGGACTTCCATCGAAGTTGATCCCATTCATGTCCAACGATGGACTTCAACACAACCACCAAATGCTGATTATACTAAAGCAATTCTCACGAGGCGGTCGTTGAAAATCTTAACGGCCACCTAGTCGCTAGTTCTCTTGGAAGGAGACAACAGAACAGTTGAAGGAATTTTAACATAACCGTGGTGATTGTGGACGTGGTGATTGTGGATCTCAGGTTAATTATCTAATTTTCTCCAAGGCGCAACGTATAATCTACTATTCATCGAGTATTATCTTTAACTCTAAATCATCAAGCTGGAGCCTATCCATCCGCTCAATTTCTGCCGAGAACCGATCGTGAGACGTTTCGCCATCTAACTGCGGCTGCTGCCATTGATGCAACGATTGATTGAGAAGATTATGCTAGGTTTCTGAAGGTGAAGATTTATAGAGAAGAAGTATATTTCTTTGGACGGGAGGTTTTAGCGTTTTATCGTATGACCTCTGTGACCGGTAGCGGATAGCAACCAGGCAAGGTCAAGTTCGCCTGGCTTTACACCCGCGTGATGGTAGGAACATGAGAAATAGTGTATTTTCCTGCTCTCTGTATGCCCGTTGGTAAAGTTTTTTTTTTAAATTAAGGAAACGCCCGCCACACTTATATCATTTGTTGTTTGTGAGAATTGAATCAACACTTCTGCAGAAAGTAGAAAATCTTAACGACGTAGAGAAGGCCGGTAATTTCAGGTATCCACTAGATTAAAAATATGGAAAAATTAATAACAAAAACTTTGTTGTGTGGATGCGCAAGCAAGCTCGGTTAAGAGTTAGAGTGAGAGGCTGGAAGCCATCGTGAAGGGAGGAAAGATCCAGCAAAACTCCAGCAAAACTCCAGCGTAGAAGAAGAGTTCACAATCTTGTATAATTTTTTCACTTTTCATTTAAATTCAATATTTATGCAATATTTTGAAAAGTGATTAAGTTATTTTGGAGAAATAAGGTATTTTATTATTAATTTTTATTTTTGGAGATTTTTTTTTATATAAAAAAAAAAAAGGTTTTGAAGTTGATGGGATTGGATCTTGTGACCTCCCACTCAACAATATTGTATCTCTCCAATTCACCTATAAAGATTTGTTATCTTTTGGAGTGATAAGGTGTAATTTTTTATTGGGCATTGAAGTAATAAGGAGCATTGTTGGTGTCATAAGGAGTACTTGTATTTTCACTCAAGGTTTGATTAGAGCAAAGTGAAGCTCTATCAAATTCTTTTCTTGAGGCTATAAGTGGGTCAAGGCCAAGCCCCTATAGCTTCCTTTTGCATGGTGTGTGGCGTTTCTTGCAGCATTTCTTTCATGGTGACTCTTGTTGATGAGTAATTTTCTTTTCATGTTGGTGGTGATATTTTTGCATAAAATCTTCCATTGGTGATATAAGGTGATTGTTTACTTCTTCTTGTGATATAAGGTGCTTTCTTTAATGCTTGGAGCTATAAGATTTGCATAATACACATCTTCTGGAGTTATAAGGTGTTTATTATTTTTTTTTACAATGTCTAAAGTTATAAGTCTTTTTAATGAATCTGACAAGTTGGAAGGATCGAAAAATTATAAAGTTTGGAGTCGTCATATTCAAAGCACTCTTATTTACAATGAATTGTGGAAGGGTTTCTGTAATGCTAAGCCTACCAAACCAACTAATCATGATCAGCTTGCAAAGTGGGAAGTAAAAGATGAAAAGGCCTTCGCATTGATTCACAGTACTGTTTCTGATGATATTTATGTGCATATTGAAAATAGTTCTGATGCGTGGTCATCTTGGAAGACATTGAAAGATTTATTTGATTCTCAGAGTGAAGCTAAGAAAATTGATCTTCAATTGAAGTTGTTTCAACAAAAAATGTCTTCAGGAGGTGATGTTATGGAGTACATTTCTAGATTAAAAAATATCAAACAAGAAATTTCAAGAGCTGGTTTTGATAAAATTGAAGACAGCATGATGGTGACCATTTTGATCGCAGGATTGCCTGAGACATATAAGCATTTTTTGGAAACTTTACAAATTACAAATAAATTGGATAAAATTTCTTTTGATGAACTAAGTGAATTACTTGCCACACATGAAAAAATGTTTGGTCAAACAAAGCAAGCAGGAGAAGATGTTTTGGTTGCAAGTACTAGCAAACAGTCTCCAGGTAATCATCAAAAAGGCCATGATCAGAAAGCTTTTCAAAATTCAAATAGAGGTCGTGGTCAGGGTTTTGGAAGAGGAAGAGGCCGCGGAAGAGGAAGAGGAAGAAATCAAGGAAGAGGTTCTAAAGAATTTGAAAGCACACAGTCACAGTTTTCTGGAAGAGGAAGAGGTTCAGGAAACAAACAGGTCTCTAGAAGAGGAAGAGCTAATAAACAGGTCACTTGTTTTCGTTGTAATAGAGTTGGACATTATGCTTCAGACTGTAGAGTTTCATTTGAAAAAATTCTCAAAGAAAGAGAATCTAAAGAATCTTCATCAGCGGCACATTATGCTCATGCAGACGATAGTGAAAATTGTGAATATGTCTTTACAGCACTTGGACAATCAGAATCAATGGATTTTGTTCAAGTTCATCAGTTGGAATCAGTGAATTTTGTTCAGTCTTCTTCTTGTTTCAAAAATGATTTTGAAGATGCTTGGATTATGGATACAGGGGCTACTCAGCATATGACATATAGGAAAGATTTCTTTTGGAGTTATGAAGATTGTCATTTAAATTCAATTTTTCTTGCAGATGATTCTATTCATTTACCACAAGGAAAAGGAACAGTTAAGGTTGATTTGCCTGGAATTGGAGAAAGATTGATTTCTAATGTTTGGTATGTGCCTACATTTAAGAAAAATTTGTTGTCTTTAGTTGTCATTCACCAATTAGGACATCAAGTTGTAATGGAAGGTGGTATCCTTTTTGTTAATTCAACAAAGGATGCATACAAAACAGTTATGACAGGTTATGAAGACGGAAAGCTTCTTAGGATGAAGGGAACAGTCATTCCTAGATCAAAGGAACATTTGAAGGAATTTGCAGGTTTAGTTGAAACTGATGTTTCACCTATCCGATTGTGGCACATTCGTTTTGGGCACTTGAATGTTGATAGTCTTGTACATCTTCAAAAACAAGGAATGGTAAAGGGGTTGCCTACTTTTCGGAAGGAAAATGCAAAGTGTGAAGCTTGCATTTATGGCAAACAGAGAAGGATAGCTTTTTCAAAAAGCACTTGGAGAGCAACAAGGAGATTACAGCTTATTCATAGTGATGTTTGTGGTCCTTTGGAAACTTCACTTGGTGGTTGTAAATATTTTTTGTTGTTTATTGATGATTTTAGCAGAATGGTTTGGGTGTATTTTTTGAAGGAAAAATCAGAAGTGTTTGAAAAGTTTCAGTCATTTCAAAATTTGGTTGAAACAGCAACAAAGGAAAAGATTGCTACTTTGAGAACTGATAATGGTGGTGAGTTTACATCAAATAATTTTTTGACTTATTGTCAGAAAAAAGGGATTAAAATACAGTTGACCAATTTTTATACTCCACAGCAAAATGGAGTATCAGAAAGGATGAATCAGACTTTATTGGGCATGGCTAGAGCAATGTTATTCTTCAAAGGGTTGAAATCATGTTATTGGGCAGAAGCAGTTCATACAACAGTTTATTTGGGGAATAGATCTCCTTCATCATCACTTGATGGAATAACTCCTTTTGAGGCTTGGTATGGATTCAAACCTATGGTCAAACATTTGAGAGTTTTTGGTTCAGTTTGTTATGCACTTGTCCCAAAAGAAAAACGAAAGAAGTTAGAGTCTAGAAGTGTTAAGTGCATGTTGATTGGTTATTCTCATGAGAAAAAGGGGTATAGGCTTCTGTCAGATGGAAAGTTTATTGTCAGCAGGGATGTGATTTTTGATGAAACTGAAAGTTTAAGTGTAGAAGAGGTTGAAAAACAACTTAGTCACTTAGAGGAAAAAGTCACTAAGGAACAATTAAGGATGCAACACTTAAATAAGACAAGGAATGAACAATGGTTTGATCTCACTTCAGAAGTACAGGATGATGAACAGGTTGAAGATACTTTGAATTCTTCACAAGTTAACTTGGATGATTCAAATCAAGTTAACATTGAAAAGAAGAAACCAAAATGGGCAACTAAGTTACTTCAGGATGTTAAGTCTGATGAAAAAGGCAAAACAGGTACAAGGAGTTCTAATACGGGTTCAGAAAATTTTGCTCTTTCAGTTGTTGAACCAACTTCTTTTAATGAAACAGTTGAGTATGATGAATGGAAAATGGCCATGCAAAGTGAGTATGATGCAGTAATGAAGAATCAGACTTGGAAAATAGTTGATTGCCCACATGATGTTAAACCCATTGGTTGTAAGTGGGTTTACAGAATTAAGTACAAAGCAAATGGAGATATTGATAAATATAAGGCAAGATTGGTGGCAAAGGGTTTTGCTCAGAAAGAAGGGATTGATTATGAAGAAACTTTTGCTCCAACAGCGAAATGGAATACTATCAGGATTGTGCTAGCTTTAGCTGCACAAAATGGATGGAAAGTGCATCAAATGGATGTAAAAAGTGTATTTTTAAACGGTGATCTACAAGAGGATGTTTATATGACTCAACCTCCTGGTTTTGAGGTTCCAGGGAAAGAAAATCAAGTTTGTAAACTAGTTAAGGCATTGTATGGATTGAAATAGGCTCCCAGAGCTTGGTATGCAAAAATGGATGCCTACCTACAGAAAGTTGGTTTTCTTCGTAGTGAGTCAGATGATACTTTGTATGTTCGAATCCAGGAAAACAACTTAGTCATTTTGATTATGTATGTTGATGATTTGCTCATAACAGGTAACAATAATGATCATATATTTCAGGTTAAAAAAGAACTTCAAATAGGTTTTGAAATGACAGACTTGGGTTTACTTCATTACTATCTTGGAGTTGAAGTAAAGCAGCAGGAAGGAAGTATATTTATTTCTCAAGCTAAGTACATATCTGGATTATTGAAGAAGTTTGGAATGGAGGAATGTAAACCAGCGATTACTCCCATGGAACAAAATTTAAAACTTTCTAAGTTTGAAGCGGGGGAACTTGTAAATTGTACTGGATATAGACAGTTAATTGGATGTTTGATTTACTTGATGAATACTCGTCCTGATCTATCTTATGCAGTTAGCATACTTTCTAGATATATGCAGGAACCTAGAGAAAGTCATTGGAATGCAGCAAAAAGGGTGTTAAGGTATCTTCAAGGAACAAAGGATTTTGGACTTGAGTTTAAAAGAAACAAAAATTTCAAGCTTGTTGGCTATTCAGATGCGGATTTTGCTAGAGATGTTGATGACAGGGCATCTACTTTAGGTTACTTAATGAATATGGGATCAGCTGCAGTGGCATGGAGTTGTAAAAAGCAGGATACAATTGCAAATTCTACAGCAGAAGCAGAATATATTTCAACTTGGGAAGCTGCTTGTGAGATAGTTTGGTTAAGAAGGATTTTGCAAGACCTCAAAGTTGATCAGAAAGAAGCAACTTCATTATTTATTGATAATCAGTCAGCAATCAAGTTAGCCAAAAATCCTGTTTTTCATTCAAAAACTAAGCATGTGGATACTAAGTATCATTACATTCGGGCTCTCGTCGTCAAACAAATCATCAAGCCAAAGTATTGTCCATCAGAAGATCAAACTGCAGATATTTTTACAAAGTCTCTTGGAAGGGTCAAATTTGATAAGTTTAGAAATGAACTTGGTATTTGTTCAAAAGAATTTTTGGATCAAAGGGGGGATTGTTAGGAATTATGATCCAAAAATGTAATAAATAGAAGTTTAGTTTAATAAATGTAAAAGGGCATCTACACACTCACGTGATTATGTGAGGTGTCCCTTAGTTAGTTTTGGTAACGGTAAATTAGTTGTTACTCTTTGGATATTTAAATCCATCGAGTTTTCCATGTGAGGTAATCTTTTGGGATTTAGCCCTCACATCTCTGTGATGTAATTATTTTCCTTCTTCATTAATAAAGTTATGTGTCTGAGGACACTTTGTCACTAACAAAGTAAAGACATGGGTTCCTAACATCCCCTCCCCCTTAAAAAAAAATTTGTCCTCAAAGCTTTAGATGTGGAAATTGTTGTTGAATCTGAAGGAGTGGTTCCCATGTAGCATCCTCTGGTTGCATGTTGTGCCACTGAATTAAGACCTCTGTGATAGAGCAAGAGCGAAGCTGACGAGTGCGCTGATTGAGGATGGCCTCCAGCTCGAAAAGGATGGATCCTTCATTATCCAGTTCGGGTAAAATCGTTTGTCCACTAATGTTGGTGCCAAGAACTTTCTTCAGACAAGAGACATGAAAGACTGGATGAATGCGGGAAGAAGGAGGAAGTTCCAATTTATAAGCAACGGACCCAATCTTCTGAAGAATCCGATATGGCCCATAGAACTTTGGAGCGAGCTTATGATGCCCTTTCAGTTTCACGGAGGATTGCTTGTACGGCTGGAGACGAAGAAAAACCATATCGCCTACTTGAAAAGTGCACTCAGAACGGTGTTGATTAGCTTGTTCCTTCATGCGATTTCTTTCCACGTGAAGATTGTCCCATAAAATGCGAAGAATCTGATCGTAGTTTCGAAGGACCATGTCAACTTCCTGAACTGGTGAACTGTTGGGGGTGTATGGAAGAAGAACTGGAGGTGCCTGACCATAGATTGCTTCATATGGGGTCATTTTAGAGGCAGTGTGGTAAGAGGTATTGTACCACCATTTAGTGAGAGGGAGCCACTTTGCCCACTAATGTTGTTGTTCAGAGGTGAAGCAACGAAGATAAGTTTCCAAGCATTTATTGATAATTTCAGTCTGACCATCTGTTTGTGGGTGATACCCTGAACTCATCTTCAGTTTGGTGCCAGTGTGACGAAATAGTTCTGTCCAAAAATGACTGGTGAAAGTCGCATCACGATCCAAGACAATGGAAGAAGGGATGCCATGAAGACGAAAGATCTGGTCCAGGAAAATTTGAGCGACTGAGGAGGCTGTATAGGGATGGTTGAGAGCACAAAAATGACAATATTTGGAGAGGCAATCAACCACAATGAGAATCCCTGTCTTCCCGCCAGATTTAGGGATCCTTTCAATGAAATCCATAGAAACATCTGTCCAAATCCGTGTAGGTATGGGCAAGGGTTCGAGCAATCCTAGAAGGAGTGTTGTTTCACCCTTATTGCGCTGGAAGGTATCACATTCGGCCACCATCTGTTGAATTGTCCTTTTCATGTCTTTCCAAAAGAAGTTACACCGTGCCCGTTCATACGTTTTGAGGAACTCAGAGTGCCCTGCCGATGGAGAAGCATGGAGTTCATAGAAGACAACCTGTTGAAAATCTGTGCTCTGGGGAAGCACCAGACAACCCTTGTATTTCAGAGAAGCACCATCCCAAGAGTAATGTGGTATAGCAGAAGGGTTTTTGGTCAAGCGTTGGGTGATTTGAGATAAGGAAGAGTCATTGACATAACCCTGTTGAACAGATTGCAACCAATTTGGAATAGGCATATAAATAGATGAAAGAGAACCTTGGGCATCAAATGTGCGAGAAAGAGCATCTGCCACAATATTTTTTTTACACTTCTTGTAAGTGATCTCATAGTCATAACCCATGAGTTTGCTAACCCATCTCTGTTGTGCTGGGGAGGAGACACGCTGTTCCAAGATATATTTCAGACTCTGGTGATCAGTCTTGATGCATAAATGATTCCCTAATAGGTATGATCGCCACTTCTGTACTGCATGCAAAACAGCCATCATTTCCTTCTCATAGGTAGAGGCAGCTAAATTCTTACCTGAAAGGGATTTTCTGGTGAACGCAATGGGGTGTTCATCTTGTAGGATAATAGCACCAAGTCCATTGCCGCAAGCAGCACTCTCAATAGTGAAGGGCTTGGAAAAATCGGGCATAGCTAGAACAGGTGTAGTACACATAGCTTGTTTTAGTTTGTCAAATGCACACTGAGAAACATGTATCCATGTAAAAGAATCCTTTTTCAATAGAGTAGTTAAAGAAGCTGCAATCTTCCCATAATCCTTGACAAACTTGTGGTAGTAGCCAGTCAACCCCAAAAAACCACGAAGGCTATTGAGTGTCTGAGGATGCGGCCAATTGTTCATGGCATCGATTTTGGCAGGATCCATGCGAACCCCTTGTGCTGAGATAATGTGCCCGAGATACTCAACTTCCTTCTGTCCAAAAACACATTTAGACTGCTTGGCATGGAGATGATGGTCAGAGAAAAGTTGCATGACAAGATCCAGATGCTGGAGATGTTCATCCCATGTTTTACTGTAGATGAGGATATCATCAAAGAATACAAGAATGAATTTCTGCAAGTAGGGATGAAATATTTTATTCATTAAGGCCTGGAATGTGGAAGGAGCATTAGTGAGGCCAAAGGGCATGACTAAAAACTCATAATTTCCATCATGTGTGCGGAAAGCTATTTTAGGGATATCATCCTCATGAACCTGAATTTGATGATACCCAGAACGAAGATCCAACTTGGAGAAAAAGTGAGCCCCATGAAGCTCATCAAGAAGCTCATCAACAACAGGATTTGGAAACTTATCCTTGATGGTGAGGTGATTAAGTGATTGAACGTCAATGCAGAGGCACCATGACCCATATTTTTTGTGGACAAGAAGAACTGGAGAAGAAAAGGAACTAGTGCTTGGGAGAATAATACCTTGCTTCAATAAGTCCCGAACGAGCATTTCAATCTCCGTTTTTTGGTGAAATGGGTAGCAATAGGGCCTGATGTTGGGAGGAATGCTGCCAAGAAGGAGCTGAATATGATGGTCTTCTGTCCTGGAAGGTGGCAATCCCACTGGTTCAGCAAATACACCTGTATATCGATCCAGAATTTGTTATAGATCCAAAGGAGTAGTGGAGACCGCTCATGGTTGCATCTGAATGGAATGGATCTAAGCGATGACACCATGTGAATTTTGCTTGAGGAGTTTTTCCATGCGATGTGAACTGATGATGCTGAGAGAACTTGGTTGTAATCCTGTCAATGTGTGTTTTTGTCCATTGAGGGAAAACTGCATCCAAAGTTCAGCAAAATCCCATAAGATAGGGCCAAGTGTGCATAGCCATTGAGTGCCCAAAACCACATCACATCCGCCTAAGGTCAAGGAAAACATGTCAGAGTGAAAGGTATAATCTCCCATAGAGATACACACATTTTGACACTTCCCTTTGCAAGGTAAGGTGCCCCCATTGGCAACCACGACTTCAAAGTTGGAGCAAGGATGGATAAAACAATCAGCTTGTTTGGCGATCCAAGGGTTAATGAAATTATGAGTGCTACCAGAATCAATGAATATTGTAAGAGGAAGCTTCTTGAAGTAACCCCTGACCTGCATTGTTTGGGGGGTGGTGATTCCAGCTAAAGCATGGAGAGATATCTCTGGCTAGTCATCCTGAGACGGAGGGTCAATAGGCGGTTCTTGAATGTCAACCGGAGCATCCATTGTTTCTGGATCTTTGTCACCAATTTCAGAGGCAAGCAGAGAATCCACATCCAAGAGATAGAGCTTTTGATGAACACATCTATGTCCCCGAGTGAATTTCTCATCACAATTATAGCAAAGCCCCTTTTCTCTGCGTGCTTGCATCTTTGTTTCAGACAAACGCTTGATAGGAGTTGGTCGAGGAGCCTGCGATATAGGTGGTCGTTGAGAACCCATATTTCAGAAGGGAACAAAAGTGGGCTTGGAGCATTGTTGGGCTGCAATCTTGTCTTCTTCCAACTTAGCCAACCCTAGGGATTCCATCATTGTGTTGGGACAGAACATTTTGACCTCAGAGCGGATGGCATCCTTTAGACCACTGATAAAACAACTCAGATAAAAGTTATCAGACAATCCTTCAGTGTGGTTGGCTAGTTTCTCAAATTCGTTTTTATACTCTCTCATAGTGCTAATTTGGTGAAGTTTAGTGAGGGCTCCTGTGAAGTCATCAAAAGCACTAGGACCAAATCATTGCAAAAGGAGCTGGCAAAAGTCTGGCCATTTTGGCACTTCATGAACCTTGATGTACCAATGGTACCATTGAAGAGCTTCCTGTTCCAAATGAAAGGATGCAAGCGGAACTTTGTTGACATCAAAAGTATTATGCAGACTGAAATACTATTCTGCACGATAGATCCATCCAGTTGGATCAGTACCATTGAAGCGAGGAAAATCAAGCTTCGGAACACGGAAATTGCTGGAAGAAGAGAACCCATTGTCTAATGAAGACTCGGACTGTCGTTTGTTGTTCATAGCTGAATGTTCAAGATGGAGGCTAAGAAATTTTTCATCCAGATCCTGGAGTTTGGATTGGATGGTTGCAAGTGCGTCTTCCATGGTTTTTGCTCCTACACGGGTGACAACCATAACCAGGAGTTTTTTTTTTGGTTGACTGGGTAGGAAAACAAAAACAAAAACTGCTTTAGTAAAGGAAAATCAGGACTTGGGAAAAAATCTGAAAGGTAATTGGGGTTTGACTAGGTTTTGGACACTGTCGAATAGACAGGGAAGCAAAAATGAGGATTTCAGAAACGGGGTAAAAGAATGGGAAAATTTGGCAGAGGGGGACAAAGAAGCATAATTCAGAAAGGAACTCTGTGGTAAAATTTAAAGGTGATTGGGTGAAATCTGAGGAAGTTATGGTAAACCCTAAAAATAGACAAATGTGGGATTTCAGGCTTGGGAAGGGGAATTGGGGATAGGGTCCTCAGGAATGAAATATGCAGAATGGGATGACAGGGGTTCCCCAAAAATTTCAAGGGAAACAGAGTGAAAACAAGGGAGATATGGAGAAAAAACTGAATTTTATACTGGAGCGGCTACGGCTCGGAAGGGATCTGGAACAGATAAATCTGCAATGACCCAGAAGTGAGCGAGTATAGAGGGATCTAAAATGACGCTGAATGGATTGAAAATGGCTGGATCTGGAACGGCTTTCAGAATGGATCTGAATGGCTGGATTTAAAACGGCGCAGCAGTGATCGACAACAGTTCAACTGAAAATAGATATGGACCCCAGGTATGTGCGGCTTCCTAACAGTTCAGGGGTTTCACTCGGCCACCAATGCTATTTGATGGCTTGCGTATTGGGGCAGTACCCCTCACTCCACGGCTCAGGTAAAACTGATAACTGCTTTGCCACAAATGACAGCTCTTGGTTTACCTCATGGGTGGGAAGTAGTCAATCAGGTAGGGGTCGTTGCCCTTTTCGCTAGTAGGTCCTGTCAATGGGCTAGCTACTTCGGGGTTCCTGTGTTACTCCTCACAATGAGTTTTAGGGCTTATGCCCAAGTACTTCCCACAGTTAAGCGGATAGGGATTATTCCCAAATCGGAACCTGCAACAGATGCGAAAAAAATTTGGCAGAAATTTCACCCAGCGAGCCCAAGAAAGTGCTCTTATACTAGATGTGAAGCACCTGCAACAATTAATTAATAAGAATATGCGAAATAGCAGAAATGACAGAACTCATAATCACTTTTATATTGATCACAGGCCACTTCGAGGGGGAAACCTCCTATGAGCAAGCTCAATACAAATAACTTCACGGTGCCTTCATAGGTCTCAACACACACTTATATACTAAGTCTAGGCACCAATACTATGGGTCAAAACCATGGGCCACTACAAACTATGGATCAACAATACTACGGGCGACTTACAAAGCATATGCACCAACAAAAATAACACAAACTATTGATAAACAAATACTACAAGATGACTTACAAAGCATATGCGTCCAACAACAATATACTAACAAAGTAAAGACATGGGTTCCTAACAGTATGCTCCAATGACGCACACCCACCAAAATCATGTACCCTCATCTCCCCCATAGTGTTATTGGAAAGCACCCTCAGCTGATGCACCTCCTACATATTATAACCAGCAGGCCAATCAGACTCCAGTTCACCCACAAGCCCAATCAGCTTATTACCCTCAATAGGCAACACCTCCTGCCCCAACACTTCTAATAGTTCAAGGTTACCAACAACCACATCAAACAATGGGTCCAACTCCTAACCCCCCTACTTACTATCCACAGCAACCTGCTTTCCCTAAAGAATCGCCTACTGCCCAAGGGAAAGTATACGCGCAACAAAACCAACCTCAAAACCAGAACAACTAGCGTAATCAAGGAGGTCAACAAAATCGTAGAAGAGGACGCAACCACGAAAATAACCAACAACAAAACCAAGGAGGATAGCCACTTAATCCTCCCAATAACAATAACGCTGCTCCTGCCAATCAAAACCCTGATCGTCCACCGAAACAGGGAAAAAACCCCAACTTAAGAACAAATTACCCATGTTCCTTTTGTTCGGTATACGACCACTACATAAATAATTGCCCCCATTTGGAGAAATAACGTCAACTTTGGCCGATGATGCCCAACGACAAGGACACACTACATAACCAGGACCACCTCCTCAACCGCAACCCACAATATTGCAGAATCCTCTACCCAACCAAGGAGTAGTAAACACCCGTCCAATGGATCCCCACAAGGATCCATTGCACCACAGCAGGAAATTACCTATGCTGCAACCGATTACCAG
Organism: Larix kaempferi; assembly: GCA_027924585.1. Taxonomy (NCBI): domain Eukaryota; kingdom Viridiplantae; phylum Streptophyta; class Pinopsida; order Pinales; family Pinaceae; genus Larix; species Larix kaempferi. The sequence goes on along the minus strand of BSBM01000485.1, from coordinate 10,708,311 downwards.
CATACGGAGTTGAGCACTCACCATTTGCTAATGATGTCATCAAATGATATCAACCTTCAAACTCGCTGAAACCAATATGGCTCATCCGTTGAAACCAGGCCTACTGATCCGTCCTCAAGCACCCTCCCAACTGATTAGACATTATGTATACCTAATATGCCAATGGATGGAGGTCCAAAAGTCCCTTGTGGCCCCCTAAGATGAATCAAAAACAACCCTAATGCTTGTGCAGCTTCAAATTATAACATTGTGGAAGACTTAGCCCAATCCCCCACTACTATGTCCGCTCTAGAAGTCCTAAAAACCTGTCCTGCAAAGAGGAAATTATCGTTGTCCTCCATTGGTTCCATAGACCCTAACGAGTCCCATATGATGGCATTTGACTTAGACCAAGCCGAACCATGTTTGCATTCGTCACTTGCTTTTCAGGTTTCTGTATCCGTTCGAAACCTTGTCGTTCATCGACGCATCATCGATGAAGGTGCCTCCACCTATGTTATGTCAAATTTTATCTAGTAGAAACTTGGATCCCCCACACTTTAGCCATCAACTACCGCATTGCGATCTTACGATGGTTGTTCATCCCAACCATAGGGCCTATTAGTTAAGGTACCCATACAGCTTGGGGGAAAATTGGTTCTCATAAACATAGAGGTCATCAACGCTCAGCTTGATTACAACCTCCTATTAGGATGGAGTTACATGTATAAAATGAAGGCTGTCGCTTCATCCGTTTTCCACCTCATGATGTTTCCCCACGAAGGACGCATAGTCAAAATCGACCAGATAACATACTATGATCCTAATGCCCCCGCAACACCTGAAAATGTTCTACCTACGATCGAGCAACCCATTCAGAGAGAATGCAAATTGTTCGTATCCTCAGTCGGACCCGGGATATATTCGGATCTCCCATGACCTCCACGTTCCCATTTGTCCCACCCCCACTGCAAATAACTGAAATATATGATATTTGCACCCTTTCACATAATGCACAGCCACATACTCAATAACCACCATTACTGCCACAACCACCCACGGTGCATAGTCACATCGGAGCAACACAGATTCATACTATCCCATTTTTATTTCCCCCTTTAGGCGCCATCAACACACCAGTCATGGCTACACTTAATCTCCTAGGATTAACATTAGGACTACCTGTGTGGTACCTACTTGCCCCAACCTCTCCCCCGACACCAAATGTCATTTTACAGCTAGTACAACCCATCAATACCTCTAACCGTCCACCCCCTGGTGTAACGAACATCCAAAAACGACCACCTCCAAGTGGGACCACTGCATCAACATCTAGTAATCTTCCCCCTCAACTCCTCTACAATGCGGACATATGCCCGCAAACATACATGACCGGGACCACAACTCGCACCGCCCCACCGACTCCCAAGTTGGTCAAGAATCCCCCAACAATCTGTGTTCCCCTTAAGTGCTCTTTGTGTGACGATATAGGCCACACTACTCATCAATGTCCACAATTACTAGCACTTCAAGAGCATATGTAAATGTTGGATGATGACACTAACATTCCAATTGTCAAATGCAAGCTACCCCCTTAGCCTCATGATAAATCATTGCATACCAACCACCCTTGTGCGATATGCGACATCTAGGCCATTATTCACATCATTGCCCCGATCTCTCACATTATAGAGCATCTCTATAGGAATTGAATAATGTCGACCTTGAGATATCCCCCCGCTCATTGAATAAATATACCCCCAGAATCTTCCCCTTCAGAAGAAATCAATACCATTTATATGATTTCAACTACCTACAAGCCTGAACCAACTGATTTGATGACACACTACTTCCGTAGCGACGAGGAAATTCTAGAAACACTTACTGCACTAGACTACTCCTGGGATGATATGCACCATCGGTCATACTTTATCCCTGAGGCATCTACCTCTACCACGGCAAAACAACTGTCCATCGAATCAAAATATTTTTTACCAACCAAGGTCGATTGGTTCAAAGATCAAATCCCAGCACCAGATGCCTTTGAAGAAGGTAATATAGCCAACATTTTGCCTATCATAAAAATTGACATCTCCACCATACCTGGAAAACCTGAATTTATCTCCTTAGGCGCATCATGCACTGAAGAAGAAATCCAAGCCTATAAGAATCTCTTCCAAGAGTTTCGTGATATCTTTTCCTGGTCTTACACCGAGATGCCTGGTCTTGATCCTACCATTGTAGAACATCACATAGACACTTGGCCTAACATACCCCCTATCCACTAGAAACAACGCCCCATTTACCCATCTAAGATTCCAGCCGTAAAGGCCAAAATTGAGAAGCTTCGAGCAGTAGGTTTCATATACCCTATTGCTTATACTACCTGGGTTTCCAACCCAGTTCTAGTCAATAAGAAATTGGGAACCATTCGTGTCTGTACTGATTTTTGCCTCCTCAATCTAGCTTGTCCCAAAGACAACTTCCCAACACCATTTATTGACCAACTAATCGATTCATGTGAGAGACATGAGGTACTATCTTTCATGGACGGTTTCTCTAGGTATAATCAAATCCAAATCCACAAGGAAGATCGATACAAGACCGCCTTCACTACCCCATGGGGCACCTTCGCCTATCGTGTCATGCCTTTCGGTCTCAAGAACACTGGAGCCACATTCTAGCGAGCCATGACTTATTGTTTTCATGACCTGATTAACATCATATTGGTTTATCTAGATGACCTCACGACTCGATCTAAGAAACGATCTGACCATCTAGACGACCTTCGACAAGTTTTCTTGCATTGTCGCAAATACAAATCCGCTTGAACCCACTCAAGTGTGTTTTTTGTGTTCCAGCAGGCCGTCTATTGGGTTTCATCATTTCAGAAAAAGGGATCACCGTAGACCCATTAAAATTCCAAACCATCGTGGACCTACCATCACCTCGCACACTAAGACAACTACAAAGCCTTCAGCGGAGGTCCAACTTCCTCCACCACTTTGTCCCCAATTATGCCATGACAGTTCATGGTTTCCTTCGTTTACTATGCCTTTACACCCATTTTGTATGGGACGAACAAGCGAAAGGAGATTTCACAAACCTAAAGAAAGCACTCACTAATGCCCCCTTGATTTCTCCTCCAGATTTCACAAGAGACTTCATCCTTTACGTTTCGACATCCGATTATGCCGTTTCTGGAGTACTCGTCCAAGAAGACTCTGTTCGTTAAGAGCATGTCATTTACTATGTAAGCCAAACCTTATCAGGCCCACCACTGCACTACCCACATGAAGAGAAAATGGCCCTCATTGTCATCTTTTCCGTAAAGAAATTGCACCATTACATTCTCCTCAGCCATACCACAGTTGTTGCAAATTCCAACCCAATGGTCTATCTCTTGACACGTCGCCTTTTGCAAGCCCGCGTAGCTAAATGAGTGATTATCCTACAAGAATATGACCTGACTTTTAAAACCCCAAAGAGCACCAAAGCCCTAGCACTCTCTCAACTCATTACAAACCTACCATCCTCATCGTCATCATTAGCTATCCATACTGATCTAGTTGATGACCATTTATTCATCATCCCATATGACGACCCTTGGTACGTCGACATTTTGGTTTACCTATGCACACAGAAGTTTTGACATAATATCGATCGTAATGGACACTGTCGCATTCGTCACCATGACCCCCTCTATCTACTCTTAGGCAATGTCCTCTATCGATGTGGTGTCGACACAATCCTATTGTCACATACCCCAATTTTATTAAAATAATGTAATTATTTTTAATATTCCTGAGAACATTATGTTAAATTAAATGCTAAGTAGGAAGGGATGACTCAGCAGAGTCTCCAGAAATGGAATGTAAAATCTGAATAATTATTATTAATAAATAAATTATGGAGACAACAGCATGGGAGAGCTGTTAAAAGAGGTTACTGGTCTAACTGGTGGATGGAATTAGGTGGAAGGACAAAAGACAAGTGGCAGCATCCTCAAACACTTCCTGAGTTGCAGGTGGCAACTTCCCTATATTTTGGGGTCATGATTCCCCAAGAAAGTGGAATCTGAGCAGGTGGCTCATTAATGACAGTTAGCCCAACTAAGACCTAGGCAATCTTTTAAATACTACTCAATGAACTGAGCTGGGGGTTCAGCAATTGTTCTAGAGGGAGAATACATTCAGGTGAATGCTATTCAGGAGTCCCATTGAGGAAGTGGGAAAACAGTAAGGAAGTGTTTTTGAAGCAGGAAGTTGCAGTAACTTGGTTCCAGTATAGCTAATTTGGGCTGAGGGAATTATTGGCCGTACCTAGATTCCAGCCAGTTAGACCAGAGCAAGCTCGGGGGTCCTGAGAAGTGCTGTCTGGGCACTCTCCAGGAATTGGTAGGGAGGAACAGCCTCCCATTGCTGTTATTGTCTACCATAGCTACAGGTTCTGCCACTCTTCCTGTTGTTGATTTAATTTATTTTCATATGAGATAGACTAGTACAACTATGTTTTTGATTGTATTCAACTTCAGTAAATCAGTCTCTGTACTCCCTTTTGTTATAAATTTCAGAAACGCAAATGTTATAGAGATTTCCTATTTTTATTTAAATAGAGTATTTATCTTATACAGAACCTAATTGTTACTGTTATAGTTAATAATTACCATGTTTAGGCATATTCTAGAATTCCTGTTAATGGTTCAATAATAGACAGAAATATTAAACAATAGATATTCCAGTAATATACCTGCATATATATATGTATAGCATATTTCAGTCAACTTTAGTTTTAGGTCATTCTTATATTGAGTTAACAGATAAACAAAACTCATTTTAAATATATTGTTTATACTCAGAACATGTTTGACAGCTATCGATTATCTAAAGAGGTGACTGTAACAATATTTCATTGTTACAAGCTTCCACATAATCTTAATCATCTACACAGTAGTCAAACACAAACACTTAGCAACTGTATAGTATTATTCTCCTTCAACCTAGTAATTATAATACATTAGCCATGCTTATTATAATAGAATTAACAAAGTTGTTTTAAACAAAAACAAACATATTACACAACAGAGAAACTGTCGATGAACGCAACCATCTTTGACTGTTACAAACCATCTTAAGTTTACACAGTAATCATATTTATTCAGTACAAATGTTCTTCCTTAGGTAGTCCACAAACCCTACACGGCCGTAGCCTTATATTATTCCTTCGACAGACTGAAAAACAATTGAAAAGAATGCTTTTTATGACAGACAGAACCTACAGCATCTTAACACATAGTTCTATGTATATATTATTCTATTCATAGTTTTATTTAATAATTATATAGATTCAAAATAAATTGTTACAACTCGTACCCAGTCACCACCGAGTTAACAATATCATACTTATGCATTGAACACAAAACAAAACCCCCATTTCGCCAGAATAACCCTATGCTATTAACTATTACAGACATAGTGGATAAACTTCCACAATCTTTTATTTAATACTCCAAAACGAAGAAAAACGCAGAGAGACAATCATAGGGTTTCATTTATAACAGAGTTAACATCCATTGCAGGTACCGAAGAATTCATCTATCCTTACAGTTCAAATACTTTTGAATATTTTAACGAAACCCAAAAATGAACACGGCCATGATAGGCCCAGTAATATATTAAGTATAAATTTTATGCAGCGAGGATGGAACCCTACGCTTAGCAATTACAAAGTACAATAACAGAAACCCTGGCCTCATACAGTCTGAGCCGTGAAGGGCTCTCCAATAAACATAACAAGGTTTCAACCCTTTCATTCAAACAAAATAACTTATACAGATGATTGCAACCATGAACATCAAGTCGTCAAACGACCTCACTACACAGGAGTTTTCCTCCATGACACAACCCTAACCACAAAACCAGCAAAGGAAGAGACAGCCGTGGATAACCAGGCTTACCCGGATGAGCCAGCGTTGGAGAAAGAACCCTGTACACCTTCAGAGCCGCGTGACCTGCACATTCAATGCTGAAAGATGTTAATACACTGTTTATGCCGAGAGTTTTAAATAATTGTATATCTACACTGCTTGCAAAACAGAAATTGCGAAAATAAGGTTATTTATTACCTGAGCAATGTAGCCGTGGATATTCTGGAAGCCACCGGTGGGAGCAGACACTGAAACCCCCATCACCCTCGTCGGTTGAAAGAGCAAGGAACACCCTCAAACTCTTCCAATGACGGCCACGACAGACAAACCTTGCAGACGGAGACCTCAAACTGGAACTGAATCAGTCGAGAAGCAAACCCAAAGCCCAATGGCATCAACTCTCTCATAACCTAAAGACATTACCGAGAACCCTATCTCATACCCACACCAGCACAGTGACGAACTGTAAATAGCTGGGACTTAAACTTATAAAGAACAACGAGACCACGAAGCAATAAAACTATAGCAGACGCTATCCCCAGAGCCGAGGACATACCCTATTGCCGAATGGAACCTCAAGGCCATAACCACCACACTCTGCACATTGTTACAGTGCCTTCATTACAAAACTCAGACAGGGAGGGTTTCATCCTTAGGACCCGAGCCCGAAGGCAACTACAATAACCTGTAGGGTTTCAATAGCAGCTTATATATCGCCCATCGTATGGAGGAGATGCAACCACGTAGCACTCAAATAAATCAACGTAGCATGGGTCGAGAACCTATAGTTCCATTACCAACCAAATAATTATACACCGATTCTTTTCCAAATCATGTCATATATAAGTCAAACGTATGAGATAACAAATGATATATAATCATTTGGCATATAGCCTTGCAATTGAATCGTCGAGAATCCCAAGCAATGGGAATGTATAATCACTACAATGATAGAAATAAGAGTTAGTCAACATCATATATGGATTATTCCATAACTTAATAGGGTGGATAATACTTTAACATAACTTAGTTATAAATCTTATCCATGGTAAGGGAAGAACATTAGGACTATGACAAAATCAAGTTAATGCACATTTACAATGAAACCAGGGCATAGGTTAATGTCTTTCGCATATCACTTTACACAAGATGTTGGTCAACTTCAACCCTAGGGTTTTCTCTATGGCCTAGTATGATAAATACAACCATAACACTATATAGAATATAAAGTTTGCCAATGTATGGAATATTATGATTATTGTACAATCATTATATATATAAATTAATACCAAGTCATAGATTAATGCCAGGTGCATATTACATTTCTATGTTCATATAAGTATCAAGGTAGTCAACCTTCAAATTAAAATGCCTCGTTATTTAATACTTGAATGTTACCAAGTCTTTAAGACAATAAATATATTGCCATTATATACTAGCATCAGAATTGCTATCAATACTATTGTTAACAGTAACAATATGAAAAATAAACCTCTATTATTAAGATGTTGAAATAGAGCTTCATCTACAGGTGTACATCGTAAAGATAGTTAAAATCAAGGCACCGTCAAGTAACATAAGTTAAACTCTAAGTGGACATTGGACTTCAACGCATAGGATCATATTGAAACAACGCTAGAGGCGTCACCTTCTCAACTCGCATTATCAATGCATGAACAAAACAGTAGTCACCGGTATTAAGTTGACAACAGGTCACATGATGCAAAGACACTGTTACAGCCAAAAATTCTGATATCACAAATGTTTCATTTTAGTTACAACAGTAACATAGCATAATAATCATAAAAACATAATTATAACTGAGACAATGTAAATCTTCGTAACACTTGACGATACTAGCTGAATAAGAAATATCATGACGATCATTAAGTTTTGAAGTATAGGGAGTATTGATGCTCACCAAGTTTAACATACAGTGATCCTTACTTCACTGACGCACCTGAGAAACAAAAGACGACGTATGCATTAGCTCGTAAGCTAAGTAAGCCAGTCAACTACGACTAGCTCTTCCCTTGCGGTTCAAAACAAAACAATCATTAATTACAATCACCGAAATCAAAGTTTTAATAAAACAGAGTCTTTAAACAGTTTATGTTAGTTGTTTAAATTAAAACAATATCAGAAATACTACCTAATTAACATTTATTGTTACGATTAAAAATTTTTAAATTTTTCAGAATTAACGGGTTTTGACATGTGGTATCAGAGCCAGGTTCAGACACTAGGCCTGGATGTGACTCCACTAAACTTCCGTAAACAGCGATCATAAAAGAAGATTTTGTTTTATTTATAAAATACTAACATATATTTCGGTTTAATGTACAGTACAGAAAAATTCTCTTTTCTGAATTTTTCAGACAGATATGGAAAAACTGGGAGAATATGCTGAGGAGGAATCTCCCAATGCTGGGACAAGACGGATGTCAAAAGAACTAGAGGCAGAAGAAGAAATTGCTCACACCACTGAGCTGATGCAGACTATAAGAGGATTAAAGACAGAAATGGAAACGGTTAAGAAGGATAATGAAAGAATTCTAAAGACTCAGGAACAGCTAAATCAGCTATTGATAGAAAAATTTCAAACTGACGGAAGGAGCAAACCAGCTGACTCAGAAGAAGTTAATCATCCAAGAGGGTCAAAAAGGACAAAACCAACTAAATCTGACAGCAGTTCCTCATCTGAAGAAAGAAAGGGACAACCCAGTTATCACACTAGCAGTGACAGCAGTGAAGCTGAGATGCACAACCGAAGGAAAAAGTACAGGCCTTATGAAGAGATTTCCGGGGAGTTTAAGAAGATAAAGCCCCCAACTTTCAATGGAGAAACTGAAACTGGAGAAGAGGCAGAATCTTGGTTATCCGGGATGAGAAAATATTTTCAGATCTATAACTACTCAAATCAGCTAAAGGCAAGAATGGCCATATACAACCTCTCGGGAAAGGCGGACATATGGTGGCAAGACCTGAAAAGGGTCAAAGGGATCAAAGAAAGAGAAGTTAATTGGAGTACCTTTAAAAGGTATTTCAAGAAGAAATTCCTGTCCGAGCAGTATTATGAAGAAAGAGCTAAAGAATTTTATGAACTAAAACTCGGATCTATGACGATGAAGGACTTAAACAGTAAATTTTTAAGTCTGTTGCGTTATGTACCATATTTTGTCGAAGAGAAACCAAAAATACAGCGGTTTCTTAGTTGCCTGCCTTATCATATCAAGGACAGAATTGAATATGACAACCCCAAAACACTGGAAGAAGCTATGCGCAAGGCAAACTTCTGTTACGAACAGAATAAAAAGAAAGAAGGGATAGCCAGTTGGAAAGCCAAAAAGAACAGCAATCTGATCGAGTACAAGAAAAAGGAATTTGTTCCCCATAAAAATTTCAAGAATGGCAAAAACGGGAACCACTTTAATAGTAAAAGTTTCCAAGGAAACAAAAATGGAGCTGTCAGCCATTCAAACAATTACAAAAACAGCAAAGAGACTCCTAATAACCATGGAAACTACATCAAAAATTTTGAGCGAAAAGAACCTGTCAAGTGCTGGGAATGTAATGGGCCACATTATGCTTCAGTCTGCCCAAACAGAAAGAAACAAGTCAGCAATATTCATACTGTTCAAGACGAAATGACAGTTGGAGATTTTGCAGGAACTATGCCCCGAATCAATGCAGCGTTGGAAAACCGCCAGGCTGACTACCAAACTTCCATGGTGGAAGTAGGAGGTATGATTAACAAAACCCCAGTTACTATATTAATAGATCCCGGTGCTAGTCTTAGTTATATTTCACCTCAGCTGGTAGAAAAATGTAATTTGACTGTTGAAAGGTTTGATAATTCTTGGTCTGTACAATTAGCTACTGGGGCTAAGAAGAAAGTAAACTGCTATGTAAAAGAATGCATCTTAAACATGACTGATTTTAGAACTACAGTTAAACTGAACGTTTTACCACTTGGCTCATATGACATACTTATCGGAATGGACTGGTTGGAACAACATAGGGTCGTTTTAAACTGTTTTGACAAAACTTTTAGGTGTATAAACAGTAGTGGACAGCCTGTAACTGTTAGGGGTATTCCTAGGAAAACAGTAGTGAGGCAAATTTCTGCATTACAACTTAAAAGAGCAGTCAGGAAAGGATGCAAGACCTATGCTGTAACTATTACAGACGAGACAGATAAATTTGAAAACAACCAGAAAACAGTAGAGAACATTCCTGTCGTCAATGAATTTATTGACGTTTTTCCTGAGGAAATTCCAGAATTGCCTCCCAAGAGAGAGCTTGACTTTACCATTGAGCTGGTACCAGGTGCTGTTCCCAGTTCAAAAGCCCCGTATCGTATGAATATCTTGGAGCTTAACGAGTTGAAAACTCAGTTGAAGGATTTAATAGATAAGAACTATATCCGACCCAGTGTATCCCCTTGGGGAGCACCAGTGATTTTCGTTAAAAAGAAGGACGGAACTATGCGACTTTGCATAGATTATCGTCAACTAAACAAGATGACGATCAAAAACAGGTATCCGTTACCTCGTATTGATGATCTGTTTGATCAACTACGTGGCGCTACGGTATTCTCTAAGATCGATCTAAGATCGGGTTATCATCAGGTAAGAATTAAAGAAGAAGACATTTTCAAAACAGCCTTTAGAACCAGGTATGGACATTACGAATTTGTCGTAATGCCATTTGGACTTACTAATGCCCCAGCGGTTTTCATGTGCTTAATGAACAACATAATGCACAAGTACTTAGATAAATTTGTGGTTGTATTTATCGACGACATTTTAGTCTATTCTAAGAGCGAGGAGGAGCACAAGGAACACTTACGTATCGTTTTACAAGAACTAAGAGAACAACAACTTTTTGCGAAATTTAGCAAATGTGACTTCTTCAAAGATGAAATCCAGTACTTAGGACATGTAGTTACTAAGGAAGGGATTTCAGTGGATCCCGAAAAGATTCGGGCGATTGAAGAATGGCCAGTACCTAAAGATGTGACGGACGTTAGATCTTTCATGGGAATTACCGGTTACTACCGGAGGTTTATTGAAGGCTTTTCAAAAATAGCCAACCCAATCACTTCTTTGCAGAAGAAAGGCAAGAAGTTTGATTGGAATGCGAAATGTGAAGAAAGTTTCAAGAAACTTAAGACTTTATTGACAACTGCACCTATTCTTAGAATAGCGGACCCAAATAAAGATTTCATAGTTTGTACCGACGCTTGTAATGATGGCTTAGGCGGAGTGCTGACTCAAGAAGGACATGTCATTGCTTACGAATCTAGGAAGCTGAAAATCCATGAAAAGAATTATGCCACTTATGACCTAGAATTAGCTGCTGTAATTCATGCTTTAAAGATGTGGCGACACCACCTAATAGGAAGAAAATTTACCTTACTAACAGATAATAAAGGTCTGAAATACCTTTTAGACCAGCCAAATCTAAATGCAAGACAAGCCAGGTGGCTGGCATTCCTAAGTGAATACGATTTTGAAATCCAACACATAAAAGGGAAGGAGAATAAGGTGGCTGATGCCTTGAGTAGGAATGCAAAACTGAATTTTATATCAGCTAGCAGCACTTACACCTCTGATTTAAATGAACAGCTGGCTGAAGGGATAAATTTAGACGAAAATTATCAACATTTACAAATTACAGCCCAAGAACAGCCCACAGAAAGTTTGCTAAAAGGGTATAGTTTAAATGAAAACGGATTTTTGCTGTTTAAAGACAGGCTGTATATCCCTAATGCACCTACAGTTAAGCTGTTAATTTTAGATGAAATACATAAAACCCCTTACTCCGGGCACCCTGGCTATCAAAAGACTATCACTATGTTGAGAAAAGAATATTTTTGGCCTAACATGAAATCTGAAACTGCTGAATATTTAGCGAAGTGTTTGGACTGCCAACAAGTAAAAACAGAACATCAACATCCAGCTGGATTGCTGCAACCTTTACCTATTCCTAGCTGGAAATGGGAAATAATTAGCCTGGATTTCATTACGGGTTTACCCAAAAACCAACATCAGAATGATTCAATTATGGTAGTGGTAGACAAATTAAGTAAATCAGCACATTTTATTCCTGTTAAAACCACATACAAGGCTGCAAACATAGCAGATATCTTTCTAAAACAGATTTTTCAGTTACACGGTATTCCAAAGGTTATTATATCAGACAGGGATCCTAAATTTACAGGAAATTTTTGGAGATCCTTGTTCAAAGGATTAAACACCACTTTAAATTTCAGCACCTCTTTCCATCCTCAGACTGACGGACAAACGGAAAGAGTTAATCAAATATTAGAAGATCTGTTAAGGATGTATGTTAAAGATCAACCAGGTAAGTGGGAGGATTATTTACACTTAGCTGAATTTGCATACAATAACAGCTATCAATCATCAGCTAAGTTTAGTCCTTTTGAGGTTTTGTATGGACGAAAATGCAACACTCCTATCTCTTGGAGTAATCCAGTAGATAGATTAGTGTTAGGACCTGATTTATTGAAAGAAATGGAACAGATTGTGAAACAAGTGCAGGAAACCTTGAAGATTGCCCAGGATCGGCAAAAGAGTCAAGCAGATTGGAAAAGAACTCCTAAAGAGTTCCAGGTAGGTGAACATGTGTTCATCAAGGTAAGACCAAAGAAAAGCTCCCTAAGATTAGGAAGTTGTGCAAAATTAGCACCACGTTACTGTGGTCCATTTGAAATTTTAGCCAGAATTGGTCAAGTTGCTTATCAGTTAGCATTACCGCCAAATTTAAAAGTACACAATGTTTTTCATATCTCTGTTTTGAAAAAGTATATTCATGATGCTACTCATGTTATTGATTGGAACATTGTACAGGTAGAACCAGAAGGGGAAGTTCTGGTAGAACCGGATTGTATCCTCGGGAGGAGGGAAATTACTCTACGGAACCGGATAATTGGACAAGTGAAGGTGCAATGGAAGCACCTTAGTCCTGAAGAATCTACCTGGGAGCTGGAAAGTAAGATGCGGGAAGCATATCCCCATCTATTCCAGCAGGTAGCTGAAGAAGAAGAATAAGTAACATCGAGGACGATGTTACATTTTAAGGGGGTGTGTATGTCACATACCCCAATTTTATTAAAATAATGTAATTATTTTTAATATTCCTGAGAACATTATGTTAAATTAAATGCTAAGTAGGAAGGGATGACTCAGCAGAGTCTCCAGAAATGGAATGTAAAATCTGAATAATTATTATTAATAAATAAATTATGGAGACAACAGCATGGGAGAGCTGTTAAAAGAGGTTACTGGTCTAACTGGTGGATGGAATTAGGTGGAAGGACAAAAGACAAGTGGCAGCATCCTCAAACACTTCCTGAGTTGCAGGTGGCAACTTCCCTATATTTTGGGGTCATGATTCCCCAAGAAAGTGGAATCTGAGCAGGTGGCTCATTAATGACAGTTAGCCCAACTAAGACCTAGGCAATCTTTTAAATACTACTCAATGAACTGAGCTGGGGGTTCAGCAATTGTTCTAGAGGGAGAATACATTCAGGTGAATGCTATTCAGGAGTCCCATTGAGGAAGTGGGAAAACAGTAAGGAAGTGTTTTTGAAGCAGGAAGTTGCAGTAACTTGGTTCCAGTATAGCTAATTTGGGCTGAGGGAATTATTGGCCGTACCTAGATTCCAGCCAGTTAGACCAGAGCAAGCTCGGGGGTCCTGAGAAGTGCTGTCTGGGCACTCTCCAGGAATTGGTAGGGAGGAACAGCCTCCCATTGCTGTTATTGTCTACCATAGCTACAGGTTCTGCCACTCTTCCTGTTGTTGATTTAATTTATTTTCATATGAGATAGACTAGTACAACTATGTTTTTGATTGTATTCAACTTCAGTAAATCAGTCTCTGTACTCCCTTTTGTTATAAATTTCAGAAACGCAAATGTTATAGAGATTTCCTATTTTTATTTAAATAGAGTATTTATCTTATACAGAACCTAATTGTTACTGTTATAGTTAATAATTACCATGTTTAGGCATATTCTAGAATTCCTGTTAATGGTTCAATAATAGACAGAAATATTAAACAATAGATATTCCAGTAATATACCTGCATATATATATGTATAGCATATTTCAGTCAACTTTAGTTTTAGGTCATTCTTATATTGAGTTAACAGATAAACAAAACTCATTTTAAATATATTGTTTATACTCAGAACATGTTTGACAGCTATCGATTATCTAAAGAGGTGACTGTAACAATATTTCATTGTTACAAGCTTCCACATAATCTTAATCATCTACACAGTAGTCAAACACAAACACTTAGCAACTGTATAGTATTATTCTCCTTCAACCTAGTAATTATAATACATTAGCCATGCTTATTATAATAGAATTAACAAAGTTGTTTTAAACAAAAACAAACATATTACACAACAGAGAAACTGTCGATGAACGCAACCATCTTTGACTGTTACAAACCATCTTAAGTTTACACAGTAATCATATTTATTCAGTACAAATGTTCTTCCTTAGGTAGTCCACAAACCCTACACGGCCGTAGCCTTATATTATTCCTTCGACAGACTGAAAAACAATTGAAAAGAATGCTTTTTATGACAGACAGAACCTACAGCATCTTAACACATAGTTCTATGTATATATTATTCTATTCATAGTTTTATTTAATAATTATATAGATTCAAAATAAATTGTTACAACTCGTACCCAGTCACCACCGAGTTAACAATATCATACTTATGCATTGAACACAAAACAAAACCCCCATTTCGCCAGAATAACCCTATGCTATTAACTATTACAGACATAGTGGATAAACTTCCACAATCTTTTATTTAATACTCCAAAACGAAGAAAAACGCAGAGAGACAATCATAGGGTTTCATTTATAACAGAGTTAACATCCATTGCAGGTACCGAAGAATTCATCTATCCTTACAGTTCAAATACTTTTGAATATTTTAACGAAACCCAAAAATGAACACGGCCATGATAGGCCCAGTAATATATTAAGTATAAATTTTATGCAGCGAGGATGGAACCCTACGCTTAGCAATTACAAAGTACAATAACAGAAACCCTGGCCTCATACAGTCTGAGCCGTGAAGGGCTCTCCAATAAACATAACAAGGTTTCAACCCTTTCATTCAAACAAAATAACTTATACAGATGATTGCAACCATGAACATCAAGTCGTCAAACGACCTCACTACACAGGAGTTTTCCTCCATGACACAACCCTAACCACAAAACCAGCAAAGGAAGAGACAGCCGTGGATAACCAGGCTTACCCAGATGAGCCAGCGTTGGAGAAAGAACCCTGTACACCTTCAGAGCCGCGTGACCTGCACATTCAATGCTGAAAGATGTTAATACACTGTTTATGCCGAGAGTTTTAAATAATTGTATATCTACACTGCTTGCAAAACAGAAATTGCGAAAATAAGGTTATTTATTACCTGAGCAATGTAGCCGTGGATATTCTGGAAGCCACCGGTGGGAGCAGACACTGAAACCCCCATCACCCTCGTCGGTTGAAAGAGCAAGGAACACCCTCAAACTCTTCCAATGACGGCCACGACAGACAAACCTTGCAGACGGAGACCTCAAACTGGAACTGAATCAGTCGAGAAGCAAACCCAAAGCCCAATGGCATCAACTTTCTCATAACCTAAAGACATTACCGAGAACCCTATCTCATACCCACACCAGCACAGTGACGAACTGTAAATAGCTGGGACTTAAACTTATAAAGAACAACGAGACCACGAAGCAATAAAACTATAGCAGACGCTATCCCCAGAGCCGAGGACATACCCTATTGCCGAATGGAACCTCAAGGCCATAACCACCACACTCTGCACATTGTTACAGTGCCTTCATTACAAAACTCAGACAGGGAGGGTTTCATCCTTAGGACCCGAGCCCGAAGGCAACTACAATAACCTGTAGGGTTTCAATAGCAGCTTATATATCGCCCATCGTATGGAGGAGATGCAACCACGTAGCACTCAAATAAATCAACGTAGCATGGGTCGAGAACCTATAGTTCCATTACCAACCAAATAATTATACACCGATTCTTTTCCAAATCATGTCATATATAAGTCAAACGTATGAGATAACAAATGATATATAATCATTTGGCATATAGCCTTGCAATTGAATCGTCGAGAATCCCAAGCAATGGGAATGTATAATCACTACAATGATAGAAATAAGAGTTAGTCAACATCATATATGGATTATTCCATAACTTAATAGGGTGGATAATACTTTAACATAACTTAGTTATAAATCTTATCCATGGTAAGGGAAGAACATTAGGACTATGACAAAATCAAGTTAATGCACATTTACAATGAAACCAGGGCATAGGTTAATGTCTTTCGCATATCACTTTACACAAGATGTTGGTCAACTTCAACCCTAGGGTTTTCTCTATGGCCTAGTATGATAAATACAACCATAACACTATATAGAATATAAAGTTTGCCAATGTATGGAATATTATGATTATTGTACAATCATTATATATATAAATTAATACCAAGTCATAGATTAATGCCAGGTGCATATTACATTTCTATGTTCATATAAGTATCAAGGTAGTCAACCTTCAAATTAAAATGCCTCGTTATTTAATACTTGAATGTTACCAAGTCTTTAAGACAATAAATATATTGCCATTATATACTAGCATCAGAATTGCTATCAATACTATTGTTAACAGTAACAATATGAAAAATAAACCTCTATTATTAAGATGTTGAAATAGAGCTTCATCTACAGGTGTACATCGTAAAGATAGTTAAAATCAAGGCACCGTCAAGTAACATAAGTTAAACTCTAAGTGGACATTGGACTTCAACGCATAGGATCATATTGAAACAACGCTAGAGGCGTCACCTTCTCAACTCGCATTATCAATGCATGAACAAAACAGTAGTCACCGGTATTAAGTTGACAACAGGTCACATGATGCAAAGACACTGTTACAGCCAAAAATTCTGATATCACAAATGTTTCATTTTAGTTACAACAGTAACATAGCATAATAATCATAAAAACATAATTATAACTGAGACAATGTAAATCTTCGTAACACTTGACGATACTAGCTGAATAAGAAATATCATGACGATCATTAAGTTTTGAAGTATAGGGAGTATTGATGCTCACCAAGTTTAACATACAGTGATCCTTACTTCACTGACGCACCTGAGAAACAAAAGACGACGTATGCATTAGCTCGTAAGCTAAGTAAGCCAGTCAACTACGACTAGCTCTTCCCTTGCGGTTCAAAACAAAACAATCATTAATTACAATCACCGAAATCAAAGTTTTAATAAAACAGAGTCTTTAAACAGTTTATGTTAGTTGTTTAAATTAAAACAATATCAGAAATACTACCTAATTAACATTTATTGTTACGATTAAAAATTTTTAAATTTTTCAGAATTAACGGGTTTTGACACCTATGACGTTGCCTTTCTCGAGAAGAAGCAGAACAAGTCCTTAATGACTGTCATAGTGGCGCCTACGGTGGCCATTTCTCCGGAATGGGCACTGCCCAAAAAGTGATCCACGTAGGTTATTTTTGGCCCTCATTATTTGCCGACTGCATTGTAGTAGTCAAACATTGCCAAAATTGCCATCTTTTTTCCCCCAAGGAAAGAACTCCCCCCCTGCCCCCTTCATCCAGTCGTCACCATTGGACCTTTTTGCAAATGGGACATCGACTTCATGGATTGTAATCCTCCATCTTCTGGCAGCCATAAACACATCATTGTGGCCGTTGATTACTTTACCAAATGGGAAAAATCCATGCCTACTTACAACTGCAAAGCCGACACTGCAGCTCGTTTTTTCCTCAACCATGTTATTGCTCGTTTTGGAGTACCAAAGAAACTCGTCTCAGACCATGGTTCTCACTTTGAGGACTCTGTTTGGAGAGAATTGTCAACCCTCCTTAAGTTTGACCACCATTTATCTTCCTCCTACTACCCCCAAGGGAACGGCCAAGTCGAAGCTATTAACAAATTTTTGAAGACTATCCTCCAACGCACTGTCGACCGACATAAGTCCAATTGGCATCACATGCTTTTTCCCACACTGTGAGCTTACCGCACGTCCACTAAAACTGCCACCGCTTTCACCCCTTTCCATTTAGTTCACAGTGTATAATCTGTCCTCCCAATTGAGTGTTAGATCCCGACGTTGCACATTGCCATCGAACTCCTCCCAGATACTTCACCAATTGAACAATGCCTACTTCTTTTAGAGCAAGCTGATGAAGATCGCCGCATAGCTCTCCAAACAATCGAAGCCGCAAAGAACCAATCCAATGTCACTTATAATAAACATGTTCACCAACGAGCATTTAGTGAAGGAGACCTTGTACTCGTTTATGATGAAGCCCATGACAAAACAGGCAAAGGAAAATTCGAATCCATGTGGTAAGTCCCATAGATCATACACACTTGCCTTGGACATGGGCATACATTTTGACCAACTCAGAAGGTAACCCCATGCGCAACCCTCGTAATGGGTTGTACCTTAAACGCTTCTATCCATAAAAAATCTTTCAGACACCATGGCATGTATTGTACATCTTTTTAATTCATTTTTTCACTGTAAACTTTCAAAGACTTACATTTTCATTTTTTCCTGCATGAACACTGATGGATCCTATTCCACTCTACTATGTCGGCTTCATTGACGGTGCAAGTCGCTGGTCTCCATATCTCGCCTCTACAGCTTGGGTACTCTATTCCCCATCACACAAGTTGATCCACCTCGACAGAGTGTGTATAGGTGTTGCTACCATTAACCGGGCTGAGTACGATGCTGTGACCAGTCTCTTGACTGCTACCCTCCAAATGGGCATAAGTCACCTTCACGTTTACCTCGACTCCCAGCTCCTTGTTTCCTAGGGTTGGGCCTTGCCCAAGGAGGTCAAATTTTGAACACATTCAGTTTTGGAAGCTGTGAGGAGAAGTGCAGCACAGTTTTGGTATGCTGCGATGTTGCGCACAGCGCAGTGTTGGAATGGCTGTAAGGTCGGTGCCCCGAGGATTACAGCGTCGCGATGTTCCACGTTGACAGAGATCCAACTAAGCAGAGTGTGGACGAATGACAATATTTATTTTGGTTAGGTCATAGAAGACCTATTTTTTGGCAAATATCGTCGATAACTACCAAGCAAGAGGTAGGTCAGATCGGGAGGTAGGTGACTGATCACACAAACAGAGGACTACTACTACTTGAACCAGTCATCTAAGGCCGCGAAAGAAGGAACGACTCGGTAGAAACAACCTGTGGAGCATGCGTGATAGAAGATCCGCTGCCAGATACCAGTAGTCCGGTTTTGGGAAAACTGCGACAGTTTTGTAAACCTAAGGGTTCTACCTTCGTAAATGTAAAAGACATGACCTATGGGTCTTGATCTATAAATAAGGCAATTTTGTAAGGGAAAGGGTAACTCCTCGTTTTTGTTGATTATTATTGAATATTGTTAGATCTGTAAGATTGAAGCATTGTAAAGGCTCTGCAGCTGAGTGTGCAGAGACCTAATTTTGAGAGAGAGAGAAGAGCGTCTACAGCTAAGTGCGCAGATGAAGAACTGTTGTATCCTTTCCGAAGATAATAAACAACAGTTCTTGTGGATGTAACTTCCCATCCGGGGGAGTGAACCACGTTAAACCTTGTGTTATGTGATTGCTATGTATGATTGCCATTATTTTTACTTAAATTACTTATAGTGCATGCATAAAGTTACTATTATCTGATATGTGTTTACTTTTATCTGTATTCACCATGGAGGGGATGGAATAAGATGTTAGTAGTTCATGTATGGATGAATGTTAATAGTCAAGAACCTATAAGTCCTCGAATGGATGGATCTATGAGATAACCACACAGTTAACTGTTAAGGTTGAATCGCGGTATCAAAGCACATAGTACTGCGCATCTCACTCATATGTATAAGTTATGATGTTTATCGATCTAAGTAATGATGAATGATTAAGGATTATCCAACAAGATTGAATAGAAGCAATTGGGTCTCATAAATGATCGCGAGATCTAGTCGACACTCCAACATTCAATGCAGAGTAGAAAACCTTGCGCAGTTACTATCCATAGTATGCAATATGTCACCATGCTGCGCATTAACAAGTGAAACACTCGCATCACAAGGTTGTGGAAACGTCTGCAACCACCCCATAAGCTTTGCCTCAGGTGAGACTTCAGGCTGCTTGCAGTCTGTTTCCGAAAGGGCTGGTGAATAGGCGTTTCATTGGTATCTTGTACCGCGAAGTACCTGGGTCTACATTGGAAAACCTATAGATCAGAATTAAGACCAACAAATGGTTCTGTTGCAGCACTAAGACTCAGTGATGCGATAGGGTGTTTCAAAAAGTAACGTGCGAAGAAGAATATGAGTTCTCATCAAGGTTAGACCATTGACATCCAGAAAAGAAAGAGATCTGGGCTTGGTATGATAAAATTGAAAGAGATTTCGAAAAGAAAGAAAATAGACATCTGTGTCTATCTGACGTAGAGTAGTTGAACAGATACTTGTGGAAGGATATCCATGAAATTTTCTGGGCGTCGTTTCCAAATGAGCTACACAAGTGGATATCGCGCCTAGCAGAAAGAAAGAATTGTTCCCAAGGTGGATTACGTACGTAGTGGACTCCGGAGCTTACTGCACAGCTCAAATCCATAGACAACCCACTATCGTGAGCAGTCGACTTCTGGGTCAATAGCATACTAGAGGGATTTATGACCGAGTTTGCTATAGATACACTGAAGTCCTACATCCACGCCGAAGCATAGTTTTTCGAAGGATTCAGAGGTAAGTTCTTGAAAAACCTCAGTCTATACATTAAAATGATTTTAGTTGAGAAAGGTGTTTTAAGAATGCAGGAATAATTCTAAATCTGTCATGGTAAAGAATACACACATTGATTCTGATGAAGAAAACCATACTTTGAGAAGTGGAAAGAGATATAAGATTACCAATGAAAAGAATCCTAGACAATCTAGAAACTGTATAGATACATAAATTGCATGTGACGTCAATAATAAGAACACTCAGTTATCAGCCACAATCCAGCGTATTACACCTCAGAATCAATCAGTCCATAACCCACCCACTGCGAGTGTCACGCAGCCCATCCCATAGATCAACAATACTAGTAACACCGCAGGAGCGAGTGCTCGCAAGACTACGACTCATACTATTCCACAGAATACTATCCCTAGCACAATCCAACAGCCTGTGTCTACTTTTGCCACAAGGAAGCAATCCCAGAACAATACACAATTCGGAAGGAGAATGACAGATAATGATATAAAACTGTCGATATTCAAAGGAACGGGTTAGGAAGACCCTGATCAACATTAGTTTCTATGCGAAGCCATGTGGGGTGTTAAGCAAGTTACAGATGATGCTATAAAAAGAGCGCAACTAATCACTACTTTTAGAGATAGAGAATTGCATTGGTTTATGAAGTATTCTCAAGCACAACCAAGAACCTTAGCAGACATCAAGACCGCGATTGTAGCAGAGTTCAAGAAGCCCAAATTAGAATCACAGTGCATAACAGAGTTGAAAGAAATCAAATAGAAACCTACTGAATCGGTATGGGAATTCGACCAAAAATTCAAAACATTGTTGGACCAAGTGAGCTTTGTTATAGCTCTGCAACAACATCAAGAATGGTTTATTGTTGCGTTGTTGCCCCATATCAGACAACCACTAATGCAACAAAAGGTTGTATCTCAAGCTAAGGCCTTGGAGATCGCAATGAAGTTGGAAGCCTCATCAATTGGAGAAAGTAGTTCTGGGATGATACAAATACAGAACCAGTCGGCTACCATGACATTAGAATTACAAGGTATGAAAAATGGAAAAGAATAGAGACATGAACAAAGACATGAAGTTTGGTGCACAGAATGCAAAGGGGAGGGCCACACTAGAGAACATTTCCCCTTATTTCAAGATTATCTTAGCAGTGGCGCACCAAACCCAATAAATATGAATCAGAACCAGGTGCCATGGTGTGAAATTTGTAGAACCAGAGGACACCAGCTTGAGGATTGTTACCTCATACAGAAATATGTCAAAACGGCTAAAAAATTATACTGTAATTTATGTAAATCAGTTTGACATGATGAGTCCAACTGTCGCGCTTATGAATTGATGAATGAAAGAAAGCGAGATATGGAAGCAATGTGAGGTGCTGGAATGTACCGTGTCCAAGAAGAAAATCAGCCAAAGAAAGAGAACACCCACTATGATCAGGGAGGGTATAGAGGTCGCGGTGGTGGATATAGCGGGAGAGGAAGAAATACTAGCCAAACTCAAGGAAGAGGATGAGGCCAGGTAATATGCTATAACTGTGGCTAGCTAGGTCATGTATCAAGAGAATGTACTAATCCATGCACCACATACAACTACTATAAATCATTTGATCATGTGATTGAAGATTGCCCCGTGCTTGAGCTAGAACTGCAGAAGCGGAGAAGAACAGAAACACCAAACCCTAACATCCAGTTGATCGCATCAGAGAGCAGACCTACAAGTCAGATTGTCAATGCAGTAACACGAAGTGGCGCTAATATAGTCTAAGACAAAAGTGCAGAAGCCTTGACTTCTAGAACAACTGATCCTAAGAAGAACCTTGGAGAAATAGTAGGAATTAGAAAAGCTCCTGGGAAAGCACCTCCATTGAACTTCCATAAAAATAAAGAAATATTTAAAGTGTGGGACATCTTTAAACAACCACCACCTACTTCACCAAGGATCACGTTGCGTAGTCAAGAACCACAAATAGAAGATATGCCACTAGCATATGATCAAACACGTGCTGCACCAGATACATCTATTTTTGTTGCGCAGTTTCTACACAGTTGCATCAAGTTATTAAAAAACAAAGACACTCATATAGAATTTGAAAAACTGATAAATCAATATGAATCATGTAGTAAGAAAGGAATAGCACATGGCGCAATACATAACATTAGAAGTCCAAAAAGAACCGGTAGGGAAATGTGGTTCACTGCATAGATAGGAGACTACGAGATGGACAAGATCATTCTTGATCTCGGATTTGAAGTGAATGTCTTGACCAAGCAGACATGGCAGGCGATGGGAAAACCAAAGCTACAGTGGTCATCTATACAATTAAGAATGGCTAATCAAGGCATAGTTATACCTCTGGGAAGGTTAACCAATACCATTGTCGACATTGACGGAGTACAAAGTTATGCAGACTTTGAAGTAATTGAAATTGTGGATGATAGCAATCCTTATGCAACACTGCTGGGCATCGATTGGGCAATGACGAACTACACTGTCATCAATCTGAAGACAATGACATAAGGTTCATCTCACCATTGGATCTTTTATTTGGGGAGCGATATGTTGAACCTATTGAAGAAGAACACAAAGCTCAAGACCTTGATCGTATCTATAAAATGACAACAAATGCTGCGGATTATACTCATCCTATTGTGGATGGAATGCTCAGCTAGCGCTGCGACAACTCTTGCATCTCAGACTTTGAGGCAGGATTAGAAAATTGGCAACACAAAATGCATGAAGTATCTACCAGGAGATGCGCGGCAATTACAAAGTCATTCCACTGGATTGGAAAGTAGGTAATTCCAATCCCCACTTATGATGGTACAACTAACGTCTATTCATTTATCAAAGAATACACTGCAGCAATTGTAGATGAACAACGCATCTTATCATTAGACATGGCACTCCGCGAGACACCCGCCAGATGGTGGGCCACGCATAAAAAGACATTAACAACTTGGGACTAGTGCAGAATAAAACTACAGATTAGATTCGCTGATAAGGTTACACTACCATTTGAGAAATATAATGGCCAGATAGATACAAAGGATCATATTGGATCCTATGCAAAAGCATGGGAAGAAAGACCACAGACAGAATGGGTACATCTCCTTGTGCATACATTGGAGGAGCCTATTCCAAAGAAATGGTACCTAGAGGAGGAGTTGCGTAGAGGAACAACAGATTGGTCTGTCCTTACTGCGAAATTCCAAAAATACTTTAGCTTTGAAGACAACCATCCGACTATCCATGACGCGCTGCAGCTTATCAAGCAAAATATATTTACACCAGATTACATGGAGGAAAACATAACACTAGAATATTTTTTTGAAACAAACAACGTACTTGCGAGTCTACAACCAGATTGGACAGAACAAGTAGAGCAAGTCATGGACTGTTATAACTTAGCTGAAAAGATGAAGATAAGGAAGACAACGATGAGGAGGACCCGTGCAATATAAAGATCTCTGAATCTGAAGGAATGCGCGAAGTAGAAGGACCTCCATTAGAGATTCCTGATATAAGTGAACTGGTCAAAACAAAGAAAGTAAACATCGGTACAAGTTAAGAACCGAACTTCGCAGCAATATGAGAATACTAGGATAATGATACAATTGCGGGGATCGCAGCTATATTACAGGAATATCAGGAAGTATTCCCAACGAAGTTCACAGAGATGAAAGGCATTCTAGGAGACTTAGGAGTGATGAAAATTCCTCTTAAGCATGGAGCGAAACCTATTAAACAAAGGCCATACAGACTTAATCAACGCTACAAAGAATGAGTTAAGGCAGGAACTCGACAAGATGCTCGATGCAGGAATCATTGAGCTGGTTGAAGAATCTGAATGGATAAGCCCGATGGTCATCCAAGACAAGAAAACAAAGGGTGAGATTAGGATCTGTGTTGATCTCAGAAAGTTGAATGATGCCTCGATGCATGACCCATTTCCTACACCTTTTACCAACGAAGTACTTGATAACGTTGGAGGGAATGCGGCATACTCTTTTACTGATGGATTTTCTGGATACCATCAGATAAGAATTGATCCAGCTAATAGGCACAAAACCACTTTTGCAACAGAATGGGGGTCGTTCCAGTCTACAGTCATGCCTTTTGGTTTGAAGAATGCACCTGCCATATTTTCAAGAGTGGTGATCGCAGCATTTAAATAATTTATCCACAAGTTTTTAGAAGTTTACTTTGATGATTGGACCATTTTTGGGTTACTGAAGAACCATTCCGCGAACCTCAGAATGATGCTGAAAAAATGCAGACAACATCAAATTTCATTGAATTTAAAGAAATGTATTTTCTATGTTCCTTATGGGATTCTGCTGGCACATATTATGTGTAAGCAAGGATTGATGGTTGATCCTGCAAAGATCACAGTTATTGTAAACTTGCCTACACCAAATTCAGTTAAACAATTGTGCCCTACACTAGGGCATACTGGATACTATAGGAAATTCATAAACGGGTATGCACAGATAACCGCAACAATGGAGAAGCTTTTAAAAAAGGATGCACCATTCATTTGGAATGAGGACTGTGGGAAAGGACTCGACACATTG
Organism: Larix kaempferi; assembly: GCA_027924585.1. NCBI lineage: Eukaryota > Viridiplantae > Streptophyta > Pinopsida > Pinales > Pinaceae > Larix > Larix kaempferi. Next base: position 10,682,930 of record BSBM01000485.1, on the reverse strand, counting down.
AAAGAAAAAATGGTCATTGCGCAGATCCTAGTTTTTCCAGACTGGAAAAAGCCATTTCACATACATGTTGATGCTTCATGTGTAGCATTGGGTATTGTTCTTGCGCAACCAGAAGAAGGAGGCATTGATCATCCATTGCATTTTCGAGTAGAAAGCTATCATCTACTGAGAAGAACTATACCACTACTGAAAGGGAAGGACTTGCAATGGTCTATGCACTACAGAAGTCCAGGCACTATTTTCTTGGTGCGCACTTCTCAATGTTTACTGACGATTCTGCATTAAAATACCTGGTCAATAAGCCAGTGTTAGGGAGGCGAATATGCAGATGGCTCTTACTCTTCCAAGAGTATGCTTTTGAAATAGTAGTTATACCAGACAGATTAAATTTAGGCCCTGATCATCTATCAAGGATTGAGTCAGGAGAGGAACCTACGAATCTAGAAGACAATCTGCGTGATGCGCAATTATTTGCTATACAGGTTGCCGATGATTATTATCAGTATATCATTGATTTTCTAACTATCGGGTTCGCACCTACTGAATTCACTATGCAGCAAAAGAAGCAGTTGGTAGTGCAAGCCGCAGACTTCACCATTGTCGCAGGACAGCTCCACAAGTGAGGACCTGATGAAGTGCTACGAAGGTGTGTATTAGAACATGAGAACCCACTTATATTAGCTGATGCACATTCAGGAGTAGCAGGAGGTCACTATGCAGGAAGAGCTACTGCATAGAAGATATTACGCGCAGGGCTATGGTGGCCTACGATTTATAAGGACTCCAAAGAACATTGCTAGAACTGCGATGTCTGTCAGAGGACAGGGAAGCCGTCAAAAAGAGATGAAATGCTATTGAACCCTCAACTGACCTTGCAAGCATTCGAAAAATGGGCAATCGATATCGTGGGACCTATTAACCCACCGGGAAAAAGAACTGGTGCGAGGTACATTATTACTGTAACTGATCACCCCACCAGATGGGCAGAAGCAAAACTAGTCAGAGACTGTAGCGCAGCTACAGCCATGCAGTTTATCTTTGAGAAAATTCTTACATGATTTGGATGCCCAAAAATTTTGTTGAGTGATCAAGGCACCCATTTTCTGAATAGAACTATCGAAGCTTTGACTGGAGAGTTCTACATCCATCATCAACATAATACGCCTTATCACCCACAAGCGAATGGAACTGTTGAAGCATTCAATAAAGTACTTGAAAATGCGCTAACCAAGATATGCAACATAAACCACAATGACTGGGACCTGCACATTCCATTTGTATTATGGGCGTACAGAATGACATGCAAGAAATTAACTAGACATACACCTTTCAGATTGGCTGATGGACAAGAAGCAATAATGCCAATGGAGTACATTATCCTGAGCTTGAGAATAGATGCATCTACAGGGATAGCAGATCCCGCAACACTAGAATAAAGGCTGTTACACTTGGTTGGGTTGAAGGAAGAGCACTTCATCGCGGGATTCCACCAGCAAGTGCAGAAAGAACGATAAAAAGCATGGCAAAATCACCACATCAAGAATAAGTATTTTCAGGTAGGTGATCTAGTCCTCCTGTATGATAGTAAATTCATGAAGTTTACTGGAAAAATTAAAATGCATTGGCTTGGACCATATACTATCATACATGTCACTAATGGAGGCGCAGCCTAGCTAGCTTCTTTAGCCGGTGATACATTACCCAATTTTATAAATGGAAGCAGACTAAAGCTTTACCGCGATAGTCCTGCTCCATAGCATCCAGTATGATTGGGAAAAAAAAATGATAAGAAAGGAAAAGAAACAATGTGATGTGGTGACATTCAAAAAGCGACCCTGAAAAGAAAAGAAATTATAGACTGCAAAGTCATTACGCAGAACCAAAGATTTCCTACTGTGTAGTTCGACGCAAGGCTCTAGAAAATAGCCGTTATGAAGTACTTTCCTATTGACCTCTTGGGCATTTAAAGCACATACAATCATTCTAAATGACTTAATGATGGAAGTGATCGAAGTATCCACCAGATTTGGCCAACGGATACTGCCATTAATGCTTATCTAGACGTTGAAGGGTACGGAGGAGAGTCCAATGCGCCTATAAATAACACTACATATCATCTCGTGGGCGTTCCCAAAGCACTTATAAATTCTTCCACATATTGTTTTCTGGGTTAACTATGCAAATTATCCACTGTTAGCCGGGGTAGTGAGAAAGTGAATGACACCAAGGTCCTTTATTGACAAAGAGTTCACGGTTGAAGAGATTGTGAGGTTGCTCCAACATGGAGGAATTGACGAGTTAATGAGAACCCCAAACAAGAAATTCGTCACTGAACTAGAACAGGGTCCAAGAAGATCACCAAGACACGTCCCCTCAATGCAGGACAAAGGGAAAAATCCAGTAGCATCGAGATCAAAAATACCGAAGACAAGTTCGGTAGGGCCAAATAAGCCCCTTGCCGATAAAGAGATACCTTTAACTATGAATTTAGACTATATCTCGCCAAGTGTAGTGGATGCACTGGACATTAGACTACTGAAGAGTCTAAAGTATGAGATACCACTCTTGCCAATATCGAAGCATGTTGGGGTGGACAAAAATCTATTGGGAAAGATTCCAGAAGGTAAATGGGAGGACTATGATCTACTAGCAATGTAGAAGGAGAAGCCAACTGAGCCGAGGTTCCCACAGTTACAGCCCAACAAATACATGTGCTGAAAGAAGAATGCAAAGGGAGACCTCACCTTGGTCGCCAAGAGCTGGTTGTCCGGAGTATCCAACTCAGGGCTGCTCAACCTGCTCAGGCTCCCACATTTCAACAGATCACCAGAGCTCAACGTGGTGGTGCGAACTCTTATGGCTCGTATCCACCAGGGATATTTATGGCTGGACTAGAATGTCAACCTGACAATTGACTTAATCCACCGGATAACTGGATTGAGCAAAAGGGGAGAAGACCCAAGGAAGTTCTTTTAGGGGAAGACAAAGGATAAAGAGGTAGCCACATTGATGAAGAAAACACAATTTGTGGTCAAAGGGAAGCAAGGCTTCCAGATGGATGACATAAACGACCAAGCAATAAGGTTTGTCACGCAGCTGTTAATGGGAAAAATTATAAGAAAGTGCAGACCGTTAGAAGTCTCTACGGGCGCAGTACTACTTAGTGCTGTAGCCGCTAAGGGACAAGAATTCAATTGGTGCCAATATCTACTAAATGAGTTCCTCGAGGAACTGAATGACACACAAATCAAAGGTGGTTACTTCCACTTCACCTGGCTAATCATACTAATCACCTTATTGGGGTGCAGGGAACCAAAGCAATATGTCGGAGTGGTCACAAACACTTCGAACTGTAGAGGTGCTCGATATCAGAATCTGTGGGCGAATTTGAATCCCGAAGGACAACACGAGACAACGCTGGTCTTTTACACATATTATCACTAGCTGCGTGGGGCTATCATGCTTACACCTCGAATACCAAAGCAAGTAACAAGCAAATATATATGCATTATAAACTTTTATGCTGCGATGAAATGCTTCTCGATTTCAACTAAAGCGCATACGAAGAATCCTGACTAGTACCCAGGAAACTACCATATGTACGAGGAAGATATTGAGAATATCATGAAGGAATGGCCAGCTGAATTATGAGTTGAGGTTGTGGACATCCAAAGTGATTCTAGAGAGGATAACCCTATCCCGTGTCCCGTAGTAGAAGATAAAGAGTCAGGAAAAAGGAAGGATGCTGGGAGTCCTTCAGGATGCAAGGAACCAAGGAAAAAGCAGAAATCAAGCAAAGACAATTTGGACATAGAGGATGACTACCTAATGATCACCCTGAAGGTCATTGAACAAATGGAGGAGCTCTCGACCGATAAGTAGAAGAAAGAAAAGGAAATTCAGGACACTTTGGACTAGAACTTGACCACACTGCAAGGAATTTCCCAAAAATTTGATGAAGTAAGCAAAAGATTACCCTTGCAACGTGAATCGATAGCTAAAGGGCAGTCGGTGGGAACTTTGCAGTAGCCACTATTCCTACGAGGTCACGTGTTTTCCATCTGCAACCATTATCTATAAGGTTTCCATTACCTGGTCAAGTAATGCTAGATACGAGGAATGTAGAGAGCGTGGAGCTTGATCTTGCAAAAATACCATTGCCGAAACTACATTACTTGAAGACCCAAGTCTCTGAAGAAATGCATGATAGAACCATAGATGTGCTAAAAGGACAGGCGGAGCTGCAAGTAGGTAACAGACAGCTAGAGGAAGAGAGATTGCGGAAAACTATGCAATTACAAGATGAGCATGATTGTCGGCTGAGATTGGAGACAACGATCACTGTAGTTGCAGATAACATTGATGAGTTTGAAGTACAACTAGAACCAGCAGATACTATTGTCAAGATTGGTGATCTGGTCAATAGTCTTAAGATGTATAAAGATGGCATGGAAATTCTCCATGAGTCGGAGATTACTGCCTTGAAGGCGCAGATCAATCCACAGACCCCACCATATGAACAACAATTAAAGCAAGGAGCAGTGAAAAACACAGCACAGAATATTGCAGCCGAAGTAGCAAAGTGCCAAGGGTTATTGGATGTAGCATCAACGGCATTCACTGCCCTCGAAGAAGATAAAGCATTGCAGGAAGTGAAGGATACTGAAAAACAGAAGCAGGCTACACTGGAGCAGTTGGATACGGAGGTAAAAGCTCTTCTACCAAGAGATAGGCTACCAAAGTACCGAGAAATCAATGCACTGAAAAAGGAAGTACATTTGTTGCGGGAAAAAGAAAGTGAAATGGGAGATAAATCACAATCTTTGTTGGAGGATGCTAGCATGATCTCAAAAGAGATCGAGGATAGGTTAAAAGAGTTGCACGACAATCAAGCGCAAATGGAAGGCCAGATCGACGACGAAATTACACTGGACATAATGGAAACAGTCCGGCAAGTCGGGTAGGACACAAAGCAAGTGGTCAACAAGCTGTTCAACACATACAATGAGTTTGTTGTGAAGATAGCCTCGCAGCCAGAGGAACAGCTTGGAAATGTTGCAGGTGGCTTGGGGGCGAGCCACATGTAAGTGTTAGGGGCCCGTTGGGCCTGGCCCAAGGAGGTCAAATTTTGAACACATTCAGTTTTGGAAGCTGTGAGGAGATGTGCAACACAGTTTTGGTATGCTGCAATGTTGCGCGTAGCGTAGTGTCGGAAGGGTTGTGAGTTTGATGCCACGAGGATTATAGAACTACGATGTGCCACGTCGACAGAGACCCAAATAAGCAGAGTGTGGATGGATGACGACAGTTATTTTGGTTAGGTCACAAAAGACCTATTTTTGGCAAAGATCATCGATAAATACCAAGCAAGAGGTAGGTGCAGATCGGGAGGTAGGTGACCGATCACACAAACAAAGGACTACTACTACTTGAACCAGTCATCAAAGGCCGTGAAAGAAGGAACAGCTTGGCGGAAACATCTTGTGGATCACCTGACGAGCTCTTTAATTCTCTTTTAATTAAATCGAAGATAGAAAGCTGTGCATAAATTATCAACCCAGGGCTACAAGAGATTATGAGCTACCAAGCAAAATATATGCCAGACACTGCAACTTGGAAGATCTTTGACGCAGAGAAAATTAATGAAACATTCAATCAAAATTAGGATGCAATCTTTTAGTGAATGGACTTCTAAGGAATTACTAACTTCCTAAAGAATCTTGCAATTTAATAACAGTTCCTAATTATCAAGTAGCATTTGGCTAAACTACATAAAAGATCTTATGCATCCATGAAAACATCTAACTCTCAACACCATTCAGCTAGACTACAGAAAGAGATCACTACCCACACAATCTGTCGAATTGCAGAAAGCAATTAAATTTCTATTCTAATTAACAAACTTGGAAATTTCCTAATGAAATTAATTTACTGAATCAGAAATGAACAAGGTTGGATAACGAATTGAATTCCACAAGCTGCCTTTACCTACATGCACTCACAACAGAAATTGGAAAGAACCTAAGTGCATCCATTCACTGCAGGATTAATACTAACGGGATATGTATCATTCATAAAATCCTCTGTGATCAATAATAAAAATAATGCTGAAATGCAATCACATCATTCATTAAGAATTCACACACAACAAAGCTCAACGCATCAATTCTATGTATCAATTAAAGCATCAACCACACTGTGTTAATAATTAAGCTACCAAACTGAACACACATGCATAAAGGAATTAAATCCTATCTATAAGAGCACCTATCACAGAAGGGGGCCCTGCCTTCAGCAACATGAGATGAACAGCCTCTCAATCACACGAAATGGATCAACACATCGAATCAGATAAACCAGGAATTTCTTATATTTAAAACTGATACAGTGTTCAATAATTCTTATGCAATTGAGGCTAACGCTTCTGAAGAGTCCCCCTGTCTTTTATACATCAATGCTTATGAGAGGATAAATGAGGAATCGCATAGTTAGAACGAATTCCCCAATAAAGCCTATCTACGGATCCTTAATAAGATATTTCTAGGATATACATTGTGGAAAGTGGAGGAAGATCCTTGGGATGTCTGGATGGTCAACTATGAGTCATCATAGACCCATAATATCGAATTAAGAATGAAACCTCCATCTCCTTGGATCGACTGCAGCATCGTCTGATTACTGGATAGGTAACCAAAATACTGTAGTAGAATACATCAAGCTGGATACCTCAGTGTAATAGCTCCAGATTGAAATGCATGTCTCCCAGCTTCCATAGTCCTTCATCCTGCAACCTGTAGATGAACTGATACCGAACTTGAAACGTATCTTCTTTAGTAGGCAATAATAGCAACATAGCCCTCTCAATCATAAGCAATTGACAAATAACAGAAGGGACAAGATCAATTCTTACCAAGGCTAGAATGTGAAAAATGCAACCAAAAGAGCCGGTAGTAATACAGGAGTATGTCAAAAAGGACTAAAAAAAAAGTAGAAAGGAGGAACAAAAAGGGTCATATGCATAGCCCATCAGCACGCATGACAGAAGATCCACTATCAGATACCAGTAGTTCAGTTTTTGGAAAACCGCGACAGTTTTGTAAACCTAAGGGTTCTTCCTTCGTAAATGTAAAAGACATGACCTATGGGTCTTGATCTATAAATAAGGAAATTTTGTAAGGGAAAGCGTAACTCCTCTTTTTTGTTGATTATTATTGAATATTGTTAGATCTGTAAGATTGAAGCATTGTAAAGGCTCTGCAGTTGAGTGCGCAAAGACCTTATTTTGAGAGAGAGATAAGAGCGTTTGTAGCTGAGTGCGCAGATGAAGAACTGTTGTACCCTTTCCTAAGATAATAAACAATAGTTCTTGTGGATGTAGCTTCCCATCCGGGGGAGTGAACCATGTTAAACCTTGTGTTATGTGATTGCTATGTATGATTGCCATTATTTTTACTTAAATTACTTACAGTGCATCCATAAAGTTACTATTATTTGATATGTGTTTACTTTTATCTGTATTCACCACAGAAGGGATGGAATAAGATGTTTGTAGTTAATGTATGGATGAATGTTAATTGTCAAGCACCTATAAGTCCTCGAATGAATGGATCTATGAGATAACCACACAGTTAATTGTTAATGTTGAATCACGGTATCAAAGCACACAGTACCGCGCATCCCACTCATCTGTATAAGTTATGATGTTTATCAATCTAAGTAATGATGGATGATTAAGGATTATCCAATAAGATTGAATAGAAGCGATTGGGTCTCATAAATGATCACGAGATCTAGTTGACACGCCAGCATTCGACGCAGAGTAGAAGACCTTGTGCAGTTACTAACCGCAGTATGCAATCTGTCACTGCACTGCGCATTAACAAGTGGAACACTCACATCACAAGGTTGTGGAAATCTGCTTCTGCAGCCACCCCCTAAGGTTCACTTCGGGTGAGACCTCGGGTTGCTTGCAGTCTGTTGCCGAAAGGGCCGGTGAATAGGGGTTTTGTTGGTATCTTGTACCACGAAGTACCTGGGTCTACATTGGAAAACCTCTATATCAGAAGAAACACCAACACCCAACTCAACAACTATTATCAGGTACGCGATCCCTGTCTGTTTAGAAAATTTCTACGCACTAAACAAATGATTTGACACTTTGAATCCATTTCATTCACTCATGTCCCAAGAAATCTAAATAGTGTAGCAGACCAAATGGTTAACAACATTCTAGATTGGCACGTTAACCAAAACATGTAGGATATCAAAACATGCATCACATAGGCATCAAAAAATCAAATAAACAAACAAAGTAAACCATCATAGTATTGCATCTACGTGCATAGAACGTGCCTCCACGGGCATACAAAAACCATAGTATTGCATCCACATGCATAAAACGTGCCTCCATGGGAAAACAAACAACATACAATTGCATCCACGTGCAACTGGACATAAAAACAATGGCAAGATGTGCATCCACGTGCATACACGACTGTGCTAACACCTAAAAAGTGCTCACTACCTCATCTCCCTCATTACATGACTCATTTGTCTATATTTCCTACCATATTTGCCTCCAAAACCTTACAAAACCATTAAAAAGCCACCAAAAAGGCCAAAAAAAACCCTTTTTCCCCCCAAAATAATTTAAATTTCCTCCAAAAATAGAAAAAACTCTCTAAAAGGGCCCTAAATTCTCAAAAATAAAATAAAAGGGAATAAAAAATATAAAAAAAGAAGAAAAAGAGAGAAAAAGGAAGCAAAAGCCCTATACAATTGACCTAAACCATATGGTGCCAAAAACCATGGGTCAACACTCCACCACTAAAAACCTATAAATAGGTGATGGAGGCTCCCCATTTCAGATCCATAATCTTCCCTATCCTCACTCTGCCAAAATCACTCTTGAAACCCTAGCTTACCACTTGAGCTAGTCCTTCCCATTTGAGTGCCCCTTTCGCACATTATTCAAACACCTTGGAGAAGGAGAAGGAACCAATTGGAGCACAAAAGTAGCCCTCCTGGACCATTGTAAGAGCTCCACCAACCTCAACACTTGAGGTAAATTTAATACAAAAGGAAAATCTTTATCATATTGTCATGTCTTTTTATTTCTGTAAATGCTCATGCTAGGTTAAATTTCATACTGTTTTACTGCTTTAATTTACTGTTTATTGAACTGCTACTAAGAATGCCCTTCTCCTTAGTACGTGCTCATTTGCACACGGTAGGGTGAAAACCCTAGCTACAGTTTTGGTGACTCCACTATTGTTCCTTTGAATTTCTGGTTAAAAATTGACAAGTTTTTATTTTTTGCAAGTATTTTTTTGTTTTCACTGTTCGGTTGTGGCTTTGGCCAGTTGGGTTTTTCCGCCACAGATCACAGCTTTCAACCGTCTTTCCACGATCCAGATCGTGACTGTTTTCTTTGTTCCTGTGACCCGAGCGTATCTTTTTTCCTATTACCCGCACTCCAGACCGCATTTTTTAGCCCCAGACCTGTGATTCGACCACGGCTTTCTGCCCCTTTGCCGTGCTCCAAAGTGCGCATTGTGGCTGTAAACCCACGATCCGACCACAGTTCTTCCCCCTTTAGTCGCTCCCCAAACTGCTCCTATTGACCCCATAACCGCAATCTTCCTACAGGTTTTAGGCCTATAGCCGCGCCCCAAAGCGTGCCTTTTGGCCACTGACCCGCGATTCGACCGCAGGGTTCCACGCTTTAGCCATGCCCCAGCCCGTGCCTTTCGGCCACAGACCCGCGATCCACCTGTAGGTTTTCCCCATATACCCACGCCCCGATTGCAGGTTTCACCCATACATCCGCGCTCTAGACCACGCATTTCAGTCACAGACCCGCGCTTTGTTTTCTGCAGTTTTTACCATTTTTTGAACCCAGAACTTTGCTACAAAATTTTCTGGACCTGCACAACCACCTGTTATGTCTGCAACCATACTTACCTACAGCCTTTTTCTGCAGTTTTCTTTCTATTCCATTTACAAAGTTTTTTAAAGTTTAAGCATTTCAATTGAAAAAAGAAAATTTTGCATTATAAGTTTAATTTCTGCATTATTATTATTGGTTGAAAGTTTCCCACCCCGTGGCACTTTTGATTGGGTTCATTACCTCACACGCACACGCTCTGTCACTTAATTCAAGTGAGCCTTAAAATAATACTTAACACAACCAACATTCTAACCCCACTTGGGGAACACATAAGAATATTGTTGTTAGGTAGGATAGGGGGGATAGGCATCCAAATAACACCCCTCAGTTGCTTACACTTGAGACATAGTTGTTGTCCATTAGGGAACCAAAATCCCCTAGTATGTTTTGGCACAGTGACAACCAGTTTATTAGAGGGCCTCTCCCTTAGGAGGGTTGAAGTAGCGAGACTGGTTCCGGAGGCCTAAGTGGAATACCGCAATCCATTTAGTAACCGAAGGCTACCTACTCATTGGTCTGTGTGTGATGATTCCTTTTAGGCTCACACGGTGATAAGACCGGAGCTGTAGATTCACCTTTTCTGGACGTGTCATGAACGGGGTATCTTAGTTGCCTTTCTTCTAGGATTGTCTTACCTGGTGTCCCTCCCGGTAGGGGGATATCTTTAGCCACTTGGCTCTCCTATCCCTATTGTCTGACTTGGATTTCATCACCTTGTAGAGGATATGTATAGTTGAGTCAGAATACTATTTAGCTAGGTGTTTGCATGCTCCCTTACCTCCCTTTGGTCTAGCGAGTCCACTATTTCTATTTTTTAGGAAACCTGCTGCTTGTTGGTATTACGACCATTGTTGTTGATGCTCCGCTTATTGTAGCACAGCTGTTACAGTGAGTGTTTTGAGCTGGTTGTTGGCCTGAGTGTTGTATTTTTTGCACTCTCCTTTTGCACACTTGGTTGCATTAGGGTTTTTGAGTTGGTTATCACTCAACACAACCCCCAGATACTTGACGCCATCTATCACCATTGATTCCCCGAGATATTCTCGGCGCCTCCGGGGTGAGCCCTCGCATCACAGTTCACTTGACATCACCCATCATAGACGTAGGGCTTCATCACTTGACTCCACTTGTCGACGACATAGAGCTCCGTCCCCTGGGCCTAACGCCCCTTATTTTACATCTGATTCTGAGGCAAAGTCCAAGAACTCCACTTACACTGAACCAACCAGCCCCATAGCTGGCATGAATTTGAACCCCTTCTTTGTAGGGACCATTGGTGGAGTGTCCACCACCACCCCAGCTACCACACCCACTTTAGGTATGCCCTCGATGGGGCCCACACCCACCATTCCGGTCACTGTTCCAATTCCAGTGGCTAGCATACCCAACCCAACTCCACTAGTGACTCACACTACCCTTGGTGGCACAGGACCACCCCATACCACCTTCGTTCCTCCACCTGGGGGAAACATCCCCAACCTGAACCCATCCCCTACACTTGGGGGCATTGGCCCCAACGTGGCCATGACCACCAATATGTCACATCCTTCTACTAGTTTTCCATTCATGGCTAGTCTCAACCTTCCTGACCTAGCCAGACTGACCAACGATCCCATCAGACACGACCCTACATGGCCTCACATGCTCACCAAGCTCCCATCAGACATCCCTAAGTTTGAGGGCAAGGCAGGTGAAGACTCGAGAACCATATTATGTCCTTCCATCTATGGTGTTCCTCCAACTCCATAGTGGACGACTTTGTCTTCCTCCGTCTGTTGCAACGCACTCTCACTGGCTTTCCAGCCAAATGGTACATTGAGTAGCTCCATGGAACCCATGCCACCTTTACTTTCCTCGCCTTGACCTTCCTGCAGTTCTTTGAGTTACCTGTCCACTATGACGCTAGAGTTGAGATCCTACTGTCTTGCATACAGAACACAGCCACCCACATCACTGACCACATTCATGAGTGGCGTCGACGCTAAATCCTGTGCAAAATCAAGTTAGATGATCGAATATTCTTAGATTGGTTTCTAAAATCTCCCCTACCTGTCATTGCTAAGGATGTGGCATCCGAGCGACCCCAGTCTGAGGAAGAGGCCATCCTAAAAGCCCAGCAGTTTGACCTTATCTATTCACAATTTGGTTACTCATATACCATTATACCTGACGCCCCCCGCAGTGATTCCTCCTGAAACGATGTGTCAGGGGCATCCCATGCCGCCGATGGCATCATTGGTTGTATTACCTCGCATAACCAGCCCTTTTCCATAGCACGTACTGGCAATGGCCTTGACCTTTCGCGGGCTACATCCCACTCTGGAGAAACCAATTCATATGCTCCCATGGCACATAAACACCATTCCCACGGACCCTCATGTCCATCTCAGTGCTTTGGCCATGCCTCCCCCACTTACGCCCCCGCGGTCGCACCTCAGCCATATTACCACCCGCAAGTCGCGCAAGATCCTGTATCAAGCCCCCCCTGCCTATTATCCGCCACAGGAAGCACCTACGGAAAACCCACAACCCATCACATAGACGTATCAACAACCCCCATCAGGTTCAGCACCTGCACTGCCTCCACCCACTTATTATCCACCGCAGCCTACTCTCGCACCTGCATAACCCCAGAACCCACCTGCCGCCCAAGGGTAAGTGTATGCGCAACAAAATCCACAACAGAACCAAAATAACCAACACCAACAAGGCCAGCAAAATCGCGGAAAAGGATGTAAGCGCGGGAACAACCCCCCTCCAGACCAAGGTGGCCAACCCCCTAATCCCCCAAACAATAATAACGCGGCACCTGCCAACCAAAACCCCGACCAGCTGCCCATACAATCCAAAAACCCTAATTTGCGAACGAACCATCCTTGTTCTATTTACGGGGTCTATGGCCATTACACACACACTTTCCCACATTTAGAGTGGGCATGACAACTCTGGACCGATGATGCCCATCGCCAGGGGCACACGGCATGTCAGGCACCACCTAACCCCCCACCACCTCAGACTCAACCCTTGGTGTTACATAACCTTTTACCAACCGAAGGCATGGTGAACACTCAACCGTTATCTCCCCCTCAAGGAAACGTGCCTCCACAATAGCAAATCACTTATGCAACTCCTGATCAACCCATGCTAGAATCAGGTACCCATCACTTGTTAATGATGTCATCCGTCGATGTCAACCTTCAAACCCGTCGGAACCAATACAGCTCCGCCCCTGAAGCCCCTCCCGCCGACAAAAAACCAACACTCTTCCCACCAATCAGTCATTACGAATACCTCTGGCTCCACTAGATGGCGCCCCAAAATCCCCTCGCTTCCCACTTCGATGCATCAACAATAACTCCAATGCTTGCACCATGTCTAATTACAACATTGTAGATGACTTAGCTCAGTCTCCCTCAACCATGTCTGCATTAGAGGTCTTAAAAACCTGTCCTACACAGCGCAAGACTTTGCTATTAGCCATTGGTGCTATTGACCCAACTGATTCATGAATGATGGCCTTCGATTTAGACCAATCCGAACCACGCCTGCCTTCCACATTAGCGTTCCAAGTTTCTGTATCTATTCGGAATCTTGTCATCCATCGGTGCATCATTGATGAGGGTGCATTGATGAGGGTGCCTCTACATACATTATGTCCACATTCATTTGGAAAAAGTTGGGATCCCCTACTCTCCAGCAGTCCACCACTGCGTTGCGAGCCTACGATGGCCATTCGGCTCAACCCCAAGGTCTCTTAGCTAAAGTCACCATCCAGTTGGCTGGTAAAATAGTATTTATTGACATAGAGGTCATCAACGCCCAACTTGATTATAACCTCTTACTTGGCCGCAGTTACATGTATGCCATGAGGGCGGTTGCCTCATCCATTTTTCGTACCATGATGTTCCTCCATGAATGACGCATGGTCAAGATTGATCAACTCACCTGTTATGATCCCAATGCCCCCACTGCACCCGAAAAAGTTCTCCCCATGGTTGAACAACCTATTTGCGGAGCATCTACCTCGTTCGTTTCCTCACTGGGACCCAAAGTCTAGTCAGATACGCCGATGACTTCCACATTCCAATCCATTCCACCCCCATCACCAATGATCGAAATATCTGACTTATGTACCCTCTCCCATAATACACAAACACCCAATCCTCAACCGCCCTTGTTACCCCAACCACCATTGGTACCTAGTCATGTTGGTGTTACACCCATCCATACGATCCCCTTCCTATTCCCCCCTTCGGGAGTAGTAAGTGCCCCGGTTATGGATACTCTCAGCCTCCTTGGGTTAACTTTAGGATTACCTGTGTGGTATCTCATGCCTCCCGTTTCCCCTTCGACACCAAATGTCATCCTACAACCAGTGCAGCCCATCACCACTACTAGCCAACCACCTCCCGGTGTCCCTACTCCTTTCTCATCCACCAGTCCCACCCCTCTTATCAAGCACACTGGGGGCAGAGGCCCACAACCATACACCGCTCTACTCCCGCCCAAAACAGTTAAAAATCCCCCCGTGTTTCATGCTCCTCCCAAATGCTCTTTGTGTGATGAGTTGGGCCATGCTACCCATCAATGTCCACAATTACCCGCATTACAAGATCACATGCAAATGCTTGACGACGACCCCAACATCCTGGTTGTCCAACTCAACCTTACCCCTAAGCCTCATGATAAATCACTGGGTACCAACCACCCTTGTGCAATATGCGGTATTTACGGCTATTACTCACATCACTGTCTAGATCTCCCAGATTACAGAGCGTCCCTCTATAAGATGAATAACTTGGACCTCGAGACAGCTCTCCCCACCATTAAAGAGATCGACTCCCCAGCATCCCCGCCAACCGGAGAGGTTAATACCATTTATATGATCTCTTCTACTAGCACTCCCTCGTCAACCGATTTGACGACCCAAAGTTTCCACAATGATGAGGAGATTCTCGAGGCTCTTACTACACCTGATTACCCCTGGGAGGATATGCACCATCGTTCCTATTTCCTCCCAAAAGAGTCCTCCCCTACCACAGCCACCCAATTTTCGATTGAGTCCAAATATTTCCTCCCCACCAAAGTCAACTGGTTTAAAGAGCCCATTCCTTCTCCCGATGCCTTCGAGGAAGGTAACATGGCCAATAATTCACCCATAATCCACATTGATATCTTTGCCCCAGCCGGTGCTCCTGAACTCATTACGTTAGGAGCCTCCTGCACTGAGTACGAGATTGGAGAGTACAAAAAATGTTTCCAAGAGTTTTGCGATGTCTTTGCCTGGTCCTATACCGAAATGCCTGGTCTTGACCCCGCTATCATAGAGCACCACATTGACGCATGGCCAGATGTACCCCCCGTTCGCTAGAAACAACGCCCCATTCATCCATCAAAGCTCCCCGCCGTTAAAGCAGATATTGAGAAACTTCGCACAGTAGGATTCATTTATCCTATTGCATACACCACTTGGGTTTCTAACCCCGTCCCTGTTAACAAGAAACAAGGCACCATCCGAGTATGTACTGACTTCCGTGATTTAAACTGAGCATGTCCCAAAGACAACTTCCCCATGCCATTTATTGACCAACTCATCGATGCATGTGCGGGCCATGAGGTCCTATCCTTCATGGACAGTTTCTCAGGATACAACTAGATTCAGATCTGCAAAGAAGATCAATACAAGACTTCCTTTACCACCCCATGGGGCACCTTTGCCTATCGTGTCATGCCTTTCGGCCTTAAAAATGTTTGTGCCACCTTCTAGCGGGCCATGACCTATTGTTTTCACGACTTGGTCCATATCTTATTAGTCTATCTTGACAATCTTACAGCATGTTCCAAGAAACGATCAGACCACCTCAATGACCTTTGGCAAGTTTTTCTACATCGTCGCAAGTATCAGATCCTCTTAAACCCACTCAAATGCGTCTTTTGCATTCTGGCAAGCCGATTGTTAGGTTTCATTGTTTCACACAAAGGAATCGTTGTAGAGCCCCTCAAAGTTCAAACCATATCAGACCTTCCCTCACCACACACGCTCTGACAGCTACAGAGCTTACAGGGAAAATCTAATTTCCTTCGCCACTTCGTTCCTGATTATGCCACCACAGTTCATGGTTTCTTACGTCTGCTTCGTACTCACATACCCTTTGTTTGGGATGACCATGCACAAGTTGCATTCGAATCCCTTAAAAAATCTCTCACGCAAGCCCCTTTGATCTCCCCTCTAGATTTCTCTCAGGACTTCATCCTTTATGTCTCGGCATCTGACCATGCCGTGTCAGGGGTCCTTGTTCAAGAAGACATTGCTTACCAGGAGCATGTCATTTATTATGTTAGCCAAACCTTGTTTGGACTACCCCTACGTTACCCATATGAGGAGAGATTGGCCCTTGTCGTCATCTTTTCCGTACAAAAAATGCACCATTACATTTTACTCAGTCATGCTACAGTTTTCGCCAACTCCAACCCCATGGTCTACCTCTTGAACCAGTGACTTCTGCAAGGTCGTGTCGCTAAATGGGTAATTATACTCCAAGAATATGACCTAACTTTCACAACCCCTAAGAGCACTAAAGCCCTCACGTTTGCCCCGCTCATAACTGACCTCCCATCCCTTTTGACGTCCCCTCCAATCTCCGATGAGTTACCAGACAATCATTTGTTCATCATCTCGTTAGATGACCCATGGTATAGTGATATTTTGCTGTACCTTCGCATGCAGAATTTTTGACCCGACATAAATCGCGATGGATGCCACCGTATCCGTCACTAGGCCTCTCGGTATCTCCTCTTGGGTGATGTCCTTTACCGGCCAAGGGTTGATACTATTCTCCATCGTTGTCTTACACACGAGGAAGCCAAACAAGTCCTCAATGACTGTCATAGCGGCGCCTACGACGGACATTTATTTGGAATGGCCATCGCCCAGAAGGTAATCTGCACCAGATATTTCTGGCCCACATTGTTCATTGACTGCATCACTGCAATCAAGCATTTCCATAATTGCCAACTCTTTTCCCCAAAGGCATGGAAACCACCTGCCCCACTCCACCCAGTCGTCACTGTTGGCCCATTTTGCAAATGGGCCATCGACTTCATCGAATGTAAACCCTCATCCGCAAATGCCCATAAGTACATCATTGTCGCTTTCGACTACTTCACCAAATGGGTTGAAGCCACGCCCACCTTCAACTGTAAAGCTGACATTGTTGCCCATTTATTTTTTAACCATGTTATTGCACGATTTAGGGTCCCAAAACAGCTTGTCTCAGACCATGGTTCACTTTTTGAAGATGCCATTTGGCACGAGTTGTCAACTCTCCTTAAGTTCAAACATCAGTTTTCCTCTGCTTACTACCCCCAAGGGAATGGCCAGGTTGAGGCCATTAAATTTTTTTTGAAAACAATCCTCCAATGCACTGTTGATAGACATAAGTCCAATTGGCATCACATGCATTTCCCCGCATTATGGGCTTACCGAACATCAACTAAGACCGCCACCGGTTTCACCCCTTTTCACTTAGTTTACGGTGTCGAATCTGTCCTCCCCATCGAGTGTCAGATCCCCACCCTACACATCGCTATTGAACTTCTCCCCGACACTTCCCCACTTGAACAATGCCTACTGTTCTTAGAACAAACTGATGAGGACCGTCGTGCAACCCTCCAAACCATTGAAGCTTCCAAGAACCGCTCCAAAGCTGGTTACGAAAAACACGTCCACCCACATGCTTTCCGTGAAGGTGATCTAGTCCTCGTTTATGACCAAGCTCATGGAAAGACATTTAAAGGGAAGTTCGAATCCATGTGGCAAGGCCCTTACATCGTGCATACCTGCCTTGGGCATGGGTCATACATTCTAACTGACTCAGAAGGCCACCCCTTGCGAAACCCCCGTAATGGGTTGTATCTTAAACGCTTTTACCCTTAACAATACCACGAACCCATTGATCCGTATTGTACAGTTTGCTTTATTTTTTGTTTTTCACTTTTTTACCGTAACCTTACATTCATCATTTTTGCATGATCATAGATGGACCATCTTCCACCTTATTACACTGGCTTCGCCGATGGAGCAAGCCACTGGTCTCCAAACTTGGCCTCTGCAACTTGGGTCTTATATTCCCCTTCACATGTGTTGATTCACCTTGACGGAATGTGCATAGGCGCTGCTACCAATAACCAGGATGAGTATGACGCTGTGGCCGGTCTCCTAACTGCTACCCTTTAGATGGGTATACGTCACCTTCATGTGTTCCTTGACTCCCAACTGCTTGTCTCCCAGCTCAACAACTGCTACCAGGTGCGTGATCCTTGCTTCTTTAGAAAGTTCCTGCGCACAAAACAGATAATCCGATAGTTTGAATCCATCACATTCACTCATGTCCCACTAGCTCAGAATAGTATCGCAAATCAAATGGCTAACATTCTAGACTAGCATATCAATCACACCATGTAAAATCATCCATCATGCATAATCATCACATCAAAAACATAAAAAACCCAAAAAGACTGCATCTACAACAATGGGCATCCACGTGCCTATCATACCACACCATTTGCATCCATGTGTAATAACATAACAAAAACTATACAAGGGCATCCATGTGCCTATCATCACACATACAAGACAATACAGGCGCATCCACGTGCGTACACAAAATCATCACCACAAACAATGCCTCCATGTGCATGTATATATAAATATATCATCATCATATACATGTCATGAGTGTCCCAACACTCAGCTATACAAAAAATATACATCAAGGAGCCCCAACAGCATCCCTACCATAAAATACATGTCGTCTGTACAAAAAATCTTGAATTCCCATATGCATCGGGGGGGAGTCCCCAGCACTCCCTAATGAGAGTCATATCTCGCATTTGAATCCTCCTCACCAACCTCCTCTGCTGCAGACTCCTCCTCTCTGCGCTCCTCCTTTGGATCCTCCTCTAGATCCTCCTCATCCCCCTGTCGATCTTGACCCCTAGTCGCCTCGGCCATAATTGCCACCCGAATAAAGATAGACCACCAATCCCGTGGAGCCTCATGATAGGCCTCGACTACATCCCGATCCAGCTCCCTCCACCCCTCGTTGGAGACCCCAACCAGTAGTCGGTCGAATGTAACTCGCACGGCCTCCAGAGTCCCCTCTGCATCTCGTCGTCACACCTCCCCCCGATCGAGAAAGGCTGGCATGGCTACATGCCCTCGCCACTCCCTATGCCATGGTGGTGGCAACGGTCCCACATCTACATCAAACCCAATCACAACTAGTCAGAATCATCATATATATATATATATCTAACATCAAAACATCCAATATAAGACAATCAAAAAGCTAGATACATACCATCTTTGCCCCAATCCTGCCTTGGGGGTCATGGTGCCTGTGGATCTCATCGGTAGTCCATACCCGCATATGGATAGTCATCAAAGGTCAATGGCAACTACAACCATTGCAAGTAGAGCTCTTGTGTGAAGTACTACCCCACCTCTCCCCCACCCTGCCGACACATCATCTCACCCCACCGCACCATCCACAGCTCCCTCAAACCCCTAGCCCGGACCAACACTCTCGGTCGCAGTGTCGGCACCCGCTCCATAAAGAAAGAACACAGGAATGACCCGTAGCAGAACCCCTTGCCAAATTCCTTCACCGAGGTCAGCTGCCATTGAACACAAGTGAGGAACAGCTAGCCCCAAGCAAAGTAAGTCCCCTGTAAAACCCTCTCAACTAGCTGCATTTGTCCCCTAGACACTCGGTTGGTCCC
The DNA here is from genome assembly GCA_027924585.1 of Larix kaempferi. Classification (NCBI taxonomy): domain Eukaryota; kingdom Viridiplantae; phylum Streptophyta; class Pinopsida; order Pinales; family Pinaceae; genus Larix; species Larix kaempferi. The sequence goes on along the minus strand of BSBM01000485.1, from coordinate 10,663,198 downwards.
CTACGACCCCAACACTCAGACCACACATGCCACGATCGCCCGAATTGATGGCTCCTCCAAGTCACAAATCAATAGTGCATTCTTATGCACTATTGTAGTAGTAAGGCAGTACCGATCTAGCATCTCCTCCATGTCCACATTCGTGGACACCCAAGGCTGTGTATCTGCCACCCTACCCAAACATGGTAGTCCCGTCAGAAAGTACACGTCTGCTAGGGTGAGCTCTAGTATCTTCCCCTTCACCATGAAGCACAGACTATCGGGCTCCCAAAAACTCACTAACTTGTTCAGCAGTAGTACTGCTGAACGCATCATCGGCACATGTGCGAACTTCAACAGTCCACACAGCCCCAAAGTCCCCTAGACATGTCGATCACCCCGTATATAGTCCATTAAGTCATCCGGTATATCACGCTCTCTCCAGAGTACCCTTGGCATCCTGTCAATCAAATAATGAAAACTCATCAATATATCATCTAATAAACCATCATCCCTCCCCCAATATGACTCCACAATCCCGATCTAGATCACGACTGTGGGGCCCCATGCCACAATCCGAAATCATGGCTATTGGGACTATAGCCGCGGTCACAGATCGTGCCTATGGAGCGCACAGCTACGATCGCAGATCGTGGCTGTCCCAGCCACAACTGTGATCCCAGATCGCAGTTGTCCTAGCCACGGCCGCGGGCGCAGATCATGACTACCCAGGCCATAGCCGCGATCCCGAAACGTAGCAATTGAGGCCACAGTCGCGGTTGCAGATCACGACCATCGCCTCGCAACCCGTGATTCACACCTACGTGGACCATACAACCCCCCCTAAGGACCCACTACCCACCCAAATCTGGAAAAAATTAAAGGTCTGAGTTCAGTGGAATACCTGCAACTCGCGGAAATGAAATCAACTGGTCCAATCGCCCAGAAATCTCAAATTCGCTCTGGCCCACCACACTGTCTATCAAAATCAACCGCACAAATGACACTTGGCATTATGGATCCACTTACTATTTATGGACAGTTGACTTTTCTTGATTTGGCCATTATGGATCCATACGAAGTCCATTTTCCAAACCGTTTCTACCATTGGAATCAGCATGACACGACCTTCAGAATGGTCGACTCAGTTTCTATTGTTCTCCGAACCCCTTTTTTTTGGAGTTTTTTCCATGCACGTTTCCATCTCGATTTGCACGCCACATTGGCCGTTGTCAGTTTTTAGCATTCCTTATACCATTAGATTCAGTTTTCTGCACTCGTGATGATGCTTGAGATCATTTCTCGCTCTCCCCTAGATTTTTCAGGCATTTTTTACAAGCCCCTAGTCATTTCGGTTTGCGTGCCACCTCGACCGTTCTCCATTTTTTACACTTTTTATATTGCCAGATTCAGTTTTCCGAGATCATGATGATGCTTGAGATCATTTCTCACTCTCACTAGAAACAGTTTCAACATTGTGTCCCGACACCTTTCTACCTCGATTTGCGCGCCACATCGACCGCCATCGAATTGTTACACATTTTTACATGAGCCATTCACTCCATTCATACTGCAATTATTTCGTTATTTTACCACCATTCATCATCCCGCAAGGAGGCCCACCAGTGTTCCCCCCAACCCTTGTTCTTGGTTCTCATCGATGTCCCTTGATTGAACACTCTCTCCTTGCTTGGCTATTCCTTTTGTTCGGTATAATTTTATCCCTTTTTTGAGCCGAACAAGTCCTTTATGAAAAAGGCACTTAGGGAGTTTCTGTTAAGCTCTTTTCTGACTCCTAAAAGAATGAAAAGATCGCCGAGCAATCTTGCTTCCTTTCATGCTCGTTAAAGTACTTGAAAGGGCGTCTATCTGGTATAAGTTTAACCCTTTTCCAAACCTGGTAGACTAATTACGAAAAATGAATACTCTACTCACATCGGCTAGAAGAGTTCTTCATTGCATCCTTTTATGCTTTTTCGGGCCTTGGAGACTAACACACGAAAAAGAACCCCCTTGGAGTCTTCTTATTGCTTTCAGACTCTTTAAAATTGAAAGCAACCATGAGCATGCACCATCCTGGGATTGTACAAATCCACACGACGATACCATTCCATTATTTCAGAGTCTTCTTATCGCTTTCAGTCTCCTTAAAATTGAAAGCAATCCCGAGCACGAACTGTCCTGGGCTCGTATAAATCCACACGACAGTGCCATTTTGAGCACACTTTGTTAAATTTTCAGAATTTACTTCAATCTGATCTAGGATCTTAACTGAGAGAACAACATGTACATCAAATCTACAGCATATCATTCATGGAGACAATAATGCAAGCACACAAGAGACACAAAGATTTACTTGGGGAGAACCATAAAGGTGAAAAACCCCAATAACTTCCTCAGAGATAGATAGAGCAATGATACAACCAAAACATGAGAGATAGAAATATCCTAGCAGCAGATCCTCCTCCTCCATAAGTGCGCCACTCCTCCTTGAGTGCATGAGTGAGAAGTGAGTGATCAAATAGAGTGCCTCCCGCACTCTATTTATACTTGACTTGACTTTCCTTTTACATAAATCATGTAGGCTCGAACTTAACCACATAACATAATGTTGACTGGGCCGACCCCCAATAGGGTGGTCTAATAACCCTTCGACCCACATGGCCGACCCCCAATAGGGTGGTCTAATAACCCTTTGACCCACATGACTTATACAGGGTCGACCCCAAAAAGGTGGTCTAATAACCCATCAAGTATAAGTTACGACATTTACAATATAAATGACGACACTTCCGTATAGAGGAATAATACCATCTCTATAGGAATACAATATACATATATGTGAAATACATTCCGAAGTTACATATACATCAACACTCCCTCTTAACTAGGAAGGTATTTCTCGACACAGGTCTTCTAGCACAAGTCATATTCTCTGGATCATCGTCACTGGATAATCGTCATTGAGTCATCATCATCGTCACTGCTGTTGCTATCTCAATCAATCTCTGAATCTACTCGTCATAGGAATTTCTACAGAGCCAGTCCTTTTTCATACTGGATGTAGGCCCACCACCTGCAGGTCTTCATCATCACTGGCCATACTGTGGAATCCTCAGGACTGATTACGTGCATCACAAAACCTTAAAAGAGTCTCTTGACTAGCAAGAACTCTAAAGAGCATCTGAGGCCTTTTTCATCCTGTCCAGATCTCCGGGACTTATTACATGTGACCCCACCAAAAAACCTCACAAGAGCATCCCAGGCTATTACGAGCATGCAGCTCTACCTATAGGATCTCCCAGGGCACGAATTACATGTGGTTATGGCAAAACCTCGCAAGAGCATCCCAGGACTGATTACTGGCACACAACCGAACCTATCAGATCTCCTAGGGAACCGAATTATATGCCATAGGACAAAACCTCGAAAGAGCATCTGCCAGATATCCCAGGGCACCGAATTACATGCTATAGTAAAAACATTGAAAGACTATCTGCAGATCTCCCAGGGCACCGAATTATATGTCCTCCCAGAGCAAAACCTAGAAAGAGCAGTTTCCAGATATCCCAAGGCACCGAATTACATGCCATAGGCAAAACCTCGAAAGACTATCTGCAAATCTCCCAGGGCACCGAATTACATGCTCATCTGCACAACCTGATCCAAGGCCATAGAGTATCAAGCTGATACTTACCATACATCATCCTGATGTACACATGATCATCCTGATCATCATCACTGCAACATCCTACTGCATGTCATCTGGAGCAACATCCTGAAGCTCATCATCCATGATCATCCTGATCATCATCACTGCAACATCCTGCTCCATGTCATCTAGAGCAACATCCTGAAGCTCGTCATCCATGATCATCCTGATCATATACTGCATCTACCTGATGCATACCAAGTATCTACCTAATACATATCATCATACATGATCCACCTGATCATACAATGTATCCACCTGATACAAATACAAATACATGATACATATCACCATACATGATACACCTGATCATACAATGTATCCACCTGATACATATACATATACATGGTCCAAGCATCCAACATGATGCATATACAAAAATACATATACATGATCCAACCGATCATACCCAACATCCAACATGATGCGTACATACATATAAATGATCCAAATGATCATATCCAGCATCCAACATGATGCATACATACATACATAAAAAAATGATCCAACTGATCATATCCAAGCAGTAACTAGAACATCATCCTGATGCTCATCATCTAGCGCTTACATCCACAGCCATGTGAAGGATCCTCCTTCCAACATGCTTGGAATGGCTTCAGCAAATGTTTCCATCACTTCTTCTTCAAAGTGTCCTCAATCTGAAGAACGCCAAGCCTCTCTCTGAAGTACTCGAACTTCACCCTGGCTAGTGGCTTCGTCAGCACATCTGCAATCTTCTCGTCTGTTGCAACATACAAGAGCTTCATAGCTCCTCTCTACACCATATCCCTGATATAGTGATATTTGATCTCTATGTGTTTCGACCTGTCATGAAACACTGAATTCTCGGACAGCTTCACACAGCTCTGGTTATCACAGAAGATACCAGTAGCATCCAACGGGAGATCAAATAACTCTGACAGTAGCTTCCGTAGCCATACTGCCTCACAACTAGCTGAATAGGCTGCAACATACTCTGCCTCAGCTGTACTCAGTGCTACGCAGGGCTGCTTCTTGCTAAACCAAGAGATCACGCCTGATCCCATACTGAAGCAGCACCCAGATGTGCTCTTCCTATCTACATCACTGCCAGCCCAATCTGAATCAACATAACCCTGCAGGTTAAACTTTTGATTTGTTTCATACTTGAGCCCATACTCAACTGTACCCTTCAGGTACCTCAGAATATGCTATACAACAACCAAGTGAACACTCCTCGGATCCGTTAGGAATTGGCTCAATGTGTTCACCTCAAAGCAAATATCTGGTCTCGCATTCGTCAAGTACATAAATGACCCAATCATCTGACGATACATAGTGATATCAACCGGCTCAGATGAAGCATCACACAGAAGCTTCAGGTCCGATGCCATAGGTGTGGCCATAGCCTTGTAGTCCATCATCTCGAACCTCTTCAGGATCTCTACTGCATACTTCCCTTGTCCAAGGAAGATTCCATCTGCACTCTACCACACCTCCATGCCAAAAAACAAATAGTGCATCATCCCCAAGTTCTTCATTTCGAACTCGGCAGCAAGCTTCCGCTGTGTGTCAGCAATCTATCTATCATCTCCTATTACAAACAAGTCATCCACATACAGAAGTAGAATCACAGGATTCCCGTCCTCAACCTTGTAGTAAAGGTTGGAATCTGCTTCACTCTTGGTAAAGCCCAAACTGGATAGAAAGCTGTCTATCCTACCAAGTTCTGCACACATATATGACTACACCATTCAAGTAGGTTGTCTTGAAATCCATCTGGTGTATCTTCTATTTCATCACTTTTATATTTCTCTATGCTACCATCTGCAGCATGCTTGATCTGATAGTTCCATTTGGAAGTCACAACAAACTTCCCTTCAGCTCTTGGGACCGCATCCCAAACATCGTTCTTCATGATCGATAGATCATGGCATTCTTCCCGTATCCTAGGAACTTCAATATCTTCAATAGATAATTTTGTTGCTTGAACAAATGTTGTAGTCCTTCTTTTGTAGGTGAAGGTATACGGTCTTTTCTACAAAACAAGTTAAATTGCATGATTAGAAACATCTCATAATTTTTAGACAAATTCTTACACAAAGAAATATGTCATACAGTCATGCAATTATCTTAGCCAATGCTTCAATACAACATTTATCCATGTTCCACAACTTTCTAGATGCCTTCTAGTCTCTACCAGAACATTGTTAAGAGTTTGCACTACTCCCAACATGTCAGCAAAGAGGTTTCATTTTATATAAGTAGCACTGGAATGTTGTACAGTGCCATAGGCCACTTACTCATTACATGCATATTAGTAGTATACTGTTCATTAATGCAATCATTCTAATAATGCACAATACATATCCTAAGTCTAGGAACATCAGTATATACATTATTGAACAGTATTATTTAAACAATAAAATATGCAAGTAATGACAATTCAAATAGTTATCTTTGTTTGTTTGTTGGGTGGACTCCCTCTGAATCTTTGCAACTCCATTCTGATGTGGATTGTGAGAAGTGGTCAACTCCCTCTGAATATTAGTTTGAATTTTATATTACCTCTGCGTGAAAGAAAAGGGAAAAGTCTTTTATTTTATATTGAAATGATAATATTTATTAATAGTTATGCATAGTACTTCTGCATTGAAGGAATGAGAAAAGTCTTTTCTTTATCCCTTTGAAATGACAAATGTTTTATGGAGGAACAACCTATTCGAAGTTAAGGCCTTTTTCCCATCTCCTTATATGGTATTGGATTTCTATTACTTAAATACAGAAAGAGTGTGACTCGAAATTGTATAATTTCTTGCCTCTGTTAACCCTGGATTACACATAGAGATAGATAGAGAAACGCCTGTCCCAAAAGATATTTGCATAGGAAGGACGGGAGAGGATAGCTGGAAAAAGCTAGATCCCTGGTTTTATCACTATCTAAAGTATTCCCATATTTATTATAAAAACTTCTTATGGGTATTTGTGTCCTTGTTGCAAACTCAGGTAGTTGTATTTATATTATAGGATCAACAAAATCCTCTTTATGTGCACAAACTAATTCTTTTCGGCGTATGCATTAATCCCTGTATACTCACTTATGTGTCTTTGGTTAGTATATGAAGGATCTATGTGGCATCAGAGGTCACAGTTGATACCTTCTTATATCCCTTTTTCCTTGTTTTTAAATTTGGATTTTCAGTAGGGTCAAGTAGCGCCAGACATAGTAGATTTATATAGGAACCGAGGTAGAGTTTTCCTTCTTGATCATTTAAGCCCTGAAGCCTATCTTATATTTAAAAATATGTCAGTCTTATGAATATGTTGATAAGGGCAGTCATACCCTAGGTTTTAAACCCGTGTTGTTTTATTTATGTCTGGCATATTTATTTTTGTGTTGTTGGATTCTTGAGATCCTTGCAACCTTGCTTTTAATAACCATCAATTGTGCGTTGTGAGTAATGTTTCCCTGTTGAGTTTTTAGCCTGTGTATTTGACTAAGTATTTTAGATACAGGTTTCCTTTGAAGAGGATGGCCCTTTGAAAGTAGTCGATCCTCACTGGTCATGGTTTGATATCCTTTTTTTTAACTCTCTCCAGATCGCACCTCTGAGTGAGGTGTAGCAATGTTGACTTTTAAAGTATATATATTATACTACAGTACGTTTTCTTACCTCAGAAGATCGATATATATATATATATATATATATATATATATATATATATATATATACATATACATATATATACTCCGCTAAATTACGAGGTACCACTGTCAGAAAGTCTAGCTTTGTTGTAGGATCTATATTTATATATATACTCAGTATTTCAGATGCATATGATACCATTCTCATGTTTCTAAAGATGTTGGCCTCAAACAAGGACTAAGTCATAGTTTAAATACTATGCTATTTTAGGATTAAAATCTGTCAAATTCTATTTTTAAGATGTCGAAGTTTTACTGCAGAATTGAACCCTGTCAAGTTTAATTATTATGCTATCATCTCATGCATAGATTTTGGATAAAAAGAACCATGCGCATTTTGTTTACAGGTTGAGTTTTACATAGATATATACATATACCGATGGTTTCCTATGTGTTGTTCTTATTATATATATAAATTAGAATAACTCATTATGAATAATAGTATAAAGGGAATTAGAGTTGCTATAATTACGTTAGAGAACTCATTATGAATAATAGTATAAAGGGAATTAGAGTTGCTATTATTATGTTAGAGAACTCATTTTGAATAATAGTATAAAGGGAATTAGAGTTGCTATTATTATGTTAGAGAACTCATTATGAATAATAGTATAAAGGGGAATTAGAGTTGCTATTATTATGTTAGAGAAATCCTTATGAATAAAAGTATAAAGGAGGTTGTCTATATCAATGTATTTAAGGGTTGTCACACTAAGGTTGGATGTAAATATACTTACCCAGTACAAGTGGGTTGGGAGCTATTTTGTCCTTAATAGACCTCAACGAAAGGTTCAAGATAATCAATAGGTTAAAGGAATAAAGTGTTCCTTTGTTAATGCATTTTTTCCACAAGTTGTGACCCTTCCTATTTGATAATTAATAAACAACACCCCCTTGTGGATGTAGCCCTAGATTAGGTGAAACACGTTAAAAAATATCTCTTTCTATGATGTATCATTTTTTTATGTGCCTCTTATGTATTTCATTATTGTTCAGGGAAGTCTTCTTGAATGTTTTCCCTTATGCATTATTTTATTATAAACGATTATTTGTTTGTTATTTATATCATTATGCATATGTATGAGTTGACTAATGATAATATTGACCATGCATTATCCTTGTAAATGTGTCTTTTGTTCAAGAATTCAAGTTACCACTAAGGGGTGAAACCTTAGGAAGATACTCAAAGGAAATTGTAGTGTTATTCAATTACAAATTTATCTAAACTCAAGTTATATAAGGTTTTGGACTCATACTTCTATTGGAAGAAATTTACTATGTATGAAAAGTAAGATAGAAGTAATTATTATTTACATTGTGAACCAATTGAGAGGTTGGCTGAAGCCTTTGTATATATATAGATAAGTAAGGTTTATGAGAGGGATGAAAGAAGAAATGTTATGTATGCTCAACATTTCTAACAAATAAACAATCGACATTATGTTTTAGTGTGTCTCATATTTTATTGTTAATACTCATGATGAAAATTTTAAAAATTTACCAAAATTATTGACTTGGGAATTTGGGTTCGTTACATAAACTAACCATTTGTTTCCTTTGTAATGAAGGGGTCCTATGGGTACCCCGAGGCTTACTTAGTCATTTAAAGATTATGTTCTAAATCTTCTGTATAGATCATAGGTAAGAGTGAGATTTCAAATTGAACAATTTAATCAATATATGTCAATATGGAGTTGTTATACTTAATTTAGCCTTTGGTGTTAAGGACAAATGTGTAGAGAACTTATTTAAGCCAGGGTAAGACCTACTCTAGCTATTTCGTCATATAAAAGATTTTATTCTTTTGATGACATATATACATATGTATTCTAAAGGTATGTATATATTATACTTTAGCTTAAGCTTGTCCTACGTATTCACTATAATTCTCAAAGAATTAGCAAAACTCCATACTTCAATGTCATCCATAAAGATTATTGTTTATTTATGTTGTAATGTTTCCATGGCTTAAATATATTCGAATTCCCAAAAACTATAGTTTTTATACATGTATATTTAAATGTGGCAGGGTCATAAGCTCATAACCACGAAAATGTGATTTGGTGGATCTCTGCATTGGCGGTGACAGGTTAAGATTTTAATGCTTGAATTAATGAGATCGTAGTGGAATGCATGTTGGCATACTCGTGGCAAGGCTTCACGTGATCGCTTTGGGTTTTGGGATAAACCCTAACATGCATAAAGGCCTCAAGGTTAAATATTATTATTAAAAGCTTTAATAATAATGATGTATTATTTATTTGTAAAAAAATATAAATAAATTGCATATAGTTTATGCATAGTTGGCTGCCACATTATTATTAAATAGTATTAATAATGTTATTAATATTATGGTAGGAAATATAATTATTATTATTATTATGAAAATGTTTATTTAAAATCACTTCTATTTTAAACAAATGAAAAGTCCTAATTCAATAAGGACTAGATACTTTAGTAAAAATATATTTTAAAGATATTAATTATTTAATTTAAAGAAACTAATTAATTATTCAAACAACCATAATTCAAGACTCCCCTACATAAAGAGGGCAGATCCCAAGAATGGGGGATCATCATCTTTTTCATTATCATTCTCTTATGGTAATCAGAGAGAATTTTCTGCTCCAAGAACTGACGCAGTCCCATATAAATTTCCAGATCTGAACCAGCAGTGAACCTAGGGCCTCTATCTCTTATTGCATGTTGGAACCAGCTCGGGGGGGTCCAGTTAGAACCATGAATGGTCTAAGGGTCATGGTTGGGAGGAACATGGTAGCCCCAAAGTTATCCAGATAAGGAATCATTCTAACAAGTCAACTAAGCTCAGAAGATACTACACTAATTATTGTTTGAGTGTGCAGGCTTCTACAGGAGAGGAGAAAGTCACCAGGCAACCAGGTATGAATTATTAAACTTCCATTTCAAGTCATAATAGAAGTTAGGCATTTAGCATAAATTGGATGTTACAGTATTTTTTGTTTTTATCCTAATTTGCTTAAAATATTAGTTTACTTATAGAGCAAGTGTCTTTGGGCATGGGCTCTCGGGTTATTATAGGAGCATAACCATGTAACTAGAACTTTATTAACTCAGAAATTTGATTTAGAAACTAGCAGAATGTCTAGCAGGTCTATCCAAGCTAGTCTGTTCTAGACATCCAAGCATATCGAAAACCTAGAATCCATTCTTATTAATTTAGACGACTGAGTTTTTCTTACCAGCAATACTATATATTCAAATGCTGGAATCGTATATTATGTTTTAAGTAAATGTATAGATAGGATGATAGTTCTGTGAAACATTGATGTTCTCGTATTTATCTCTAACTCTCTCTCGGGTTTTTAAACCCCAACGTTTCACAAACCTAGCTAAGTTTCTTTTTAAACTACTAACCCTTATAGAGGAGAACAAAATCGTGGCAACAATAGACTGATTTTGGAGTTAGGATTACTATCCTCTTCTTTTATTTTCCTTCTTTTGAAACCCACCGAATAGAAATCACAAAAGCAATGAGACAAACATTGAAACCCTTAGCAGCATTACACATCAAGAATCACAGGCTCACAACAACCGTAACTACTACTTTTTGCGCATTCAAACCAAAATATAATGCATTTCACATTATCAAATGACCGTATCGTTATATTTTTCCATGATAGCTACCATCTTTTCCTTTCAAACATTTTTTGCAGACAGTAAACATGCAATCGTAGGTGGATTCAAATGTTCCATTATTTAGACTTCCATAATTTAAAACGTTAAGCAAAACAACACGCAAGCTAAGGTGACCATGATACTCTCGTTGGGGCATTTCAAAATCAGGTCGGATACTCTTTATTTTAACCAACAATCAACCCACTATCTACCACAACGAAAACACAATAGGTATACAAGGGTTACGATTTCATAAATCATGACTCAGAAATTGCATATTACATCATAAGCTTATAATCTTTTATCCCAAAACCCTGACGGACTTTTCTTCCAGTTCAAGGATCGAATTCCACAGCAAAACAATAGGCACCCCCCATACATTTTAAATTGATAGCCACAGGTCGGGATATCAAGTCTCGGGAGCAACTCAAATTCCCAGGTTACTTTTAATAAACTAGATAATAGACAGAAGTACCATCGGCATCAACGAAACAGAAATTTCATTTAAAACTACAAATCAACTACCTTCACGATAGAAGTGACGACAGTACATACAAAAGATTAAACAAACATTACTTCTCATACTCCATAGGAAAATGAAGAGGGTATACAAAATGTGAGTCATACATAGAAATACGCAGAGGCCCAACATCTCTACATATTATTATTATATGTTCAGTGTTCATCTAGAAAACGCAAACCTGTACCTCTGCCCAAACCTAAGTTTTATATTGTGGGCATCATATCCCATTACAAAAGCTTAAAACTCTTCATAGAGCCAAATGGCCAAACTTATACACAAAACCAGAGAACCCTCTAGGGTGATGTTGCTTCCCATTAAAAATAAATACATTTAATACATGGTCCAGCCAAAGGCGACCTTCTGGACTTCAAAGTAAACTAATGAGCCAACGGGGCTCCACAAAGTCCCACATAACCAAAACGAATAGCACACCCACCTTAGATGGGAGAGGAAAGGGAAACTATGATGAAAATATGGACTTACCACTTCCATTTCCCATGTCATCGAAGGTCCTGGTCACCTGCAGCAACCCACGCAGAGGAATTCACAACCCATCACCTGCCATTTCAACAGAGGGCATGGGTTAAACCCTGAGATGTTTATCAATCAATGGATAAATGTAGAAGTAAGAGAAAAGAAATTACAAGTGCAGGAAAGACAATTACCTGAACCGGGCACTGTATCCTCCACCCCTTCAGTTGAGCAAACACCAGGTGCTTTGACCATGAGCATAGCTCAGGTCAGAGCACAAACCCTCTCCAAAACACAACGAAGGATTGAACCAAGCCGAAATAAAATGAAGAGCAACATTTACAAGTGTAAAACCCCAACATCGAAACCCTCACTGCCAATTGGTTTCATAACACATTGATATCATAGGGAGTAGTTAATACTCCACCAACTTTTCATTTAATGAATTTTGATTTTCCATCCAAGCACTATAGTAGGAGGTCCGATAAGCATCAATGATGTAGTGGTATGAACATATTATTTTATCCCAAGGTTTTGCACCCTAGCCATTACACTTGGGTCATGTAACATGCTAACACATGGTGGTAGGATTAATAAGGGAGAGTTCCCTCATAGTAGCACTTGCACACATCTATGAAACAATACTTTAGCAATGTGCTAAGTAAGACTAGAATTCCCCAAAGACTACCCTTACCTCTCGGCAGCTTTGCCGGGGTTACTTTTCCTTTTGAAAACACCAGTGTCCCATCATGGGCCTCAACCTTTCATCAACAAGGGTCCATCTTGCCTGAAGATACCAATTAGAATTTTATAAATATGCATATGTTTTCTTAAAATAGTAAGAAGTAGATTTTTATTACTCTAGCATTTGTATACTTGCGACAGAATTACATTATCTACCCTACACATCGCCTCCACAGAACCAAAAGAATAACAACTAGTGAGACTAAGCTGCTTAGGAACCTTAAATTCTTAGGTGTCACAAACTAGTACTGATGCATTCTCTCAGTACTAAAGTTAATTTATAAATCATCATCTTTAAATAGCTTTTATTGCAGTAACATAAAAATTTTAAATTTTTACCATTTTTAGGGACATTACATGGGATTATCTAAAATAGTTATATGGTAATGCACTAAGTTTTTAAGATAGATTATTTCGATTGTAAAATGATAGTATTATGGAGTGACTAGATTTATGAGATCATTGAATGCATTTATCCAAAAAGGAGTATAAAAGGCTAAAAGAAAAGTGTAAAATTGGGAGCTTTGAAAGAAAATTTGATGGGAATTTTTTGTGTTTAATGTGATTGTCTAAAATAGTTATATTGTAATGCACTAAAATATGAAGGTAGCTTAATATAATTGGATTACAATCCCAATGAATTGAATAACGAATTTCAAAGTTATTGATACAAATTTAAGCTTCTTTCTATCTTCTTGAATCTTATTTGTTTGTTTTTTAATTTGATCTTTTTTCTTGAAATTTTTTTTATAAAATAAACAAATCTACATTATCCAGTGTCCTTCATCCTTCCCCAAAATATCTAAAGTAGACTAATGGTGATAAAATACATCATCAATTTGGCTAAAAGGTTTTGATTCTGTTGGGCTTCGTTTTTTATCAGATTCACACTCATTTTTTGCTAACCTTTTTGCACGTAATACTTCTTATGTTCCTTCCTATTATCTCATACTTCCATGATTTTCTTTACATTGTATGGTCCTATCATCACCTTGGCTATAAGAGGTAACTACGTCAATTAGATATGATTTATCATGATTTATTACTTATTTTTCAAATGTAAGGTGATTAGTCTAACCATTGTGGAATCGCAACAGTTATATCTTTTTTACCACAAGACTATAGGCTACCAAAACTAGACATTCCAATAATTCAGTAATGCTATCCTTCAACAATGCATACTACCTGAATTACAGGATTAACTCACACAACACCTAAGCTAGTTCTCGAAATATTCAAGCTTGAGTAAAAGATGATATATGTTCCCCAATATGCACCTTGCATCCCACACCAAGATCTTCAACATTTATGTTGTGATTGGGCTCGTGACTAATGATCAATAGAGTTGTATGTAATTTAGATTGCAACTGTGATTTCATTTTTCTATTCATGAAATCGACATACCAATAAATTAGTAGTTTTCCTATGATTGTCACTGTATATCTATCTATGGGTAATCTAGATCCAAGATGTATGGGTTATTGTTGTAATTAATTACATATGAACTCTTATATATTGTGAGATAGCCTTACGAGGGGGTTAGCTCAGAATTCACGATCTATATATAGACTATTATGAGTGTGGTGTTAGACTCAAGGTTTTGCTAAACTCCTATGGTGTACTTTTTATCGTGATTAATGAATACTCCATGTTGCTGATAATTTTCCTAGTTCTTAGCCAATGTGGCGTACTCAGTCATGAGGGACCCCTGTTGTTAGTGGCACCAATAGTGTTATATTTTTTGATTAATTTATGCAAGTGTGATTTATGTTTTATATTATATTCAGAGTGAATATAAGACTGAATTAAGTTTCAGGTTGTTTCAATACAGGTTTCGTGGGATAGTCACGATTTTATTGTAGATTTGTTTTCTTATTCTATAATTGAAATCGATAAAGTACACTCAGTTCAAAAATTTGATTTGAATCGTATAGGTTAATTATGAATGCTTGTATTTACTTATTTTTCTCTTCAGAACTTTGACAGGATCCTCATCTGTTTGGTGCATTCCAATAGTTGAAAGATCATAAATCTGAGAAGTCCATATGTGAATCTAACCAACACATGACCTAGAGCTATGATTGTTCCTCTACTTGATTTATTTTTATGAACAATGTGTTTATATCATCTCTATGTGGTAGAAAACAAACATCGATTGCTTTCTTGACATCTTGACAACTCCGATAGGTGGTAAAAATCATTGTATGATTTAATATCTTGTCATTGGGATATACTCTGTGATTCCACAGAGTTTGTTGATTTTTGTCTAGAGGGTTGTAGTACAATTCATTTGTTGTTTGCATATTTTAAGACCAAGGACCAGATTGATTATCTAAAAATTGTGCTAATATTAAACAAGATCCTAATTCACAACTATTGAAACTTGAAGGGTGGTCGTTGACATACATGCACTGAATTCATTCAATCTGTTTGATATTTTCTACGAGAATTTGATTAAGTGTGAGTAGTTGGACTTAGTTCTACATATTTTGCATGGCATCTCGCTAGTTTTCTAACCTGATTCGATAATTTATGTGAAGTAAAATAAGCAATTATTTTTCCCAAGAGATTCCATGCAAAGATTATCCAAGGCACACATGTTGAAGGTGAAAATGTTCAAAATTTTAAAGATTATCATGGATAAATATGTGTTTCCTTAAGATTTTTATGTTATAGATATGAATGATGTGGATATTTATTTTGGGTATCCTTGGATGAAGTCAATTGGTATAGTTAATATTAATGTGTAAAATAAGTTCATGAAGATTTGGTATAAGAAAAATAAAATTACATTCTAAGATATTTCTCTTAAAGAAGGGCCCAAATGGTCACATGAAGAAGTCCTTATAGGTAAAATAGTCAAAGTTCCTACTTACACATGACATGAAGAATACAAGGTTAAATATGAAGAAGAAAAATCTAAAGAAGAACATCAAGAAAAACCTTCGGAAGGGTAAAGAAATGAAATAGAATTTGAGCTACATGATCGAAATGAATCACATGTCGAGGAGTAAAACAAAGAAGAACCAATAGCTAAAGTTTTTGTATATCACCACACACATTACCATGAGAAACAATAATAATAAACACAAAGTTTAAAGCATTGACAAACACCGAACCAAAAAGGAAAAAAATATGGAAGCACATGGATAACTAAAATGAATGCATGGAGATATAAAAGTAGCACGATGACAACATGGAACCAAAGGAGCAAAAAAAATCAAAATAGAGGTAGAAAGGAAGCAGTTATACCTAATTTCCATCTTTCACTAAGATGGATGGATGCTCATGCTTGGTATTGATTGAATAAATTATATAGTAGATCATATTATATGGCTTTCTCTATTGTTTATAGGATGAAACATTTGAAGGGGGGTGAAATGTTAAGTACCTTGGAAGGATAATATGGGGTAACTAGGAAGGTACCCATGGGATATTGTATCTAATCAGGCCATAATCATGGAATAGTCCCACTTGGTAGATAGTAGGTTATAAATAGGCTCATTATGTAGTTAGAATAAATAATATAATAATAAGGGTAGTTAGCATAGACCCCTTGGAATGGATAGGTTGGATATGCATGAGTATCATTGTATTGAACATGTTGGATATGGAATGTATTGTACTATAAAAAGCACGTCTTGTTGAGTGATTCCTTTCATAGGAAGCATGTGATCATATTATCCTACCTCAAGGGTCTTTTTCTATATCTTGGTGTTATTCTTATTGTTGATGGATTTTATTTATTTATTAATTTTAAGGGTTCTATATCATTTGTCATTCAATTTCTAGTTATATGTTAGAGCATATGGCCCTTGACTTAGGATCAAGTCATCTTGGAAAATTTGATATACTACCATTTACTAAGAAATTTCCAATAGAGGATATTTGAGGGGCTCATTGACACATAATGAAGTACTTGTGCTAAAAAATTTAACTTAGAATTTTCTCTATAATGTCTTCTATGCGAACTTTCACACTTTGAAACTTGCAAGAATATTAGAATAAATACATGCGTACCTCAAGTACAAGTTTCATACTTTGGTTAGATATACTTTCCTATATATGTTATGTGGAAAATCCTTCA
Organism: Larix kaempferi; assembly: GCA_027924585.1. Lineage (NCBI taxonomy): Eukaryota > Viridiplantae > Streptophyta > Pinopsida > Pinales > Pinaceae > Larix > Larix kaempferi. The sequence goes on along the minus strand of BSBM01000485.1, from coordinate 10,646,340 downwards.
CAATGGTCATGAAATCAATTTCAAACATCTCAGCTTGAAATTTTCTCTATAACTTCTTCTCTGGGAAATTTAAGACTGTGAAACTTGCAAGGATCTTAAAATATGTGTGAGGCACCTGCAACAATTAATTAACAAGAATGCGCGAAATAGCAGAAATGACAGAACTCAGAATCACTTTTGTATTGATCACGGGCCACTTCGAGGGGGCAACCTCCTTTGAGCAAGCTCAATACAAATAACTTCACGGTGCCTTCATAGGTCTCAACACACACTTATATACTAATTCTAGGCACCAATACTATGGGTCGAAACCATGGGACGTTACAAACTATGGATCAACAATACTACGGGCGACTTACAAAGCATATGCGCCAACAACAATAACACAAATTATTGATCACAAATACTACGGGACGACTTACAAAGCATATGCGTCCAACAACAACATACTAACAAAGTAAAGATATGGGTTCCTAACATCCCCTGAATCTGAAGGAGTGGTTCCCATGTAGCATCCTCTGGTTGCATGCCGTGCCACTGAATTAAGACCTCTGTGATAGAGCGAGAGCGAAGCTGACGTGTGCGCCGATTGAGGATGGCCTCTGGCTCCAAAAGGATGGATCCAGTTCGGGTAAAATCGTTTGGCCGCTGATGTTGGTGCCAAGAACTTTCTTCAAACAAGAGACATGAAAGACTGGATGAATGCGGGAAGAAGGAGGAAGTTCCAATTTATAAGCAACGGACCCAATCTTCTGAAGAATCCGATATGGCCCATAGAACTTTGGAGCAAGCTTATGACGCCCTTTGAGTTTCAAGGAGGATTGTTTGTACGGCTGGAGACGAAGAAAAACCATATCGCCGACTTGAAAAGTGCGCTCTGAACGGTGCTGATCCGCTTGTTGCTTCATGCGATTTCTTGCCATGTGAAGATTGTCCCGCAAAATGCGAAGAATCTGATCGCGGTTGCGAAGGACCGTGTCAACTTCCTGAACTGGTGAACTGGTGGGGGTGTATGGAAGAAGAGTTGGAGGTGCTTGACCATAGACTGCTTCATATGGGGTCATTTTAGAGGCAGTGTGGTAAGAGGTATTGTACCACCATTCAGCAAGAGGGAGCCAATTTGCCCACTGATGTTGTTGTTCTGAGGTGAAGCAACGAAGATAAGTTTCCAAGCATTTATTGACAATTTCAGTCTGACCATCTGTTTGTGGGTGATACCCTGAACTCATCTTCAGTTTGGTGCTAGTGTGGCGAAATAGTTCTGTCCAAAAATGACTAGTGAAAGTCGCATCACGATCCGAGACAATGGAAGAAGGGATGCCATGAAGATGAAAGATCTGGTCCATAAAAATTTGAGCAACTGAGGAGGCTGTATAGGGATGACTGAGAGCACAAAAATGACTATATTTGGAGAGGCGATCAACCACAACGAGAATCACTGTCTTCCCGCCAGATTTAGGGAGCCCTTCAATGAAATCCATAGAAATATCTGTCCAAATCCATGTAGGTATGGGTAGGGGTTCAAGCAATCCTGGAACGAGTGTTGTTTCCCCCTTATTGCGCTGGCAGGTATCACATTCGGCCACCATCTGTTGAATTGTCCTTTTCATGCCCTGCCAAAAGAAGTTACGTCGTGCTCGTTCATATGTTTTGAGGAACCCAGAGTGCCCGGCCGATGGAGAAGCATGGAGTTCATAGAAGACAGCTTGTTGAAGATCTGTGCTCTGGGGAAGCACCAGACGACCCTTGTATCACAGAGAAGCACCATCCCAAGAGTAATGTGGTACAGCAGAAGGGTTGTTGGTCAAGTGTTGGATGATCTGAGATAAGGAAGAGTCATTGACATAACCCTGTTGAACAGATTGCAACCAATTTGGAACATGCATAGAAATAGCTGAAAGAGAACCTTGGGCACCAAATGTGCGAGAAAGCGCATCTGCCACGATATTGTCTTTACCCTTCTTGTAAGTGATCTCATAGTCATAACCCATGAGTTTGCTAACCCATTTCTGTTGTGCCGGGGAGGAGACACGCTGGTCCAAGAAATATTTCAGACTCTGGTGATCAGTCTTGATGCAGAAATGATTCCCTAATAGGTATGGATGCCACTTCTGTACTGCATGCAAAATAGCCATCATTTCCTTCTCATAGGTAGAGGCAGCTAAATTCTTACCTGAAAGGGCTTTGCTGGTGAACGCAATGGGGTGTTCATCTTGAAGGAGAACGGCACCAAGTCCATTGTCGCAAGCATCACTCTCAATAGTGAAGGGCTTGGAAAAATCGGGCATAGCTAGCACAGGTGTAGTGCACATAGCTTGTTTGAGTTTGTCAAATGCACACTGAGCAGCAGGTGTCCATGTAAAAGCATCCTTTTTCAACAGAGCGGTTAATGGGGCTGCAATCTTCCCATAATCCTTGACAAACTTGCGGTAGTAGCCAGTCAACCCCAAAAAACCACGAAGGCTCTTGAGTGTCTGAGGACATGGCCAATTGTTCATGGCGTCGATTTTGGCAGGATCCACGCAAACCCCTTGTGCTGAGATAATGTGCCCGAGATACTCAACTTCCTTTTGTCCAAAAACACATTTAGACTGCTTGGCATGGAGATGATGGTCAGAGAAAAGTTGCATGACAAGATCCAGATGCTGGAGATGTTCATCCCATGTTTTACTATAGATGAGGATATCATCAAAGAATACCAGAATGAATTTCCGCAAGTAGGGTCGAAATATTTTATTCATTAAGGCCTGGAATGTGGAAGGAGCATTAGTGAGGCCAAAGGGCATGACCAAAAACTCATAATGGCCATCATGTGTGCGGAAAGCTGTTTTAGGAATATCATCCTCATGAACCCGAATTTGATGATACCCAGAACGAAGATCCAACTTGGAGAAAAAGTGAGCCCCATGAAGCTCGTCAAGAAGTTCATCAACAACAGGAATTGGAAACTTATCCTTGATGGTGAGGTGATTAAGTGCTCGGAAGTCAATGCAGAGGCGCCATGACCCATCTTTTTTGCGGACGAGAATAACTGGAGAAGAAAAGGAACTAGTGCTTGGGCGAATAATACCTTGCTTCAATAAGTCCCGAACGAGCATTTCAATCTCCGTTTTTTGGTGGAATGGGTAGCGATAGGGCCGGATGTTGGGAGGAGCGCTGCCAGGAAGGAGCTGAATACGATGGTTTTCTGGTCTGGAAGGTGGTAATCCCACTGGTTCAGCAAAGACACCTGTATATCGATCCAGAATTTGTTGTAGATCCCAAGGAGTAGTGGAGACCGCTGATGGTTGCATCTGGATGGAATGGATCTGAGCGATGACACCATGTGAATTCTTCTTGAGGAGTTTTTCCATGCGATGTGAACTGATGATGCTGAGAGAACCTGGTTGTAATCCTGTCAATGTGTGTTTGTGTCCATTGAGGGAAAACTGCATCCAAAGTTCGGCAAAATCCCATAAGATAGGGCCAAGTGTGCGTAGCCATTGAGCGCCCAAAACCACATCACATCTGCCTAAGGGAAAGGAAAACATGTCAGAGCATAAGGTATAATCTCCCATAGAGATACGCACATTTCGACACTTCCCTTTGCAAGGTAAGGTACCCCCATTGGCAACCATGACTTCAAAGTTGGAGCAAGGATGGATAAAACAATCAGCTTGTTTGGCAATCCGAGGGTCAATGAAATTATGAGTGCTACCAGAATCAATGAGGATTGTAAGAGGAAGCTTCTTGAAGTAACCCCTGACCCGCATTGTTTGGGGGGTGGTGACTCCAGCTAAAGCATGGAGAGATATCTCTGGCTGGTCATCCTGAGACGGAGGGTCAATAGGTGGTTCCTGAATGTCGACCAGAGCATCTAGTGTTTCTGGATCTTCGTCACCCATTTCAGAGGCAGGTGGAGACTCCACATCCAGGAGATAGAGTTTTTGCTGAACACATCTATGCCCCCGAGTGAATTTCTCATCACAATTATAGCAAAGACCCTTTTCTCTGCGTGCTTGCATCTCTGTTTCCGACAAACGCTTGATAGGAGTCGGTCGAGGAGCCTGCGGTATAGGAGGTCGCTGAGACCCCATATTTCTGAAGGGAACAAAAGTGGGCTTGGAGCGTTGTTGGGCTGCAATCTTGTCTTCTGCCAATTTAGCCAACCCGAGTGCTTCCATCATTGTGTTGGGGCAGAACATTTTGACCTCGGAGCGGATGGCATCCTTTAGACCACTGATAAAACAACTCCGGTAAAATTCATCAGACAATCCTTCGGTGTGGTTGGCTAGATTCTCAAATTCGGTTTGATACTCTCTCACAGTGCCAGTCTGGCGAAGTTTAGTGAGGGCTCCTGTGAAGTCATCAAAAGCACTAGGACCAAATCGTTGCAGAAGGAGCTGACAAAAGTTTGGCCAGTTGGGCTCTGGATGAGCCTTGATGTACCAACGGTACCACTAAAGAGCTTCCTGTTCCAAATGAAAGGATGCCAACGGAACTTTGTTGACATCAAACGTATTATGCAGACTGAAATATTGTTCTGCACGATAGATCCATCTAGTTGGATCGGTACCATTGAAGTGAGGAAAATCAAGCTTTGGACCACGGAAATTGCTGGAAGAAGAGAACCCATTGTCTACTGAAGACTCGGACTGCCGTTTGTTGTTCATAGCTGAATGCTCAAGATGGAGACCAAGAAATTTTTCATCCAGATCCTGGAGTTTGGCTTGGATGGCTGTAAGGGCTTCCTCCATGGTTTTTGCTCCTGCACGGGTGACAACCATAACCAGGGATTTTTTATTTTTTATTTTTTTATTGGGTAGGAAAACAAAAACAGGAACTACTTCAGTAAAGGAAAATTTGGATTTGGGAAAAAATCAGAAGGGTAATTGGGGTTTGACTCGTTTTTTGGACACTGTTGGATAGATAGGGAAGTAAAAATGAGGATTTCAGCAGTGGGGTGAAAGGATGGGAAAATTTGGCAGAAGGGAACAAAGAAGCAGAATTCAGAAAGGAACTCTGTGGTAAAAATTGAAGGTGATTGGGTGAAATCTGAGGAAGTTATGGCAAACCCTAAAAATAGACAAATGTGGGATTTCGGGCTGTAGAAAAGGGAATTGAGGATAGGGTCCTCAGGGATGAAATATGCAGAATGGAATGATAGGGGTTCCCTGAAATTTTCAAGGAAAACAGAGTTAAAACAAGGGAGATATGGAGAAAAAATGGAAATTTTTTTTATTTTTTATTTATTTTTTATTCATTTTTTATTTTTTATTTTTTTTTTATTTTTTTATTTTTTTTTATTTTTTTTTTATTTTTTTTTTATTTTTTTTTTATTTTTTTTTTTTCTGGAGCTCTACGGCTCGGTTTTTTTTTTTTTTTTTTTTTTTTTGTTACAGACTGGAGTGGCTACGGCTCTGCTTGCAGAATGGGATTTCCGGTTTGAAGGATTCTGGAACAACGCCGAACGGCTGGATCTGGAACGGTTTGCAAAATGAATCTGAAACGGCGCAGCAGTGATCGACAATAGTTCAGCTGAAAGTAGATATGGACCCCAGGTATGTGCGGCTTCCTAACAGTTCAGGGTTTTCACTCGGCCACCAATGCTGTCTAACGGCTTGCGTATTGGGGCAGTACCCCTCACTCCACGGCTCAGGTAAAACTGATAACCGCTTTGCCACAAACGACAGCTCTTGGTTTACCTCACGGGTGGGAACTAGTCAATCAGGTAGGGGTCGTTGCCCTTTTCGCCGGCAAGTCCTCTCAATGGGCCAGCTACTTCGGGGTTCCTGTGGTACTCCTCACAATGAGTTTTAGGGCTTATTCCCAAGTACTTCCCACAGTTAAGCGGATAGGGATTATTCCCAAATCCGAACTTGCAACAGATGTGAAAAAAAAATTTGGCAGAAATTTCACCCAGCGAGCCCAAGAAAGTGCTCTGATACCAGATGTGAGGCACCTACAACAATTAATTAACAAGAATGCGCGAAATAGCAGAAATGACAGAACTCAGAATCACTTTTGTATTGATCACGGGCCACTTCGAGGGGGCAACCTCCTTTGAGCAAGCTCAATACAAATAACTTCACGGTGCCTTCATAGGTCTCAACACACACTTATATACTAATTCTAGGCACCAATACTATGGGTCGAAACCATGGGCCGTTACAAACTATGGATCAACAATACTACGGGCGACTTACAAAGCATATGCGCCAACAACAATAACACAAACTATTGATCACAAATACTACGGGACGACTTACAAAGCATATGCGTCCAACAACAACATACTAACAAGGTAAAGATATGGGTTCCTAACAATATGTATAGAGGTAACTGATCATGTACAAGTTTTAGACTTTGGTTCGATATACTTTCTGAAATATGTGCTATGGAAGTTAGGCTTTCTGAGTGGTAATGAAAGCAATTTCAAACAAGTCAACTTGGTATTTTCTCTATAACTTCTTGTCATGTAAATTTTAGAATGTGAAGCTTGCGAGGATCTTAAAATACATGGAGAAGTACCTCAGGTAAATATTTCAGAATTGAATACTTGAAACATGTACAAGTTCGTTCTTGGGAGGAGGCCAAAAAACAATAAGATCTAAGACAATTGTACTAGTTGGAAATTCAAATTTTTGTCAAACATGATGAAGGAAGAAGTAGAAAGTGTTAGAAAAACAGGATCGCAGAGCAAAACCAATAAACAGAAATGCAAATATAATCACACATACACATTACAAGAGAGACACAGATATATCGTGGTTCACCCAACTTGGGCTACGTCCATAGTGAAGTTGCCAGTCCTTATTATTATGTCATCCAACAAAGTGAAGGGATACAACCTGCAGCACATCCGCTGCACTTCCTCTTCACTGTCTGATCTCAGAGATCTTTACAATCCATAAAACCTAATACATCAACCCTAGCCATGTTACAATGTCTTTATTTTATAAGGGAGATACAATGGGAAAATACCACGGGTTACCCAAAACCATGGACCCGTAAAACAACCCCAGACCCTGGTGGGGGGAGGCTTTGCCCCCCTGCACCCCCCCCACAACCCCCCCCCATTGGGGTGAGTGTACAGTCCTTTTTACATATCATATAAAGCTGGGGTACAAACATGGTTGAATAATAATATCTCTGAATATGGAGATCAGGCTCCACAACCAACAGAAAGTAGACTTACTGAAGGAAATGTGAATGATAAGAGACTATTAAGAATATATGTCTAATGAAGAAATTGAAACTTGAAGGTTGGTTCCACTCAAACAAAGAGATTGGTGTCTCTTGCTAAGTTGGTGCTTAACCACGGGGATTCATGTTTCAAGTAGATTGGTGTTTAGAAATATCTATAAAAGTAAGTTGGTGCCTACCATGATTGCACCAACTAGGATTTGTATTAGTGGGGGTTTGCATATCTAGTAGGTTGGTGCATATAAATATTTGTAAGAGTGGGTTGATTTCTACAAAGAAATATAACGAGAATTTTGGTCCCTATAAACTCTAATTTCACATAGTTATACAAATGTTCTATAACATGTAAATCCTGAGTGGGCCTAATGGTTAAGAACATGTTCTTCCTCCTAGGAGGTCATAGGTTCAAACCCGAAGGGGGGTAGGGTATGTACACCTCTATAGACTTTAGTAGTTAAATAGTTGCACAGGGAGGGTCACTTGTCCCACAAACAAGGGGGGGGTCCATTAATGTCCCACAAACAAGGGGGGGGTCCCTTTTCCCACAAACAAGGGGGGGGTTTCCATTGTCCCACAAACAAGGGGGGGGGGGGTCCCTTGTCCCACAAACAAGGGGGTCTCATGCACCAAATTGGTGTCTCCCTTAGCGGTGACCTTAAAAATAGATTATTATTATAAATAAAACTTATATATTCTACAAGCTAATTCAAAATACTTACCTTTTATCTTTTTACACCATATTCAAATTCCTTGTGAAACTACCTCTTGAAATTATCCATTCAAGTTAACATATTACTATTTTTCTACAATTATCATGCACTAAATACTTTCAACCTGAAAAATTGGTTACATAATTAGTTTTTATAAACATTTAGATGGAAGTGAGTTACTAGGTGAATAAAATTCAACCTTTTGTTCACAGAAATAAAGTTCAAATTTGGATCCACTAATTTTTTATAAATTTTAATAGATGTGGGTTGTCTTAAAATAGGTAAAATTTACTAGGGGAAAGGTGGACGGATAGCGTGTTGCACGATTCAAGGTTTTTGGGTCACATAAAGAAAGTTCAATTTCAATCCACTATTTTTTTTGAATTTTTTATAATTGTTGGTTGTTTTAAAATAGGGAAAAGGTGGAAGGATAACTTCTTGGGGAGTTTTAGGTTTCTTGGTCACATAAAGAATGTTCAATAATAATCCACTATTTTTTTAATATTTTTTATAAATATGGATTTTCTTAAAATAGGTCAAAATTATTAGGCCAAGGGTGGAAGGATAACTTCTTGCAGGTTTGTAGCTGAAAATAATTTATTTTACCCACATATTAACTTCATTTGAAACAACAAAAATGGGCTAAAACCATGAATTCGTATAAAAATATCAACAATTGGTTAAAATCCTCCCTTAATTCACACTTCCAAAATGATTTTAAAGTTTTAAATACAAGGTTTTGTATTTTTATAAATAAAATAAGTTGATAAGTGGAAAAACTCAACTAATTTTCATCCAAATTCAGTAATAATTATACTTATTTTAATGAACAATTTTCCCTAATAAATGTCTCTATGGATATTCCAAACATATTATATATATAGAGAGAGGAATATTAATGAGAGAGATAGGGACATAAGGGGGAGAAAAATGGTAGGAGGGTTAAGTAGAGAGAGAGAGATAATTGTTATAGAGAGAGAGTGATAATATGAGGGTTAGGGGGAGAGGGAGCATGGTTAAGGAGATAGTGAAAGAGGGGGGAGGGGGAGCGGCGGGAGGGGCAGGAGGGGGCTTAGGAAGAGATGGGATGGGTGAGAGAGAGAGGACGATGGTTATGGTTAGGGAGATGGAGATAGGAGGGAGAGTGAGAAGGAGAGGAAGTTTGTTGATGTATATGTAACTTCGGAAAGTATTTCATCCATGTATATTGTACTCCTATAGAGATGTTATTATTCCTATATACGGAAGTGTTTTCATTTGTATTGACAAGGGTCGCAAGTGTCATAACTTGCTGTGATGGGTTATTAGACCACCAAGTGTGGGGTCGGCCTGGATTAATGTAACCATGGGTTATTAGACTCTTCTAGAGAAGTCAGCCCTGCTAGTGTATTAGGCAAGTCGAAACAAGTATAAATAGAGAGCAGACGGTCTCTATTTGTTCATCTCATTATTCACTCCTACATCACTCAGAAAGTGGCGCACTAGTTGAGGAGGAGGAGTAGTTGCTAGTAGAAGACTATCTCTTGTAATTGGGTTGTATCATTGCTCTTTCTATCTCTGAGGAAGTTGTGGGGTTTTTCACCTTTATGGTTTTCCCCAGTGAAATTCTGTGTGTCTATTATCCCATGTGATTGCTTGGTGTGATTGATATGCATTGTTATACTTGATATGTTGTACACATTATTATCTCAGTAAAGATCCTAGAGTATGTTGAATTCATACTAAAAAATTAACATGGTATCAGAGCTAACCTGAGAAGAAGACATTGTGCAGTGGCAAAAACTAGGGTTTCTTGTTTATTGGGTTTCTCTCCATAGATTTTGGAAAAGCAGCAAAGTAGATTGACTCTACTCATCAAGGAGAATCATTCTGTCCAATCAAAATTCAATTCTGGGCACTTTCATTTTTGGCCCTAAAAATTAGGGTTTCCAAAAAAATAGGAATTTTTTAAATATGAGGACATAGCTGGAAGCGCCTTGGAAAAATTGAAGTTGAGAGCTTTGGATAGAGATTTTCGGTTGGGTGAAGCTCCACGAAACTCAAACCCTAATTCAGGGTCCTCCCTAGTGAATCCTAGAGATTGAAAAGCATTTCTGAAGGGTGAAACTTTGCATATTTCAAATTCTGAATATACCAGGCTGATCAGCTCATCAAGGCGCATCTTTCTATCCTTTTAGAAAGTTGAACTTCACATTTTGAATTTTTAGGGTTTCTCTAACAAACCCTAATCCGACACCACATCGAGATTTCTGCAAATCAAGTGGTAAGACCTAAATATTTTCTATTTCCATTTGAAGTACTCTTTAAAGATGTCTCACCACACCAAGCTTGAGGATAAGCTTGAAGGAGCTGATAACTTTTGTGTATGGAAGTATAGGATTGGGTTAATCCTGGAAGAAAATGAATTGGACACTTACATAAGTTCTGAGGTCCCTGTCCCAGAGGAAGAAGAGGCTAAGGCCTTGCATAAGAAGAACTTGGTCAAGGCAAAGAGGATCATTGCTGATTCTATCAAAGACCATCTCATACCACATGTGTCATCTCTAAAGACTCCCAAGGAGATGTTTGATTCCCTGACCAAGCTATTTGAAGGGAGGAACATAAATCAAAAGATGACTCTGTGGAACCAATTGAAAGGGGTAAAGCTTCAGAATGGAGAGACCATTCAATCTGATTTCTCTAAGGTCTCTCAGATCAAGGAACAACTTGAAGCTGTGGATGAAGTAGTGGACAATGGTGAAGTTGTCATGACCACATTGAATGGTTTACCTAGGTCATGGGACTCCTTCATCCAAGGAATCTGTGACAGAAGGAAGTTGATCTCATTCAGTAGACTATGGGAGGAATGCTCACAAGAAGAACCAAGGCTTGTGGCCCGAGAAGAAAAGATGGGGAATGAAGATCAAGCTCTCATAACACACACCAAGGGAAGCAAGTTTAAGAGGGAGATATCTCATAACAAGAATCATTCTCACTCTCATCACAAGAAGAAAGATCTATCCCATGTTCGATGTTTCGATTGCAATGAATTAAGACATTTTGCTTCAAATTGTCCCAAGAAGAAGAAAGATAACAACAACAAATTTCATTAAGAAGAAGAGGTTTTATGCTCATGTTGCTGAGGATGATGAACCTCCCAAGAAGAAGGCTAGGGCAGAAAGTGATACTTCATCAAGTGAAGATGAATATGTTCTAATCTCTGCTCTCATAGGTACTATCTCTCATGGATGTAATGATTGGCTTATCGATATTGGGGCTTCCAAACACATGACTGGGTTTAAAGAATATTTTGCAAATCTATCTGAAGATGAGTCACCCCATAAGGTGAAACTTGGGGATGACTATCAATATCCTATCAAAGGAAGTGGTGAAGCCTCCTACAACCTAGACTCTGGGAAGTCTTTGAAGATGAAAGATGTTCTATATGTACTTGGGCTCAATAAGAACCTACTCTCCATATCTGCATTGGATGAAAAAGGCATGAGGATTGCATTTGTAGATGGTTAAGTCCTAATGTGGCCAAAGGGTAAAACTATAGATGATGCAGTAGTGATTGGAGAGAAAGAGGGAGGATTGTACAAATTGAAGGGACAACCTGAACATTCCATGGTGCATGAATCCATGGAGCCAAGTGAACCTTGGGATAGAAGCCTTCCTCATGTACACTATAGGGCACTACTAGTTGCAAGCAAAGCTGTAGAGGGTCTTCCTGAAATCAAGACAAAGCATGAAGGTGTTTGCAAAGGATGGGCAAAAGGAAAGAACATTAAGAAGGCATTTCCAAGCAGTGAAAGCAAAGCTAAAGGAATCTTGGAAATTATCCACTTTGATGTATGCGGTCCGATGTCATCCAGTTATCTGAGTGGGTATGTATACTATGTCTCTTTCATTGATGATTTCTCTGGAAAGACTTGGACTTATTTCTTGAAGAACAAAGATGAAGTATTCAACAAATTCAAGGAATTCAAAGCCTTGATAGAAAACCACACTAAAAATAAGATCAAGATCTTTAGACCCGACAATGGCAGAGAATTCACTTCAAGGGACTTCAAGAAGTTATGCAGGGATTAAGAGGGAGTAGACCACTCCTTACAATCCACAACAGGAAGGAGTAGAAGAAGCTACTTCAGATTCAGATTCCAACAGATCCTACAAGGAAGCAAAGATTCAGAGGGAGTCCACCCAACAAACAAACAAAGATAAGTATTTGAATTGTCATTTATTATATATATGATGTTATTCAGTTATGTACATACTTATGTTCCTAAAGTTAGGATATGTATTATGCATATTAGGATATTTGCATTAATGAACAAGATACTACTAATATAGTAATGGGTAAGTTGCCTATGGTACTGTACAACACTCCATTGCTAATCTAGAATGAAACCTCTTTGCTGACATGTTGGGAGTTATGCACACTCTTAAAAATGTTCTGGTAGAGATGGAAGGCATCTAGAAAGTTACAGAATATGGATAAATGTTGTATTGAAGCATTGGCTAAAGATAATTGCATGACTCTATGACATATGTCTTTATGAGTAAGAATTTGTTCTGAAATATATAAGATGTTTCTAATCATGCAAATGAACTTGTCTTGTAGGAAATACCGTGTACCATCACCTACAAAAGAAGGACTACAACATTTGTTCAAAGAAAACTATCTATTGAAGATATTGAAGAATTTGAATTTCCTAGGATCTGGGATGCAGTAATGGAAGAATGCCATGGTCAAGGAATACCAGTTGATCATGAAGAATGATGTTTGGGATGTAGTCCCAAGACCTGAAGGGAAGTCGGTTGTGACTTCCAAATGGATCTACAAGATCAAGCATGCTGCAGATGGTAGCATAGAGAAATACAAAGTGAGATTTGTAGCTCGTGGCTTCTCCCAGAAAGAAGGGATTGATTATGAAGATACTTTTGCTCCTGTAGCCAGGTACACTTCCATCAGATTGGTACTTTCCCTGGCTGTAGTGATGAAATGGAGGATACACCAGATGGATGTCAAGACAGCTTTCTTGAATGGTGTAGTCGAGGAGGAAGTGTATGTGGAGTAGCCACTTGGTTTTGAGACACATGATAGGGAGTCATATGTGTGCAGACTGAAGAAAGCCTTGTATGGCTTGAAGCAAGATCCTAGAACTTGGTATGGTAGGATAGACAACCTTTTATCCAGCTTGGGCTTTACCAAGAGTAAAGTAGATTCCAACCTTTATTACAAGGTTGAGGAAGGCAATCCCATGTCCGTGATACTACTTTTGTATGTGGATGACCTGTTTGTAACAGGTGAGGATGGGTTGATTGCCGATGCCAAGAGGAAGCTTGCTGCCGTTTTCGAGATGAAGGACTTGGAGATGATGCATTGTTTTCAAGGCATTGAGGTGTGGCAGAGTGGAGATGGGATCTTCCTTGGACAAGGGAAGTATGCAATAGAGATTCTGAAGAGGTTCGGGATGATGGACCGCAAGGCCATGGCCACACCTATGGCATCGAACCTGAAGCTTCTGTGTGATGCTTCATTTGATCCGGTTGATGTCACTGTGTATCATCAGATGATTGGGTCCTTGATGTACCTGACGAACACTAGACCAGATATTTGCTTTGTGGTGCACACATTGAGCCAGTTCCTGACGGATCCTAGAAGTGTTCACCTGGTTTTTTTAAAGCATATTCTGAGGACCTGAAGGGTACAATTGATTATGGGCTCAAGTATGATGTGAATCAAAAGTTTAACCTGCAGGGTTATGTTGATTCAGACTGGGTAGGAAGTGTTGCAGATAGGAAGAGCACATTTGGGTGTTGATTCATATGGGATCAGGTATGATATCTTGGTTTAGTAGGAAGCAGTACCGCGTGGCACTGAGTATAGCCGAGGAAGAATATGTTGCAGCATGTTCAGTTAGTTGTGAGGCAGTATGGCTCCAGAAGCTACTGTCCGAGTTATTTGATCTCCCGCTGGAGGCTACTAGTATCTTTTGTGACAACCAGAGTTGTGTGAAGCTGTCTAATAACCCGGTGTTCCACGACAAGTCGAAGCACAATGAGATCAAATATCAATATATCAAGGATATGATGCAGAGAGGAGCAGTGAAGCTCCTGTATGTTGCGATGGATGAGCAGGTTGCAGATGTGTTGACGAAACCACTAGCCAGAGTGAAGTTTGAGTACTTCAGAGAGAGGCTTGGTGTTCTTCATATTGATGACACTTCGAGGAAGAAGTGATGGACACATTTGCAGGAGCCATTCCAAGCATGGTGAGACGAGGATCCCTCCCATGGATGTGGATGTAAGCGCTGGATGATGAGCATCAAGATGATGCTCCAGTTATTGTTTTGTATATGCATCAGTTGGATGCTTTGATCCGTTTGATCATTGTTGGCTTATCATATGCTGACCCAGAGGGTTTTCAATAAAGACCCAGGTTCTTCGTGGTTTCCCCTTGACAAACAAAACCCCTTTGCACCGGCCCTTCCGGAAACAACCTACGAGCAGGTTGAGGTCTCACCAGAGGTGTATCTATGGGGTACCGCGGAATCAGGTTTCCACAATAGTTGATGAGTTGTTTAGTCTAATGTACTGCACAGTGCGACATGAGAAGTGTGTTGCGGGGCAATACTGTGTGGTGATAGACAACACCACAGTCCGCACCTCTGAATTCTATGTCCATGAAATTTCTTCATGATTGCAGCCAATGTAGTTCACACTAAGACCTAAAATACTTTCATTTAACTAGAGTATTGAAGTTATTAACACTCAATCATTCATCCATTCATTTAGGGTGTTCGTTGCTCAAGAATGTGCTGCGAAGATGGTTTGACTACCATGCATTCCTCCTATTACGTAATGTGAAAGTGCTTAAACAATATCTAACACTTAGTTGAATAACTGATTCATTGCTGATTCATAAGTAGAGGCCAAACATTCACCATTCATCCATTCATGTAGAGCTTAACATATTATTTCTATATTCTTCTGATGGGAAATACATATAAAAGTCCTATCATAATGGTATGCAAGGGAAAATTCAGACATTCATTCACAGGAAGCAGATAAATGCATAATACACAACACAATCACACTGCACAGTATTTAACGTGGTTCACTCCCCTGGGTGGGAAGCTACGTCCACAAGAATTGTTGTTATATATATCTTTTGGGAAGGGCACAACAGTTCTTAGTTTGCACATTCAACTGTAAACTCTTTTCTCTCTCAGATAGGTCTTTGCGCATTCGGCTACAGAGCCTTTACAATATCTTTACTCAGAAAATATTTTACAATGATCAATACTAAACCTCTAACAACAATAACCCTTTCCCATACAAAAATGCCTCCTTTTATAGATCATGCCTGTAGGTCATGTCTTTACAATGCTAAAGGCTGAAACCCTTAGGGTTTCCAAAACTGCTTCGGTTTCTCTAATCCGAACTGCTGGCCTCTGGTAGTGAGTACTCCATCGTGGTAGTCCTTGACGCCTTCATCCTGTTGTTATCGGCCTTTCTGTTGTGCGCATGCCAACAAATCACTTTCCTCAAGCCGCTCTTCCTCTAACGGCCTCATAAAGTTGGCTCAGTTCCCAATCGCTTTCATCAAATCGTTCTTCCTCTAATGGCCTCATACAGTAGGCTGCCTTCCTGATTTGCTCATGGCCACCACTTAGCCTTCCTGGAGCATCTTTTCTAAAACTAGACCGTCGATGGTCTAACTGGTACCTATGCCCCTCCTCCATCCAGCACTCTGCTTTTCCGGATCCACGTGGACTAGTCACTTCGTAGCACTGCTTCCTCGCAGCACTGATCTTCGCAGCACCTTTCGAAGTACTGCCAAAATTTGGTTGCTGCGTGCAACTTCGCAGCATCCCCAACACTTGCACAAAATTTTATTTTTGTTGAGTTGCGATCAGATCCGCAACTAAAATGCCTTCTGCTATCAAAATTTGCCCCAACTTGGGCCAGGCCCAACATGCCCCTAACACTTACATGTGGCTCGTCCTCGAGCCACCTTCAGCTTCGACCTTTTTGATCTGCTCCGCAACCTATGGAGCTATCTTTGCTACGAATTCATTGAATGTGCCGACCAACTGCTCCATTCTTTCCTTTGTACCGTGCTCGACTTTCCTGATTGTGTCGAGCATCTATACAGTTGTTTCTTGTCCAATCTGTCCTTCCACATTCTCTTGGTTCTCGTGCAGGTCCTTGAGTTTGTCTTCAATCTGCTGCGATATTGCAATGGCATCCTGCAGTAGTGGTTGGGACTGATCATCCATCGAGGTCTCTTTCTCCCTTAATGCTTGTAACTCCTTTTTCAAGTTGGTTATTTCCCTGTATTTTGGAAGCCTATCTCTGGTTGGAAGGGCCTTGACTTCTATATCCAGTTTCTCCAGTGCAGCATGCTTTTCTTTGACTGCGGTCTTTAATTGTAGTAGCCCTGGATCCTCTTCGAGGGCAGTGAATGCCTTTGAAGCTACAGTCAATAAATCTTGGCAGTTAACCACATCCATTGCAATATTCCGCGCTACGGCCTTTACTGCTTTCTCCCTTAACTGCTACTCAGTTAATGGTATCTCTGTATTGATTTTTTCCTTCGGGGAGGTAATATTAGCTTGATGAAGAATTTCCTTGTCCAGTATTTCTGTCTTCAGATATTTCACCATATCTCCCATTCTCAGAATGGTGTCCACAGGATCGCTCTGGGGGTCGAGATCTTCAATTTCATCTACCACAGAAGTAATAGTGGCCTCCAATCGCAATCGACGGTCCTGTTCATTGTGCAGTTGCATATCTGTGTGCAAGCTAGACTCCTCGAGCTGCCTATTTGTGGCTTGCAGCTCACCTTGGGACTTCATCGAATCAACGGTCCTTTCATGCATTTCATCTACAACCTGCAGGTGCAAAAAGTGCAAGCTCGGTAACAGAATCTTGGCCAGGTCAAGCTCTACCCGCTCGACACCCTTTGTATCTAGAGTCACTTCTTCTGACATTGGCAGGATTATGCTCATTGGGTCTAGATGAACGAGCCGAGTCTTCGCTGGCAGCGTCATGGCTAGCTGTGGTGGTGTCTGCTGCGAGGTTTCTCTGGACCTCCCTTTCGATTTTGTGTCACATGACAAAGGTAGCCTTTTCTGGACATCATCCATCTTCTGCATGAGCCCTTATAGTGCGAGCCAATTCTTTTGTAGGTCATCCTGTATGGCCTTTCCCTTTTTCTCTTTGTCTGTCGTCAGCTCTTCGATCTGTTTTGTGACTTTTTCGGCAATCATGTCAAAATATTCCTCATTAAGCACTATTTCTGAGTGACTCTTGGTTGCTTTCATCTTCTTCCATGCCTTTGGCTTTGGTGGGATTTTAGGTTCTTTCCTTTTTCCTTTTTCCTCAGTGATTGGGCATGGCCACGGAATTGTTTCATCTTCTTCTGAATCGGTCAGAACATCCATGACCTCGACTTGGAACTCTGCCGGCCAGTTCCTCATGAGGATGTCGATGTCTTCCTCGTACATATGGTAATTACCTGCATACCATTCCGTCTTCTTCATATTTTTTTTGGGTGAAATAAAAATACAACGCATGTCCATATGAAAATCGAGAATGCGAATGTATTTTGACGTTACCTGCTTTGTAATGCGCAATGTACGGGTGATCGCCTCGCGCGGCTGGGTGTAATACTGGTATAAGACTTCAGTTGTCGCATGTTTCCGCTCCGCGTTTAAATTTACCCAAAGGTTGGCATATCGAACTCCTATGGGATCATTGGTGTCTGCAATTATGCCGACATAGTCCTTCGGCTCCTTCCGTCCGACAAAGGTGATCAGACTAATCAACCATGTGAAGTGGAATTGACCTCCATTCTCCTGGGTGTCATTGAGTTCATCCAGGAACTCATTGAGAATGTACTGACACCAGTTGAACTCATTTCCTTCAGCCGCTGTGGCACCTAGTAGTATTGTGCCCGCAGGCACCTCTGGAGACCTGGCTGTTCTTAGGATTTTTTTGGCCAGCAACTGTGTAACAAACTTTGTCGCTCTATCTTCAATTTCTTCTATTGGAAAACCTATTTTTCCTTTCACCAATGCATGGCTTTCCTTCATCTTCACAACAACTTCTTTTTCCTTACTCTTCCCTTGGAAGAACTGCTTGGGGTCCTTGCCGCGCTTGCTTAGTCCTGATACGGTGTATTAAGTTGATGGTCAAATCAACATTTCTATTTAGCCACAGGTATCCCTGATGGATTCGCGCCATCAAAGTGCGAACCACCACATTGACTTCTGCTGAGCGATCAAAATGGGGTAATCTCAGTAGGTTCAGTAATCCTGACTGGACTGTTGGTGTCAGCCAGCTTTCGGTGACCAAGTTAAGTATGCCTTTAGCATATTTATTCCAGCACATGTACTGGTTAGGCTGGAAGTGTGAAAACTTGGGATCATGGGGTTCTTCCTTCTACACTCCCAGGAGGTCATAGTCTTCCCACTTACACTCTGGGATCTTTCCTAGCAAGTTCTGGGCAGCATCTATGTGCTTCGAGATTGGAGATAAGGGGATGTCATAGCGGGCATTCTTGACCAGTTTATAGACTGGAGCATCCCGTGCCCATTGTGATATGTACTTTGGTGTAAGCTTTAAAGGTATCTCCTTCTGAAATACTGGTGATCGTGGCACCGTTGAAATTGGCCTGATGTTCTTTGTTTGTGGCCCGACTGTATCTTTCCCCCTATCTTGCATGTCTAGGTTGTGTCTAGGTGACCTTCGAGATGCCTGACCTGGTTCCAATGTAACCTTCTTGGTAAGGGTTTTCATTAACCCTTCAATCCCTCTGTGCTGAAAGACTCTGACTACTTCTTGGATTGTAAGCTCTTCTTCTCTATACGACCACTCGGACATTCAGTGGCGAGAGTAGGAAAATGTTTTAGATATGTTACTAACGATTGCTAACACAGGAGTGAGCACATGAGAATTCTAAGTGTTTGGTAATGCCCACAAGTCCTTGTGCGGTATTACTTATAAGTGCAGGTGAGTCCTCCCACGCCTTCCAACGGCTAGATGAGCATTAAATGTGGTGTTCGTTGGCCAAATCGAGCAGATCCTTCAACCCCTTTCTTCGTCAACGTGTTCAAAACAGCTATCTTTGCGTTAAATGCTCAAGCAGTTGTTGGCAACGGTCATATAACGACTATTTTTGTGAGAGCTGCACCGAGCTACGTGGCAGGCCATCTCTGATCCTGCGCAGTTACTTCGCAGTGTCGATGTTTCAACTACGCGGCTCCCTTTTTTTTCTTTTTTTTCTTTTTGTGTGTAGCTCCAGCAGTGCTGCACATGACATACATTGTCCTACTTATCGTACATGTATAGACTCCTTTTCATTTTTAGTGTCCAATTTCAACTATACTTGACACTTAGAAATTTCTCCCTCTATTTATCATTCAGGATTCTGGGAAGCAGGACTATCGTGGTACAACTTTAGTCTACTCCCATTTATCAAACTTGGTAAAGTATCGCCAGCTAAGGTGGCTAACTGGACTGCACCAGTGCTAGTAACATGTATCACAGTATATGGACCAAGCTAATGCATCTTAAATTTACCAGGGAACTTCATAAATTTGCTATCATACAAGAGGACTAGGTCACCTACGTAAAAGGACTTATTCTTTATCTCGCGATCATGCCATGCTTTCTCGCGATCTTTTTTCACTTGTTGGTGAAATCCTGCGATGAAGCGATCTTCCTCCAATCCAACCAAGTGTAGCAATATTTCTTCTAGCGCTATGCGATCTACCATCCCTGTAAATGCAACGATTCTCAAGCTGGGGTCAATATACTCCATTGGCATTATAGCCTCCCGTCCATAAGCCAACCGAAAAGGTGTGTGCCCTATCAATTTCTTGCAAGTGGCCCTATATGCCCATAACACAGGTGAGATGCATAGATCCCAGTCATCTCTATTCACATTGCAGATCTTAGTGAGCGCATTCTCGAGTATTTTATTGAAAGCCTCAACAGTGCCATTCGCTTGTGAATGATATGGGGTACTACGCTGATGATGGATGTAGAATTCCTCTGTAAGAGCTTCGATAGTTCTATTCAAAAAGTGAGTTCCTTGATCTCTCATCAAAATCTTCGAGCATCCAAATCATGAAAGTATATCTTAAAAAATGAACTGCGCAGCAGTACCGGCACTACAATCCTTTACTATTTTTGCTTCCGCCCATCTGGTGAGGTAATCAGTAGCAGTAATGATGTACCTCTCACCAGTTCTTTTCCCTGGTGGGTTTATGGGACCCACGAAATCAATGGCCCACTTTTCAAATGCCTGTAAGGTCAACTATGGATTCAATGACATTTCATCTCTGCGCGAAGGTTTTCCTGTCCTCTCACAGACATCGCAGTTCCGACAGTATTCGTTGGATTCTTTATGGATCGTAGGACACCATAGCCTTGTGCATAGTATCTTCTACGCGGTAGCCCTTCCTGCATATTGGCCTCCTGCGATCCATGAATGCACATCTGCTAAGATGAATGGTTTCTCATGGTTTAGTACGCATCTACGCAGGACTTCATCCGGTCTGAGTTTGTATAGATGACCTGCAATAATAGTGAAGTCTGCGGCGCGCACTACCAGTTGCTTCTTTTGCTGGATGGAAAAGCCCTGAGGTGCTAATCATGTTGTTAAGAAATCAATAATATCCTGATAATAATCATCAGCAACCTATATAGCAAATAACTGCACATTAGGCAAACTATCTTCAATGTTTGTCATCTCTTCTCCTGACTCAATCCTAGAGAGGTGATCAGGTCCCAAGTTCAGCCTGCCTGGGTTAACAACAATCTCAAAATCATATTCCTGGAATAGCAACAACCATATGCATATGTGCCCCCCTAACACTGGCTTATTGACCAAGTATTTCAAAGCGGAATGGTCAGTAAACATGAGGAAGTGCGCACCAAGCAAGTAGTGTCTGAATTTCTGTAGTGCATATACCATCGCAAGACCTTCCCTCTCAGTAGTAGTGTAATTTTTTTCCACTGTTGAGAGCTTCCTGCTTGAAAATACAATGGGATGGTCAATACCTCCTTCTCCTGGCTGAGCTAATACGACTCCCAAGGCAATGCATGATGCATCAACATGTACATGGAATGGCTTTGCCCAGTCGGGGAAGACTAGGATCGACGTAGTAACCATCTTCTCCTTTAGTGTATCAAAACCCTGCTCGCACTCTGCGTTCCAAATGGACGACGCGTCTTTATTTAGCAACTTCTCCATTGTTGCGATTATCTGCGCGTAACCCTTTATGAATTTCCTGTAATATCTGATATGGCCTAAGGTAGAGCGCAACATCTTGACTGAATTTGGTGTTGGTAAATTTACAATGATTTCAATCTTCGCAGGATCCACCATCAATCCTTGTTTACAAACAATGTGGCCAAGTAGAATCCCGTAGGGAACACAAAAAATACACTTCTTTAGATTTAAGGAGATTTGATGCTGTCTACACTTCTCAAGCATCATTCTGATATTCGCGCAGCGGTTCTTCAATAGTCCAAACACAGTCCAATCATCAAAATAAGCTTCCAGAAACTTGTGCATAAAATCTTTAAAGGCTGTGACGACAACTCTGGAAAAGATGGCATGTGCGTTCTTCAGACCAAAAGGAATTACTGTGTACTGGAACGACCCCCATTCTGTAGCAAAAGTCATCTTATGTCTGTCTGCGGGATCAATCCTGATCTGATGATACCCAGAGAAACCATCAGTAAAAGAGGTGGCCTCATTCCCTCCAACATTATCAAGTACTTTGTCCGTGAGAGGAATAGGGAATGGATCGTGCATAGAAGCATCATTCAGTTTTCTGAGATCCACACAAATCCTGATCTCACCTTTCGTTTTCTTGTCTTGAATGACCATGGGGGTAATCCACTCGGATTCTTCAAAAGGTTCAATGATTCCTTCTTCAAGCATCTTATCTAGCTCTACGTAGACTCTTTCTTTGTACAACGGGTTTAGTCTGTATGGCCTCTGCTTCACAGGCTTGGCGCCTGGCTTCAAAGGTATTTTCATGACCCATAGGTCTCCCAGAATGCCTTTCATTTTTGTGAATTTCGTCGGTAATAGCTCCTGATACTCATGTAATATGTCTACGATCTCTGCAATAGTCTGATCATCCAAATAGTCTCCAATTGATGCGAACTTTGACTTTTCGCTTGTGCCAATGTTCACCTTCTGCGTATTTACTGGTCCACTCATGTCTGGGATTTCCAATGGAGATCCTTCTACGTCCCGCGCACCCTCCAATTCTGGTATGTTTATGTTGCGCGGATCGTCCTCATCGTCTTCCTGTCTATCATCGGGTACTTCGGCTAGGTTATAACACTCGATGGGATGTTTTCCGTGTTCCTTCCCTTTTAATTGTAGGTTCGCGAGAATGCCATCTGCCCCGAAGAATCCTTCCCATGTTATATTTTCGTGAGGACATTCTTCCTTGAATATGCATTCCTTAATTATTTGCAATGCGTCATGGATTAGTGGGTTGTCGTCGTCAAAGATGAAGTCATTTTTGAATTTCGTAGTCAACATATCCCAATCAGTGGTTTCTCTGCGCAACTCCAGGTCTAGGTACCATTTCTTTGGAATGTCATCATCCAGTGTATGTACAAATAGATGCACCCATTCTATTTGTGGCCTTTCCACCCATGCCTATGAACAGACTTCAATATGCTAGATGGGATCTGTCTGTCCATTAAAATTTTCAAAAGGTAAAGTAACCCTGTCAGCAAACCAAATCTGCATCTTAATCCTGCATTGATCCCAAGTAGTCAATGTTTGCTTGTGTGCAGCCCACCATCTGGCTGGTGTGTCGTGCAGTGCCATATCCAATGCTGGTAATCTATGCTCATCTGCAATAGCTCCAGTATATGCTTGGATGAAAGTGTAAACGTTAGCAGAACCATCATACACGGGAATGGGACTTACCTCCTTTCCGATTCAACGTAATGATTTTGTAACCTGTGCACACCTTCTTGCTGATACTTCATGCATGTGACTTTGCCAATTTTCCAGTCCTGTCTTCGAGTCAGAGACACACGAGATGTCACATCTCCAGCTAAGTGTACCATCCATAGTTGGATTAATGTAATCTTCCTGGTTTGCAGTGATCTGGTATAGTCTGTCCAAGTCTTGAGCCTTGGATTCCTCCTGAATCAGCTCACTGTATTTGTCCCCATCTTTAGGATCCAATGGTGCGATGACCCTAAGATGCTTTCCTTCAAATATCATCTTCTTTATCTTTAGGTTTATGATAGCCAGGTTATCCATGGCCTAGTCAATTCCTAACAGTGCAGGAAAAGGCTGACTATCATCCACAATCTCGATAACTTCAAAGTCTGCATGACTTTGGACTCCATCGATGTCAACCACGACATCAACTAACCAACCAAAAGGCATGAATTTCTCTTGGTTAGCCATTCTCAATTGGATAGGTGACCATAACAACTTTGGTCGACCCATCTGCTGCCATATCTACTTAGTCAAGACATTCACTTCAGATCCCAGATCAAGGATGACTTCATCCATTTTGAAATCTCCTATCTACATGGTAAGCCTCATTTCTTGGCCTGTTCTTTTATGCTTCCTTATGTGATGTACAATGCTATCATAAGTTTCTGTTCCCGTCTGTGGTTCATATTGGTTTATGAGCTTTTGTAGCTCTGCTATGGCATTTTCACTTTTTAGTAGTTTCATGCAGCTTCGCAGGAACTGCGCAACGGAAGTGCCAACATCTGTTGTGGTACTTGTTTTGTCATAAGCAACTGGCATGTATTCAACATGCGGTTTTTCACTATGCAACGGGATCCTCGCTAACTTAGTTGCCAATTCTTTGAAGGTATCCCGCACGTCGATAAAGACCTCCTTGTTCTTTCGTAGGTTGAGAGCAGGTATTTTTCCCGGAGCTTTTCTTATCCATACTGTCTCAAGAGGGGTTTGCCTTGTGTGAGCCTCCCCTGACATTGAAGCTTCTGCTCCCCTATCGCGGCCTGTCTCAGCGCCACTGTGCGTGACCACGTTGATGCTTGGGTCCACTGGTCTGTTCTCTGCTGTGATCCACTGGATGTTTGGAGTTGGTGCCTCCGTCCGTCTTCTTTTCTGCATTTCCACCTCTAGTACTGGGCAATCTTCAATAACATGCTCAAATTATTTACAGTAGTTGCATGTAGTGCATGGGTTAACACAATCTCTAGACACATGACCTGGCTGGCCACAATTATAACAAATGACCGGGCTGCGGACTCTTCCCTGCGTCGGGCCATCAGTTCTTCCTCTACTGTGGTATTAACCACCACGGTCTCTGTATCCTCCTTGATCATATTGCACGTTTTCTTGTTTGGGCTGGTTTTCTTCTTGTACGTGGTACAAGCCAGCACCTCTCATTGCATCCATATCTCATTTTCTTTCGTTCATTAGCTCATATGCACGGCAGTTGGATTCATCATGTCCAACTGATTTACAGGAAGTGCCGTATAAATTTTTGGGTGTTTTCACATATTTCTATATGAGATAGCAGTCTTTAGGTCTGTGTCCTATAGTTCTACAAATTTCACACCATGGGGCCTGATTCTGATTTATCGGGTTGGGCGCACCACTGTTAAGAGAGTCATGCAATAAAGGGCAATGCTCACGGTCATGGCCTTCTCCTTTACAACCTGCACACCAAACCTCATGCCTAGGTTCATACCTTTGTTCTTTGCCATTCTTCATGCTTTGCAATTCTAGTGTCAAGGTGGTCAGCTGGTTCTAGATCTGAGACATCCCAGAATGAGTCTCACCAATCGGCGAAGCCTCTAGCTTCATTGCGATCTCCAAGGCCTCTGCCTATGACACAACCTTCTGCTGCATGAATGGTAATCTAATGTGGGGCAATAGCGCAGCAAGAAACTATTCATTGTGCTATTCTGGAGCTATAACAAAGCTCACTTGGTCCAATAAGGTCTTGAACTTCTGATCAAACTCCCATACCGTTTTAGTCGATCTCTGCTTTATTTCTTTCAATTTGGTTATACACTAAGAATTAGATTTGGGTTTCTTAAACTCTGCCACAAGCACAGCTTTAATTTCTGTGAGGGTTCTCGGCTGTGTCTGAGAGTACTTCATAAACCAATGTAAAGCTCTGTCTTTGAGGGTGGTAATGAGCTGCGCTCTCTTCACAACATCATCCTGGATTTGTCTTATGCTCCATATAGCTTCGCAAAGAAACCAATGTTGGTCAGGGTCTTCTAGACTAGTTCCTTTAAATATCAATAGCTTCATATCAGTGTTTGTCGTTGTCCTATTAGTAGGAGCACCCGGATTTGTGCGCGGCTATTGTGAGGGGCTCTGCACAGTGAAAGTAAATGGGAATATCAGAGTAGACGTACTCAGTTGAGTATCCTGAGGGGTGGGCTATGTAACAGGTGGGCTCTGAGATAAGGGAGGTGCGGTCTTTGCAACCGGCGGATTCTGAGGGGTGAGTGGTGGCATGACTTCGTTGTTAAGGTCATAGGGAATCTCAGTATCTATGTGGAGTCTAGTTCCTCCAAGATTCTTATTAATTTATATCTCTTCCCACTTCTAAGATTATGGGTGTCTTCGTCAGAGTCACTTTATATACTATTTACCATGACAGACTTGAAAATATTAATGCATTCTTAAAACACCTTTCTCAGCTAACAACATCTTAATGTATAGACTGATATTGTTCAGATACTTACCTTGGAATCTGTCGAAAAAGTATGCTTCTACTTGGCTGTAGGATTTGAGTGTGTCTAGAGCAAATTCTATTACAAAGCCTTCTAGGATGTGATCGACCCAGAAGTCAACTACGCGCATCAATGGGTTGTCTATTGCTTTGAGCTACGTTATGAGCTCTGTAGTCCACTCTGTAGGAACTCCTCCTTGAAAACAGGTTTTCTTCTTTGCGAGCCGCGAGATCCACTCGTGCAGCTTGTTTGGAAATGATGCCCATAAAATCTTGTGAATATATTTCTAGAGATATCTATTCAACCATTTTTCGTCAGATAGATGCGGGTGTCTATTCTCTTGCCTTGCAAAGTCTCTTACGGTCTTGTCACACCAAGGATCTCTGTCTTTTCAGGATGCCAATTGTAGGAGCCTTCCAGGAACTGATGTTCTTCGTCACACATTACGGCTGTAACTCATCATGGATTCTAGTGTGGCAATGGAACCATTTGTTGCCTTATCATATGCTAACCTATAGGGTTTTCAATAAAGACCCAGGTTCTTCGCGGTTTCCCCTTGACCAACAAAGCTGCTTCGTATCGGCCCTTTCCACAACAACCTGTGAGCAGGTTGAGGTCTCACCCGAGGTGTATTTATCGGGTACTCTGGAATCAGGTTTCCACAATAGGTGATGAGTTGTTTAGTCTGATGTATTGCGCAACACGACATGGGACATGTGCTGCGGGGCAAGACTGTGCAGCGATAGACGACACCGCAATCCGCACCTATGAATTCTATGTCGACGGAATTTCTTCATGACTGCGGCCAATGTAGTTCACACTAAGACTTGAAATACTTGCAGTTAACTAGAGTATTGAAGTTATTAACACTCAATCAGTAATCCATTCACTTAGGGTGTTCGTTGCTCAAGCATGTACTATGGAGACGATCCAACTACCATGCATTCCTCCTATTACGTAATGTGAAAGTGCTTAAACAATATCTAACACTTAGCCGAATAATTGATTCATTACTGCTTCATAAGTAGAGGCCAAACATTCACCATTCATCCATTCATGTAGAGCTTAACATATTATTTCCATATTCTTCTAATGGCAAATACATATAAAAGTCCTATCATAATGGTATGCAAGGGAAAATTCAGACATTCATTCACACGAAGCAGATAAATGCACAATACACAACACAATCACACTGCACAGTATTTAACGTGGTTCAATCCCCTGGGTGGGAAGATACATCCACAAGAACTGTTGTTATATATATCTTTTGGGAAGGGCACAACAGTTCTTAGTCTGCACGTTCAGCTGCAGACTCTCTTTTCTCTCAGATAGGTCTCTATGCATTCGACTGCAAAACCTTTACGATATCTTTACTCAGAAAATATTTTACAATGCTCAATACTAAACCTTTAACAAAAATAACCCTTTCCCATACAAAAATGCCTCCTTTTATAGATCATGCCCATAGGTCATGTCTTTACAATGCTAAAGGTTGAAACCCTTAGGGTTTCCAAAACTGCTACGGTTTCTCTAAACCGAACTGCTGGCCTTTGGTAGCGAGTTCTCCCTCGTGGTGGTCCTCCATGCCTTCATCCTGTCACTATCGGATTTTCTATTGTGCGCATGCCAACAGATCACTTTCCTCGAGCCGCTCTTCCTCTAACGGCCTCGTACAGCTGGCTGAGTTCCCAATCGCTTTCATCAAACCATTCTTCCTCTAACGGCCTCATACAGCTGGCCGCCTTCCTGATTTGCTCATGGCCGCCACTCGACCTCCCTGGAGCATCTTTTCCAAAACTAGACCGCTGACGGTCTAACCGGTACCCATGCCCGTCCTCCGTCCAACACTCTGCTTTGTCGGCTCCACGTGGACTAGCCACTTCGTAGCACTACTTCCTCACAGCACTGATCTTCACAGCACCCTTCGAAGTACTACCAAAATTTGGTTGTTGCGCGCAACTTCGCAGCATCCCCAACACTTGCACAAAATTCTATTTTTGTTGAGCTGCGCTCAGCTCTACAGCTAAAACTCCTTCTACTATCAAAATTTGCCCCAACTTGGGCCAGGCCTAACAATCATGTATTTGTATATGCATCATGTTGGATGCTTGATATATTTGTATATGCATCATTTTGGATGCTTCATATATTTGTATATGCATCATGTTGGATGCTTGACATATTTGTATACGCATCATGTTGGATGCTTGATATGATTAGGTGGATCATGTATTTATGTACCAGGTGGATACATTGTATGATTGGGTGGATCATGTATTTTTGTATATGTACTAGGTGGATGCATTGTATGATCAGGTAGATCATGTAGTTATGTATGTATCAGGTGGATGCATTGTATGATCAGGTAGATCATGTATGAGGATATGTATCAGGTAGATACTTTGTATACATCAGATGGATATATTGATTAATCAGGATGATCACAGATGACGAGCTTCAGGATGTTGCTACAGATGATATGCATCAGGCTGATGCTATGATAGTGATCAGAATGATCACAGATGACGAGCTTCAGGATGTTGCTCTAGATGATATACATCAGGTTGATGCTATGATGATGATTAGGTTGATCATGTGATGATGTACGTCAGGATGATGTATGGTGAGTATCGGGTTGATACTCTATGTCGTCGACAAGTTGTGGAGGTAGCATAGAAAAGCTCCTTTAAAATCCAGACAGGTAGAGTGGTGTGCTCGTAACATTTTGGGATGCTCTATCAAGATCCTGACAGCTAGAGTGGTGTGCTCGTAACATCCTGGGATGATCTGAGTAGGTTTTGCTATAGGTAGCATATAAAAGACCCTTTAAAATCCAGATAGGTAGAGCAGTGTGCTCGTAACATTTTGGGATGCTCTATCGAGATCCAGACAAGTAGAGCAGTGTGTTCATAACATCCTGGGATGCTCTGAGTAGGTTTTGCTACAGTTTCGCATAGAAAAGATCCTTTAAAATTTGGACAGGTATAGCGGTGTGCTCGTAACATCTTGGGATGCTCTATCAAGATCCAGACAGGTAGAGTGGTGTGCTCGTAACATCCTAGGATGCTCTGAGTAGGTTTTGTGAAAGTTCACATAGAAAATATCCTTTAAAATCTGGACAGGTAGAGCGGTGTGCACGTAACAGCTTGGGATGCTCTATCGAGATCCAGACAGGTAGAGCAGTGTGCTTGTAACATCCTGGGATGCTCTGAGTATATTTTGTGAAGGTCAGCATGTAAAATATCCTGGGAGATCCAATAGGTTGAGCAGTAACCTCGTAATCAGTCCTGGGATGCTCTTTCGAGGTTTTGTTGATGCACGTAATCAGTCCTGAGGATTCCACAGTATGGCCAGTGATGATGAAGACCTACAAGTGGTGGGCCTACATCCAGTATGAAAAAGGACTGGCTCTGTAGAACTTCCTATGAAGAGTAGATTGGAGATTGATTGAGATAGCAGCAGTGGTGACGATGATAATGATTTGAGGACGATGATTCGTTGATGATGATCTAGAGAAGAAGACTTGTGCTAGCAGATCTATGTCGAGAAATACCTTCCTAGTTAAGAGAAAGTTTGTTGATGTATATGTAACTTCGGAATGTATTTCATCCATGTATAGTGTACTCCTATAGAGATGTTATTATTCCTCTATATGTAAGTGTCGTCATTTGTATTGACAAGTGTCGCAAGTGTCATAACTTGTTGTGATGGGTTATTAGACCACCAAGTGTGGGGTCGGCCCGGATTAATGTAACCATGGGTTATTATACTCTTCTATAGAAGTCAGCCCTGCTAGTGTATTAGGCAAGTCAGAACAAGTATAAATAGAGAGAGGGAGATCTCTATTTGTTCATCTCAACATTCACTCCTACATCATTCAGAAAGTGGCACACTAGTTGAGGAGGAGGAGTAGCTGCTAGTAGAAGACTATCTCTTGTACTTGGGTTGTATCATTTCTCTTTCTATCTCTGAGGAAGTTGTGGGGTTTTTCACCTTTATGGTTTTCCTGAGTGAAATTATGTGTGTCTATTGTCTCATGTGATTGCTTGGTGTGATTGATATGCATTGTTATACTTGATATGCTGTACATGTTATTCTCTCAGTAAAGATCCTAGAGTATGTTGAATTCATGCTCAAAAATCAACAAAGTTTAGGTAGAGAGGAGGGAGAGGGTGAAGAAGAGGAAGTTTAGGTAGATAGGGAGATAGAGGAGGATTGAAAGGGGGGAAAGTGAGAGCAAGAGAAAGAGAGATAGAGGGGTTGAAATTGGGTGGAGAGGAGGAGGGTTAGGGAGGGACAGGAACAAAAAAAGGAGAGGAGGAGGATTATAGTTAGGGACAGGGGTGGTAGGGGGGTTTTGAGATAGATGAAGATGAAATCAACAATACATTTCGGATTAGTAAACAAATGTGCACACGCGTTATTATCACATATGCACTAAATAGAGCTTACGCGCTATTTAATGCGTATGCGCTTTTTGTGCGTACACATGTATTTAAAATAACGTGTATGCGCTATTTAAATTTCTAAATTTTGGCGGGCAATTCCTTTCCCACCAACGTGGTGGATGACTTGGACGCTTTGGTTTTATGTTTGGATTTCCAAGCCAAGCGGTTTGGATTATATTATAACAAAATACATCTTATTCTATAACTTCTTCTATTTCGAGCATGATTCTACGTATGCTACTCTTATTCACTGCTAATGAAATTGCACACGCTTGTAGAACTATGTGTGTAGATTTCGAATATGTAATTTTTTATTAAATCTATTATTTTTTTCTTGTTTTTATTTAATTTTAATTGGACTAGCGTCAATGTTACACAAAAAGTAGGTTATTTCTTCTCGCTATAACTTTTGATTGGCTCACCTATTTTGAAAATGGAAGAGCACTCGCACAAGTACACACAAAGACCTACATCCTAAAAAAAACAAAGTTCATTGATTTTGTTAAGACCATGATGTCGAGTCCCAACACTCGACCTTGTCATTTTAGGGCTTGGTTGACTTCCTTAATTTAAAAAATAATAAAATTAACATAAATAAATATGGAAAAATAACGTTGCACTAAAACGGTCGGCCTATTATCTACGACTCTATAAAAAACATTTCACAAAATTCCACCATTTGCATATAAAACCCAGGGCCCAACGCAAACATATTCATTATGTTTTCTTAAAAAATAACATACCAACCTTAGGAGAACCCCATTTTTTGGGAGTTATACTTAATTTCCATAAGTAATAGTTATATATTCTAGAAGGTAATCCGATTGTCTACGTTTCATTTTCTTACGCCATATTCCAAAAATTTGTGTAGGTAGCTCTAATATTGCTTTTTGATGTTCATATTTTTCCTTTTTTCAGAAGTCCACTACAACAAACGCATCATGAGTGGCGAGCAATAGCTTGCACTAGCCTGATACAAATTGAAGCTTCTTTCTATCTTCTTGAATCTTATTTTTTTGTTTTTTAATTTGATCTTTTTTCTTGAAAAATAATTTTTAATTTTGTTTATAAAATAAACAAATCTACATTATTCAGTGTCCTTCATCCTTCCCCAAAATCTCTAAGGTAGACGAATGGTGATAAACTACATCATCAATTTCGATAAAAGGTTTTGATTCTGTTGGGCTTCGTTTTTTATCATAATTCCACTCATTTTTTGCTGACCTTTTTGCACATAATACTTCTTATTTTCCTTCCTATTATCTCATACTTCCATGTTTTTCCTTACATTGTATTTTCCTATCATCACCTTGGCTTTAAGAGGTAACTACATCAATTAGATATGATTTATCATGTTTTATTATTTATTTTGCAAATGTAAGGTGGTTAGTCTAACCATTGTTGAATCGCAAGAGTTATATCTTTTTTACCACGGGACTACAGGCTACCAAAAGTAGGTATTCCAGTAATTCAGTAATGCTATCCTTCAACAATGCATACTACTTGAATTACACGATTAACTCACACAACACCTAAGCCAGTTCTGGAAATATTCAAGCTTGAGAAAAAGATTTGATATGTTCCCCAATATGTGCCTTGCATCCCACACCAAGGTCTTCCACATTTATGTTGACTCGGCTCATGATTAATGATCGATGAAGTCGTATGTAATTTAGATTGCAACTGCGATTTCATGTTGTTATTCATGAAATCGACATACCAATAGATTAGTAGTTTTCCTATGCTTGACACTGTATATCTATATATGGGTAATCTAGATGTATGGGTTATTGTTGTAATTAATTACATATGAACTCTTATATATTGTGAGATAGTATTACAAAGGGGTTAGCTCAAAATTCATGATCTATATACAGAGTATTATGAGTGTGGCTTTAGAGTCAAGGTTTTGCGAAAATCCTATGATGTACTTTTTATTGTGATTAATGAATAACCCGCATTGCTGATAATTTTCCGGGTTCTTAGCAAATGTGGTGCGCTAAGTCACGAGGGCCCCATTCTTAGCGGCACTAACGGTGTTATCTTGTGTGTTTAATTTATGCATGTGTGATTTATGTTTTTCAAACTGAATTAAGTTTTAGGTTTTTTCAATACAGGTTTCGTGGGATAATCACGATTTTATTGCAGATTTGTTTTCTTATTCTATAATTTAAATTGATAAAGAAGACTCATTTCATAGATTTGATTTGAACCATATAGGTTAATTCTGAATTCTTGGATTTACTTTTTGTGCTCTTCGGAACTTTGACAAGATCCTCATATGTTTGGTGGATTCTAGTAGTTGAAAGATCATAAACCCGAGAAGTCCATATGTGAATCTAACCAACACATCACCTAGAGCTATACTTGTTCCTCTACTTGATTTATTTTTATGAACAACGTGTTTAGATCATCTCTATGTAGTAACAAACAAACATTGATTGCTTTCTTGACATATTGACAATTCCGGTAGGTGGTAACAAACTATGTGGGTGATTCCACATAGTTTGTTGATTGTTGTCTAGAGGGTTGTAGTAAAATTTATTTGTTGTTTGCATATTTTAAGACCAAGGAGCATATTGATTATCTGAAAATTGTGATAATATTAAACAAGATCCTAATTCACAACTATTAAAACTTGAAGGGTGACTGTTGACATACACACATTGAATTCATTCAATCTCTCTCAGATTTGCTTCAGTCATTTCATTAAGTGTGAGTATTTGGACTTAGTTATGCATATATTTTGCATGGCATCTCTCTAGTTTACTAACCCAAGTCGATAATTTATGTGAAGTAAAATAAGAAATTATTTTTCCTAAGAGATTCCATGAAAAGCTTATCCAAGGCACACATGTTGAAGGTGAAAATGTTCAAAATTTTAAATATTGTCATGGATAAATATGTGTTTCCTTTAGAGTTTTATGTTATAGATATGAATGATGCGGATATTTCTTTTGATTATCCTTGGATGGAGTCAATTGGTATAGTTAATATTAATGTGTAAAATAAGTTCATGAAGATTTGGTATAAGAAAAAAAATTACATTGTAAGATATTTCTCTTAAAGAAGGGCCCAAATGGTCACATGAAGAAGTCCTTATAGGTAAAATAGTCAAAGTCCCTACTTACACATGACATGAAGATTACAAGGTTAAATATGAAGAAGAAAAATCTAAAGAAGAACATAAAGAAAAACCTTGGGAAGGGTATAGAAATGAAATAGAATGTGAGCTACATGATGGAAATGAATCAGATGTCGAAGAGTAAAACAAAGAAGAACCAATAGCTAAAGTTGTTGTATATCATCACCCACATTACCATGAGAAACAATAATAATAAACAAAAGGTTTAAAGCATTGACACAAATGGAACCAAAAAGGAAAAAAATATGGAGGCACGTGGATAACTAAAATGAATGCATGGAGATATAAAAGTAGCGCAATGACAACATGGAACCAAAGGAGCAAACAAAATCAAAATAGAGGTAGAAGGGAAGCAACGATACCCAATTTCCATATTTCACTAAGATGGATGGATGCTCATGCTTATTATTGATTGAATACATTATATAGTAGATCATATTATATGGATTTCTCTATTGTTTCTAAGATGAAACATTTGAAGGGGGGTGAAATGTAAGTACCTAGGAAGGATAATATGGGGTAACTAGGAGGGTCCCATGGGATATAATCATGGAATAGTCCCACTTGGTAGATAGTAGGTTATAAATAGGCTCATTATGTAGTTAGAATAAATAATATAATAATAAGGGTAGTTAGCATAGACCCCTTGGAATGGATAGGTAGGATATGCAGTAGTATCATTGTATTGGATATGTTGGATATGGAATGTATTGTATTATAAAAAGAATGTCTTGTTGAGTGATTCCTTTCATAAGAAGCATGCGATCGTATTATCCTACCTTAAGGGTCTTTTTCTATATCTTCGTCTTATTCTTGCTATTGTTGGATTTTATTTATTTATTAATTTTAAGGATTCTATATAATTTGTGATTCAATTTCTAGCTATAGGCTAGAGCATATGGTCCTTGACTTGGGCTCGATTCATCTTGGAAAATTTGATATACTATCATTGTTGCTTGGTTTTTCAACCAAGCATGTGCTAAAGATGCACTTATTAACTTGTAATAGCAGTCTCGAATGAAAAGCAAATAACAATAAACTTAATCTAATCTAACATTAACATATGTAAGGGAAATAAAGAACTAGATTGATAACAATAAGCAAATAAGACAAGAGATTCAAAAGAATTTGTTTTTGTATTACCTCAAATGGTGAGGATGATGGGTGTTGAGCAACTCCAAGGTTAAGAAGCTCCAATATCCAATGGTCTCTTCTTCTCCAAAGCTTCAATGGGGATCTTCAAACTCGAAATAGGAGGCAATGGCTCTCAAAGGGAATTTGGCAACATAAGGATATGATGAAATGTGGGTGGAAAGTGAGGAGTCCCTATCACCTTTTTATAGTTTTTGGTGATGGGGAATACCATTGTGGTTTTGAGGAAACCAATGGTAATAACCAACATGGTTTAGGTCTCTTTTTCCTTTTTTGAATATTTTAATTCCCTTTTAATATTTTTATGAATTCTGGACCATTTTTTACGGTTTTTTTGAGGAAAAAATACATATTTTGAGGGGGGAAAAGGGGGATTATGGTCTTTTTGGTGACCCTTTTGATGTCTTTAGGGACTCAAATGGTGGAAAAGTGGACAAATGGGCCATGTGAATAAGGGAATGAGCTAGTGAGCACTTTTTGCGTGTTAACAGATTGCCCCCTAATGTGTGAGGGTAGGAGCTCATCGTATGGCCGATAGACATCATAGTTCTTTTGTCCTTTTCCTAGGATGTGGAGAAGAGAAGAAACCGATTGGAGACTGGAACAACGGCCCCTTGGAAGCTGCAAAAACTAAAAAAAAAATACATGGCCTCAAAATGAATGAGGAATAATCTCTGATTATGGATGAGGCGGGCATACCCGTGCTCATATCAAGATATATACATAACAATTAGGCCCAAGAACGGGGACCTGAATAATACATAAAAATCTGTTGGTACATCATAATGGTCCAGAGGGGACACAATGCTGGGACGTACTCATGATCGTGACATGACTGATCTCAATAAATGATACACTGGAATAAAGCAACAACCATTCCGAATTAGGTATTAGAAGGGTTGATGAACTAATGAGCCTGAAAGTGTCCAACATCTGTAGGGACTCAATAACTGTGAATCAATTCTCAGGTGTATATGTAACTGTATACTCTAGGGAGTATAAAAATGCGGTACATCTGTAAATTGTTTCCGAGCGCAACCCGCATATCCATAGGAATGTGTAATTGGTGGTTTCCTCAATTAGACTCTCAAATGTGGTAGAGTCAGGTGATATCCGGGGTCTTCAACAAAAAACTAAAAGGATCGATACCCTGTACGAGTCTCAACAATGCGATCAAGGTGTTGAAGTCGAGCATGTGAGAAACAATCATTTGGAGAGGCACTATGGACTCCTTTCAAAATGATCCGTAGGAACTCATCACTAATGGTGATGAGTCCAAGGCACAGGGACCTCTGGGTCTATCCTCTGGAATAGATTTGGTTGGTGCCGATAGATGGAGACCGGAAACTACCAAGGCAATGATGTTTCCTTGATAGGAGTGTGAGGTGTGAAACAAAACTGTGATAATAGGGCTGACATACTGTGGGGATGTGGAAACAACTAGGGTCATAGAGTGGGTAGACTCAAACTTCCTTTGTTCAGAGAATGATGGCATGGTTGACCTGACAGCATATGAAACTGAATTTTAGGTGTGAGGATCATAGCTTTAAGGGATAAAGGATATGTATTGCATACTGGAGTGACTCTGGGGGTACAAGTTGATCGATGCTATGGGGATATTCTCAGGGTGACATACTACAGAATGCTCTGAACAAAGGCGACCAAAATGGGGAAGCTGCCATATGAGTAGACATGATCTGTTGTGGTGCCGAAAAGCACCATTGTGTCCTTTTTCGTGGTTTTAATGAGCTCCAAGAAGGGATAAAAGTGTGCTCTGAAATGGTACTGTCCTATGGATTTTGTGAGCATAGGACTGTTCGTGCTTTCATTTTTAAGGAGTCTGAAAACGATAAGAAGACTCTGAATTGGTGGAGGAGTACCGTCCTGTGGATTTGTATGATCCCAAGACAGCAATTGCTCGTGGTTGCTTTCATTTTTAGAGAGTCTGAAAGCGGTAAGTAGACTCCATTGGTGTTCTTTTTCATTTGTTAGTCTCCAAGGTCCGAAAAAGCATAAAATGATACAAATGGAGAACTCTTCTAGCCAATGTGACTAGAGTATTCCTTTTTCGTAATTAGTCTACAAGGTCCATAAAACGGGTAAACGTATACCAGGTAGATTCCCTTTCAGATACTTTTAGCGAGCATGAAAGGAATCAAAATTGCTCGGCGATCTTTTCATTGTTTTAGGAGTCAAAAAAGAGCTTAACAGAAACTCCCTAAGTGCCTTTTTCGTAAAATAATTGCTCGGCCAAAAAAAGGGATAAAATTATGCTGAACAAGAAGGTATTGGAGAGAGCAAGAAATGATCTCGAGCATTGTCATGAGCATGGAAAACTGAATCCGGCGACATAAAGATCGTCAAAAATAGATCATGGTCGATGTGGCACGCAAATCAAGGTGACAAGGGGCATCAGAAAAAAAATGCCCAAAACATCTGGTGGTGAGAGCGAAAAATGTCCTCAAGCATCATCACGAGCGTGGAAAACTGAATCCGTCGATATAAAACTCGTAAAAAATCGACCACGACTGATGTGGCATGCAAATCGAGGCAAAAAATGCCCGAAAAAGGGACCTGGTGGAATTGGAAAAGGAGTGGGCTATTGTGAAGTTCTCGTTGCGCTGATTCCAATGGTACCAACGGTTTTGAAAAACGGACATCGTATGATGCCAAAATGGTTGATTGAAAATTGTTAAATTTCTGTAAATAGCAAGTGGGCCCAATGTGACAAGTGTCATTTTCACCGTTGAGTTTCACAAAGTAATTGAGGTGGTTAGAGCATTTTCTCGATTTGTGAGAGATTCGACCATTGGTTTTTTATTCTGCGAGTTTCAAGTAAGCCTATGTGCCTTAGCCTTTTAAATTATTTCCTTTCTGTTTAGCGTCGGGGCCCTGAAGGCTGCGTAATTCCACATTGGCTTCCCAACGTGGAATATCACGAGTTTCGGCTCATTTTCCGTGATGCACATCGCAGTTATTGGATTCATAGACGCGATGTGCATCACGAATTTCGGGGCTGACAGTCGCGATGTGCATCACGACTTTCGGGGCTGACAGTCGCGATGTTCATCACGGCTTTCGGGGCTGAGAGTTGCGATGTTCATCATGGCTTTCGGGCTGACAGCCGCAATGCTCATCGCAACTGTGGGGCTAATACCTGCGATGTGCATCACGGCTTTGAAGCTGAAAGTCGTGATGTCCATTGCGGCTAACAACTCAAAATTCGCGACGGGGTTTTTTTGAAAAAAAAATTGTTTCTAAATTTTTTTCCTTTGTTTTCTAGCAGGATGCTGAGGAGGCCACTAGTGTCGTGGTGGGAGAGAGAGATAGATGTGGAATTGATGGGTCGGATTCATGATGACCCAGTTGTGTTTGTTGAGTTTAGGCAGATTTTAAGGCTTAGTTAATTAAAAATGTGGCAGATTGGGTGCAAGTGTGATTATTTAACTGAAAAAGAATTTGCCTCGCTTGGGCGATTGATTGCAAATTAAAAACAAGACGATTTCAATTTGTAAAAAATAAAAGGCCTTTTCTCAAATGTAAATGCTTTAACAAAAAATAACTCAAAAACTATGGAGTTTTGAAATAATTTTTTAAAGAAAAGCAAATATCGTAAAATTTGCAAGAAATAAATGGATTTCTAAGCGCTTGCTTGGGCAAAACTATTGAGCAAATTGGAAAGATGGTTCGAAATTTGCAAAGAAGTGAAATCTATGATCTAAACAAAGTGCTAAAAAACCTTTCTTTCACTTGTTGAAATTTTTTTAAAAAGATTTTAATTGAGCATATGTATTAGAAAATGATTTACTATGGATGTAATAATTAAAATAGAATGCTGGAAAAAATTGCAGAAAAAAATAATGCTGGAAGAAATAGGCTAAATGGGAAAAAACGCAACAGGATTTTTTCTAAAAATTGGGCTGGGTGAAAAACAGAGGCATCACGGGTTTAAGGGAAAAAGCCAAGATGCGCATCACGGGTTTGGTGACCCTTTTGATGGCTTTAGGGACTGAAATGGTGGAAAAGTGGACAAATGGGTCATGTGAATAAGGGAATGAGCTAGTGAGCACTTTTTGGGTGTTAACAATCATTTACTAAGAAATTTCCAATTGAGAATTTTTTAGGGGCTTGTTGACACATAATGAAGTACTTGTGCTAAAAAAATCAACTTAGAATTTTCTCTATAATGTCTTCTATGGGAACTTTCACACTTTGAAACTTGCAGGAATATTAGAAGAAATACACAAGTACCTCAAGTACAAGTTTCATACTTTGGTTAGATATAATTTCCTATATATGTTATCTCG
This sequence comes from Larix kaempferi, assembly GCA_027924585.1. Lineage (NCBI taxonomy): Eukaryota > Viridiplantae > Streptophyta > Pinopsida > Pinales > Pinaceae > Larix > Larix kaempferi. Next base: position 10,607,672 of record BSBM01000485.1, on the reverse strand, counting down.
AAAATCTTTTTGAATGGTCATGAAATCAATTTCAAACATCTCACATGGAAATTTTCTCTATAAATTCTTCTCTCAAAACTTTAAGACTGTGAAACTTGCAAGTATCTTAGAATATGTATAGAGGTAGCTCATAATGTACAAGTTTCAAACTTTGGTTCGATGTAATTTCTGAAATATGTGATATGGAAGATAGGCTTTCTGAGTGGTAATGAAAGCAATTTCAAACAATTCAACTTGGTATTTTCTCTATAATTTCTTGTCATGTAACTTTCAAATTGTGAAGCTTGCAAGGATCTTAAAATGCATGCTAACTTTCAGAATGTGAAGCTTGCAAGGATCTTAAAGTATATGGAGAAGTGCCTCACTTAGATATTTCAGAATCATATTTAAAAATCGAATACTTGAAACATGTACAAGTTCGTTCTTGGGAGGAGGCCAAAAAACAACAAGATCTAAGAAAGTTACCATTTGGAAATTCAAATTTTGGTAAAAAATAATGAAGGAAGAAGTAGAAAGTATTCTTAGTGAAGGAAATGTGAATGATAAGAGATTTTTAAGAATATATGTCTAAAGAAGAAATTGCAACTTGAAGGTTGGTTCCACTCAAACAAAGATATTGGTGTCTCTTGATAAGTTGGTGCTTAGCCATGGGGATTGGTGTTTAGAAATATCTATAAAAGTAAGTTGGTCCCTACCATGATTGCACCAACTAGGATTTGTATTAGTGGGGTTTTGCATCTCTAGTAAGTTTACATATAAATATTTGTAAGAGTAGGTTGATTTCTACAAAGAATTATAAAGAGAATTTTGGTTCCTATAAATTCTAATTTCACAAGTTATACAAATGTTCTATAACATGTAAATACTCAGTGGGCCTAACGGTTAAGAACATGTGCTTCCTCCTAGGAGGTCATAGGTTAAAATACGAAGGGGGGTAGGGTATGTACACATGTGTAGACTTTAGTAGTTAAATAGCTGCATAAAGGGGGGTCCCTTGTCCCACAAACAAGGGGGTCTCATACACAAAATTGGCCTTAAAAATAGATTATTATTATAAATAAAATTTATATATTTTACAAGCTAATTCAAAATACTTACCTTTTATCTTTTTACATCATATTCAAATTCTTTGTGAATGTACCTCTCAAAATTATCCCTACAAGTTAAAATATTATTATATTTCTACAATTAGCATGCATTAAAGACTTTCAACCTGAAAGGAGTTAATAGGTGAATAAAATTCAACCTTTAAGTTCAAATTTGGATCCACTATTTTTTTATAAATTTTAATAAATGTGGTTTTCTTAAAATAGGTAAAATTTATTAGGGAAAAGGTGGAAGGATAACTTGTTCCACGATTCAAAGTTTTTTTGGTCACATAAAGAAAGTTCAATTCCAATCCACTTTTTTTTTTGAATTTTTTATAATTGTTAGTTGTTTTAAAATAGGTCAAAATTATTAGGGCAAAGGTGGAAGGATAACTTCTTGCCAAGTTTTAGGTTTTTTGGTCACATAAAGAATGTTCAATATCAATCCACTATTTTTTTAATATGTTTTGTAAATATGGGTTTTCTTAAAATAGGTCAAAATTATTAGGCCAAGGGTGGAAGGATAACTTCTTGCATGTTTCTAACTGAAAATAATTGATTTTACCCACATATTAATTTCATTTGAAACAACAAAAAACCATGTGCGAGAAACTGTGGGCTAAAAACATGAATTGGTATAACAATATCAACAATTAGTTAAAATCCTCCGTTAATTCACACTTCCAAAGTGATTTTAAAGTTTTAATTACAAGGTTTTGTATTTTTATAAATAAAATAAGTTGATAATTGGACAAACTCAACTAATTTTCATCCAAATTCAATAATAGTTATACTTATTTTAATAAACAATTTTCCCCAATAAATGTCTCTATGGATATTCCAAACATATTATACTTCCTTTCTTATCAAACCAATCGATTTATATATACAAAAGAGACAAAAGCCCATTTGCCTCACAACATTGGTATATAAACAGGATGATACAAGCAATTACACTCATTTGTGTTAAGAGTTGTAATCTCAATGGTCCTAAGTTGGTTAGTTAGTTGAGTCAATGGTCCTAAGTTAGTTGAGTAAGTTGTTGACTAGGTCATTAGTCGACCCATGGTATACACTTGCCCATAGTATTAGCCAATGGTTTTGGTGTTATATGAAACTATATATATGTGTGTGTTTAATAATGAGAAGGCAATCGATATGTCCTTTTTGTTTCTGCTCTATGTTCTGTGTCTCTGCAAACTTTATCATGGTATCAGAGCTCACTGCGTGATCCTTCGATCTTTCTTTTTAGGTAATCATTTTCAGAAGCTGGAGAGAACACACCGAGCTGGAAGTTGTAGCACGGGACGGAGACGGAACACTTGGGCCACGACAATTTTTTTTTTAATAGATAAATTTTTTGACTATTTTTTTTTCTTCCACCGAAGGGTATCTCAAAAAAACCCCTAAAAAGAGGTTGTCGCACCCTGCATGAAGGAAAACTGTGACGTATCACCCTGCCTTAAGGAAAACTATGACGGTGTCGCACCTTGCTTGAAGACAGACTGCGAAAGTGTCTCACCCTGCCTGAAGACAAACTGCAACACTGTCTCACCTTGCTAGAAGGAAAAGTGCGATGATCTGCCTTTACTTAAATAAATTTTGTCTAGTGCACCCTGGCAGCGCCTTGTGTCAGTTAGAAGCTCGCGACGATCAGTTTAACAGTTGTCATAATCCATGGCAAGCTTGAACATGAAGCCGATCTCAGGCCCAATGCTGAACGGCAAGACGAGCACTATTCAGATTGAGTTTTGAGCGAAAGTATGGGTGACACTGAGCCAAAATTTTGGACAACATTCCATCCTTGATTGCATAAGATCGAGTCTTGCAGAGATTGATCCAACAAAACCCTGTGTATAAAAGTGTAGAAAATATATGGAGTTTCTATCCAGTTTTCGAGAAGATTTGAAGTCAGAAGGACCACTAATATTGAAGAAAACCAAGAAGATCAAAGATGGTGCTAGAAGAGCTACAAGAAGAAATCGAAGAGGTAAGAAATATGTTAATTTCAATAGATTAATGGAAAACCTTTGATGGCAACAATTATGATTTATGGTCATTAAAAATTAGGGATCTGTTAAGGTCACAAGATGTGTGGCATTTTGTAGCTGAAGTGGATCCTAGTGATCTAGAAGCATTTGATAATTTGACAGAGTATCAAAAGGAAAGAAGGCAAGTTGTTTCTTTAAGTATCATACAAAATGGTATAGATTATTCCATCTTTAATAACATTTCAGGTGCTTCTACTCCCAAAGAAGCTTGGGATATATTGAAAGCAGAGTTTACTCAAGAGGAACCTGAAATAGAAGAAGATAAAGCACAGTTGAGTGAAGGGGAACCTGATGTAGAAGAAGATGAAGCAGATTTCTCTGAAGAGGAACCTAAAGAAGATGAAGCAGAGTTCACTGAAGAGGAACGAGTTGACTTTGCAATCCACGCAAAGCACCAAGAATCCCACAATGAAATGGAAGACAACCGAGAAGACTGTGTTTATGATGTAGCCAATGATCAAGTAAGCTCACCAAAGCTTGTTGATCTAGTTGTGTTTGTTGATGACAGTGAAAACAAACGTGTCAATGTAGAAATCCTTAGTGACATGAGTGAAAGTCTCTCAGAAAAAGAGACAGTTGATAGCAGCATAGAAGTTGCACCAGCGAGTTCATCAAAGAACCAGAAAACCAGAAGTTTGAGGGAGCTATATGAGCATACTCCCATTATTGATGAGCAGTATGAGTATGCTCTGTTTCCTTGTCACCCGAGAATTTTTGAGGAAGCAGTGAAGGATGCACATTGTGTACAAGCTGCAGCAATTATTGAGAATGATGATGTAGCTCCCATTGAAACAAAAGATGAGGAAGATGAAGAACAAGGAGATGAGGAACACAAAGAAGTGAATGCTCTCCAATAAGAGCTTAAACTCAGTGAAACAAAAGAAGAGGAAGATATGAATGCCCTCCAAGAAGAGCTGAGATATATTAATCTTTTTTCTCACAAAATTTTTGAGTGTGTAGGTACAATGGACAACAACATATAATATGTTGAAACAGAAGAAGAAGAAGAAGTCTTGCACTATGTTTTAGGACCAATGAAAAGCAATAACACTATTTATTATGTAGAAAACAAAGAAGATGCTGAAAAACACCTACTTAGCATCGAGTTCAAGAAGACAAAGAAGAGGTAGTCCAAGTACACATCAAGGAAGAAAGTAAAGCTTAAGTTTATTTGAATGAAATGTATGCGTAGCTGAGACATAGATGAGCATGCACAACACTTAGACATTGATAGTGCTAGCCACACCATCCCACTTGAGATTAAGGCGGTGTGTTAAGAGTTGTAATCTCAATGGTCCTAAGTTGGTTAGTTAGTTGAGTCAATGGTGCTAAGTTAGTTGAGTAAGTTGTTGACTAGGTCATTAGTCCACCCATGGTATACAATGGCCCATAGTATTAGCCAATGGTTTTGGTGTTATGTAAAACTATATATATATGCGTGTTTAATAATGAGAAGGCAATCAATATGCCCTTTGCTATATGTTTTGTGTCTCTGCAAACTTTATCAATTTGGACGTTTAGTGAGCTCTGAAAACCTGAAAACCTATTGTAATATGAATAGCCTCACCCAGAAAGAGGCTTTGAGTTTGGATGAAGTCTTCCCAACTGTGGAAGATTTTATCAGGCGACAAAAAGTTCAAGATCCCGATCGCCAATCAACACGAAAGGGGAAAGTCGTTGACAAAGTTGCAAGGAGTCGGAAATTTATCTACACCCCTGAATGGAGAGAAGCCGTGATTAGCTTTGCTGAAAACATTCCAATCGCTCTTCTTATTCAAGAGTTTCAACGCTATTATCACACACCTTAAAAAATAAAGCGGATTTCGAAAGGGACGTCTGATCAAGATCCCAAGCCTCTTGATACCAGGAAATCTGTATCTTAATTTTTTTTTCCAAAACCTTCTTGTTTACTCATTTAGTTAAAGAAAATCTCTATTAATAAAATGTTAAAAATTCTAAATAGATCTTAGTTCTTAGTTTTTTTAGTTATTAGGCTTATGCTATCAAAGTTTGATAAAGAGTGTATTCAGGATCTTTCTCAATAGTTTTCTTGATCTATGGCAATAATTTTTGAATGGACTTATTTTAGTTATTAGATTTATGTTATCAAAATTTTGATAAAGAGTGTCTTCCAATTCATCCCAATAACTTTTTAAATAGACATTACAGACTCACCAATCTAATGTGTTATTAAAAAAAATCCAGAAAAAGGATCAAATATCAGATGTATAAGGAAAAAATATAAAGAAAGATGTATTAGGAAGACACTCTCTATCAAAACCCTAGTTTATTCATTGGGTTAAAAACACATCTCAAAACAGATCTATCCAATGCATTGTAGAAATAAATGGTACCTTGGTACGGCTTCGAGTAGGATTTCGCTGATCTTGACACTGGCTTTCTTGTGATAATCTGTCACAGCTTATCTGCTGTTCTTCATCCCTTGAAACGCGGTCTATCAGATCAGATTAATACCAAACAACCTGCAGTCCCTCTTAACAGGACGTGCAATAGTTTTGGAAAGGCACGATTCCAGCACAGGAAAACCAGGATGCTGCTCAGTTGTTGCTTCAAGTTTCTTGATGGATTCAATTTCTGGCCAAATACAGTTGCACCATCATTTGCTCCAGAAAATTGTGATTGGTATGATGATTCTCCTTCACCCACTTTGTTCTGCAAATTAGGGTTCCAAGGAGAATCATCATACCAATCACAATTTTCTGGAGCAAATGATGGTGCAACTGTATTTGGCCGGAAATTGAATGCATCAAGAAACTTGGAAGCAACAACTGAGCAACATCTTGGTTTTCCTGTGCTGGAATCGTGCCTTTCCAAAACTATTGCACGTCCTGTTAAGAGGGACTGCATGTTGTTTGGTATTAATCTGAACGACCGCGATTCAAGGGATGAACAACAGCAGATAAGCTGTGACAGATTATCACAAGAAAGCCAGTGTCAAGCTAAGCGAAATCCTACTCGAAGCTGTACCAAGGTACCATTTATTTCTACAATGCTTTGGATAGATCTGTTTTGAGATGTGTTTTTAACCCAGTGAATAAACTAGGGTTTTGATAGAGAATGCCTTCCTGATACATCTTTATATTTTTTCCTGATACATCTTGATATTTGATCTTTTTTCTGGATTTTTGTTTAATAACACATTTGATCTATTTTCCGGATTTTTTTTTTCATAACACATTAGAGAGTGTCTTCCTGATACATCTTTCTATTTTTCCCTGATACATCTTCATAGTTGATCTTTTTTCTGGATTTTTTTCATTATTTTTTTTAATAAATAATGACCTTCCATATGTCGTGGTCAACGCAAACTTGTTTATGCACAGGCCAAAAGCATTGGACTTCAAATATCGTCGCGGTGAGATATGTTATAGTAATGCTTCACCACCTACAATCGTTCCAGATGGCGCAGGACGACTGATATTGGTTGGAAGAATGAAAGGATACTTATCCTGCACCCATGTATGGCAAGCTTCCTCTGGTCCGTCACACTGAATTGGGTATATGGCGATTTGTTTGAATTGCCAATCAGATCCCAGAGGAGTGGATAATGGTTGACAACGTCTGGGATGATTTCATTAAAGATATGATGAGTGCATAGATTTTCTTGTGGTAGGAGATGGCACCGATAGCATCTGGATTTTGCTGAGGGGCAGTAATAGCATGATGGAATTTAGACTGTCCAGTAAACTTTGGATAAAGTATGACATTGCTTGTCCAGAAGGAGGATCCTTGGATGCTAGTTTACATTGGAAAGCAATTTTTAGCTCTCTTAGGCTGAGTGCCAATGTTTGATCTTTGGCTGAGCTCCCTTTTTTAATTGTACTACTCGTTTTTGTGCTGCTCGTTTCAATTGTGTGGAATACTTTTACTTCATTTTCTCGTTAGCAAATTCAGAAGGGAAAAATGTCTAGAAGAGCTGGCTTTGGTTATAAGTTTGAAATTAAAATATTTTGTTTGGCTTATTTTTATCAATGGTTAGAAACTTGGAACTTTTGTATTCTTAAAGTTTGCAATTAAAACTTTTACCAATTTAAATACTAAACATTGAAAATTATTGAGGATTATCTACAAAATGGATTTATGAGATATGCATTTGTTCCAAGTGGACTATAAAATGCTTAAACAGGAGCGTAAAGTTGGCGTTTTGAAAAAAAAATTGATGGAATCTTTTTGGTTTATTGAGATTGTCTTAAAATAGTTATACTGTAATGTACTAAATTTTGAAGATAGCTTAATTTGCGTGGACAGTCATTGTCTTAGCTTAATTTGATTGGACAGTCATTGTCTTATGCAGTGAATAGACTTATGAGATCACTGAATGCATTTTATGCAGTGAATAGACTTATGAGATCACTGAATGCATTTGTTCAAAGTGGAGTATGAAAATCTTAAATAAGAATGTAAAATTGGGAGCTTGGAAAGAAAATCTGATGAGAACATATTTTGTTTAATGGAATTATATGAAATGGTTATATTGTAATGCACTAAATTTTGAGGGCAGTTTAATTTGATTAATTTGATTGGACAATCATAGCATTATGTAGTGAATGGATTTATGATATCACTAGATGCATTTATTCAAAGTGGAGTGTAAAAAGTTAAAACAAGAGTGTAAAATTGGGAGCTTTGGAAGAAAATTTGATGGGAATATTTTTTGTTTAATGAGATTATCTGAAATGATTAGATTGCAATGTAATAACTTTTGAAGGTAGCTTAATTTAATTGGATAAACATAGCATAATGTAGTGAATAGGTTCTGAATGTATTTGCTCAAAGTGACATATAAAAGGCTAAAACTAGAATGTAAAAATGAGAACTGTGAAATAAAATTTAATAGGAAACTGTTTTGTTTAACCAGATTATTTCAAATAGTTATATTGCAATGTACTAAATTTTAAAGGTAGTTTAACTTTGATTGGACAATCATAGCATTATGCCATGGATTTGTGAAATAAAATTTAATAGGAAACTGTTTTGTTTAACCAGATTATTTCAAATAGTTATATTGCAATGTACTAAATTTTAAAGGTAGTTTAACTTTGATTGGACAATCATAGCATTATGCCATGGATTTATGAGATTAATGAATACATTTGTTCAAAGTAGAGTGTAAAAATCTGAAACATGAACATGAATTGGGACATTTGAAAGAAAAATTAATAAGATTTTTTTTATTTAATGAGATTATTCCAAAGAATTATATTGTAATGCATTAATTTTTGAATATATTTATAAGATCACTGAATGCATTAAAAAAGCTAAGACATGAGTGTAAAATTAGGAGCTTTTAAAGAAAATTTGATGGAAAACATTTTTAGGAGAAATTAATTTTTAACACTCCCCCTTCATTTGGCCACCATTTAAAGTTTTCAAAACACAATATATTATATTGCATGCTATTCTAAGTCTACATGGGCTTACAAACACTTTTTTTTTCAAAAAACAAAACATATTAATTTGGGAACTCAAACCTATTTTCCAGTTTTCCTTTTTCGTCCATGCCAAATTTTGTGCCAAGAATATTTTGGCTTTTCATCTTGACTTCGCTTATCATCCTCGACATTTGGTCAGGTTTCTTTGGATTGATTCTTATGATCAACATCTTCAAAAAATTTAGTAGCCTTTTTGCAATTATAATCCTAATAGTTCGAGTGTAAAATTACTTTCGCTTTTTTTGTTTGAGATTCAAGCTTAGTTCTCACCTCCCTTAAAATATATGTTGCGGGCACTTTAGGATACCACATGTTATCCTCAATTGTCACATTCTTCAACTTGTTCAGTTGTCTGCGTCACATAATCAACTCAATGTAATACTTCGTGAATTCAAGACTCCATAACATAGAATGCTCTCAACATGTTCTACTTCCAAGTTTTCTTGCTTAGAAAATTCCATTTCAAAATTGATTTCATCATTCATACAACACTCTCAACATATAATGTTGCTTTCCTTCATCAATTTTTTTCAACCCCTACAACTATGGTGCAATAGTCATCAACGAACACACTCTACATCTTCAACATTCTTGGAATTTTCATGCCATTTAGCAATTAAATCCAAATATGCGTCAAAATCATTGTTTTTTACTTCAGTTGCTCCATTGGTAGCGGCAAATATAGAAAACTGAATACTACCATCATGTGCATGTGATTGACCACATTGGGATTCAACTTCTTCATTTTGCACCTGCTTTGTTTTGTTGGCATACTCATCATCTTCATTTTCTTCACTTCTCTCCACTTTAGCACATTTTATCTCAACATGTTTAAGTTCAGCTATCTCTAAGGTGATAGATACATCATCCTTATCTTCTTCTTTAACTTTAACATCATTTATTTCGAGAGACACCAAAATGAGATTCACCAATAACTTGACTTACTTGTGTACTTTTTATTGCAGGCTTCTATGTTGATTTTTTAACAACTTATGGAGGATTTTCTGTTTATTCTTTAACAACCTATAACATAGTTTGTTGTTGATTAATATCACCCCCCCTTGCATCAAATGCCCTTTTCAATCTTTACGAGGTTTCTTCATCTGTATTTGTAGCGACAATTACATGGAAAGTGTTGTCATTTAGTGCTTGTTGGATAAGATACAATGTTGATGCATATCCTTTTCATCGTAGGGGTCATTAAATCCATTCACAACCCAATTTTCTAAATTTTTATAAGAAACATTAGCATGTTAATAGACCAAATTTCTGTGAGTGGGGGGCAGATCAAGTGGTAAAGATGAGAGCTTATAATTGGTTGTAAATGGAAAGTCACATGTTCTAATCCCTCAAAACTTAAGTGTGCACCATGGATGAACCTATGGGTATAGTGGTAGCAAGATTGGATCCCTAGAACCCCTGTCACTTGAGTACCATCATGTGTCACTCACTTCTTTATTAGTGATCACTTCAACTACAACTGAAACTTTACTATAAATATCCACAAATTACTTTGTCTATGCCCTTTGGTTCCTCCTTCTAATATGTTGAAGTCATCTTTTCAAACCCATAATTATCTTTATCTGTGTAAGGTTGGTGAATGTTTGTGGTATGTCAATGCAAACTTCCGCTTTTGAGACTAGGTTCACTCTTCAGCACTCAATCCCTTCACAACATTGGTAAGGAAGGATCTTTCTCCTCAACATGAAACTTGACTTGTTAGTGCCTAAGACCCAACTCTCTTTCTTCTCACATAATTATTTTGGGCTCATCCCTGACTTTCAATTGGAGGGTGTTCAAATCTTTACAATCTCCCTTACTTTCCAATATTTAATACAGGTTTTTCTTAAGTAAAATGCCCCTTCTAAAAATAAATTTTCTCCCGTAGTCTTACCTTACCTTCTTGGCATGCTTTGAATTTTTTAGCTCACATGGATCTAGGATTTGTTAGAACCAAGATCACAAAGCAATAAAATAAAATAAATGTAGGAAAAAAAATACAAGAGAGACACCAATATGTGTGGTTCACCCGATATGATTTACATCCACACAAAAACGAGGATTCCTTTTTTTTATTTTGTCCAACAAACTGAAAGATATAACCTACAACGCAAGCGTTGCAACCAACTCTTCACTCTCTCACACATTCTCTCTCTCACTCTAAAGAGCCACAATACAATGCTCTCTTTAAAATATAATTTTCTTCTAGGGAAAAAAGACACAAACATCAATAATTATATTGTTATGCACTAATTTTGTAAGGTAGCTTAATTTGAATGGAAAAGCATGGCATTATGTAGTGAATGTATTTATGAGATCATTGAATGCATTTGTTCAAAATGGAGTATAAAAAGCTAAAACATGAACGTAAAATCGAGAGGTTTTAATGAAAAATTGATGGAAAACTTTTTTGTACAATAATAGTAGGAGGAGAAATCAATTTTTAACACTCCGTGCTTAATTTGGCCACTACACTATAGTGTTTTCAAAACATAATATATGATATTGCCTTCTCGTCTATGTCTACCTAGGCTTACAAACACTTTTTCAAAAAACATGTTAGTGTGGGAACTCAAACCTATTTTCCCATTTTCCATTTTAGTCCATGCCAAATTTTGTGCCAAGAATATTTTGGCTTCTTCATCTTGACTTTGCTTATCATCCTTGGCATTTGGTCAGATTTCTTTGACTTTGCTTATCATCCTTGGCATTTGGTCATATTTCTTTGGATTTCAAATTCTTCCATCAACATCTTCAAATTTTTCAGTGGCCTTCTTGCAATTATAATCATAATATTTTGAATGTAAAATTACTTTCACTTTTTTTATTTGAGATTCAAGCTTAGTTCTCACCTCCCTCAAAATATATGTTGCGGGCAGATTAGGATACCACATGTTATCCTCAATTGTCACATTCTTCAACTTGTTCGGTTGTAGGTGTCACATAATCAAATCAATGTAATACCTCGTCAATTCAAGACTCCACAACATAGAATGCTCTCAACATGTTCTACTTCCAAATTTTCTTGCTTAAAAAATTCCATTTCAAAATTGATTTCATCATTCATACAACACTCTCAACATATCTTGTTGCTTCCCTTAATCAATTTTTTCAACCCCTACAACTATGGTGCGATAGTCATCAACCAAGACACTCTACATCTTCAACATTCTTGGGATTTTCATGCCATTTAGCAATTAAATTCAAATATACGTCAAAATCATTGTCTTCTACTTGAGTGCTCCATTGGTAGCCACAAATATAGAATATTGAATACTACCATCATGTGCATGTGATTGACCACTGTGGAATTCAACTTCTTCATTTTGCACATGCTTTGTTTTATTGGCATACTCATCATAATCCTCATTTTCTTCACTTCTCTCTACTTCAGCACATTTTATCTCAACATGTTTAAGTTCTTCTATCCCTAAGGTGATATATCATCCTGTTGTAGGAACAACAGATCCCATGTTTTATAAAAAAACATGGGAGCCCCAATTTTTATCTTGTAAAGGTAATGTTTAAATTCCTCATTCACTTTGGGGATTCACCATGATTCATCATGAATTTTATTTCTTTGTCATGATTTAATTTAGCTAATAATTTTCCCTTCAAAAAATTTATTGATTTTTGTGTTTTTGTGAGTTGCAGAAGGCATGAATTTTCTCCAAATTTTTTCATTTCCGCAACCCGCAATTGTGGATGCTTGGTTTTCAGATTTGAAATCTTTCCTTTCCGCAACCCACAATACGGATTGCGGATGCAGAAATGATTTTTGAATAACTTGGTTTTTCTTCTTTCCATGACCCTTGACCCACAATTGTGGATTGCAGAGAGAGTTTCAAAAATAAGTTCGCACTTTGTGTTTCCGCAACCTACAACCCGCAACGTGCAATGTGGATTGAGGATTGAGGAAAGTGTTTGAAAAATAAATATGTGCTTTGCGTCTCCGCAACCCGCAATTGCGGATTGCAGATTGCGGAAAGGTCATTGTTTTAAATTGTGTTGTTTGCGTCCCAGCAACCCACAACTCGCAACTGTGGATTGCAGGAACTTTTGATTCATTAATATTTAGAGTTGTGTTTCTGCAAACCGCAATCCACAAGCGGAAAGTATGTACATATTTGCCAAAATTGTAACATCTCAAAATTTAATAAAACTTTAAAACTTTTGTTAACAACATAAATCTCATAATAATAGTTGCGGAACTAACATATTGTGGTTAATAACAACATTAATTAAGATAATAATAATTGCGAAATAAATGTTTATGATTATGATAGCATTAATTGTACAGTTGTTGTACTAAGCATGCTTTAATTTCTGTACTAGCAGCATAATGATAACGGCAGCTTAAAGGTGTAATCAATAAACCTGATTATGATAAAATGTAGTAAAAGATAGGTAATTAGATGCGAATCTATTTTTCTTTCACAACAGACATTGACAGTTTGATTTTTGATGAAAGGGTGTCCTATGAGGCACCGTGGAGCTTACTTAGCTGTATGCTAAAGAATTTTGAATTTCCTATGTGCAAACAACAGGTAAGAGATTTCATGGCCGCGTAAAACAAAGTCTGAGTAGTTTTCAATCCCAAAGTCGTAAATAATTAAAATGTTAGGAATTTGTTTGTGATCCTCCAAGAGTATGCAAGTATGGCTTTCCACTGTAATAGTTACTATTTCATATGTCATTTTACAACTTCACTATGCAAAGAAAAGTATCGTCTAACTTCGTCTTTAAGCTATCAGTTTTGTCACTAGGATCTTTAATGTTATGGTAACTAGCTTTTTGTCGTCTTGAGGCTACTAAGTACCTTCTATGCCAAAGTTTGAAGTGAGAAGATGAAACAAGCATACACAATCTTTCGTTACAATTGTATTACCTCTTTTGCCAAAGGATTTTCAAAAATTATCTAAGCTAGAGATTAGCTATACTTATATTGGTGAAATTTATATGTATGACGACGATATCACTAAACTAGTGTTAAGTCAAGTGTGTATGGACTATAATCATTATGATTTTAGATTATTTGAACTTTACATGGTAGTATAAAATTGTTTAGAAACGCATAATTGATAATACGTCAAAATATAACCCTACTTATCCTATTGTCTAAATTCTAATAATTTTATTTAAATTTACCAAGAGAACCTTGGGACTATATCCACTTATATATATTATTCTAAATAATAATATAAACTCATTGTTTTCAACATAATACTTAGGTGATAAGAAGAATTTATAAACCTTGAAAGGTCTTCCTATGTCATTCCATGACTCTAGAACACGATTCCACTTGGAACTATATAACTTTTGATTGATAAAATAATACGTTGGTCGTCGTGGTAGTAACCTATCCTCCATCTGAGTTTGGAATGTTTGAATTGAAGCTAAAAACAAGGTTGTAATATCACATACTATGGTTGAGATATAAGTTGGAATTATAAATGCTCACAAGCAATAACTAATTGCAGGTTGTTAGTACTGGATTCATTTAAAGTGAAACGACCATCGGGCTATAATGGAGATCCTCCATTGATTTTGCATTGAAGTCTTGATATGATAAACGAATGACAAGGTTTGTTGTCCATCCACGTAAGGAAATTCCATGGTAATGGTGAACGTTGAATCCAAAGTGTCACTGTTGGAGTTAGCCTTACTCCAAGTTGGACATTCTAGAGTGATCCACGGTGGTAATCTCATATGTGTGAAACGATAGTATAATGAATGCATGTTTTGCTCAACCCAATGCAGAGTGTGTTGGCATAACCCTGATCGTTGATTAGTTTTGGCGTTGTCCGTTGGATCAAACCCTAACAAAGATTTGAAGTTTTTGGTCTAAGAGTTTGGTAGTTGAGGGTTATTGTCCCCATTTTTCTCGACTTGTGGCCGACAGGCTGCCAAATTTTTAGCTTGAACCTGTATGAAACTCGACCTCGAGATCTCTGGCTTGAGAGAGTTACAGTTGTTCTTCCTTCTGTAATTTGTGCCATTGAGAGACTGTATACTGAGTCTATATTTAAAAGTTGGGAATTCTGGAAACTCGCTGTTTAAATTATAATTGAAAACTTTGCCCTGGTGTTTAAATAGGCCGATGGTTTCTTGTCACAACCTAGTGTGAAGACATTAAAAGTTGATGAAGGTGAAAAAGCTTTGGTGGAATCGTAGCATGGTAAGTCTGCTGTAATGAACTACAATTCTTTTGTGAACAAATGAATCATTTATTGTTTTTATATTCTCAAATGAAAAGATATCAATCTTCGATATTTAACCATTGTTCTAATGTCAGTTGCAGGTTATGAAGCAGGAACAACGAGCAAGGGTTTCGAGAGTTGGAAAGCCTTCTTTCAGGTAAGCTCCGGGTCTTTCCGAAAACCCTCATAGGTGCTTTTGACTGTGGTTGAAGAAGTTTGAAATATGGTTAGCTGGCTCTTTCAGAAACCTTCATGGTTACTAAATGGCAACTCTCAAAACAACGATGTCTATTCTGAGCTGTGGCTCTCGTTTTTAGTTGTATAGTTTTTGGTTTTTCTACCATAATGAACATCTTCCTCACAACAAGAAATTTAAAGATGTTTTCTTTAGCTCGGGTACAAATCCTGTATGTATCGATTTGGAATGACATGGTGTAAATTCTTTTTTTCTGGGCATATCGTCTTTGTTTATTTGAAATGGAAACTTGTATTGGCTTTAGCTGGAAGCCACAAATCATTTTGTTTAAGTCAAATTAATGATGTAGGAGTCGAGGCTCATTAGTGAAACCCTTCTCTCTTGAGAAAACAATATAATATATTGTCTCTGTCTGGAATTAAGAGGTTGATATTTAATTTATAACTGTGTCTCTCAAGTTTGTTTTAAGAGAAATGAAAACTATGTTGAAGTCTAAAAATTCTTTATACAAAATCGAAGAGGTTTTGTTTTACTATGGAAAGAAAAGGATAATGGCTACACCCGTCATGATGATTTCTTAATTGGTTCCTAGCAAGTATAACTGAGAAAAAATAGAAGGGTGTGAATGTATAAGTCAAGTCTATGTTATCAATTGTTGTGTAAAAAGTCTAAGTTAAACGTCTCGGCTATGAGTGGTAATAGGATTATAATTATGATTCCGAGCTAGGGTTTGTAACTTTTTAAGTACCTTAGGTTTGATCCTAAGTCTGTAATACAAGAGTTTGCGAAACAATGAAAGAAAATGATTCTTATAGTTTAGAAAATCTACTGCACACAATAACTGTCGGCAATAAAATAATTATATGATTTCCATTATCTGTCCTTTTATTTGTTTGAACTAAATAAAGTTATATTTATAAAAAAAAATAGAATAAAAATTGAAAACAGTGTGTGTGTATGTATAATGTGAAAAATGTGTGACTACTTGTTTTGTACAGTCTTGATAAATGACCACAATCTTTAATAATAGCTATATTATTACAACGTGATCGTAAAATAGTATGTAAATATATAAATTTGATCTTTTCTTTTGTGCATACAATTAGTAAAAGTAAGGTCATGCAACTATATAGAAAATATGCAATGTTTGTTTTCCATAAAACTCTAAAACATTTATAATGTATATATTAATAATATACAGAACTCTCTTTTGGACATAAGACAGATAAATATATAATTATTAACTATCTATCAAATTCAAAATGGCAATATGCCTATCTTCTAATCTATTTTAATTTGCGTACCTCTATTGGAGTACGATGCTTCAAAACCGCATGTGGAAAAATAGAGGTATTGATTTATCAATTCAGTCTCAGCAGTAAACTTAAACATTCAGACTTAAACAAAACCAGAATTTGATTCTTTTAAAAAACAGATAAACAGAAAATACTAATTAAATAAATCAGAATTATTTACTGAGAATGAAGTTAGAAATCTGTAGAACCTGAGAAAATCTGTAGGGCAACAAACATCCCAAGAAGACTGTTCCACCCAACCAATTCCTGAAACAGTCAAGTACTATCTTAGGACCCCCGAGCTTGTTCCCTGAACCACCAGGAGGAAGAAAATTTAGGAAATAGGACTTCTTCTTGCTGTAATAGTTACCTTCTGAATCTTCAATAAGTAATAGTCCAAAAGACTTGCTCCAACAACTCTGTTCCTTCTCAGTATATGCAAAATTAAGACTACAGTCACCACTAACCTCCCTTAATCGAATCTCTCTAGTAATCACCTGATTTACCAGAGGAAAATATTCTACAGAAATATTGATTAAGAGTTGCCTGCCCAATTCGAATTTTCCTTTATAGGCTTCCTAGGCCTTTTTAGATGTTACTGGGTCATTAAATGAGCCACCTGCTCACTCCCTCCACCTGGGGGATAATTCCCTATTTAAGGGGAAGTTGTCCCATAACCAATAGTTAGTGGTGTGATGCAACTGCTGCCATGTGTCCCATACCTTCCAACAGCTTCCATTCCTCCTAGTGGGTCAGTGAACACTCATTCAATAGTCCTCTTGGGTGTTTGTCTCCTAATTAATTTATTTAAATAATAATATTCAGTAATTACATTCATCCATGATCAAAACTTATCATAATTACAAAACTTGTAATTAAGCTTAAACATAAAGTATTTTTGCAAATAAATAATAATGTTCATAAATTTGTGTAGGTGACATACACCCCCCCTTAAGTCTCAACATCATCCTCGATGTTGGTTAATCACTCCTTGATTGTTCCTGAAACAGAGTTGGGTATGCTGCCTGCATACTACCCTCCAACTCCCAGGTTGCCTCTTCTGGGCTAAGGTGCTTCCATTGCACCTTCACTTGCCCAATGCTACGATTCTGGAGAATAGTTTCCCTCTTTCCGAGGATACAATCTGGTTCCACCGAAAAATATCCGTCTTGTCCCACCTGTACATCATTCCAATTTACAACATGAGTAGTATCGTGCACATATTTCTTTAAAAACAATATATGAAAAACATTATGTATTTTCAGGTTAGGTGGCAAAGCCAGTTGGTATGCCACTGCTCCAACCTTAGATAATATTTCAAAAGGACCGCAATACTTGAGTGCCAACTTGGCACAGCTCCCCAATTTCAATGAACTCTTTTTCGGTCTTACCTTGAGAAACACATGTTCACCCACCTGGAACTCTTTATGAGTTATTTTCGAATCTGCTTGACTTTTCTGCCTATCTTGGGCAGTTTTCAAATGTCCTTGCACCTGTTTCACAATTAGTTCTAACTCCTGCAATAATTCAGGTCCTAAAACAACTCTATTTACTAGATCATTCCATGAAACAGGTGTATTACATTTCCTACCATAAAGAATTTCAAAAGGACTAAGTCTGGCTGAAGCATGATAATGATTGTTATAAGCAAATTCTACTAAGTGCAGGTAATCTTCCCACTTACCTGGTTGATCCTTAACAAACATTCTCAATAAATCTTCTAACACTTGATTTACCCTTTCTGTCTGTCCATCTGTTTGAGGGTGAAAAGCTGTACTGAAATTTAAAGTTGTGTTCAATCCTTTAAACAGTGACCTCCAAAAGTTTCTTGTAAACTTTGAGTCACGATCTGAAATTATTACCATTGGTATTCCATGTAGTCTAAAAATCTGTTTCATAAAAATCTCTGCAATGTCTGGTGCTTTATGTGTGGTCTTCACTGGTATGAAATGTGCTGCCTTGCTGAGTTTGTCCACCACCACCATGATAGAATCATGTTGTTTCTAGTTTTTAGGTAATCCAGTAATGAAATCTATGCTAATCATTTCCCATTTCCAGCTTGGTATTGGTAATGTTGCAACAATCTAGCTGGATGTTGGTGTTCAACCTTCACCTTTTGACAGTCCAAGCATTTTGCGATGTATTCTGCTACTTCATCTTTCATTCTAGTCCAATAGTATTCTTTTCTCAGCATAGTGATGGTATTTTGATATCCTGGATGACCAGAATAGTGACTTTTATGCATCTCATTTAATATCAGAAATTTTATTTCTGGTATATCTGGTACATACAATCTGTTTTTATACAATAATAGACCATTTTCCTTAATTCTATAATCTACCATACAATTTTTTTCAAAACTGTTATTGGCTGTCATTTCCTTCATTTTTCTGTATTCTTCATCTGTTTCACCTTTTTCCAGAATCTGATCTTCCAAATCAGTTGAATAATTACTGATTACTGAAATGAAATTTAGTTTTGCCTTGCGACTCAAGGAATCTACAACTTTGTTCTCCTTTCCTTTGATATGCTGAATTTCGAAATCATACTCACTTAAGAATGTCAACCATCTAGCTTGTCTAGAGTTTAGGGTTGTTTGATCCAGTAAATATTTCATACCCATGTTATCTGTTAATAATGTAAAATTTCTACCAATAAGGTGATGACGCCACATTTTTAAGGCATGAATAACTACTAAAACTCTAAATCATAAGTAGAGTAATTATTTTCATGTACTTTTAGCTTTCTAGATTCGTATGCTATCGCATGTCCTTCCTGTGTCAAGACTCCACTGAGTCCATCATTGCATGCGTCTGTACAAACTAAAAAATCCTTGTTGGGGTTAACTATCTTCAAGATAGGTGATGTTGTCAATAGTTCCTTTAATTTCTTAAAACTCTCAGCACATTTCTGATCCCAAACAAATTTCTTCCCTTTCTTCTACAAGGAAGTTACGAGGTTGGCAATTTTTGAAAAATTCTCTATGAACTTTTTGTAATACCCAGTAATGCCCATAAATGATCTTACATCCGACACATCTTTAGGAACCGACCGGTCATAAATGGCCCTTATCTTGTCGGGATCAACTGAGATTCCTTCTGATGAAATTATGTGTCCTAGATACTGAATTTTGTCTTTGTGGAAGTCACACTTACTAAATTTGGCATACAATTGATGATCTCTTAATACTTGTAATATAATCCATAAATGTTCATCATGCTCTTCTTTTCTTTTTGAATACACTAAATATCGTCTATAAACACAATAACAAACTTGTCTAAGTACTTATGCAAAATATTATTCATCAAACACATAAATATAGCCGGGGCATTAGTCAGGCCAAACGACATGACTACGAACTTGTAATGTCCATACCGAGTTCGAAAAGTTGTCTTGAAAATATCTTCATCCTTAACCCTTACTTGATGATATCCTGATCTTAGATCAATCTTCGAAAATATTGTTGCTTCACGCAACTAGTCAAATAGGTCATCTATGCGGGGCAACGGGTATCTATTCTTGATCGTCATCTTATTAATCTAGCGATAATCTATGCACAGTCTTAATGTTCCATCTTTCTTCTTAACGAAGATGACAGGTGCTCCCCAAGGAGACACATTGGGTCTAATATACTTCTTGTCAATAAGTTCCTTCAACTGAGATTTTAATTCATTTAATTCTAGTATATTCATTTTGTACGGAGCTTTTGAATTTGGCACTGATCCTGGTATTAACTCTAAGGTAAAATATAAATCTCTTTTGGGTGGTAATCATGGAATCTCCTCAGGAAATACATCTTTAAAATATTTTAGGACAGGTATGTCTTCTAATGTTAGTTTGTCCTCTATATCCATAATCTCATCATTTACTACGTTTACTGCAAACATTTTGGCATCCCTTCCTAACTTCCCTCTTAACTTGCATGGCTGAAATTTGTTTAAGGGTTACCTTCCTTGGAATGCCTTTTATTTCTACAGTTTTCCCTTCATCATTTAAGCATGTAAAACTTTTTCCATAATAGTCTAGGATGACATGATGGACTTCCAACTAGTCCATCCCAACTATAATATCATATGAACCTAAAGGTAAGATATTCAGCTTGATTTGTGTTTGCAAATGATTCATGGATAAAACACAGTTCTCTATAAAATCTGAAACTTTCCTTTTTGTTCCAGTTGCTAGTCTAACTAGCCATGATTTACTAAACTTTTCAGTTTTCAATTTAAGACTTTCCACAACATCGGGTGATATATAACTTAAACTAGCACCTGGGTCAATTAAAACAGTAACAGGATGGTCATGTATCATACCTTCAATCTCTACCATGGATATTTGATGATCTGCTTGCCTGTTGTCAAGTGCTGCGTTAATTCTTGGCATCTCCCTTGCTACATCTCCAACAGTAGGTTCAGTCTGTATAGAATTGATGTTGTTTGTCTTCTGCTTCCTTAAGGGACATTCTGATGCATATTGGGGGCCTTGAAATTCAAAACATTTAATATGTGTCTTTGGCTCACTGGTCTTAGCAATATTAGGTGCATTTCTGGGTGCTGTAGAATTCTGCTGTGAATTATTTCTGGAATTATTCCCTTGGGAATTTCGATTCTGAAAATTCTTCCTTTGGAATCCGGAATTCCCACTGAATCTGAAATTTTTCTTCTTCTATTCAAAATTGTTGGGCTTATGATTTTTCCGATTAGACATACCCTCTCTCTTCCGATTTGTATCATAACAGAAAATTGCCTTCCTCATAGGCTCCTCTAATGTTTGAGGACTGTCATACTCAATTCTATATTTAATGTTGAATGGTAAACAGCTTACGTACCTTTGAATTTTTGGTTTCTCTTCTATGAGGTATGGTACATATGTCAATAAGTTCAGAAACTTACAGTTCATTTCCTTCATATTCATACCTCCCAACTTCAAATCATAGAATTCTTTAGATTTGTCTTCGTAGTACTGCTCAGATAGATACTTCTTTTTGAAATATCGTTTGAAAGCACTCCAGCTTACATCTTTATCTTTGATTCCCTTTACCCTTTTGATATCTTGCCACCAGATATCCGTTTTCTCGGTCAAGTTATATATAGCCATATTTGCCTTTAAGAACTCTGAATAGTTGTAGATTTGGAAGTATTTCTTCATCCCTGACAGCCAAGCTTCAGCTGTCTCACCTTTCTCAATTTCACCATTGAAAGTTGGAGGTCTTATCTTTTTGAATTCTCTAGAAATCTTCTCATATTCCTTATGATTTTTCCTTCTTGGTTTGGAGTCTTCTTCACTGCTGTCACTGGTATAGTTACGCTTCCTTTTGCGTTCTGCAATAGCATCTCCAGATGAGGTTGAGCTATCTTTTACTTCACTGATTTTGATGTTCTGATTTTTATCAGCGTGAGGCATATCTTCAACCTTGGAAACATATTCATGGTTTCTTTCTTGTTCCTCTGTTTGGCTGTGTTCAAACAACACTTGATTGAGTTGTTCTTAAGCTTGCAGAATTTTTGCATTATCTAGTTTCACAGATTTGATTTCTGCCTTTAATTCTTGAAAGGCACGTAACAGTTCCGTTGAACTATTGTTTAACTCCCTGTGACCTTCCTCTACAAAGTGTTGTCCTGAACTATGACTGTTTGGCTAAAATCTGTCACTTAAATGTTCAGCTGAGTTCTCCATACTTGTAACTGAAATTAATTTCTGAAGATAACATAATAATAAAATTCTTAAGTTAGTATAATTTTCTGCAAAAAAAAAAAAATCTTCTGCTGCGTGTTTTGGACCTCATTCAGGCCTAGAGTTCGAATCTGTGCTCTGATACCACATGTAACATCTCCAAATTTCATAAAAATTTAAAACTTTTGTTAACAACATAAATCTGATAATAATAGTTGCGGAACTAACATATTGTGGTTAATAACAACATTAATTAAGATAACAATAATTGCGAAATAAATGTTTATGATTATGACAGCATTAATTGTATGGTTGTTGTACTAAGCATGCTTTAATTTATGTACTAGCAGCATAATGATAATGGTAGCTTAAACGTGTAATCAATAAACCTGATTGTGATAAAATGTAGTAAAAGATAAGTAATTTGATGCGAATTTGTTTTTCTTTCGTAAAAGATACTGGCAGTTTGATTTTTGATGAAAGGGTGTCCTATGAGGTACCCTGGAGCTTACTTAGCTATATGCTAAATCATTTTGAATGTCCTATGTGCAGAAAACAGGTAAGAGATTTCATGGTTGTGTAAAACAAAGTCTAAGTAGTTTTCAATCCCAAAGTCGTAAATAATTAAAATGTTAGGAATTTGTTTGCGATCCACCAAGAGTATGCAGGTATGGTTTTCCACTGTAATAGTTACTGTTTCATATGTCATTTTACAACTTCACTATGCAAAGAAAAGTATCGTCTAACTTCGTCTTTAAGCTATCAGTTTTGTCACTAGGATCTTCAATGTTATGGTAACTAGCTTTTTGTCGTCTTGAGGCTACTAAGTACCTTCTATGCCAAAGTTTGAAGTGAGAAGATGAAACAAGCATACACAATCTTTGGTTACAATTGTATTACCTCTTTTTCCAAGGATTTTCGAAAATTATCTAAGCTAGAGATTAGCTATACTTATATTGGTGAAATTTATATGTATGATGATGATATCACTAAACTGGTGTTAAGTCAAGTGTGTATGGACTACAATCATTATGATTTTAGATTATTTGAACTTTACATGGTAGTATAAAATTGTTTTGAAAGGCATAATAGATACTACGTCAAAATATAACCATAGTTATCCTATTGTCTAAATTCTAATAATTTTATTTAAATTTACCAACAGAACCTTGGGACTATATCCACTTATATATATTATTCTAAATAATAATATAAACTCATTGTTTTCGACATAATACTTAGGTGATAAGAAGAATTTATAAACCTTGAAAGGTCTTCCTATGTCATTCCATGACTCTTGAACACGATTCCACTTGGAACTATATAAATTTTGATTGATAAAATAATACGTTGGTCGTCGTGGTAGTAACCTAGCCTCCATCCAAGTTTGGAATGTTTGACTTGAAGCTAAAAACAAGGTTGTAATATCACATACTATGGTTGAGATATAAGTTGGAATTATAAACGCTCACAAGCAATAACTAATGGCAGGTTGTCAGTACTGGATTCATTTAAAGTGAAACGACCGTTGGGCTATAATGGAGATCCTCCATTGATTTTGCATTGAATTCTTGATATGATAAATGAATGACAAGGTTCGTTTTCCATCCACGTAAGGAAATTCCATGGTAATGGTGAACGTTGAATCCAACGTGTCACTGTTGGAGTTAGGCTTACTCTGAGTTGGAAATTCTAGCGTGATCCATGGTGGTAATCTCATATGTGTGAAATGATAGTGTAATGAATCCATGTTTTGCTCAACCCAATGCAGAGTGTGTTGGCATAACCTTGATCGTTGATTAGTTTTGGCGTTGTCCATTGGATCAAACCCTAACAAAGATTTGAAGTTTTTGGTTTAAGAGTTTGGTAGTCGAGGGTTATTTTCCCCATTGTTCTTGACTTGTGGCCGGCAGGTTGCCAAATTTTTAGCTTGAACCTGTATGAAACTAGACCTCGATATCTCTGGCTTGAGAGAGTTACAGTTGTTCTTCCTTCTGTAATTTGTGCCATTGAGAGACTGTATACTGAGTCTGTATTTAAAAGTTGGGAATTCTGGAAACTCGTCGTTTAAATTAGAATTGAAAACTTTGCCTTGGTGTTTAAATAGGCCGAGGTTTTCTCGTCACAACCTAGTGTGAAGTCATTAAAGGTTGACGAAGGTGAAAAATCTTTGGTGGAATCGTAGCATGGTAAGTCTGTTGTAATGAACTACAATTCTTCTGTGAACGAATGAATCATTTACTATTTTTTTATTCTCAAATGAAAAGATATCAATCTTCTATATTTAACCATTGTTCTAATGTCAGTTGCAGGTTATGAAGCGTGAACAACGGGAAAGGGTTTCAAGAGTTGGCAAGCCTTCTTTCGAGTAATCTCCGGGTCTTTTCGAAAACCCTCATAGGTGCTTTTGACTATGGTTGAAGAAGTTTCAAAGATGGTTAGTTGGCTTTGTCGGAAACCGTCATGGTTACTAAATGGCAACTCTCAAAACAACAATGTCTATTTTGAGCTGTGGATCTCGTTTTTAATTGTATAGTTTTTGGTTTTTCTACCATAATGAACATCTTCCTCACAACAGGAAATTTAAAGCTGTTTTCTTTAGCTCGAGTACAAATCCTGTATGTATCGATTTGGAATGACATGGTGTAAATTCTTTTTTCTAGGCGTATCGTCTTTGTTTATTTGAAATGGAAACTTGTATTGGATTTAGCTGGAAGCCATGAATCATTCTGCTTAAGTCAAATGAATGATCTAGGAGCCGAGGCTCATTAGTGAAACCCTTTTGTGTTGATAAAACAATATAATATATCATCTTTGTCTGGAATTAAGAGGTTGATATTTAATTTATAAACTGTGTCTGTCAAGTTTGTTTTAAGAAAAATGAAAACTATGTTGAAGTTTAAAAATTCTTTATACAAAATCGAGAAGGTTTTGTTTTACTATGGAAAGAAAGGGATAATGGCTATGCCCGTCATGATGATTTCTTAATTGGTTCCTAGCAAGTATAACTGAGAAAAAATATAAGGGTGTGAATGTATAAGTCAAGTCTATGTTATCAATTGTTGGGTAAAAAGTCTAAGTTAAACGTCTCAGCTGTGAGTGGTAATAGGATTATCATTATGATTCCGATCTAGGGTTTGTAACTTTTTAAGTACCTTGGTTTGATCCTAAGTCTGTAATACAAGAGTTTGCGAAACAATGAAAGAAAATGATTCTTATAGTTTAGAAAATCTACTGCACACAATAACTGTCAGCAATAGAATAATTATATGATTTCCATTATCTGTCCTTTTATTTGTTTGAACTAAATAAATTTATATTTATAAAAAAAATAGAATAAAAATTGAAAACAGTGTGTGTGTATGTATAATGTGAAAAATGTGTGACTACTTGTTTTGTACAGTCTTGATAAATGATCACAGTCTTTAATAATAGCTATATTATTACAACGTGATCGTAAAATAGTATGTAAATATATAAATTTGATCTTTTCTTTTGTGCATATGATTAGTCAAAGTAAGGTGATGCAACTATACAGAAAATATGCAATGTTTGTTTTCCATAAAACTCTGAAACATTTATAATGTATATATTAATATTATACAGAACTCTCTTTTGGACATAACACTGATAATTATATAATTATTAACTATCTATCGAATTCAAAATGGCAATATGCCTATCTTCTAATCTATTTTAATTTGCGTAACTCTACTGGAGTACGATGCTTCAAAACCGCATGTGGAAAAATAGAGGTATTGATTTATCAATTCATTCTCAGCATTAAACTTAAACATTCAGACTTAAACAAAACCAGAATTTGATTCTTTTCAAAAACAAATAAACAGAAAATACTAATTAAATAAATCAGAATTATTTACTGAGAATGAAGTTAGAAATCTGTAGAACCTGTGAAAATCTGTAGGGCAACAAACATCCCAAGAAGATTGTTCCACCCAACCAATTCCTGAAACAGTCAAGTACTGTCTTAGGACCCCCGAACCTGTTCCCTGAACCACCAGGAGGAAGAAACTTCAGGAAATAGGACTTCTTCTTGATATAATAGTTATCTTCTGAATCTTCAATCAGTAACAGTCCAAAAGACTTGCTCCAACAACTCTGTTTCTTCTCCGTATATGCAGACTTAAGACTGCAGTCACCACTAACCTCCCTTAATCGAATCTCTCTAGTAATCACCTGA
This sequence comes from Larix kaempferi, assembly GCA_027924585.1. Taxonomy (NCBI): domain Eukaryota; kingdom Viridiplantae; phylum Streptophyta; class Pinopsida; order Pinales; family Pinaceae; genus Larix; species Larix kaempferi. Next base: position 10,581,518 of record BSBM01000485.1, on the reverse strand, counting down.
TTTACCAGAGGAAAATATTCTGCATAAATATTGATTAAGGGATGCCTACCCAATTCAAATTTTCCTTTATAGGTTTCCTAGGCCTTTTTAGATGTTACTGGGTCATTAAATGAGTTTCCTGCTCAATCCCTCCACCTGGGGGATAATGCCCTATTTAAGGGGAAGTTGTCCCATAACCAACAGTTAGTGGTGTGATGCAACTGCTGCCATGTGTCCCATACCTTCCAACAACTTCCATTCCTCCTAGTGGGTCAGTGAACACTCATTCAACAGTCCTCTTGGGTGTTTGTCTCCTAATTAATTTATTTAAATAATAATATTCAGTAATTATGTTCATCCATGATCAAAATTGATCATAATTACAAAACTTGTAATTAAGTTTAAACATAAAGTGTTTCTGCAAATAAATAATAATGTTCAGAAATTTGGGTAGGTGACAAAAATAAACTCCCGCAACTCATTAGCCGCAATCATGTTTTAGATCTTAGTCATCGATTTGTCTTAGTCCTACGGTCCAGATTTCATCCCATGATTTTTGTTAAATATTTCGATTTTCTCTATTTTCTTTTACCATTTTCATTTTTTGAATTTACCTGCAACAAATATTTTCACTATGGATTTCGATGATGGTTGTTTTCCTGCTATTTTCGACAACATAGGTTGGTTTACTAGATATTCTCATTGGTTGTTTGTGGATTTTTGTTAATTTCAAACGGTTTTTGATTGGTTTTATTTTATTTTATCAGAAATTACCAGTCCTTCACCATGTCATGAAATACCCGCTCCAAAATAGCCCAGAAGGACTTGATAAGCAAAGACCCCAACTTTGGCATTCTAGTTGATACCAGTGATAGGGTGTTTGAAACCTATCACATAGATTGGTCATGAGTCTATTCCATTTTTTATAACAAGGACCTTTCTGAAATCTAGGAAAACCGATTTGTTTATGAGAAAATTAGGGATTCCCAATTACATGCTATAACAACTAGACAAGCCCTTCTCCCATACACTGATGCCGTGAAGTGGATAATGGATCATGCAGACCCTAAAGACCATTCCTTCAACGATAGTGTAGGGTCCCAAGTGGCTTCTTCCCGCCCTGAAGTTTTCACCAGAGCATATGCCCTAAGGCCGGTACCCAACTTCTCAATGCCACTTTTCTAGACTGAGTCAAGACCCGGTTCAACTTTGATGAGATGATAAAATCATGGATGAACAACCTGACCAACTTCATATCGAGAGCCGGTAATTCATACCCCATTTCATGGTTCAAGGAACCCTTTCTCTCCTAGCAGCCATGCTATGCAGACTTTATGGCCTACCAATTTGTTAAGTGTTCAAACCCGAAGGGGCACCTATGGCTCATCATGTTCTCACAACAATGGAATCATTTAATTGGCCTTCAATTCTCTCAGCTAAGTTATAGAGAGCCATTGAGCATTATCAGAAGACACCAGCTTCAAATAAACCCCCTTTCTTCTATTTAGCTTATATTTTTTATGTGTTTTGTTCAAACTTCCAGTACCCATCCATGGGATGGAATTGGACTCTTTCAGCTCCTCCAGTACACATTATTTTCAGCATTATGGGAAAAAGACTATGTGCCTCTACTATATGACATCTGTGATCACTTATTTGGGTCAATTTATTATAAGATATTCAAAGAGATGCACCAACCTTCTCTTCCCATGCCAAAACACTCATCCCCACTATTGGTGATTGGTATGTAGGAGAATCCTTCTCCTATGTTAGGGTTTGGGGAAGTAATATAGTCCATTTATTTCCAAGGATAGTTCTAGACAAACTACTTCTTGAAGAAATAACTTTCCAAACTGTTACAAATGGAGTATTCCTCAAGCTAACTAGGCCTAGAAGAAAAGGATGGCCAAAATTCCCTTTGAACCTTGGGCCTCTGGTTATCCAGAACTCAACATATGCTGCAATATTAGGAAAGAATATTGTTTCATTAAAGTTGGGACAAGCTCCCAAAAGGATGCATGATCCTAAGTCATTCCTAGCTGCTCACTTTGCCCAATAACACATGAAGACCACCTGTTAGCACTCAAATCGACCCTAAGGTTGTGGAAAGGTCTCTTTAAGGTAACACACAAAACCAAGCTTTAGGAAAGAGAGATGCCTTCTATCTTTATAGAGAAGGATCTCTCAATGTTTGTTTATCAAGGCCAGATATATGAATTAGAATTAAAATCAGATTTGTTGTTTGGTTGAAACAAGGTGAATATTCATTGGGAAATGGAGTCAAAAAAATTTATGATGATAAAGTGGCAATGCTTTGCAAACAATTCATAACAAAGGCAGGATAGCTACTCATTTACAGTAAAAAAAATGCTTGCCTGGTGATAGAGAAGAAAATAAGAATAGTCCATTAATACAGAGCATTGTAAAGATGAATTCTGCATTAAATTTAGTAGAACAAGTTTGTGGATGCTTGGAATCAAAGAAATAGAGCATAAACATATGAATTCTACCTCAATATACACTTATCCAAACATGAAAAGAAAACATTATGGCATAGATAACAAGGAAACATTCACATGAAGAAAATGAAGTACATACTATAAAACAAATAACACAAGAATATCTGCTCAAAATTCTTGCTCGGCTCTTCCAATTTTTATTAAAAAATCATCTCAAAATACATAACACGAAAGCCTCATGGGTTCCAATAGGTTTCAACCCCCTTTTTCATCTCAATTACATATGAATATATAGATATCTTTCACCCCTCAGGCTCGAGTCACCCTAGAAGAAAACTGTTACAAAATTCATGACACCTATACAGCTAGGCCTACCCCTCTCGAGGATTAGTTACAACAGAAAATGAGATGCTGACAAAATAGGACAAACAACCTTCTACAAGTGTCACTAAGAATCTACCAGCTAGTAACCAATTGTAGTAAATAAAAAAAAACCTAGGTGACTAATTCTGGAGGCTGCCATTCTAGTGGCAAGTCTGACGTGGCCACCTCCTTCAGTAGCACTCGCATTTATGTGTTATCCCTATATGAACAACTCCTGAAGTGTGCACAAGCTTCTTTGAAGACCCAAACTAGCTCAAATTCCTTTGTTAACTTTTCCACCATTGTTTTTCCTGTCAGAGGCTGGTTCATGTCAGCAAAGCCTTCATGATCCAATCTGCATTCCCATAACTTGCCCTGATAATATTCTTGTGTCCTCATGGTGCCATCATCCTCCCAAAAGAGAGAAAGTCGCTTCTTGAATAAAGGATCGAACATATCCCTAAAAAGCTTTACTTGATGTGCTAAGATGTCTATCTTTGCGTGAATGGTGCCCAACTGGTGATGCTTGTTCATCACTTTCCTTTCCCAAATAATAATGGACAGCCTATCCTTGATGTTAGAATCCTTCAACTCACCCTCAGTTAATCCATTCAGGAAATCTATGGCATTTGAAGGAATCTCAATTGGATTCTTATTTAGCTTCTCTTTTACTGTTGTTATGCTTTGCATGGCCAGCCTAATTATAGATTCCTTGTCCAAAATGAAATCAAGATATGGACTTAGCTTTTATGCCTCTGTAATAATGTCATCCCAAATGACTTGCTTTGCTTCCTATAGGGAGGTCTAACCTGTGGCATGCTTCACCAATTCCTCATTTTTGACCTGCATCTCCTCGTACTTGGTTTCCCAAGCCTCATTTTCCTGCTCTCCCTTTGACATCAAGGTTTTCAAATTTGTGTTTTGCTTCTTTAACCTTTCCACTTCTAATTCTCTTAGACTTTCCTATGCCATATCCTCCACAAGTCACCCAATTTTATGGAGGAGGGTGTGGAGATGTTCTCCAAATCTTTGCTCTTCTCCTATAGTTTCCTTTCAAGGTATTCAGACTTAGCATTCAACTTCTTTTCACTCTCCACCATGATAGCCATATTACTCAGCCACAACTTTTCCTTCTCTTCAAACATCAATAGTCTAGATTTGCAATCTGTTAGTTCATTTTGTAGCTTTTCTCTCTTCTCTTCCAGCTTTGTCAATTCAAAGGCTTCCACCAGCTAGGTGGAGGGGATTTTTAGCTTCTTTTCAATGACTGAATGGTGTTATCATTTTCATTTAGTAGCTTTTGAATACTAGCTCCTTTGTCTGCTTGGCCCTTAGTATCCACTAACTCATTCTACAGATTCTTAATTTGTGCCTTATGGGCATTGTTCTCCACTCTTTCCTGCCTGAGTTGATTTTGAACCTTGTTCTTATTGACTTGTAGTTTTGACAATGCTAGTGCAGCCTTTAATAGTTTGGCATAGATAACCTCCCAAGTTTCTTTGTGCAAGTTGATCATATCAGGAACAGGAATATATTCTAAGTTCACTTTCAGTTCAGTGGCTCTGTTCTTGGTAGTAAAGGCCAGGTTCAAGGTGTTCTAGCCACCAAAGACACCTCTTTATTGGAAAATCTGCCTCACCTGTGCATACAACTTAGAATCTTCCGAGGTTGCTTTTTCACTCTCTTTATACTCATCTAGTAGTTCAGCTCTACTCTTTCTCGATGCAGGAGATTTAGTGGATGTTTGGTTGAATACATATTCTCTGACCTCAAAGGTAGGATCCTTAATCTTTACATGTTTCTTCTTACTTTGACCAACTCCCACCAGTACCAACTGCTGCTCAGGTTCTTCTACTTTCTTCCTTTTGGGAGCTCTTTCTGTGTCATCATCTATATCCATGACATCAATCTTTTCCAACTTACTAGTTTCCCTGGAGCCACTAAAAAGGGGTATAGTTTCTTCAACCGTTGGGACCAGGATGGAAGAGCTAGGTAGTGGGGAAGTGGATTTTGGTACCAGGGAGGTGGAGTCATTAGGTGTATCTATCTCCATCTAACTTTTGCCAGGATATTCTAGCGAATTAGTAGTCTTAGCCAGCCCTATAATTTCAAAATGTATAAAATCCTTTCTGTTACTTTATTTTCTTGTGTCTGAGATGATGTGGTGGCGGTCATAATTGATGGCTACCTTTGTTCTGAATCTCATATCTCTCATCGCACCTTCAATGGTTCGAAGCGCAGTCTTGTTTTTAATAATGAATGGGCCTACAACCCATGGAAAGGTGTAATTTGAAGCCTTCTTGTCATCCAAAAAATGTTCAAATTACACCTTTAGCTTCTGCCTGATAAATTCCATTGTAAATAATCTAGGGGTTAGAAAATCTGATAGCACATAGGGTGCATGGGAAAACCCATAAACTCTTATTATTGTGCTGTGTTCTAAGAGGAACCAGCCACATGTCTTCTTCTCTCGAGAAGGCTACAACATCTCTGTCATTTATGTTAATACCCTAGGCAATTTCCTTTGAAAGATAACATTGTAGACTTCATACATGATATTGTTCATGAACTGAGTGTAGTCTGTGAGTGTCTCCCAAGTGAGCATCATCTCAGGCATCTGTAAGTTCTCTTCATTAAAGGACAATAACATTCTCAGTAAGTATGAATGGAATATGAAGCTTCTAGTTTTGGGTAACTCCACCAACTGAGAATGGATATTCTCAGCTAGGGCCTCATCAAACATAAGACAGGCACACTGGATGGACTAACTGGGCTCTTCAGGCTCAAGAGGACATGTGCTCATCACAAAAAGAAGGATTATTGAAGGCTCAGTGATATACATGTTAGTATCTAATCCTAGGAACTGGGATAACATGGTGATGACACATTTGGACTCTTCAGTGAATAGATTGACTTCACCAAGGAAAGTTTGGTTCTAGAAGGAGACATTTGGTTGCAAGCTAGCATGGAAGAAACTTTGCTTAAGCTCGACTGGGCCTATCTGAAATGTTGAATTAGGGCTTCTTCTATGTACTCTTTGGATTTCTGGAAAAACTCATCTAGGACTGACAGGGCTTTCCTAACAGTGAGGGGGTTGACTTGGCACAGGATCTTAGAGATGGATGCGTCCATAATCACCCTCTCAGAGGAGGAGTAATTGGTGGTGCACCAATCGATGAACTCATGACAGTTTGGGGTTTGGTCTATTGCAAACAAAGGAAAAAACGACTAGTAAACCTTATGCACGTATATATTCCGCTCCCTAATGATCTTCAACCTGTCTTCAACTATCTCAATGGAGTTGTTTATAACCACTGTGTCATAAACCTAGACATATTTATCCTCAAAAAAATCACCTATCCTCCGGTATTCAAAACCTGGGGGTTCTATCTCACCTATCCTCTGAGGGAACAGATTTTATTGTGGTAGGAGATGGAAACGATAGCATCTGGATTTTGCTGAGGGGCAGTAATAGCATGCTGGAATTTAGACTGTCCAGTCAACTTTGGGTAAAGTATGACATTGCTTGTCCAGGAGAAGGATTCTTGGATGCTAGTTTACATTGGAAAGCAATTTTTAGCTCTCTTAGGCTTAGTGCCAATGTTTGATCTTTGGTTGAGCTCGCTTTTTTAATTGTACTTCTAGTTTTTGTGCTACTCGTTTCAATTGTGTGGAATGATGTTAATTCATTTTCTCTTTAGCAAATTCAGAAGGGAAAATTGTCTCAAAGCTGACCTGGCTTTGGTTATAAGTTTGGAATTAAAATATTTTGTTTGACTTATTTTTATCAATGGTTAGAAACTTGGAACTTTTGTATTCTTAAAGTTTGCAATTAAATTTTTTAGAAATTTAAATACTAAACATTGACAATTATTGAGGATTATGTAGTGAATGGATTTATGAGATCACTGAATGCAATTGTTCAAAGTGGAGTATAAAAGGTTTAAATAGGAGTGTAAAGTTGGAGTTTTGAAAGAAAATTTGATGGAATCTTTTTGGTTTAATGAGATTATCCAAAATAGTTATATTGTAATGTACAAAATTTTGAAGGTAGCTTAATTTGATTGGACAGTCATTGTCCTATAGGGCTAATAGATTGATGAGATCACTGAATGTATTTCTTCAAAGTGGAGTATGAAAATCTAAAACAAGAATGTAAAATTGGGAGCTTTGAAAGAAAATTTGATGAGAACTTATTTTGTTTAATGAAATTATATGAAATGGTTATATTGTAATGCACAAAATTTTGAAGGAAGCTTAATTTGAGTGGACAATCATAGCATTATGTAGTGAATGGATTTATGAGATCACTGAATGCATTTGTTCAAAGTGGAGTGTAAAAACTTAAAATAGGAATGTAAAATTGAGAGCTTTGGAAGAAAATTTAATGGGAATATTTTTTGTTTAATGAGATTATCTGAAATGGTTAGATTGCAATGCAATAAATTTGGAAGGTAGCTTAATTTGATTGGATAAACATAGCATAACGTAGTGAATAAGTTTCTGAATGCATTTGCACAAAGTGACATATAAAAGGCTAAAACAAGAGTGTGAAAATGGGAAATGTGAAAGAAAATTTAATAGGAAACTGTTTTGTTTAATAAGATAATTATTTCAAATAGTTATATTGTAATGCACTAAATTTTAAAGGTAGCTTAAAAATTTGATTGGACAGTCATAGCATTATGTAGTGAATGAATTTATGAGATTACTCAATACATTTGTTTGAAGTGGAGTTTAAAAGACTAAAATATGAGCATTAATTGGGACATTTGAAAGAAAAATTAATAGGATTTTTTTTGTTTGATGAGATTATTTGAAAGAATTATATTGTAATGCATTAATTTTTGAAGGTAGCTTAATTTGAATGGAAAAGCATGGCATTATGTAGGCATTATGTAGTGAATGTATTTATGAGATCACTGAATGAATTTGTCCAAAATGGAGTATAAAAAGCTAAAAGATGTGTAAAATTGGGAACTTTTAAAGAAAATTTGATGGAAATTTATTTTGTACATTAATAGTAGGAAGAGAAATTAATTTTTAACACTCCCCCCTTAATTTGACCAGTACAGTTAGAGTTTTCAAAACATAATATATTATATTGCATGCTAGACTAAGTCTACCTAGGCTTACAAGCACTCTTTTTTTTCAAAAAACATGTTAAGGTGGGAACTCAAACCTATTTTCCAATTTTCCATTTTAGTCCATGCCAAATTTTGTGCCAAGAATATTTTGGCTTCTTCATCTTCACTTTACTTATCATCCTTGACATTTGGTCAGGTTTCTTTGGTTTGATTCTTCCATCAAAATCTTCAAAAATTTAGTGGCCTTCTTGCAATTATAATCATAATATTTCAAGTGTAAAATTACTTTCATTTTTTTATTTGAGATTCAAGCTTAGTTCTAAGTGTTGTTAAAGATTATACCCTATATTAGGGGAAAGGATGCTATCAACGTACATGGGGTGACAGATAGATACATTATATCTTGCATAGATTACTGTAAACAAAATGAGATTAGGATTCGGAAATCAGTACCTTGTTTATGACGGCTAGTCCTAGCTTTCGCCCAATCTCCACAAGAATGTACCTGCAAAATACATAAACCTTCTTGAGCATATCATCACTACAAATATATAATGATATTGAAGACAATATGACATTAACTATAATAAAAAATTCAATAGAAACAAAATTCCATTGGGACGGGAAGGGTATCTCAATCTTTATTGTCAAAGAAATGCAACCAAATATAGTTTATACCTGATCTGTTCCAAGCACTATGCAACCAAATTTTGGGCTCCTGCTCCTCACAATGACTTAGAAAATCCTTCAATGTAACAATAGCTTCTTCTTCATTGGCCCTTTCCTCATGGCTTCCCCTTGTATTTATGGCCAAGCCAAGAAGATAGATTCGCGAGGTAGTTGAATTGGGAAGTTGGGGGAGTTACAATACCAACCTCAACTGATCCCAAGTCATAATCTTAATATATTTTTCCATTTCATCTTAATATGTGCGCAGGTATCACACTAGATAACTTGCGCATAGGGCGTAGCTAGTTCTCTCAAAGACTAGCGCATACAAATTTTGAGATAAGTGCGCGGGTCTGCTTTAGTAAAACCAGCGCATAGTACGCTAGATGCCGATTATAAGAGTAGCGCATCTTTAATGAAATATGCATAAAAAATATAGTTTTCAGCTGAAGAGGTGTGATCTCAGTAGTAAATCATCTAAGGTCAGTCTAACTCTTCCATCCATAGTGTCCTTTTGTGTGATGGACAGGGAAATGTGATCATGGAAGGAGAAGCGCATATTTGACCTATAACAGATGCCCCCTAATGTGTGAGGTCAGAGGGAAATAATGGCCGAAATACATTATAATTCTAAGTGAGAGGAGGAGCAAGAAACCGCAGCATTAAGTCACAAAAGTACCCGAAAACAATGATAAAGGTCAGTGAACAATTACAATATTGACATCATTGTTAACACCCAAAAAGTGCTCACTAGCTCATTCCCTTATTCACATGACCCGTTTGTCCACTTTTCCACCATTTGAGCCTCCAAACCCATCAAAAGGTCACCAGAAAGACCATAATACACCTTTTTCACCTCAAAATATATATTTTTCCTCAAAAAAACCCTCAAAGAGGGTCCAAAATTCCCAAAAAATATTAAAAGAGAATAAAAATATTCAAAATATTCAAAACAGGAAAAAGAGGGACAAAAGTACCTAAACCATGTTGGTTAATACCATTGGTTTCCTCAAAACCATAATGGTATTGCCCATCACCAAAAACTATAAAAAGGTGATAGCGGCTCCTCACTTTCCATCCATTTTTCATCCTATCCTTATGCTGCCAAATTCCCTTTGAGAGACATTGCCTCCCATTTCGAGTTTGAAGAATCCCATTGAAGCTTTGAAGAAGAAGAGACCATTGGACATTGGATCTTCTCAACCTTCGAGTTGCTCAACAACCATCATCCTCACCATTTGAGGTAATACAAAAACAAATTCTTTTAAATCTCTTGTCTTATTTGCTTATTGTTATCAATCAAGTTCTTTATTTTTCTTATACATGTTAATGTTAGATTAGATTCAATTTATTGTTATTTTCTTTTCATTTGAGACTGCTATTACTAGTTAATAGGTGCATCCTTGCACATGCTTGGTTGAAAAACCAAGCAATAGTTTTTGGCGACTCCGCTGGGTTTCGAGCTTTAAATTTTTGCTTTAGATATTTGTTTTTTACTTGTTTTTACCATTTCAATTAGCAGATCTGCCATACTAGACAGCATATTCATTACTGCCCTAGCTATTGTCCCTTTCTGTAGCCTTTAACAGACTGAAATTTCACTTTTCGGTTTCATTTCCGGCGACCATTTTTCCATTTTCGCATCGCGACTTTTCGCCCGACAGTCGCGTGGTTCATCGCGGCCTCGTGGCCTTTTTCTGTGATGCACATCACGGCTTCATGGATTTTTTCTGTGCTGCACATCGCGGCTTCGTGACATTTTTCCACGCTACACTTCATGGCCTTTTCCGCGTTGCACATCGCGACTGTGCGCTTAAAACCCATGATGCACATCGCGGCTTTTCCCCTAAAACCAACGATGCTGCTCTTTTTCGCTCGGCCCAATTTTTAGAAAATTTTTGCTACGTTTTAGCCTATTTAGCCTATTTCGTCCAGCATCATTTTTTCTGCAATTTTTTCCATCATTCTGTTTTAATTATTGCAGTAATAGTGAATCTTTTTTCTATTACATATGCTCATAATAAAATCTTTTTAAAATTTTCAACAAGTGAAAGAAAGATTTTTAGCACTTTGTTTAGATCATAGATTTCATTTCTTTGCAAATTTCGAACCATCTTTATGATTTGCTCAATAGTTTTGCCCAAGCAAGCACTTAGAAATCCATTTATTTCTTGCAATTTTTCCGATATTTGCTTTGCTTTAAAAAATTATTTCAAAAGTCCATAGTTTTTGAATTTTTTTGTTAAAGCATTTACATTTTAGAAAAAGCCTTTTATTTTTTGCAAATTGAAATCATCTTGTTTTTAATTTGTAATCAATCGCCCAAGTGAGGCAAATTCATTTTCAATTAAATAATCACACTTGCACCCAATCTGCCACATTTTTAATTAACTGGGCCTTAAAATATACTTAAACTCAACAAACACTTTAAACCCACTTGGGGAACACTTAAAGAATCTTGTAGCTAGGTAGGATTGAGGGGATAGGTGTTCCAATAACACCCCTCAATTATTTACATCTGAGACATGGTGTTTTGACTTCTAGGGTCCCAAAAATCCCTTATTATTTGTTGACATGGTTATACACCAATTTATCGGGAAGGCCTCTCCCTTAGGAGGATTGAAGTAGCCAGACTAGTTCTGGAAGCCTGAGTGGAATACCACTATCCATTCAGTAACCGAAGGATACCTTTCGCAGTTCTCAGTGTACCACCCGTATGGGAGAACAGCAGAGATAGAACCAAACTATAGATTCACCCAACCGAACGTGTCATGAATGGGGTATCTTAGTGACCAATTTTTAGGATTGTCTACCCGGTGTCCCTCCCGGTAGGGGGATATCTAGCCTTTGATTCCACTACTCATATTGTCTGACTTGGATTTCATCACCTTGTATAGGATATGTTTCGTTGAGTCATAATACCACTTTTAGTTAGGCATTTGCATGCTCTACTACCCCCCTTGGTTTAGTAAGCACCACTTTTTTCTAGGAGCCGCTTGATTTTTGGTATTCTAACCACTTTTCTTGATTCCTCCACTTATTATAGCACAACTATTATAATAAGTGCTTTTGAGGTTGGTTGTTGGCTCAAGAGCCATTGTTTTTTCACTCCCCTCCTGCACACATTGCTGCATTAGGGTCTTGGATTTTTTTATCTCACCTTCATCCATTTGTATTTCTAGATATATTTCACCATTGAGAACTTAAGACGATCCCGTCGTTTTCAGGGTGAACCCCCTCAGTTCGGTACACTTGACTCTACACGTCATAGACGTAGAGTGTTATCCCTTGACTCGACATGTCATCGACATAGAACCCAGTCATCCGAGTCTGATGTGCCTCATTTTACATTTGATTCTAAGGCTGAATCCAAACACCCTACCAAGACATCACCAACCAACCCCATGGTTGGATCACAATATGACCCCCTTTTCACCAGTGCTGTTGGAGCTACATCAACAAACCCCACTACTACCATGACTACCACGATAGCCACAACCCCCTTAGTAATTCCTAATATGGGGTCCACCCCCCCTTTAGGCATGCCCAACACAAGACCAACACCTATTTTAGGTATGCCCAACATGGGATTCACCCCCTCCATCATCGCCACTACCCAGATCCCTGGGATTACTAGAAACATTCCTAACCCATCTGTAACCCATGTTGCACTTGGGAGCGCAAGCCCCTCCCAAACCACATTGGTTGGAGGACACATCCCTTTCATACCTAACATACCCTTAGGGGGCACTGGACCAATCCACAATGCTACCATTAGCAATTATCCCCCGGTGACCATACCACACCCATCTGCTAGTCTGCCATACAAGGCTAGTCTAAACACACAAGACCTGGAAAGGTTAACCAATGACCCTATTAGACACGAGCCTACGTGGCCCCCCATGCCCACAAAGCTTCCCTCAGATATCCCAAAATTTGAAGGAAAAGCTAGGGAAGATCCCAAAAACCACATCATGTCGTTTCACCTATGGTGTTCCTCTAACTCCATAGTAGATGATTCCATTAGACTAGTACTTTTACAAAGAACTTTCATTGGCTCTACAGCCAAGTGGTACATTGAGAAACCACATGGGACACACCCCACTTTTACATCCCTCGCCTCAACATTCCTTCAGTTCTTTCAACTAGCTGTACACTATGACGCAGGAGTGGAAATACTTTTTTCTTGTAGATAGAACACCACTACACACATCACCGATCATATCCATGAGTGGCGTAAGCGCCGTAGCCTCTGCAAGATAAATCTTGATAGCCATATCTTTTTCAATTGGTTCCTCAAATCACTCCTCCCCCTCATAGCCAAAGATGTGGCTTCTGAACGACCCCAGTCGAAAGAAGAAGCCATCTTAAAAGCCTAGCATTTCGACCTCATATATGCCCAGTCTGGATATCTATACACAATTTTACCGGATGCCCCACATGGCGATCCATCCTGCCATGATGTGCTAGGGGCATCCCATTCTGCCAACGGCATTATCGGATAGGTTATGGTGCAAAACAAACCTTTTACCATGATGAGTACAAACAACACCCCAAACCTTTCTAGGGCTTCATCTCATTCTGGAGCTACAACTTCGTATGCTCCAATAACGCACACCCACCACACTCATGGACCCTCACGTCCACCACAGTGTTATGGGAAAGCACCATCAACTTATGCGCCAAATCGATATTATAACCAGCAAGCCCATCCGACTCTGTTTCAACCACAAGCCCAAGCGGCTTGTTATCCTCAACAGGAAGCACCTCTTGCTCCAACACTTCCAGCAGCTCAAGGTTACCCACAACCCCAACAAACACTAGGGCCACCTCAGAACCCTCCTACCTACTACCCACCGCAACCCGCTCTAGAGCCGGCATGACCTCAAAGCCCACCTACTTCCCAAGGGCATGTCTACGCACAACAAAACCAACCTCCAAACTAGAAAAACTAGTGTAACCAAGGAGGTCAGCAAAACTGCGGAAGAGGGTGTAACCACAGAAACAACTAGCAACACAACCAAGGTGCACCAACACCTAATTCTTCAAATAATAATAATGCTACTCCCCCCAACCAAAACCCTGATCATCCACCAAAACAGGCCAAAAATAATAACTTGAGAACAAACCATCTATGTTCCATATGTGGAGTCTACGGCCATTACACACATAATTGTCCCCATTTAGATCAAGCGCATCAACTCTGGACCAACAATGCTCAATGACAAGGACATGCTACACAGCTAGCACCCCCTCCTTAGCCACAACCCATGATATTGCAAAATCCCCTACCAAACCAAGGCACAATAAACACTCATCCGAATAATCCCCCTCAAGGATCCGCTGCACCACAGCAACAAATTACCTACGCAGTCGCCGATTACTGGCATGCAGAGTCCAACACTCACCATTTGCTAATGATGTCATCAAATGATGTCAATCTTCAGACCCATCGAAATCAGTATGGATCCGCCCCTGAAGCCACACCTACCGACCCATCGTCGAGTACTCTCCCAACCGATCAACCACTTCGCATACCCAATATGCCCATGGACGAGGGTCCCAAAACACCTTGTTTTCCTTTGTGACAAATTAATAATAACCCTAACACTCGTGCAGCTTCCAACTAAAACATTGTAGAAGACTTAGCCCAGTCCCCTGCCACTATGTCCGCTCTTGAAATCTTAAAAAATTGTTCTGCAAAGTGAAAATTGTTGTTATCTTCCATTGGTGCCATAGATCCTAACGACTCTAACATGATGGATTTTGACTTAGAACAAGCTAAACTTCACCTTCCTTCATCTCTAGCTTTTCAAGTTTCCGTCTCCATTCGCAACCTCATCATTCATCGATGCATAATCGATGAAGGGGCCTCTACCTGCGTTATGTCGACTTTCATATGGCAAAAATTTGGATCCCCAACACTACAACCGTCAACTACCACATTGCAAGCTTATGACGGTTGTGCAGCCCAACCGCAAGGTTTGTTAGTAAACGTACCCATACAGCTTGGGGGAAAATTGGTTCTCATAGATATAGAGGTCATTAACGCCCAACTTGATTACAATATCCTTCTAGGACGAAGCTACATCTATAAAATGAAAGCTGTCGCTTCTTCAGTTTTCCACATCATGATGTTCCCTCATGAAGGACGCGTAGTCAAAATCGACCAGATTACATACTATGACCCCAATGCCCCCGCTGCACCTAAAAATGTTCTCCCTATGATTGAACAACCAGTTCAGAATGCACCTACATCGTTCCTCTCCACAGTCAGACCCAGATTATACTCGGAATCACCTATGAATTCCACATTCCAATCCATCCCACCCCCTTTGAAGATAACCGAGATATTTGATTTGTGCACCCTCTTGCATAACACACAGGTACCAAACCAGCAACCCCCTTTACTCCCACAACCACTCTCAATGCCAACTCACGTAGGAGCCACACCAATTCATACTATCCCATTTTTATTTCCCCCTTTAGTCGCCATCAGCACACCAGTCATGGTTACACTTAATCTCCCAGGATTAACATTAGGACTACCTGTATGGTACTTACCTTCCCCAACTCCCCCACCGACTCCAATCGTTGTCCTACAACTGGTACAACCTATGAATATGTCGAACCATCCACCACCTGGCATACCAAACCCCCAAAATCGCCCACCACCCGGTGGTTCGAACCCCCAAAACCGATCAATTCCAACAGGGGGCACTATATCGACATCTAGTTATGTCCCCCCTCAATCCTGCAACACTGGGGGTAGAGATCCACCAACCTACAACACTACACCCACAACTCGCACCCCCCCAGTGACACCCAACTTAGCTAAGAATCCCCCAACCCATGTGCTCCCTAAGTGCTCCTTGTGCTATGATATTGGCCACGCTACTCACCTATGTCCACAACTACCAACACTTCAAGAGCATATGCAAATGTTGGATGATGACACTAACATTCCAGTTGTCAAACTTGAGCTGCCCCCTCATCCTCATGATAAATATTTGCGTACCAAACACCCTTGTACGATATGCAGCATCTACGACCATTATTCACATCACTGCCCTGATCTCCCAGATTCTAGAGCAGCACTATACGAACTGAATAATTCCGACCTAGAGATATCCCCTCTTCTCATTGAGGAAATATATCCCCCAAAATATTCCTCCTCGGAAGAAATTAACACCATTTACACGGTTTCCACTAGAGACCCCTCTATCCGGTTGGACTTTCCACTGATCCCTTTCACACACATGTTCAACCCTTTCAAATCGACGAGGAAACCAGATGTCCAAAACATGGGGGCAAGCCCAAAACCTTACCTACTCATCATCATCGTGATTCTCGCAGGAGATACTGGGGGCATCCACCTCGCAAGGGGAATCCCCCATCATCGTATTATCACTTTAGTATGCCACCATGGCCCACAACCTCATGGTATACCCCCCCGCCAATAGTTGCTCAATGCCCTATTGATCCCTCTCTAAGACAACATCTGCACCACATTGACACCTCTGAGTTAGGGGGCACAATAGATTACCTCGACCCTGAGATAGGGGGCATGATCAATCATTTTGAACCTTCCCCATCACATCTATCTCAGTATTTCAATGACCCCATTGTTCAAACCAACACATATGTGAACCACAATCATAAACCCCATGCACATAGCATGGGGGTAGGTAATTAACCCTGCTCACTTTTTCACATGCGTGATCTCAACCATTTTTGAGGTCACATATCACTTGTATATTTGATTTGATTTGATACACCTAGTATTCTTCCCCCGTGGGTCATCATTTCTCCCCACCACTGCATCCTAGCTGGGTGGGCTCACCTTTATTTGTAGCCATTTTTTAACCTAGTTATTTCCTTCGACCATTTCGGAGTCCTTATGACCTCCGTTTTTCGCACCATTTGCACCGTTGGATTCATATTTTCGTACTCGTGATGATACTTGAGATCATTTCTTGCTCCCACCACCAGATTTTGCGGGCATTTTTCCCATGCCCCTCGTTGCCTCGATTTGCGTGCCACATTGGTCGTGTTCAGTTTTTGACGAATTTATATCGTCGAATTCAGTTTTCCGTGCTCGTGATGATGCTTGAGATCATTTCTCACTCTCACCCCCATAGTTTTTGGGAATTTCTCCAAAATGGCCCTCATCACCTCGATTTACGTGACACATCGATCGTGGTCTATTTTTTTACGAGTCTTATATCGCCGGATTCATTTTTCCACGCTTATGATGATGCTTGAGACCATTTCTCGCTCTCACCCCTATAATTTTTTAGCATTTTTTCAAAATGCCACTCATCGCCTCGGTTTGCATGCCACATCGGCCATTGCCCATTTTTCACGATCTTTATGTTGCCAAATTTAGCTTTCCATGCTCATGATGATGCTCAAGATCATTCCTCACTCTCACCAATACCTTTTTTTGTTTGGTATAATTTTACCCATTTTTCGGGTCGAGCAATTCTTTTATGAAAAAGGCACTTAGGGAGTTTCTGTTAAGCTCGTTTTTGACTCCTAAAACAATGAAAAGATCGTCGATCAACCTTTCTTCCTTTCATGCTCGCTAAAAATATTTGAAAGGGCGTTTACCTAGTATAAGTTTACCCCTTTTCCGGACCTTGTAGAGTAATTATGAAAAAGGAATACTCTAGTCACATCGGCTAGAAGAGTTCTTCATTTACATCATTTTATGCTTTTTCGGGCCTTGGAGACTAACTTACGGAAAAGAACACCAATGGAGTCTACTTAACTCTTTTAGACTCTCAAAAAATGAAAGCAACCACTAACAATCACCATCTTGGGCTTGTATAAATCCATAGGACGGTACTCCACCACTACTACAGAGTCTTCTTATCGTTTTCAAACTCCCTAAAAATGAAAACACTTACGAGCATGAACAGTCTTGGGCTCACATAAATCCACAGGATAGTACCATTTCAGAGCACACTTTTATCCCTTCTTAGAGCTCATTAAAACTATGAAGAAGGACCCAATGGTGCTTCTCAGCGCCACAATAGATTATGTCTACCCATGCAGCAGCTTTCCATTTTGGTTGCCTTTGTTCAGAGTATTCTGCAAATGTGTCACCCCAATACTCCCCCTATAACACCCATTAGCTGAACCCCCCATATCACTCAAATATGAAATACATACCCCTAAGCTATGATTCCCACTCCTAAAAATCAGTTCCCTATGCTTCCAGGTCAGCCATGTCATCATGCTCTGAACAAAGGAAGTTTGAGTCCACCCATTCTATGATCCAAGTCATTCCCCATCCCCACAGTATGTTAGTCCTACCACCAGTACTATCACATATGAGTTATGCACCTCGCGCTCCTATCATGGAAACATCATTTCCTTGGTAGTTGCTGGTCTCCCTCTATCGACACCAACCAAATCTATTCCAGAGGATAGACCCAGAGGTCCCTGTGCCTTGGACTCATCACCATTTATGATGAGTGCCTACAGATCATTTCGAAAGGAGTCCTCAGTGCCTCTCCAAATGATTGTTTCTCACATGCTCGACTTCAACACCTTGATCGCATCGTTGAGACTCGTACAGGGTATCGATACTTTTGGTTTTATTGAAGACCCTGGATATCACCTGACTCTACCACAATTGAGAGTCTAATTGAGGAAACAACCAGTTACACTTTCTTATAGATATTCGGGTTGCGCTTAGTGACAATATTCAGATGTACCCCAGTTTTATACTCCCTCGAGTATACAGTTACATATGCTCCTCAGAATTAACTCACAGTTATTGAGTCCCTACAGATGTTGGACACCTTCAATTTTAAAAGCTCATCAACCCTTCTGCTACCTTATTCAGAATGGTTGTTTCTTTTTTCTAGTGTATCAGTTATTGAGATCAGTCATGTCATGATCATGAGTATGTCCCAGCATTGTGTCCCCTCTCGACCATTATGATGTACCAACATATTTTTAAGTATTTCTTCAGGACCCCCTTCATGGGCCTAATTGTTATGTATATGTCTTGATACGAGCATGGGTATCCCCGCCTCATCCATAGTCAGAGATTATTCCTCATTCATTTTGAGGCCATGTAACATTTTTTGTTTTTTCTAGCTTCCAAGGGGTCGTTGTTCTAGTCTCCAATCGGTCTCTTCTCTTCTCCAAACCCCAGGAAAAAGACAAACGAACTATGATTTCTATCAGCCATACGATGAGCTCCTACCCTCACACATCCGTGGGCAATCTGTTAACACCCAAAAAGTGCTCACTAGCTCATTCCCTTATTCACATGACCCGTTTGTCCACTTTTCCACCATTTGAGCCTCTAAAACCATCAAAAGGTCACCAAAAATACCATAATACACCTTTTTCCCCTCAAAATATATATTTTTCCTCAAAAAACACAAAAAACCCTCAAAAAGGGTCCAAAATTCCCAAAAAATATTAAAAGGGAATAAAAATATTCAAAAAAGGAAAAAGTGGGAAAAGGTACCTAAACCATGCTGATTAATACCATTGGTTTCCTCAAAACCATAATGGTATTCCCTATCACCAAAAACTATAAAAAGGTGATAGGGGCTCCTAACTTTTCATCCATTTTCATCCTATCCTTATGCTGCCAAATTCCCTTTGAGAGCCATTGCCTCCCATTTCGAGTTTGAAGAATCCCATTGAAGCTTTGGAGAAGAAGAGACCATTGGACATTGGAGCTTCTCAACCTTGGAGTTGCTCAACAACCATCATCCTCACCATTTGAAGTAATACAAAAACAAATTCTTTTAAATCTCTTGTATTATTTGCTTATTGTTATCAATCAAATTCTTTATTTTTCTTATACATGTTAATGTTAGATTAGATTCAGTTTATTGTTATTTTCTTTTCATTCGAGACTGTTATTACTAGTTAATAGGTGCATCCTTGCACATGCTTGGTTGAAAAACCAAGCCAAGGGGAATCCCCCATCATCATATTATCACTTTAGTATTCCACCACGGCCCACAGCCTCATGGTATACCCCCACGCCAGTAGTTGCTCAATGCCTTATTGATCCCTCTCTGAGACAACATCTGCACCACATTGACACCTCTGAGTTAGGGGGCATAATAGATTACCTCGACCCTGGGATAGGGGGCATGATCAATCATTTTGAACCTTCCCCATCACATCTATCTCAGTATTTCAATGACCCCATTGTTCAAACCAACACATATGTGATCCACAATCATAAACCCCATGCACATAACATCGGGGTAGGTCATTAACCCTGCTCACTTTTTCACATGCGTGATCTCAACCATTTTTTAGGTCACATATCACTTGTATATTTGATTTGATTTGATACACCTAGTATTCTTCCCCAGTGGAGTTGCCAAAAACTGTTGCTTGGTTTTTCAACCAAGCATGTGCAAGGATGCACCTATTAACTAGTAATAGTAGTCTCGAATGAAAAGCAAATAATAAGAAAAATAAGAAAAAATAAAGAACTTGATTGATAACAATAAGTAAATAAGACAAGAGATTTAAAAGAATTTGTTTTTGTATTATCTCAAATGGTGAGGATGATGGTTGTTGAGCAACTCCAAGGTTGAGAAGCTCCAATGTCCTATGGTCTCTTCTTCTCCAAAGCTTCAATGGGATTCTTCAAACTCGAAATGAGAGGCAATGGCTCTCAAAGGGAATTTGGCAGCATAAGGATAGGATGAAAAATGGATGGAAAGTGAGGAGCCCCTATCACCTTTTTATAGTTTTTGGTGATGGGGAATACCATTATGGTTTTGAGGAAACCAATGGTATTAACCAACATGGTTTGGGTACCTTTTTCTCTCTTTTTCCTTTTTTGAATATTTTGAATATTTTTATTCCCTTTTAATATTTTTTAGGAATTTTGGACCCTTTTTTAGGGTTTTTTGTGTTTTTTGAGGAAAAATATATATTTTGAGGGGGGAAAGGTGTATTATGGTCTTTTTGGTGACCTTTTGATGGTTTTAGAGGCTCAAATGGTGGAAAAGTGGACAAATGGGTCATGTGAATAAGGGAATGAGCTAGTGAGCACTTTTTGGGTGTTAACAATCATATAGATGTTCGGTATGATACAACATGATCTCCGATACATAACGGGGACATGTATATATAGCATGGCCACTGAAATACAAGAGTGGATCCATGTGAATGATGGGAGATCATAGCCATAACAACAAGGTGGATCTATGTCTCATGTAGAGCCAAAAATGAGTGTGGCTCAGTCTTGCGCAGCTTGGGTAATAACATGAATGATCATGCTATCAGAAACCCAAGGTATTCATCCAAAACATCCCAAGGTATGAACCCTATCCATGTGAATAAATGATCTGGAGTCGAACATGGGGGGTACCGTTTGATTACTGGTCATTGATGTATACCGTTAACAAACGTGAGGGCTTCCATCGATAGTGTTAATGGGTCCCAAGGTACCTAGTACATTCTAGAAAGTGTGAAAAAATGGTCCTAAATTCAAACACTTGAAGAATCTATCAAATAGGATACATTGATTTATTCCCACTATTCAAAAGCGAGGGAAAATTCCACTCATGACTACAATCCCCAAGGTACTATACGAAACTCTAAACTTCATTCCTAGAGTACAATGAGTTGAAGTCAATAGGAAGAAGTGCATTGGAAGAGACTCCTTAAGGCATCCTCCATCATCCAACATGAGGAGCACTCATAAGATTGAGCTGATTTGGAGTAGGACTGATACAAGATGAAACATACTGACACCAAGATGGCCAACACATGAAGTCAAGGTTACTGCAGAATGGTCGACACATGATGTATCCTTGAATAGTGAGCACGGCACAAGAGTGACTTAGGAAACTTTTAATATGATGGAGACATGATATAAACCTGCAATGTAGGATACATTAATAGATTCTCCATTTGATTGGAAGAATAACTAATCGGAGAAGTAACAACTTTGAGATTAGGTTCACCCTAAGGTCAAAAACTGAAACCCAATTGAATGATGGACTCAAATAGGTGTTTTGTTCAAGGACATAACTCACTAGATTCGTTTGAAACTGAAAAGATGTCTAATACCCTTCTCTTCCTTTATTTTTTTTATCAAATAATATCCTACTTGTTGATTTTAATGATTCCAAGAAAACAAACTCAATAGTCTTTCTTCATTTTTTACAGAGTTTGAAGAAAAGATAGACGAATGCTCTATAATACTGATCCATGGATTTTAATATCGATCATGGATCGGTTTCTGCTCACCGGTGTTTTCTTTTTTGAGGAGACTGAAAAAAGTAAACAATAATTCCATACACCTACTCATGGATTTTAGTATCGAGCCCAAGTTGGTATGTGCTCGTCGGTGTTTTCTTGTTTAAAGAGTCTAAAAAACTTAAACAATCCTCTATATACCTTCTCGTGGATTTCACATCAAGCCTGAGTAGGTGATTGCTCGTTGGTGTTTTCATGTTTCGAGAGTCTGAAAACCCTAAAGAAGACTCCCAAAAGGTCCTTTTTTGTGCAGTTAGTCTCCTCACCCGAAAAAGTGTAAAACAATGAGAGAAGAAATCTTCTAGCCACATGTGACTAGAGTATTTCTTTTTCATAAATAATACACAAAAGTCCAGAAAAGGGGTAAAATTACACTCAAGCGGATGTTGCTTCAAATCCTTTAACGAGTTTGAAAAGATAACTATACTCTACGATCTTGTTTGTTTTGAAAAAAAGTCTAACAAGGGCTTAAAAAGACTTTATCAGCCTCAGGGATACAAGTATCACGACCTGCGAGATGATAGAATTTTAGACAACCAAGTTAGTAATATATCGCATAATCAAAAGAAATTTTCTCAATGACATAAGATATTGAACAAGATGGTACCTAAATTGACATGTCAATGAAGAAAACAAACCTTGACAAATTGATTTTAAAATATAGTGAAATTCTCCAATGTATACTTTACCTAATCCACCAAAACTCAAAAGAAATTAGTGAATTAAATAAAACATTTTAAAAACATTCGAAACTATAACACATTCATGAAAGTGGGTAAAAATTTAAATGAACATTTTGATAAATAGTTTCAAATTAAAAACAAAATTCATTATTTCAAAATTTTTAGGGAAAAGTGTGGAGAGAAAACCTCAACTTCCTTTGCTTGTTGCGATCAAATCGGGCTATCAAACCATCTTCCGCTTATTCCAAGTAAGTAATATCATCCTTCTCATTCATTTGCATGTAAATTTATAGTTTTTTAGTGGTCAAATTCATTTTTTATTGAGGTTTTAAATTTATTTATGCGGGTGCACAGGTTTCTTTGAAAAAGACTAGCACACTTGAAAAAAGTGCGTTGGTTTATTTGCAAAGGAGATGCGTTCAGGATGCTACTGTCTATCTATGACAGTAGCGCACACCACAAGAAGTAGGGAAAAAAATAATGTTTGACCAACACAATGCTTGAATACTTGTAGAATGGTTCTTGTGTGGCGTGAAAGAGAGCACGAGGAAATGGATCGGCAAGCTATGGGCAATCAATTAACTCTTCATGCATTTAGACGATGTGGGATATTAAAATTCTATCAAACCATTAATATGAGAGCGCAAACCCAATTGCTAGAAAGGATGGTACGGTATTGGGATGCCAATGCCGGAGTGTTCAATCTCCAAGGGGAGATTCTCGAACTTACTATTAATGACATCTACCTTATCATTGGTTCTCTCGAAGAGGAGAGGTGGTGAATCTCAAAGGTACCTCTCGAAGTGTGGGTGTCCTCTCCATGCAAGATTATGTCAATACCTACTGTCTGCCGGGTATTGAAAAGACCGGTAGTCAAGTTTCCATAGAAAGCGTTGCAAACTTTCCACTGAAAGTTATCCTGAGTACTTTGAACCGGATGGGAGGAAGTGCGACACAACACCTTACTTCACGGAACTATATGCATGTGGGCACAGAATGCTTGGGTGGGGTTATTTATGACTGGTGTTCTAGCTTGTTGGCGAACATGAAGCTACATCTTACTGGGTGCAAAACCAATAGGATGAAGAACTTTGATTATGGAAGTATCCTCTGCACCTTCTTCTTTGAGAGGGTACCTGCATTGAGTCCATGGATGGCCTTGCCCCCGCTCAATCCTCGTGAGCCCCTTATGACACATTGGGGAGATATATTTAAGAACCAAGGTGGAGGCAAGAGAAATCTCTCTTAAAGTGATGAGGATTACTTGGCATGGTGGGATCGAAAAGTGCCGGCTTTAGAGAAGTTCCCTTATGCGGGTGTGGAATTTCGCCATGATCTTGAGCTAGCTCTTCCTCCAGGATCTTCCTCGGGAGAGATGGGTAAGTTATGTTTTTGAAAAATTATTTAATTTTTTCATTTTATATATGTAATTTTTTTATGAGTTTGAAATACTGAATGAATTGTCTTCTGCAGATGTTGGGCCTATGCGTCCAGATGGACACCCTTGTACCTTTGTGTGACCAGTCATTGTATGGGCAGTTAATGCCATGTCGGTGAGCATCGAGGGAAAGATGAATCGATTGACTCATGACATCCCCATGTACAAGATCGAGCGGATGCCTCTCCTCATGCAAGAGGATGTGGTGGGTGTGCCCCCAGCATGGATTCTGCTACTGAGGAAAGTAGCTAGGCTAGTCATCTACTATAGAGAGGCGGTGGCAGATATGGCAGAAGAAGCAGAGGCCCCTTGTTAGAGGGGACCCTTCGGGATCCTTAGTTGTCATTAGTTACCATGTAATAATGTAGTTAAAGAAGCTATTGGAGCAGATGCAACCACTCCAACCACATGTAAGATGTATAAATATACCTATCAAAATGAATATAACCAGTTGGATGCATTTGACTCATCTCTCTTGTCTTGATTATATCTCTGTGTATATACTTACTCTCTGCTTGAATACAACATCTGGCGTCGTTGCCGTTCTCTTTTGGCTGGGTAACAGCAATAGCAAAGGAGGAGTGGTTCGAACCTGAAGGAGATCGTGAGAAGAAAGAAACCTGCAAGAAAGGCTCAGAAATGATGATGTTGTGTGATCGAATCTGAAGGAAATTGTGCAATGTTTGCTGAAGAAATCTGCAAGAAATATCAAAGTTTGCTTATACGTGGTGGTAAATACTGTCAGATGCTCAGAAGAACCTGCAAGAATGCCTGTGTGTGCATGTATAAAGACAATTACTATCAAAAGAACGATAGGAGACCATCTTGGGTGGTGTCGTTAGTAAGAGACTCAGCCGACTATCTCTACGCACTCTCATGTCAAGCGATGAAGCAAAATGATTGAAGTTTTAAAATATTTTGATTTTTTTATATATTGTGTGTTCTGAAAATAATGATGGTCATGAGATCCATGTTCCAAACTAGCTTCTGGGGGAATGGTCGATACTTGCATATCTTTCAAATGAAGAAACGCTAAGATATGCGTACAGTAGAAATAAATTCATTGATATCTGCACACTGCCGAGCTTGCAATGGATGCTCCTGTGTCAACTTCACTAAATAGAAGAAACATTGTCAAAGCAACTACCCATCGACCTTAGTACGTCGTTGACCATAATATGCTGCCATCGATATTCCTAGTCGACCTGTTGTGCTCGAGAGCCGAGTCGACCACTTCAATTGCAGTAGCCCAAGTAAAATATCGACCAGTTCATTCAACTTGTTATAAAGCTTAATATGGGACTATATGCTCACTGAAATATCCTGTAAAATGCTGCCACAGTCGATGCAATCTCAGTTGATATCATCTTGAAGCAGTAGTGGAGGCGGATATCATCTCGGTCGATGTCATCTTGGTTGATATCGACCCTTACTCTGCAAAATCCGTCGATTACTCATAGCCGTGTTCTCACAGTATCAGTCAACCTCATCTATTTGACTTGGATTAGTCAGCTATTCACTATATATATGATTCCATTGACAACATAATTCAGTGGCATTAATCTTTGATCAAAGTATGCAGGAAGCCTATTGATAGTCGAACTAGTTGCCAACTCATTTTGGTAACTTCTTCATTCATAATTTTTGGTCGAAGTTACTTGGTTGGGACAAAGTTACTTTTTTTTAAATACAATCATTTTAATGTGGCTGATGGAATTAAAAATGGTCAGCAAAGAATTAGTACTCTAGCAGTCGAAAATATTACTTTGTGTTCGGTTGTAAATAGTCGATTTTAAAAATATAGTCGGAAATGTTGGTGATATACGATCCATATAATTGTTGGTCGGTGTCCCCATTTTGGTCGATCTCAAATATCGTCATAATTGTCAAGTTAATTATGTTGGTTGAAAATTTATATATATCAATGAGGTTGCCCAGTTTGAGTACTATATTTTGGTCGACGCCTTAAAAATGTAAAATTTAGGGTCACTTTTGAGTCAATTGGCAATAATGTAACCCATTGGTTGATCTTGTAAATGGTCGAGTCTAATGTGGTCAACAGAATTGTATTATTTTGGTCGGTATTAAAAGTGGTCGAAACTCAAAATAGTTGAGTCTTTGGTCGATATTGTAAGTGGCCATGATGTTGTAAAAAGTGTCGGGTCATTGAAAATTAGTTGAATAAAGGGTTGTTCAAAGCTTATTTGAACCATGTATATTCATAAAAGTGGTAAATCGAGTCGGTTTCTTGCGGACTAGTGGAAGTGATGTCGAGTCAAGTAAGTTATGTCGAGTCGAATCAGTCAGCAGTCAACCAATATCATTCGGTATCGACCACAAGCAGTAGCGACACATTCGAAACTTGCAGGAAGCCTCACGACAGCTAGGTCTACGAAAATGATGTATTCAAGTAGAAGACATCTATACCACACAGAGAAAGCGCTTCACATTCATAATGACAAAAGAACACTTAAATTGATCAAGCCCCCCGGTACTGACACACATAAACATCTATTCAATGTCATTTCAGACATTTTTCCGGCAGTTGGTGAGTTGGTGCAATGGCAGAGCGACGAAGCCCAGAAGCTCTTGGACCGTGGGAGAGAATTCGGCAGGAAGGTGAAAGAGGTGAGAAGGCTCGATTGGCCACTACCATACTGTTGACAGAGACTAAAGGAATCGCAGTTTGTGGTTGTTCATGTTTCTTCTGGACGAAGAAATATTTTGAGGTGAAGGAGAAGTTAGAGGGGACCCTTCGGGATCCTTAGTTGTCATTAGTTACTATGTAATGATCTAGTTGAAGAAGCCGTTGGAGCGGGTGCAACCACTCCAACCACATGTAAGATGTATAAATATACCTATCAAGATGAATATAACCAGTTGGATGCATTCGACTCATCTCTCTTGTCTTGATTATATCTCTATGTATGTACTTACTCTCTGCTTGAATACAACACCCCTCGTTCTCCATACAGGAGGACCTATATATGTATATTTTTTGAGGATGTTAAGCCCTTTTTGTATATTGTATGACCCTGTAACAGACTTATGACTCAAACTCATATATTTTTTGATACAGCTTATGTATAGTATCGAATTTATTTACATGTGTGTTCGTATCTTTATGCGTGAATTGTTTGTTATGGATGTGTATGATGTATATGCCAATCTAAAACATAATTTGCATATGAATCAACTAAAGCATTTAAGTTCCTTGGAATATGTTGATAAGTAATATAATCGAAATGTCTCTCAAGCAACCTAACTCGTAAGAACTGACGTAGAAAAATAGGATCTCTAACTTGATATTCACTCATTAACTGAAACACAACAAGCTGCGAGTCGAGTGTTACCTACAGATGTGAAATGCCATGATAAAGAGCATCTTGGAGTAACTCTATGACCACGCTGTATTTAGCTACGTTATTCGTTGTGGGACCCAAACAAGCCCCTCCCGAAGAAACCAGTTGGCCAGATGGTGATTATATAACCCAGGCTGCTACAGTCAACTGACGGGTGTGGTGACTAGCGCCAATAGCAAAGCTAACTCTACAAAAATGTACAACTATAATACATGAAAAATCATCGAGGCCTAAGAATAATACTTTTTCAATTAGATCCCATTTCTAGGATCTGGCAACTTATTACCCTCATAATTGGTTAACTCGTAAGCACCCTTCTTCAGAACCTTAGAGACTATGTTAGGACCGAGCCACATTGACTTGAACTTGCCAGCTCCTAAGGGTTCCTTGTCTTGGTCATAAAGCAAAATAAGGTCTCCTTCAAGAAAAACCCTAGGTTTGACAGACTTATCATATTTCCCTTTAACTCAATTATTTTGTGCTTCATTTGCTGTGAGCGCATCACGACGCTGCTCATCAAGATGTTCGAGGTGCAGCAAACGTTCTTCCAAAACTGAAGTGTCGGGGAGTAATTGGACAACCAACTTCAACGAAGGAATTTCGCATTCGACTGGAACAACTTCTTGTATCCCATGAACAAGTTGAAAGGGAGAGAACCCAATGGCAATCTTAACATTAGCTCGGTGTGCCCAAAGAGCTGGATACATCATGATGTGCTAGTTGGATCAACTAGCATTAACGGTCCTTTGCAAAATGGTTTTCAAAGTTTTGTTGACTGCTTCGACCTGACCATTCACTTGTGGATAAAACGAAGACAAATGTTTCCGCCGAAAACCTAACATGGCATATAAGTCAGTCATCATGTAGTTCTAAAAGTGTTGATCGTGGTATGTAATGATTTCTTTGGGTACACCAAACCTAACAATGATCTAGTTAAATACGAAGTAGGCATTGCCTCAGCATACTTGGTGAAGTAGTCGACGACAACAATGATGTGATGATGACCTCTAGCAGAAACTGGGTTACAATTCATGAAATCAATCCCCCATTTGGTGAAGGGGCCTGTTGTAACCATAGGATGGAGAGGAGCTGGGTGTGCTCTCATATTTTTGGTGAAAAATTGGCATGGCTGACAGCTTCCACACAATCTTTGAAGATCGCCAAAAATAACTAGCACGCAGTATCTTCTAGGTTGTTTCCAACCCAGAAAGATGACCCCCACAGGATCCACTATGAGCGTCATTCAATACTATTTCAGCTTCCTCTAAGGTCAAACAACGACATAAAATGGAATCTATACCACATCTGTAAAGAGTATCAGAGATGATGAGATAGTTCTTTGTGTGTTTTTTTAGTTTCCGTCGTTCATCCCTAGAGAAAGTAGGAGGACACCTCAAAGTCTGGAGATATACTAAAATATCCCCATACCACGAGTCAAAAGAGTCAATAAGGAAGATGTGTTCATCCAGGAATGATGACTCTTCTTCATTGTGTACTATGTCACTAGGAAATCCAGATATTAGTTCGGCGAAAACCAGTGACTTCTTTGACTTAGCCGATTGAAAAACTAGGTCAAATTCCTGCACGATTACAATCCATTTATTGAATTTACCACCAATGATACGTCGAGTGAGAACATGTTGAAAAGGGTTGACCTTAGCAATCACTGTGTTAGTTCGCAATAAGATATAGTGATGTAGCCTCTGAACAACATGGACAACAACTGATGCCAACTTCTCCACATAAGAGTACTTAATCTCAAGAGCTATTAAGGCGCGCGACAAATAGTAAATGACATGCTCTTGTATCTTTTCATCCTCCTGAACAAGTGCTATGTCGATCGTGTATACGGATGAAGCCAGATATAATAGGAAATCCTTGGTATAATCTGGAGGGCTCAATAAGGGGGCTGATAATAACACCTTTTTCAAAGCCTCAAATGAAGTTTGAGTAGCCTCATCCCAAAGAAAATATGTATCTTGTTTGAGCAATCTCACAAAACCTTTTGTGATTTTGGCATAGTTAATGATAATACATCGTAAGAAGCTGGACATACCCGCAGATCCTGAAGTTTTCATAGGGTTTGAGGAGGATGAAGATTTACAATAGCCTCAACTTTAAGTGGATCGACCATGATACCACAAATGGATACAATAAAACCCAGTAAACATCCAAACTCGATGCAGAACACACATTTATTAGGATTCAATCGAATCTTGTAATATCTGAATCATTCAAACACAAGTCTCAAGTGATCAGGATGATCCCGTCTCTTTCGAGACTGCGCTAGGAGATCATCAAGATAAGGTTCAACTACGTGCTTGATATCATGAAAAGAGAATTTCATTGTGCGTTGAAAGGTAGCTCCAACATTCTTTAGGCCAAATGGCATCTTCCGATAAGTGAAGGTCCCCCAAGGAGAAATAAAAGATGTATTATGCCAGTCTTCAGGTTTTATATGAATCTGGTTATATCTTGAAAAACCATCCATGAAAGAAAACATTTCATGGCCTGCACACACATCGATAATCTGATCTATAAATGGTCTGGCATAATTATCTTTAGGACAAGCTTTATTCAAATCCCAGAATTATGTGTAGACTCAAATGGTTCCTTGCTTCTTATCTACCAGAACAGGATTTGAGACCCATTCCATCATAGCAATTGGATAGATGAATTAGCCTTTGAGCAACTTCTTGACTTCCTCCTTAATGGTTGCTTCTTTTTTAGGGTTGACTGGATGGAGATTCTGTCACAGAGGCTTATCATTTGGGTAAGTTGTCATGACATGCTCTACAATGGTAGGGTCGATTCCTGGCATCTCCTTGTAAGACTAGGAAGAAATGTCGCGGAATTCCTTAAATAGATTGGTGTACAAAGTGATCTCTTCAGAAGAACAATATGCCCCAATGAAAAGGTTTTCCACAACTCCAGGTTTGATGGAAATTTTGATCGGAATAGTTCTCGGTATGTTTTCCATATTCCCTTCGGCATAAACTGCTTTTGAAGTAGAAGGAATAGTGGAGAAATCAGCATTACCACCGAGTCTCATTGAAAAATCTCCTCTCTCTATCCTATCTAGATCGGGAAGAAAATGAGACCTATGGTGAATTTGTTCCCAAGGATGATCCAGGCCTATCATTGCTTCCAAAATAACCTCATCGGAGAGAAAAACAGTATCTAGATAGTCAAAAGAGTGGATGGAGTCCACTGACCATGCCTATGCATAGTCCATATCTCAGTCAACAAAGACCAATGGAGTCACGATATGTTTTTTTGTAGCATGTTGTGAATCTAAGTAGGACACTTCCACAATAGATAGGGGCACTACTAGTTTTGATTCGGTGGGGAGAATCCATGGATCTGTCGTTGGACAGACCGTGAAAATATCGAATGATAAACACTCCTCAGAACCAATAAAATCAACAGAAACAGGTAGGTCAAAAGTTCCCATTAATGACCCATATATCCCTGCTCCTAAACTCTCACTAGCTAGGTGAGACTAATCAACCAACAAAATTGTTGAATCCGATGAAGCCTAGTTTTTTTTTTGAGAAAATGAAAGTTGATCAACTGTGATGATCTTGCCTTCGTGAGGGAACATTATAACTCAGAAAATGGACGATGGAACTGCTTGTATTGCATACGTCCAGCTCCTACCTAACAACAAATTGTAGTCAAGTGGAGCATCCAGTACTTCAATCTCTACAGATACTAGCTTACTTGCAAGTTCAACGTCAAATGATGGTAAGACTCCATGTGGACGAAATGATCTTCCATCAAAGGCAGTAAACAGTGTGTTCAAGGGGGCTAATTCGGGTGAGCCCAAATCCTTCCAGCAAGAATGTCCTGTGCTTGTCATTTCTTATCATGCAGTAGCTGCTGGGATTCTTCCATTAGAGGGCATTGATGAGTGAGGTGGTCCTCCTTGCATAACTTGCAAGGCAACTTCACTTTCTTTTTGTCCTTTTTTCCCTCCTCGGCATCCTCTGTGTTTTGGGGCTTTTGGTGGTTCCCCCACCCTTTCTCTCCCTTCTTCTTATTGTTGTTGTCTTCCGAGGGCCCTTTTGATTCATCTGCACTTGTTGTACAGATTTTTTTGCAAAGGGGAGGCTGCAACTGAAGTTTCTTTTGCAGCAGACTGTTTTACAAATAAGACGTGAACCTGCTTAGTTAAAGCTTCAAATGCTGCAAAATCTACTGAACCCATGATTCCATCAGCATGTGGTCGAGGCTTGGGATTACCTAGATCTATGTTAGATCTCGGTGTGTCTGGAATGATCTCGTACAGTATCCCAGATTGAACAGAAACAAGATCAAGTTGTTGGGTCCTGAGATTGGCCTCTTGCTCAGAAGACACTCAAGAAGTTGCTACTTCCTTAGAAATGTAAGGAAGGAGTGATTTCAAATACCACTCTAATAGGAATTCTGGAGGAATGTCAGCTTTAATGAGCCTCTTTCTCGTTCGCCACTCCTGAATGTGGTTAGATAAATGAGTAGCTTTGTTTTGTCGAAAAGTTGATAGAAGGTCAGTACTGACATCATACCGGATAGGGAGTTGAAAGTGATTCAAAAAAACTGTATCCAGATCCCAAAAGTTATCATAAGCAGCTGCAAGTAGTTCAATATACCATTTAGCTACAACACTAGTCAAGGTTCTCTAAAAGAGTGTCAATATGATGGAATCGTCTTTCAATGAATTAGAAGAGCACCAAAGATGAAACGTAGTGACATGGTCACCAGGATATTCCCCAGTCTTGCCTTCAAAATTTGGAATGCTTGAAGGAAGCTTGGTTAGGACAAGTGGCCATGTGTGGTGGTGCCGCACCTGATAATTTGTTAGTTTTGAAAGGTCTGGCAAATTCAAAGTTGCCATAAAAGGTAAACGAGGTCTTGCCGATGGCATTTGGTTAGCAAGATTTCGGTAGGAGGAACCACCTAAAGCCTGACTCATGTACTATTGGTTGGGTTTTCCCCCAGTCACCGGTTGTGAGATAAAAGCATTGCTATAATTGCTCCAACCAAAAGAGAGAGGGTTGCTTCCTTGAGTGTTTTTCCATTGCGGCTGGGTGTTTGCCCCTCCGTAATGTGGGTTAAACATGTTACCTCCCCCTCCACCAAACAATGAAAAGGGGATACTCCCTATCGGTATATGGGATGTCAGTAATTTAGATGGAGGGACATCAGGACCTATGTAGGAGTTAAACCCAGGCATGGATGTAATGGATGACACATGCATCGAGCCTACTACAGCTATGGATGGAGTGGGCATCGAGCCTATAAAGGGCATGGAGGGAGCTATGTGTCCTCCAAGCCCAGGAAAACCTTGACCAAAAGGAGTAATTTGTGGAATATCCTGGGATTGTTGCATGAAAGGAGATGAAGTAAATGGTATTGAATATATCCATGTGACAGGTATATTCGAAGGTCCAATAGTGGCACCAAAATGGGTAGCTGTTGTGAAAGGTTGAGAACTAGACATACCTATGGAACTAGTGCTGAAACTAACAAAAGGACTCGAAGCAGATGTAGCCTTCAACAAGGTAGATATCGATGGGGTTGAAAAAGAATGAGAGAGATCTCTCGAAACCATAGTAGTGGTAGGAGTTTGGGGAACTCTGGTTTCTTCTCTGGAACTAGCCATGTAAAAACCAAGGGTAAACCTGTACACACTAAACTCGGGTTGGCCTGGGGAGTCTACAATTACAAGTAATGGATCATTTTCTTCCAGTCAAGGGAGGGTTGGAAGGAGTGTTAAATTCTTGAGAAGTTTAGTCCTCAACCTCAACAGTATCAAAGACCTGTTTATCCTAAAATCTGATTTATGGTTCTCTAGGTGGTTCAATTTCACCCGTAAGTTTGTATGAACCACGGGAATTGGTCCTCCGGCGTCGCGGTGGCGGTGGAGGATCCACAGTGAGTGGTGGAAGGTTTTTCAACCTCTGTGACCTACGGAGAGGTTGATCCTACAAAGCTATATCAAAATCGAACTAAGTATGAAAACCTGGTGGCCACTAATCGACTAGGGAGCAAATAACATGCCACTAAAAAAGTCCTAAAGTGATCAAAACCAGGCAAACAAAGCTAATACTCTCAAAAGTTAGTCTAGGATGATGAGGGCACAGAACAAACCAATAGAGTATGGAAGGTGAGTTACATGGTATCCAATGGAGGTCCTCTAGGTGCAAGCATTTGAATCACCAAACTATCTTCCCGGGATTACTGCAAAGGGTTACCTTCCGTGTCTGTCCTAGGTGCAGTGGAAATAGCCTTCCACTATACCTGTGAAGAGCCCTAAGGTTAAGATACTAAGGATACCACAAATACAAAAATACCTGGGGGAACAGTCGTCAGTCTAGCCAAGACGCATGGGTAGGGTAGCAAAGCCCAAAATCCCAAAGCACTTAAAGAACTAATGGACCCCCGTACATGAATAAGCTCTGGTTTATGCTCGAAAGGAAAGTGAGGGGGTATCCTCGGCAGTTCCAGTCTCACACGACCTCGTTCTTAACTCCAGTTTGAGTGGAGCGTTCCAAGGATACTTTGATATAAGTGGGTTTTCCTAAAAGATTGTCTTACTACGATTAATGAGCAATAAAATGATTTCGGGCAGTTTAAAGTGATCTACCCTGAAATCCTAGCCTAAGCTAGTTGATGTAGCGTCAAACCTAAAAAGAAAAAGTTGCTAATTGATTTTATTAAATGTTCTTTTTAGAGGTTATTTCTTACTGAAAAAGGGTAGTGATGTGTGTGGTATGGTTATGACGGAAAGTAAAGTATGTATAAATGATGCATAAAACTTCACAAAGAATATTTTTTTTATTTATGTCTTTCAAAGCAAAAGATAGGAAATCCTAAGCATAAACATTTTTCTTTTTCAATTTTTCATTTTAATTTTCAAAGTAAATGGCAAAACAATCTATCCTACCTCGAAAAATAATGGCAAATCTTACAACTAGGTTACCAATTTTCAATTTTGATTTTTTTCTTCTATTCGTAAAAGAAAATGAATCTAAAAAAGGAACAAGCAAGATCTATCAAGAGTGTGGGTAAAGATGAAAAACTTAATGGCTTATAGCAATCAAATCCAAATACTAACAAAGACTTGACCTACAGAGTTGTTTCAGTGAAGAACTCTAGATTTGGAACAAGATACAAAAGAAAAGGAAAAGTTGATCCATGCAACAAAAAAATAAACCCAGAGGCTACTCCTAAGCATCAAGAAACCAAAGAAAAGCATCCTCCAAACAGATAGGGTAGGAAACCAAACCAAGGAAACTCTACTGCCACACAAACTCAAAAGGAAAAGCTACCAAGAAGACTTCAAGCAAACTCAGACTAACCTGAACAGAAGTTTAGAAGGTATCCAGACAATCAAGTCTTCCAAAAACACCTAAAATAATTTAACTGAGGTCAAACCCTCAAAAATAAGTCAAAACTCAGTAAAC
The DNA here is from genome assembly GCA_027924585.1 of Larix kaempferi. NCBI lineage: Eukaryota > Viridiplantae > Streptophyta > Pinopsida > Pinales > Pinaceae > Larix > Larix kaempferi. Next base: position 10,546,767 of record BSBM01000485.1, on the reverse strand, counting down.
ATGCCCAGGTACTATATCAGATAATAGGCGCTCACTGCGCAGGTTTGCAGACATACAACTCGTGTCTAGGGAAAAAGATGCATTACTTTAACTAGCAGGGAGTTGCGCACAGGTTTCAAAAGACCTAAAAAGGAAGAAAAGGCACCTAAAAACAAGACTGAAGTAAGTGAAGCAACCAAAAAGGACTTTCAAGAGGCTAAGACAAGACTAAAAAAGATAGGGGGATGTCTCAAAGATAGTCAGAAAATCAAAGCAAGTACCAACAGTAGACCCAACCAACCAAAGACTAAACCCCAGCGTGAAAGGCTCAATCTACAAGAAAGTACGCTGCTGTCTAGCCTAACAGCCAGTGCATGCAACTAAAAGTGCACCTCCGAATGCATAGAAAACACGTGCACGTGGACTAAAAGAAAATAAAGAGCTTTGCACACTTAGACCAAAAATGAATCAAGGAAAAGGAAAACAACAAGGCAACCTACAAAAACCTCACAGAAATCCAGAAGATTGTTTACGAACCCAGGATAGGAGTTGGCAACAATTAATGTTGCCAACTACTCTTCCCTCGTAAAAATATCGACCAACCTGTTATACAAGCAGCAAATAATTAATCAAAAACAATAATTTTACTCATTGCAAGTTTTTTTTTCTCATTAGAGATTTGTCATTTTGATCTTATTGATTTAGAGCTTTGGTATTTTCTTGTTGTTGAATTAAAGCTCATTAGACAAATAATATTTCTTTGTAGGCATATTTCAAGATTTCATACTAACATATTGTTGTTTGCTATAACAATTTGAATTTTTTGTTTGTTTGTTTTCATTGTAGATTGATGGGGAATAAAAAAAAAAGACAAAGAAAACATGTTAGGCAACAAAATGATAATGAAGAGCATGAGAAGAATAGAGAACGAATGAGACAACAAAGAGCAAGGTTGAGAGAAGAAGAAGATGCACATTTGGTGCAATAAATTCCAATGGAGAACAACCAAGGTAAATTATTGAATTACATGCTATCATAATTTAAATATCATGTTACATAATTTACAAAATTAGTAACAATTTTCCAATAAATTTAACTAAATTTCATAATTTAATTTGTTTCATATTTATTTGTAATGATATTCTTGTTTATTTCATCCATTTGTTATTTAAATTTCAAAGTTTTCAACAATTTTTATGTTAAATGAACAATTTTCAAGTGGCTTACAAATGTTAATTTGGAACAATTTTAAAATGAAACATGTAAATTTCGATTATATTTTCATGTTAATACATGTACATATTTTTAACTATTTTCAAATTATTTCAAAGTTACTAACAATTTTCAAATTATGTTTCAAAGTTGCTTTAACAATTTTCAAATTGTTTCAAAGTTGCTAACAATTTTCAATGTTTATTGTCCAACAATTTTCAAATGAAATGTACACTTAGATTCTATTTTCAAGTTAAAATGTATGAACATATTAACTATTTTCAAATTTCTAAACTTTACTAATAATTTTCAATGTTATTACAATAATTTTCAAATTAAATGTACACTTGGACATTATTTTCAAGTTAAATTCTACATATTTAACTAATTGCAATTTTTTAAGTTACGAACAATTTCAAGTTAAATGTAATTTTAATTCTTGTTTTGTTAGAAAATTCAATTTCAAAACAAATGAATGAATATTTTGAAATGAACATGTTGTGATATAGTTATGTATTAGTTAGAATTTATTCAATTTAAAAACAAATGAATGAATATTTTCATAGTTATGGTGGTTGGCAATATTTTCATAATAATGAATATTTAAATACAATGAATGTTCAAAGAGCTATTTAACTATAATTTTTACTTTAAAAAAATTACATCTATCACATGTCCTTTTATTTACATAACATGGCATATTACCATGATAAAATTAATGACTAGAATCATATATTTTGTTAGGACAAATTGGAAATAATTATTTGCAATGTTTGCAACCTTGCATTGATATGTGAATCATTATTGATAAAAAAATCCTTAAATTGCAACTTATGATAAAAATTAGAATTTCCATAATTGTTTATTGTTGAAATTGCAAAATCATCAACTATTGAAAATGTTATTTTGCATTAAAAATTACGAATTTCTCCTCAATCATATATTTGTTGGTATTGCCAAAATTTTAATTGTCATGTAATTGTTGGAATGTCAAAATTGGAATTCAAGTTGAAATTGCAATTTGAATTTTAACTATTTATTTGTTTATTTTATACCATAAAGTTAAAATAACATTAAATTCTTGTAATGTAAAAGTAAAATGGACATAAATTGCATAAAGAAAATTTTCCCACAATTATATAATGTGGTGATTATAAATGATATTAATTTTTATGCCCACAATAATTTTTATCAAGTTATTAATAATTATCTTGAGTTAAATATATATATACTCAATTTTCAAACTTTACTAGCAATTATCAAACTAAATGTACAATTTCAAGTTGCATGTACATATTTAGTTATTTTGAAATGAAGTTACAAACAATTTTCTTGTTTTAATGTATTTTCAATACTTGTATATTTTTCTCATGTCACTAGCAATTTTTAATTTCTTAATTTACATGTACAACAAATTTCAAGTTACTGGCAATTTTAAAGTTGAATGTACAAGTTACTACCAATTTCAAGTTATAAGCAATTTCAAATTTTACTAGCAATTTCAAACTTTACTTCTGGAGCAATTCTCAAGTTTAATTAAGTTAGCAATTTCAAGTTACTAGCAATTTCAATTTTTACTTAGAACAATTCTCAAGCTAAATGTATTAGTTGGAAAATTCAATTCACATGCAATTTTCAATTTCTACATCAAATTGCAAGTTACTAGCAATTTTAAAGTTCAATGCAGAACTATCAAGTAACCAATTTTCAATTTGTTAATTTACATGTTATGTAGCGAGAGATTATGGTCAGACATCACATCATGGTGATCAAGAATCACATGACCTTGTGCCCCCTCATGATCCTGATTATCCATCACATGACACCTTTCCCTCTCACATTGAAAGTATAATTGGGAGTTGCAGTGGGGTTGGAAGGGGTGGAAATTTTCTAGAGGATTGTGCAGTTGTTTCTGCACAAGAAGAGATTGGGAACTCGATCCCTGGTTGGAGAGTTAGAGAGCATGTCAATAACATAATCAAATCATATTTTGAACAACATTCAATGATGGCACAAGCTCAAATCCTACATGGGTTGATAAAACACAAAAATTGAAACGTGCCACAAAGTTGTTGGGTTTTCAAGATGTTAAAACAAAAAAGACATTTGAGAATGCAATAGAAAATGTAAGAACTGCATTATATTCATTTGGAAAATCAAGAAACAATGATACCCAAGCTGCTCATAGGGCAATTACAATGGCTGTTGTGGCACAAAGCACCTCAAGAAATCTAATGGTATCAACAATGGCATCATTGTTCAATGTTTCAAAAATAACATTGCTCAAATATACTAAATTCAGGGTCAAGATAGATGAAAATGTTGAAGCTGCTGGTCAGGCTCTTATTTGTAGGGAACCCTATTGAGGCAGGATGGCAGCAGGCATTAGAGAGAAGGTGATAGAGTTTTGGGATAGCCATTCTAGTGCTATTCCAGATTGAAAGCATGTCTTGCGACAACGTTTATCCAGAGGCATTTATCAAGAGCACTGTAAGCATGTGATGGAGATGACGAGAGTTGCACTTTACAAGGAATTCAAAGAAGCCAATCCTGGTGTTCAAATATCATTTAGCATGTTCAACAAATTGAAATCATGGTATATTAGGCCGAATACGATTCACGACACTTGCTGCTGCCAGTACCACGTTGAATTTCAACTATAATATGACACATTTCTAGATTTTTGAAAAAAGCACTGGAACAGTGTACTAGCTCCTCACACAGTGCGAGATTTTATTTGTATGATACTATGCAATAGGAATCCTGAACACGTGTTTTTCAATAAGAGGTGTGTAGGTGGGAGAAAATGCCATGAATGCAGTGATTTGACATTGTTCCATAGGAACTTTTCTATCGATCCAACACACCATGGATTGTCATATATTACCATTAGGTGGAAGAAGTACGAGTACGTCACCATGAATCCAACATCTTCTTCATCTGTGCCATCCAAGAGGATCGACTTGCTCAATGATGAGATTCCTCTTTCATATTTCATGGAGAAGTTTCAAATTCAGATTTATAAATACATAAAGCACTCCCATAGGTCCAGGTGGCAAGCTTCAAAATTCAAACATTCCTGTGAGGTATTTGAGCTAGGCACAATCTTATCAGTGGTAGACTTTGCGGAGAACTACACTTTTGCTCTGATGAAAATTATTGTCAATGATGGCAATACATTAATGACAAAGGCTAAAAGGTGACATGGAAGACAATGGAAAGCATGGATACAAGGACATGGAAGAATTGAAATGGCAAGAAGTGACTATGCAAGCATGAAGTGGCATTGAAGTAAACACCCTAGATGGTGTCAAGACATGACAAAGTAAACTAGCAAGATTACATGGAAAAATGGAGAAAATGGCAAGCATTACAGTGGGTGTGGGCATTGGACACCATAGAAACACCTAATGAGTCAAATGACCCATACTGTGGTCATTTGAAGATGATATGGCATAAAGATTAAGGCACATTTGAAGATGACTTGGAAACATGAAGTGGAGACTTGGCAAAGACATTGAAAAACAATGAGGGCATGTGAAGACCACCATGCTTGTAGGATCAAAGACCAAATATATATATATATTTGAATAAGGATAACGTGGAAATAAAATAAAAATATATATCTGTATATATCATCTGATAAAATAAAATGGAAATAAAAATATATCTTATTTGATAAAATAAGATATTAATTGATAAGTCGGCTCCTTAATATTCTTCCAAAAGAAATTAAAAATAAAAAACTTGACAGGTTGGCTCAGTTTTTAAAAAGATTTTTTCTTAAATATAAAATGTGAAATATAGCAGGTCGGCCCAGAAAATATATAGAAAAACCAGTATAAATACAAATGAAGAGTTATTCATTTTCGTGTGGATTTTTTGGTGGAAGGAGCAGCTCTGATTTTCGGGTACTGTAGTAGGCAGCTACAGTGGACAACAATTTTTAAAGTTTACTTTTATCATCGTTTTGGGGGCAGCAGGTTGATGATGTGTTAGGGAATCAGATATGGACAACATATATGGTAATGGAAAATGATGATGAACAAAATCCAAGGCCACGGGAAAATTCCTGATGACATGATGATATTGATCAGTGATGGACAGAATTGTAGTATGCTGGACAATTTTGAGGATATGTTGCTGGACAGTTTAATAATGAAACAGGGTTTGGGTTATGACAGTTAATGATAACTAGATGCTCATATGATTAGACAGAGATGTTATTGTTGATTGTCGGTAATTGATGAAGACATGGTCATGATGGTTGTGGACAAATACTGAAGGTTGTAAAGAAAATAGAATGATGAAGTTGTGGAAAAAATGATAATTGTAATCTTGATGATGTGATGCTAAAAGAGATGTTCAAAAATACATGGTGAATTGCAATAACGCTTGTGGACAGAATTGTTATATGATGGACAATGGTGATGTTGATGTATGAACAAAATGATGATGAAATGATGAAGCTGTCTTTGGGCAGCAATATTAAACTAGTGGGCAGAAATATATGGTTGACATTAGTGATCAGATTGATGAGATGTTGACAAAAACAAATGATATGATGCTTGGAATAATGAGGACATGATGCTTGCAAAAATATTGGATATTGATATGATAGTGGACATGCTAGGGCAGCAATTGATGAAGAAACATAATGTTGATATAGACAGAGATATTAGGTGACAATGATGCTGACAACAATAATGTGTTTATTGACGAAGTATAATGTATGTTTACTTACAAGTTGGGTCTTGTACTGAAACATACTTGTAATTTGCCAGGAGGGTCTTGTAATCTCTTTCTTAGTAGGATCTAAGAAAACCTATGCTCGGGCCTAGATGATGAGTTGGTGCTCTTTTGTTTCAGTTGGTGTTGAACTGCCTCACGATTGTAGCCGTTGAACCAATTACAAAAATTACAAAACTATATCTTGTGTGTGATGTGTTGGTGATTATATGACATGTGCTTAGATGTAATTCATTGATGAATATGTTGTTGAAATAATTGTGAAATGATGCTTTAAGTTTAAGTAATTGAAGAAGAAGTTGAATTTTGATTAAGTATAGGCTCACTAATTCAACCCCCCCTCTTAGTGAGAATTGTGTCTAACAATTGGTATCAGAGCCTGGCTTTCATCACAAGCCTAGCAAGCTTGAAGGAGATCCATGGACACAACTGGAAAAAAAAATCATGGATTATTCAGAAAATGGAGCACCTCTTTTTGATGAGAATAAATATGCAATATGGAGTGCAAAGATGAAGTGGTACTTGCAATCGTCTTGGTATGATGTATGGAGATAAATTGTAAATGGTTATGTACCTCCAAAGAAAGTAAAATCAGCAACTCAGAAAGAAGCCAGAAGTTACAACTCAAAAGCCAAGGAAATTATACTGGACACACTACCTGATCCTATCAAAGAAAGGGTAGGACAATGTGTCTCAGCTAAAGAGATTTGGGACATACTAAAGGATTTATATTCAATGAAAGGATGGTAAACTGAATCATGTACTATCAAAGACTTGCTGCAAAACTCACTCAACTCTGAAGGTAAGAACTCCTGTGTTTGTAATAACTTAGAATGTGATACTTTTCATTGCTCTAATGAAAATGAAGATGAAGAAATTGATGAATAAAAAGGGGTGATTGACTGGGAAGGAGAACTCACCTGTGCTCTAGAAGAATTAGACAAGTCTAGGAAAGAAAATGAGCAGCTCAGGGAAAAACTGCTAAGACATGAAGAAAAAGAAGATAATTCAAGTGTTGAAGTACCAAAGGATGGACTAGTAAAACTTGAAAGAAAGGTTTTGCATTCTCTTGATGAATTGATGAAATCCAAAGAAAAGAATGAGATGCAACAAAGACTATTAGAAAAATCTGAGCAAGAGAAACATGATCTGAAACATCAAGTTGAAGAGACTCAACAAAACTTCATGAGTCAACTTCAGAAAAAGAATGCAGAGGTCATCTCTTTAAAAGAAGAACTTGACAAATTGAAAGATGAAGTCGCTAACTTGAAAGAAATCAATGAGACCTGTGCAAGTCTTAGAGGTCAATTGGAAGAGACCAAAGCTCAGCTACTGGAACAAAATAAAATTAGCCAAGCAAACGAGTTCGATATCATTTCTCTGAAAAAGGAAATGAAAAAGACAGTTGCTGCAAATTTGAAGTTCCAGAAGAGTTCATTAACGCTAGATGATATCCTCAGGTACCAGAGATCACCACATGTTAAGACTAGGTTAGGCTATGATAAAGAAGAGATCCTAAAGAGTTTTAAGCATGGTGAAGAAAGCAAGAAAGAAGATACTCAGCAAGACAAGGAAGCTTCTCTAGATCAAGGTTGGCCAAGAAGGATCATGCGACAAAAGGGACAATGTGTTTCCAGGTATGAAAAAGCATTTTATGGCTATTGCTACTCTTGCAATGAATTTGGACATAGGGCTGCAGATTCCAGATCTTGGGGCAGATCTACTCAGTCAAGAACTAGAGGTATGAGTGCTTATATTAAATGTTACAACTGTCATTATTATGGTCATATAGCAAGAGATTGCAAGCAAGGGATTAACAAAATATGGAGAAGGAAAGAACAATTTCAATCTACTGAAAACAATATGTCCAAAGAAGAGAAAGGAGAGGAGACATGTCAGCTAATCTTGGTTGACTATGATGCTAAGATGCAAGAAGAAAAGATTCAAAAACTAGATGGTACAATGTCCAAGTATTAAGTTGATCTGTGCAAAAAGGATGGTTGCCATATGGCAAGCCATACTTAAAGTCTTCTAAAGACTTTGAGTATACCGTGAGTTCATCTTTGGAGAATGGACTCAAATGGTGAATAGTGTTTCTCCAAGAAGCAAATCACGTCCTAGGATCGGATTGATGACACTGACAATTAATATTTAGTTTGAAGACGAACTAGACCTCATAATGATGACTTTCCACACACACAGCAAAAAATCTGAGATCAAGCATCCAAGGAAGGTATGAGGAAGCTACAACTTGGAATATCAAAAATTTGAAGCATTCACCTTGATTCTGAAGCAAGCAGTTCAGATGAAAAAATTTGTGGTATGAAGAAAACACAAGCATGAAGTTGAAGATTGAGTAGCTGAATGAAGAAAATACAAAATCAAGTCAAGAGTTCTGGTATGAAATTGTTTGAGTTCTGATCATCTACAAATTCATATAGTTCAGTGACATGATTGCACTTGAGAGCTTATTTGGTCAAACACTTGAAGCAGCTTGAGGATTGTTTGAAACATGGAAGCCTGGAGCGTCATAGAACACAAAAAATTGAAATCTAAACTATGAGAGGTGGCAGAATCTTAGGGGGAGTATTCTGGCAGTAAAAACATGTTGGAGTAGTACAAAGATTCATCTCTATTTTGGTTTTAAAGATCTTGGACAGACCTTGAGTTCATGATATTGAAGGTTGAGCTCAAAGGTAAATGGTGGGTACCCCAAGCATGCAAACAGGTCCAAGGATTGTGTTTCAAGAATACAAGGCAGAAATGAAAAAGTGGTATATTGTTAGGGGGAGCAGAAGTATATTTTTTCTTGAAATAAAAAGCTACAGGTGTTACAATTTGACTCAGTATAGGGGAGTATGGAATGTTGATTCATGCATACCTTTTATGAATTTAAATCATTCATATAAGCGCACTAAGGATTGGCAAAATGTTTTTCAAAATAACACTTGTTGTTGGTGGTTGATTGTATGAGAAAAATAAAGTGAAGGCAGCATGAAATGATAGTCCCGAAGTTGCTGTTAAAGTTATGGTTAAGGTTCAAGTTGAGAAACACTACAACAACAGTCACTGTCCAAGCCTTGATGTAGGAAGCAAGTTCAAAATTCAAAGAGTCCAGCTATGTATGACATGATGACACATACCTCTGAAGCATGTTCATAGTATGTAGTGGAGCACATACAAAGGTAAATATCAGCGTGAAGTTTTTTATGATGAATTAATGATGATATAAATTCAATACAGTGGGATACTAATAAAGATGATGTTCAATATCCTATGATGGAACATTCAAAAGACTGCTATGGTTGTTAAAGCTTATCTCCTTGATGAGATAAAATTGTCTATGCCCTGATGATGATATGATAGTGCCAACACTATAATGCATAACCTATGATAATGAGCACCTGGCAATATTGGAGCAAATTTTATTTCTGTTTTGACAAAGACAAACTTGGAATACTACTTCCTTGATGAGCAAAGTGAGAAGGTCAGATTTGGAGCATTGCATGTTGAGCATTCTTTTGGATAAGTTCACCCTCAAATTCAAAGGTATAAGGTAATTTTGGGGCTCATTCAAGCATTGATTCTTGTGGAAGAATCACAAGTTTTAGACCTCAAGGCATAGCTCAGTTCAAAAGAAGATCTAGGGTTTCAAGCTCCATTTAGCACAGCTGCAAGTACTAAATTCTCTTTAGCAGATCTACAGCACCCCACTGAAATTGCACATAGCTTGATATGGTGAAATATAGGCAGCAAGGACCTTTGTAATGTGAAATTGATTGAGCTTAGAAAAGGTTGAAGTATGAATGGAATTTCACTCTGAAATTACATGAAATGATAAATGAAGCTAGTGGAGAGGAAGATAAAGGACTGTGCTACATCTTTTTGAAGATAAACTAGTTAACTACGAGAGGATTGCCTACGTCCTTTCTGTGAAGATCTTCTTGAAGAAAACTCAGAATTACATGAGAACAGTTTATCTTGTATAAGAAGAAAAAACAAATTAAAGAGGAGACATTTCTAACCCTTTGTCATTAATGTCAAAGGGGGAGAGAAATTGAGGTTTCCATCAATGACAAAGGGGGAGATTGATGAAAATGATTGTCAATGATGGCAATACATTAATGACAAAGGCTGAAAGGTGACATGGAAGACAATGGCAAGCATGGATACAAGGAAATGGAAGACTTGAAATGGCAAGAAGTGACTATGCAAGCATGAAGTGCCATTGAAGTAAACACCCTAGATGGTGTCAAGACATGACAAAGTAAACTAGCAAGATGACATGGAAAAATGGAGGAAATGGCAAGCATTACAGTGGGTGTGGGCATTGGACCCCATAGAAACACCTAATGAGTCAAATGACCCATACTATGGTCATTTGAAGATGATGTGGCATAAAGATTAAGGCACATTTGAAGATGACTTGGAAACATGAAGTGGGGACTTGGCAAAGACATTGAAAAACAATGAGGGCATGTGAAGACCACCATGCTTGTGGGATCAAAGACCAAATATACATATATACATATATATATATATATATATATATATATATATATATATTTGAATAAGGATAACGTGGAAATAAAATAAATAAATAAATATATATATATCATCTAATAAAATAAAATGGAAATAAAATAAGATATTAATTGATAAGTCGGCTCCTTAATATTCTTCAAAAAGAAATTAAAAATGAAAAACTTGACAGGTTGGCTCAGTTTTTAAAAAGATTTTTTATTAAATATAAAATGTGAAATATAGCAAGTCGGCCCAAAAAATATATAGAAAAACCAGTATAAATACAAATGAAGAGTTATTCATTTTCGTGTGGATTTTTTGGTGGAAGGAGCAGCTCTAATTTTCGGGTACTGTAGCAGGCAGCTACAGTGGACAACCATTTTTAAAGTTTACTTTTATCATCGTTTTGCGGCAGCAGGTTGATGATGTGTTAGGGATTCAGATATGGACAGCATATGTGGTAATGGACAATGATGATGAACAAAATCTAGGGCTACAGGAAAATTCTTGATGACATGATGATACTGATCAGTGATGGACAGAATTGTAGTATGCTTGACAATTTTGAGGATATGTTGCTGGATAGTTTAATAAAGAAACAAGGTTTGGGTTATGATAGTTAGTGATAACTAGATGCTCATATGATTAGACAGAGATGTTATTGTTGATTGTTTGTAATTGATGAAGACATTGTCATGATGGTTGTGGACAAATACTGAAATTTGTAAAGAAAATAGAATGATGAAGTTGTGGACAAAATGATAATTGTAATCTTGATGATGTGATGCTAAAAGAGATGTCCAAGAAGACATGGTGAACTTCAATAATGCTTGTGGACAGAATTGTTATATGATGGACAATGGTGACATTGATGTATGAACAGAATGATGATGAAATGATGAAGCTGTCTTTGGGCAGCAATATTAAACTTGTGGGAAGAAATATATGGTTGACAGTAGTGATCAGATTGATGAGATGTTGACAAAGAAAAAAAATGTGATGCTTGGAATAATGAGGACAGGATGCTTACAGAAATACTGGATATTGATATGACAGTGGACATGGTAGCGCAGCAGCTGATGAAGAAACGAAGTGTTGATATAGACAGAGATATTAGGGGACAATGATGCTGACAACAATAATGTGTTTATTGACGAAGTGTAATGTATGTTTACTTACAAGTTGGGTCTTGTACTGAAACATACTTGTAATTTCCAAGGAGGATCTTGTAATATCTTTCTTAGTAGGATCTAAGAAAACCTAGGCTGGGTCCTAGATGATGAGTTGGTGCTCTTTTGTTTCAATTGGTGCTGAATTGCCTCACGGTTGTAGCCATTGAACCAATTACAAAAACTACAAAACTATATCTTGTGTGTGATGTGTTGGTGATTATATGACATGTGCTTAGATGTAATTCATTGATGAATATGTTGTTGAAATAATTGTGAAATGATGCTTTAAGTTTAAGTGATTGAAGAAGAAGTAGAATTTTGATTAAGTATAGGCTCACTTATTCACCCCCCCCTCTCAGTGAGCATTGTGTCTAACAATTGGTATCGGAGCCTGGCTTTCATCACAAGCCTAGCAAGCTTGAAGGAGATCCGTGGACACACGTGAAAAACAAATCATGGATTATTCAGAAAATGGAGCACCTCTTTTTGATGAGAACAAATATGCAATATGGAGTGCAAAGATGAAGTGGTAATTGCAATCATCTAGGTATGATGTATGGAGATCAATTGTAAATGGTTATGTACCTCCAAAGAAAGTAAAATCAGCAACTCAGAAAGAAGCCAGAAGTTACAACTCAAAAGCCAAGGAAATTATACTGGACACACTACCTGATCCTGTCAAAGAAAGGGTGGGACAATGTGTCTCAGCTAAAGAGCTTTGGATCATACTAAAGGATTTATATTCAATGAAAGGATGGGAAACTGAAGCCAGTACTATCAAAGACTTGATGCAAAACTCACTCAACTATGAAGGTAAGAACTCCTCTATTTGTAATAACTCAGAATGTGATACTTTTCATTGCTCTAATGAAAATAAAGATGAAGAAATTGATGAAGAAAAAGGGGAGATTGACTGGGAAGGAGAACTCACCTGTGCTCTAGAAGAATGAGACAAGTCTAGGAAAGAAAATGAGTAGCTCAGGGAAAAACGGCTAAGACATGAAGAAAAATAAGATAATTCAAGTGTTGAAGTACCAAAGGAAGAACTAGTAAAACTTGAAAGAAAGGTTCTGCATGCTCTTGATGAATTGATGAAGTCCAAAGAAAAGAATGAGCTGCAGCAAAGACTATTAGAAAAATATGACCAAGAGAAACATGATCTGAAACATCAAGTTGAAGAGACTCAACAAAACTTCATGAGTCAACTTCAGAAAAAGAATGCAGAGGTCAACTCTTTAAAAGAAGAACTTGACAAATTGAAAGATGAAGTGGCTAACTTGAAATAAACCAATGAGACCTGTGCAAGTCTTAGAGGTCAATTGGAAGAGACCAAAGCTCAGCTACTGTAACAGAATAAAATTAGCCAAGCAAAAGAGTTCAATATCATTCCTCTGAAAAAGGAAATGAAAAAGACAATTGCTGCAAATTTGAAGTTCCAGAAGAGTTCATTAATGCTAGATGATATCCTCAGCTACTATAGATCACCACATGTCAAGACTGGGTTAGGCTATGATAAAGAAGAGATCCTGAAGAGTCTTAAGCATGGTGAAGAAAGCAAGAAAGAAGATACTTAACAAGACAAGGAATCTTCTCCAGATCAAGGTCGGCCAAGAAGGATCATGCGACAAAAGGGACAATGTGTTTCCAGGTATGAAAAAGCATTTTATGGCTATTGCTACTCTTGCAATGAATTTGGACATAGGGCTGCAGATTGCAGATCTTGGGGCAGATCTACTCAGTCAAGATCTAGAGGTATGAGTACTTATATTAAATGTTACAACTATCATTATTATGGTCATATAGCAAGAGATTGCAAGCAAGGGATTAACAAAATATGGAGAAGGAAAGAACAATTTCAAGCTACTGAAAAAAATCTGTCCAGAGAAGAGAAAAGAGAGGAGACATGTCAACTAATCCTGGTTGACTATGATGCTAAGATGCAAGAAGAAAAGATTCAAAAACTAGATGGTACAATGTGCAAGTATGAAGTTGATCTGTACAAAAAGGATGGCTGCCATATGGCAAGCCATACTTAAAGTCTTCTAAAGACTTTGAGTATACCGTGAGTTCATCTTTGGAGAATGGACTCAAATGGTGAATAGTGTTTCTCCAAGAAGCAAATCACGTCCTAGGATCGGATTGATGACACAGACAATTAATATTTAGTTTGAAGTCGAACCAGACCTCATAATGATGACTTTCCACACACACAGAAAAAAATCTTAGATCAAGCATCCAAGGAAGGTATGAGGAAGCTACAACTTGGAATATCAAAAATTTGAAGCATTCACCTTGATTTTGAAGCAAGCAGTTCGGATGACAAAATTCGTGGTATGAAGAAAACCCAAACATGAAGTTGAAGATTGAGTAGCTGAATGAAGAAAATACAAAAGCAAGTCAAGAGTTCTGGTATGAAATTGTTTGAGTTCTGATCATCTACAAATTCATACAGCTCAATGACATGATTGCACTTGAGAGATTATTTGGTCAAACACTTGAAGGAGCTTGAGGATTGTTTGAAACATGGAAGCCTGGAGCATCATAGAACACAAAAAATTGAAATCTAAACTATGAGAGGTGGCAGAATGTTAGGGGGAGTATTCTGGTAGTAAAAACATGTTGGAGTAGTACAAAGATTCATCTCTGTTTTGGTTTTAAAGATCTTGGACAGACCTTGAGTTCATGATATTGAAGGTTGAGCTCAAAGGTAAATGGTGGGTACTCCAAGCATGCAAACAGGTCCAAGGATCATGTTTCAAGAATACAAAGAAGAAATGAAAAAGTGGCATACTATTAGGGGGAGCATAAGTATAATTTTTCTTGAAATAAAAAGATACAGGTGTTACAATTTGACTCAAGATAGGGGAGTATGGAATGTCGATGCATGCTTACCTTTTATGAATTTAAATCATTCATATAAGTGCACTAAGGATTGGAAAAATGTTTTTCAAAATAACACTTGACGTTGTTGGTGGTTGATTGTATGAGAAAAATAAAGTGAAGGCAGCATGAAATGACAGTCCTGAAGTTGCTGTTAAAGTTATGGTTAAAGTTCAAGTTGAGAAACACTACAACAGCAGTCACTGTCCAAGCCTTGATATAGGAAGCAACTTCAAAATTCAAAGAGTCCAGGTATGTATGACATGATGACACATACCTCTGAAGCATGTTCACAGTATGTAGTGGAGCACATACAAAGGTAAATATCAGTGTGAAGTTTTTGGTGATGAATTAATTATGATATAAAGTCAATACAGTGGGATACTAATAAAGATGATTTTGCATATCCTATGATGGAACATTCAAAAGACTAATATGGTTGTTAAAGCTTATCTCCTTGATGAGATAAAATTGTCTATGCCCTGATGATGATATGATAGTGCCAACACTATAATACATAACCTATTATAATGAGCACCTGGCAATATTGGAGCAAATTTTATTTCTGTTTTGACAAAGACAAACTTGGAATACTACTTCCTTGATGAGCAAAGTGAGAAGGTCAGATTTGGAGCATTACATGTTGAGCATTCTTTTGGATAAGTTCACCCTCAAAGGCAAAGGTATAAGGTAATTTTGGGGCTCATTCAAGCATTGATTCTTGTGGAAGAATCAAAAGTTTCAGACCTCAAGGCATAGCTCAGTTCAAAAGAAGATCTAGGTTTTCAAGCTCCATTTAGCACAGCTGCAAGTACTAAATTCTCTTTAGCAGACCTGCAGCACCCAACTGAAATTGCACATAGCTTGATATGGTGAAATATAGGCAATAAGGACCTTTGTAATGTGAAATTGATTGAGCTTAGAAAAGGTTGAAGTATGAATGGAATTTCACTCTGAAATTACATGAAATGATAAATGAAACTAGTGGAGAGGAAGATAAAGGACTGTGCTACATCTTTTTGAAGATAAACTAGTTAACTATGAGAGGATTTCCTAAGTCTTGTCTAAGAAGATCTTCTTGAATAAAACTCAGAATTACATGAGAATAGTTTATCTTGTATAAGAAGAAAAAACAAATTAAAGAGGAGACATTTCTAACCCTTTGTCATTAATGTCAAAGGGGGAGAGAAATTGAGGTTGCCATCAATGACAAAGGGGGAGATTGATGAAAATGATTGTCAATGATGGCAATACATTAATGACAAAGGCTAAAATGTGACATGGACGACAATGGCAAGCATGGATACAAGGAAATGGAAGACTTGAAATGGCAAGAAGTGACTATGCAAGCATGAAGTGCCATTGAAGTAAACACCCTAGATGGTGTCAGGACATGACAAAGTAAACTATTAAGATGACATGGAAAAATGGAGGAAATGGCAAGCATTACAGTGGGTGTGGGCATTGGACCCCATAGAAACACCTAATGAGTCAAATGACCCATAATGTGGTCATTTGAAGATGACTTGGAAACATGAAGTGGAGACTTGGCAAAGACATTGAAAAACAATGAGGGCATGTAAAGACCACCATGCTTGTGGGATCAAAGACCAACTGTACACACACACACACACACACACACACACACATATATATATATATATATATATATATATATATATATTTTAATAAGGATAACGTGGAAATAAAATAAATATATATATATATATATCATCTGATAAAATCAAATGGAAATAAAAATATATCTTATTTGATAAAATAGGATATTAATTGATAAGTCGGCTCCTTAATATTCTTCAAAAAGAAATTAAAAATGAAAAACTTGACAGGTCAGCTCAGTTTTTAAAAAGATTTTTTATTAAATATAAAATGTGAAATATAGCAGGTCGGCCCAGAAAATATATAGAAAAACCAGTATAAATACAAATGAAGAGTTATTCATTTTCGTGTGGATTTTTTGGTGGAAAGAGTGGCTCTGATTTTCGGGTACTGTAGCAGGCAGCTACAGTGGACAACAATTTTTAAAGTTTACTTTTATCTTTGTTTTGGGGCAGCAGGTTGATGATGTGTTAGGGAATCAGATATGGACAGCATATGTGGTAATGGACAATGATGATGAACAAAATCTAGGGCTACAGGAAAATTCCTGATGACATGATGATACTGATCAATGATGGACAGAATTGTAGTATGCTGGACAATTTTGAGGATATGTTGCTGGACAATTTAATAATGAAACAGGGTTTGGGTTATGATAGTTAGTGATAACTAGATGCTCATATGATTAGATAGAGATGTTATTGTTGATTGCTGGTAATTGATGAAGACATGGTCATGATGGTTGTGGACAAATACTGAAGGTTGTAAAGAAAATAGAATGATGAAGTTGTGGACAAAATGATAACTGTAATCTTGATGATGTGATGCTAAAAGAGATGTTCAAGAAGACATGGTGAATTGCAATAACGCTTGTGGACAGAATTGTTATATGATGGACAATGGTGATGTTGATGTATGAACAGAATGATGATGAAATGATGAAGTTGTCTCTGGGCATCAATATTAAACTTGTGGGAAGAAATATATGGTTGACAGTAGTGATCAGATTGATGAGATGTTGAAAAAGACAAATGATATGATGCTTGGAATAATGAGGACATGATGCATGCAGAAATACTGGATATTGATATGACAATGGACATGCTAGGGCAGCAGCTGATGAAGAAACATAATGTTGATATAGATAGAGATATTAGATGACAATTATGCTGACAACAATAATGTGTTTATTGACCAAGTGTAATGTATGTTTACTTACAAGTTGGGTCTTGTGCTGAAACATACTTGTAATTTGCAAGGAGGGTCTTGTAATCTCTTTCTTAGTAGGATCTACGAAAACCTAGGCTGGGTCCTAGATGATGAGTTGGTGCTCTTTTGTTTCAGTTGGTGCTGAATTGCCTCACGGTTGTAGCCGTTGAACCAATTACAAAAATTACAAAACTATATCTTGTGTGTGATGTGTTGGTGATTATATGACATGTGCTTAGATGTAATTCATTGATGAATATGTTGTTGAAATAATTGTGAAATGATGCTTTAAGTTTAAGTGATTGAAGAAGAAGTTGAATCTTGATTAAGTATAGGCTCACTGATTCAGCCCCCCCTCTCAGTGAGCACTGTGTCTAACATGCTTCTCAAAGAGAGATACAAAGTGAGTACTATCACTCCGACTAGGTGTCTATCTTCATACATGTATTATACAATCATGCTCAGGAAAAGATTGATGGTAGGGATAGCACTCCTCAGTCACGTGAAGTGATCAAGGAGTACCATTTTTATGTTAGTGATGATCATGAGCATGACACATTCTTCGTTCAACATTGCTTTGGGTTGATTTATGATTCATTTAGGCAGAGAGGCATATCATTTACTGAACATTGGATTTGGTCAGATGGGTGTGCAGGGAAATTCAAATCAACACGCTCATTTTATTGGTTGAGTCACCTTCACAAAGAGACAGGAATCCGACACACCTGGAGCTTTTTTGAGACAGGGCATGGAAAGGGTGAACATGATGGCGCAAGTACATGTGTGAAATGAGCACTTCGGAGGTACCAGATGATCCATGGTGCAACCTAACTCAAATGCTCTACTGAAGTATTTGATTGGTGTACACATCATTTAGGACATCAAGGTCGTGAACAAGCAAGGCCGGTGTGCAGGCAATAAACTCCAAACTCAATTAATAAGCTAATAACATTCAATATCATCATTTCCAAAAGAACACATACTCGATAGGAATTTACATATGACAAACTGAATTCCATGCAGGTTCTTTTGGGATGTTTCCCTTGGCGATATTAATAGATCCATTCTGTGGTATTGTGAGACCATCCCTGGTACGAGGGAATTAGATTGTGTTCGAAGTAAAGACATGGGTGACATATTTTCCATTGAAATGAGGAAGTATGCCTGTTTTTGCGATTTTTGCATTGATGCAAATGGATGCATGCCTGATCACTATGAAAATGATACATACATGAAACCATGGAAATATGTCTCTCTTAATCCAAAGGGCCCACATCCAATTCCAACATGGCAAGAGATGCACACTGAAGAGGAAATGGTCTCATTAGATCATGATCGAGTTTCGGATATGGTTAGGGAAGGTACAAGAGTCTTCATTAAGTTAATTAGTTCATTATATATTACACATATACAAATGTTGTAGAAATGCATGTAGGACATTTGAATAATATTTGTAATGTATCTTGCAAGTAATGTGTTCGTTGTCATTGCACCCCCCACAACCAAGAAAATGTGGCATACTATTTGATGTGGTGCACGCAAATAAAAAGTAGGTTGGTGCGACCCTACCGAGATGGGGAGTTCACATACCAAACAGGAGACATGGTTCGAATGGGACACTTTTTTGAAAAAATAAAAAAACAGGGTGATCATATTATTTACAAAGATTTTATGCGTGGATATATATCATGTCAATGCAGTCATTTGGTGGTGGCAGCTCGGATACATCTAACAGAAATCAAGGTGAAGAGAGGTGATCCAAAGAGATGGAAGATGACAAAAGCTAACCATGATCGTATTATGGAGACTTGCATTCCTATAACCCATTTTCCAGATGAATGAGTTACATGTATGCCACTTGCATCATTGGCATAATTTTCATGTTATCTTGTGTAATATTTTTTTGGAGATTTTTGTGGAGGTTTTTTTATAAATGTATATTTGTAGATGCTTTAATGCGAAGAATACACATACTAGATGGGAGGCTTTTGTGAAATTTGGGTCATGGTGTTCCAATGTGAATACACTTGAATGTATGGTCAATTCTCCATGAACTTCATCCATAATAGTTTTATAGATATTTGTTTAGATGCTTTAAAAACAATATTAAAGATCTAATAGATAGTTGAATTGTAATGTGTAGACAATATAATGTAATTGTAAAATTTCAATTTTAAATTGTAATGTACATTCTAATTTTAAATTTTGATTTCAAATACAATTGTAATGTAATCGAGAATTTAAAACACATCTATATACATTGTGGAATTGTAAAATTTAAATTTTGAATTGTACAAAGTATTCTAATTTTAAATTTTGATTTCAAATTTGCAAAATTTTATACATTATAATCCATTCATTGTATTTCATCATCAATTACATTGTATTTCATTATCAATTATATAAAAATATTATCAAATATCAATGTATTGAAAAA
This sequence comes from Larix kaempferi, assembly GCA_027924585.1. Classification (NCBI taxonomy): domain Eukaryota; kingdom Viridiplantae; phylum Streptophyta; class Pinopsida; order Pinales; family Pinaceae; genus Larix; species Larix kaempferi. Next base: position 10,526,985 of record BSBM01000485.1, on the reverse strand, counting down.
ATGTTTCATTCAACAATAATCAATTTGTTTTGTTATCAAGAACATATCAAAGTTAGGACCAATTTTTTTTGCCTCTTCTCATTCCATTTAATAAAAATATTAGCACTTGGTGCTACATGGAATATAACATAGGAGATAGAGGGTACAATTCAACTAAAGGGCACTTACACATAATCTTTGAATATATTTTCATGCAAACAATACCCATTGTTGGCACAACTCACAAACATTCACTATAATTTCTAACCATCAAACATTCTCAATTTTTGGATTACATGCATCAAAAACCATCTTTATCATGCAGTTTTGCACGCATAGGCATGGAATCTCTTTGATAGACATGGATTGAACGTAATAATGAAATTTGAAATGTAAACGTAATAATAACATGGAAACGTAATAACTTGTACATGCCTTCATATATGCAACTTACCTAGTTGGATCAAATGGTGCCATTATCTCCATTTGTCATCAAAACATAAACCATATGAAATAGTTGTACATGCATAGTTTCTACCATAGTTGTACAAGCGTCTTCTATCAACATATTTTCATTTCTTATATTAACTAGGTGGTTATGCCCATTGCCAAGAACATTCTTATATACAAAAACATAATGAAATTAAACATTAAATTTCAAAACATTCTTATATACAACAACACATTGAATTTTCAATTGAAATTACACATTAAATTTTCCATGTAATTGAATTGAAATGTGGAAATTGTAAGTGAATTGTAATGTGTAGACAACATAATGAAAAATGTCAATTTCAATTTTCAATTTCAAATGTATTCTAATTTTAAATTTTGATTTCAAATACAATCAAGAGAATTTAAAATACATCTATATACAATGTAAAATTGTAAAATTTAAAGTTTAGATTGTACAATGTATTCTAATTTAAAATCTGTTATTTCAAATGCAATTGTAATGTAATTGAAATTGAACTTGTAAATTGGAACAACACATTGAATTTTCAATTGAAATTACACATTAAATTTGAGATTTTAATTTTAAATTGTAATTGAATTGGAATGTGTAAATTGTAATTGAATTGGAATGTGTAGACAACATAATGTAATTGTAATTTCAATTATTAATTTCAAATGTATTCTAACTTTATATGTTGATTTCATTTATGCAATTGTAATGTAGTTGAAAACGAGCATTTAAATTGTAATTGAATTGGAATTGAAATTACACATTAAATTTGAAATTTTGCATTGTAATTGAATTGGAATTGTAATTTCAATTTTAAAACGTAATGTATGTATTCAATTCTAAATTTTGGAAGATGTTCTCTAATGTAGTCGAAATTTGCATTTTAAATTGAACTAAATTGTAACTACACATTAAATTTGCATTTGAAATGACAAAACATAAAGTTGTAAAGTTGTAATAACTATATCCAGATCTAATATAAAAAACAATCGATTTCAAATCATATACAAAATACACATGAAGACATCAATATGATAAAATGTACAAAATATCCAAAAGTCCATACCCAAATTCCATATCTGATAATAGTCCATGTATAAATGATAGAATTCCATATCCAAAACATGATAACATATGTATAGATCATCCAAAACATGAAAATATATATAAAATATGAAAATATTCAAAACATGGAAATGTATAGATCATCAACTCATTGGCCACTACCCCCACGAGGCCCTTGATCATCCCTATGACCGCCCTCGTGTGTAGTAGACCGATGCTAGCTCTGAAACGGTAAACCATGATTGAATACATCCATATTTGTCGAGTCAATGGTGATATCCGGGATCTGGGTAGGAATACAGGTACATGGCCCTTCATCAGGACCATGTACTCGAGCTGCCTCCCAATCATATGTGAAATCCATTGCAGCATTGACACCCACCTGTAGTGATGCTTGTGTAATATGCCATTGCATGTAATAAGCTAGATTTATTAAAAATTAAAACTACTTAACATAATTTAAGTAATAATTCAAAAATTGAAACATAAAGTACAAAAATCAATTACTAAATGTGACTAAATAACATGATTTGGAACATAAATTAAAACTCACATCTGTGTCTCGACCCGGCTTGTGAGGACCATTGTTGTCCTCATGTCCATCATCAGGATCTACCCCCTTTCATTTGCCCTGTACAATTTGAAATTCATTTGAAGTTAAGATCTAAAACATAAAATCTCTAAAATTAAAAAATAAAACATAAATTATTTAAACTGGGAAATAATAAACTCAAATTAAATTATAACATAAATTATAACTTACCTCGACTAGTGCCGCCTGCGGGTTGGGATGAGCGGATGGACCAACTGATGGCTCACTAGCAAAGAGCTGATCCATGAATTTGCTTCCCTGCATGGGACAATAGAATACAACTCCCTTTAGTATTATTAACCATTCAATTTACGACATATAATATTATGTAACATGAAGAACATATATACATAATTGTACAAAAGTATACCTGTCATGTAGTGACGGATCTACGATATGACGGAAAGTATGCATCTTGGGATAACTCAACATACCTCAGTAGGGCCTCGCCATCGAGAATCTTGAGGATGTCACTAGGGACATACTTTATCTCTGGATCTGCAGGTGGAGGGGGTGGTCTAGATGCCTCTCCATGCACAACAACAACAACACTGCCCATGGAAGTGAACAACAAGTCTGCAAGGTTAGCTCTAGCCTCTACAGCAAGCTGGGATGATTGTGCCACATACCTCGACCTGATAACCACCCTTTTCTGGAAGCGGTACCAACCTCAGAGCAAGTGGCATGAAGGCAGGGTCTCTCCGAGCTCCAGGACGTTTGTAGGAGTGTCCCCTACCCACCCGATCGAATGTGGACCCTATGCTAGTGTAATCTGGGTGCATGTCCAAAACAAACTCTACATAAACATGTTTTGAAAAGTACAACAGGACCTGTTCATGGTGGGGGGACATTCCCCATGCTCCCACAAATCTATCATATAGATGTGGTGCAGCGGCCTCCAACTTAAACTCCTTGATTCTAAGCGGTTGACCAGAAGGGTGGTCAGGTGGGATGTCGAACAAAGTACCCTTGTCATCATGCCCTCTTATGGCGACTTTGACATCCTCTCATTTGTGGATCCCAATGACACATTGTCTCCTCCTATGGCATGAATGACACCAAATGTCACTGAGACGTCCCACCCTCTTATAGAGGGCCAACATCTCATCAATTGCTGATAACATCATGGATAAAGATCGCCGTGTGGGATAATCCTCCCTCAATGTACACACACGAGTTCACCCACTCTCACTGGGCAATGATATTAGTGAGAGTGATCCGTGCGACTTCATCGTCGTATGATCCCCCTAATGGGGCACCTACGATCCAAACAAAAACACAAATGTTACTAAAAATATATATTATAACTTGCAACTGAAATTCAATGCATTATATACTAAAAATTTACTAAAAATGTATCTAACCCAAAATATGCACCTGATGCCCCTAATGCACTCAATTATGGCCTCCCATCCCCCACCTGGGGATCACCATGTATGTCGTCGAGAAGAACAGACACACTAGCTCTCCTGCTGCTGCCACCAGCGACAACCAACCTCGGCGTGGCTACACTCGGCGAACGGGAGCGCTGCCAATGGCCTCCCTCTTAGGCGATGCCAGATCCTCTCATGCGTTGTGGAGCACGAAGCAATGAAGATCTCTCTTCATAACTCTTTGCATTACATTTCAATTTCTAATTCTAATTCTCTTTCAAATTTCACATTTAAAATTCAAATTCAAATTTCGCATTACAAATCCAAATTCAATTCAAATTTCAAACTCTATTTCAAATTTCACAATCCAAATTCAAATTTCAATTTCAAATTTCAAGTTTCAATTTCGATTTGAATTCTAACTACATTTCCAATTCTCAATTTTCATTTCTCATTTCAATTTCAATTTTCAATTTTCAATTCGAATTTCATTTCAAAATTCAAATTCAATTTAAATATCAATTTCCAATATCAATATCGTTTTCATTTTCAATTTCAAATTTACATTTCAATTCCATTTTCAATTTCCAATTTCAATTTCGATATCATTTTTATTAGCAATGCTAGCATCATAGGGGCCTAGGCATCAAATTTAGTTGTTCAACACTTGTTGCGACAACATACAGGTATGGGATGGAGGGAAAATGGAATCAAGCATAAGTCAATTGGGGATCGCTACATGTTTGAGTCTCGATAATCTACCTTTTAAATTGAACCATACTAACCTATGTAAAGGTATGATGCATACTAACCTATTGCTTGATAGTGTAATGATGATCCAACTTGATTATAGATAATGATGCAAGTTCTTCTTATGTAAATGCATGATTGGTGTTCATGTGAAGTGTTAATGTGTCTATCCATGGAATGGTTAGTAACAACATCGTAATCCTATGTGTTTATCATTGGGAGAGGGTTGGACTATGTGATAAAAAAAATTCAGTTGTGTTCCATGCATATATAGGGTTATCACTCACATGAGGTAATTAACCGAGGTATCCCAAATGAATGATGTATCTACCACCAAAAGGAATTTTTTTATTATTTGGAAATTCTTCTTGTAATCGAGAATCAATTTGAATGAACAACCATGGACCTATAAATCTCATAAGTTAGTACTAGTCGAGCAATCATGGACCTATGGACCTCTACATTGGGCCCTAAAATAAGATTTTAGGAATCTAGGACCAATAGATATGGTCGACACACATGTCTTGTTGAAAATATTCATAGTCTCTATGTGTAGAAATTAATGTCATTTTAAGGTTTTGATTACTAGTGATGGGTTTACATTTAAAGTTGGATATGGATGTAAACATTCAGTTTGTGTACTAGGGATGGGTTTTGGACCATAGTTCAAGAATAAATTAAAGACTAAACAAATATACTAACCTCTCAAGGACTAAACAATATACAAACACAATCAAATTTTAAGGAGAAATAAATTTAACATTATACTATAATAGAAATTCAACCAAACTTGAGGTATTTTTATCATTTGGCAATGACTACCTATTCATGTGGTTGTAATTGCACAACAAGATTATTACCCATTTTACAAATTCAAACTAGATATAATGACATGAAAACAATTAAACAATATCACTCTTAGTTCCAAAATTATAACACATAGCATAGAGGAAACCGCATAAGAACTTGGATTGATAAATTAATAGAGAATTTTAGGCTATTACATTTGTATGTATAATCTAAATAGTGCATGCAAAGACCTTTGAATCTAGAGGTGAATGTCATATGTAAGGCCTACTATACATGTCATTTCACATAATGAAACAAATTTAAAATTAAATATTTACATTTCAACACTAGTGATTGTACATATTTGATATATCATTTATATTCATTTTTTCATCTAAAAATTGTTGTTTTTATAAGATAAACTTCAATAACTATTACTTATATAGGTTTATATTAAAATATAATTATATTAATAAATATTGAATTTAATAAATATATTTAAATTTAATTACATAATATTTAAATTTATTTTTAAAATGTTATATAATATATATTACTAAAAAATTTAAAAAAATTATATATTTTGAATATTATTTAGTGTAGTGAAATGGAAGGCAACTTATTGTGTATTCTATTGTTATACATTTAAGCATGTTTTTTAAAATGAAAATGTGTATATATTATTAAAAAGTGAGAATGACATTACAATAATATTTTTTATATATAAGTATTTTATGATATTATATGTATAAATATAAAAATATGTGTTTATATAATGTTATTAATAATAAATTATTATTTTTATTAATATTATTATTTTTATTAATATTATTAATTTTATTAATATTATTAATCTCATTAATTTATTGTAGTTATATTAATTAATATTTTATTATGATTTATGTTTATATTTTGAATCAATATTATTATTAATTAAATATTAAAAAATATTATTTTTTTAATTTTTAAATTAATAAAGTTTTATATTATAAATATTAAAAATATTCAATTTCAAAAAATTAATAAATATTAAAAATATAATAAATTATTAATTTCATTAATATTATTAATCTCCTTAATTTATTGTAGTTATATTGATTAATATTTTATTATGGTTTATGTTTATATTTTTGAATCAATATTATTATTAATTAAATATTAAAAAAATATTATTCTTTTAATTTAAAATTAGTAAAGTTTTATATTAAAAATATTAAAAATATTCAATTTAAAAAATATTAAAAAATATTAAAAATATTCAATGTTAATGATTTTTGTTAAACCTGTAACTTAATATGATTATTTTTTTTCAATCCTCTTGGCGTTCTCAGAGGATTGAAAAAAAAGGGCAGCATTTTTGCTTGTCAAAACACATTTTAAAATAAAACCGGTAGCATTTATGCGGTGAAATGCTATTGGTTGACATAAAAAAGTATTAATAATTTAAAAAAATAAATAGAACATAAATTTAAAACAAAAAAATGTTTTGAAATGGTTTTTGTTTTGGTTTCAATGGTGTTTTTCAGTTTCAATGGTTTTTGGTTTGGTTTTGATGGTGGTTTTACTTTCAATGGTATTTGGTTTCGATGTTGGTTTTTGTTTTTCAATGGTTACATTCACAAATTCATAAAAACTAAATTAAATATATGTTTTAATCACCCATTTTTACATAAAAAACAAATCAAATTTATGTTTTTTTTTAAAACAAAGAACAAAACAAAACAAAAAAAATTGGGATTTTTTTGAAAACAAATAACAAATTTTTTTTTTTTGAAAAACAAACAAAATGTGGTTGAAATCCACCTACCTTGTGGATTTGAAGCCATGACGAACGGAGGTGGATGCACGGGCGTGCTGTGCTGGCTGTGGACGCTCGGTCGAGGGGCTTGGAGCCATCGTAGTCGGCACACCTGCGCTTTCACTATCGAACAAGGCCGGTCGACATGCCGAGCCCTGTTTTTGTTTTTTTTTTTGTCTCAAACCCTCGATTGAGAAAATAGCTCGATCAAGGGTTTAAACTAGCCCTCGATTGATCTATTTAAATACCCTCGATCGAGGTATTTTGAAGCCCTCGATCGAGGTATTTTCAAACCCTCGATTGAGCGTTTAAAACCTCGATCGAGGGTGTGAAAAACATTTTTTCCGCTCTTGCGCGCCAAAAATGGTGAACCACCATCGTGGAATCATGGAATCACCCTGTAAAAATTGAAAGAAAACCTAACTAAGGTTCCCAGAGCAGAAACGAACAGGTGCTCCCCAGCGGAGTCGACAGTTATGTTGTTAAGGATTATACCCTATAGCAGGGGAAAGGATGCTATCAACGTACATGGGGTGACATATAGATATCTTATATCTTGCATAGATTACTGTAAACAAAATGAGATTAGGATTCAGGAATCAGTACCTTGTTTATGACAGCTGGTCCTAGCTTTCGCCCAATCTCCATAGCAATGTACCTTCAAAATACACAGACCTTCCTCAGCGTAACCTGAATACAAATATATAATGATATTGAAGACAATATGACATAAACTATAATCAGAAATTCAATAGAAACAACATTCCATTGGGACGGGAAGGGTATCTCAATCTTTATTGTCAAAGAAATGCAACCAAATACAGTTTACACTTGATTTGTTCCAAGCACTTCTGCAACCAAGTTCTAGGCTCCTACTCCTCACAATGACTTAGAGAATTCTTCATCGTAACAATAGCTTCTTCTTCATTGGCCCTTTCCTTGTGACTTCCCCTTGTATTTATGGCCAAGGCAAGAAGTTAGATTCATGAGGCAATTGAATTGGGAGGTTGGGGGAGTTACAATACCAACCTCAACTAATCCCAATTCATAATCTTAATATATTTTTCAATTTCATCTTAATATGTGCGTAGGTATCACACTACGTAACTTGCGCATAGGGCACAGCTAGTGCTCTCAAAGACTAGCGCATACAACTTTTGAGATAAGTGCACGAGTCTGCTTTAGTAGAACCAGTGCAAGTGCGCTAGATGCCAATTATAAGAGTGGCGCATCTTTAATGAAATATGCATAAAAAAGATAGTTTTCAGCTGAATAGGTGTGATCTCATCCTTAAATCATCTAAGGCCAATCCAACTCTTCCATACATATTGTCCTTTTGTGTGATCGACAAGGCAATGTGATCACGGAAGGAGAAATGTAGATTTGACCTATAACACTAAGCTCCCTCAAAATATATGTTGCGAGCACATTAGGATGCCACCTATTATCCTCAATTGTCACATTCTTCAACCTGTTCAGTTGCATGTGCCACATAATCAACTCAATGTAATACCTCATGACTTCAAGACTCCACAACATATAATGCTCTCAACATGTTCTACTTCCAAATTTTCTTGCTTAAAAAATTCCATTTCAAGATTGGTTTCATCATTACCTCTACAACTATGGTGCAATAGTCATCAACCAACACACTCTACATCTTCAACATTATTGGGATTTTAGTGCCATTTAGCAACTAACTTCAAATATGCATCAAAATCATTGTTTTCTACTTCAGTTGCTCCATTGGTAGCCACAAATATAGAATCTTGAATACCACCATCATCTGCATGTGATTGACCACTGTGGGATTTAACTTCTTCACTTTGCACATGCTTTGTCTTGTTGTCAAACTCATCATAATCCTCATTTTCTTCACTTCTCTCTGCTTCAACACATATTATCTCAACATGTTTAAGTTCTTCTATGGATTAGGTGATACATCATCCTTATCTTCTTCTTTATCTTCAACATCATTTATTTCCACAAACACCACAATGAGATTCACCAATAACTTGACTTACTTTTGGTGTTACTGCAGGCTTTTATGTTGATTTTTTAACAACTTCTGCAGGATTCTCTCTTGATTCTTTAACAACCTATGACATAGTTTTTTGTTGATCAATATCACTCCCCCTTGCATCAAATTCCCTTTAGATTCTTTACCTGTATTTGTTGCTACAATTACAGGGAAAGTGTTGTCATTTAGTGCTTACTAGATATGATACAATGTTGATGCATATCCTTTTCATCGTAGGGGTCATTAAATCCATTCACAACCCAAATTTCTAAATTTTTATAAGAAAAATTAGCATGTCAATAGACCAAATTTTTATCAGTGGGGGTATCTCAAGTGGCAAAGATGAGAACTTGTAATTGGTTGTAAATGGAAATCCATGTGTTCGAATCCCTCAAAACTTACCCATGCACCATGGATAAACCTAGGGGTATAATGGCTAGTGAAGTGTGTGGAATGGTTTCGACAGAAAGCAAAGTGTGTACACATGATGCTTTTAAAACTCCACAAAGACTCTTTTTTATTTTCATTTATGTCTTTCAAAACAAGAAATAGGCAATCCTAAGCATAAGCATTTTTTCAATTTTCTTTTTAATTTTCAAAGCAAATAGAAAAATGATGTATCCCACTTCGAAACAGTAATGGCAAATCTTACTACTAAGCTACCAATTTTCAATTTTTGATCTTTTCTTCTATTTTGCAAAAGAAAATGAATCTGAAAAAGAAAAACAAGCAAGATCTAACAAGAGTGTGGGTAAAGATGAAAAACCTAAAGGCTTAAACCAGCCAAATCACCAGACTTGACAAAGACTTGACCTACAGAGTTGTTCAAATGAAAAAGTCTAGATTTGGAACAAAATGTAAAAAGAAAAAAGGGAAAATAGATACATGCAATAGGAAAAACAAACCAAGAGGCTATCCCTAAGCATCAAAACCCTAGAAAAACATCTGCCAAACAAATAGGGTAGGTAAGCAAACCAAGGTAACTCTACCGCCACACAAAATCAAAGGAAAAGCTAATCAAAAGGCTTCAACTAGCTTAGACTGACCTGGACAGGAGTTCAGAAGGTATCCAGACCAACAAACCTTTCAAAATCCACCCAAAAACTCAAACTGGGATCAAACCCTAAAAAAAAGACAAGACTCAGTAAAAGTGCGCAGGTATTGCAATAGACAACAAGAGTTGAGTGCGCAGTTCTGTATCAATGCAACATGAGTCTAGGGAAAAAAGTGCACTACTGTGCCTAACAGAAAGTCGTGCACAGCTTCAAAAGGCTTAACAAAAAGGAAAAGGTACCTAAAACAAGTGCTGAAGCAAGTGAATCAATCTAAAGGAAATTTCAAGAGGTTAAGCAAGACTCAAAGAACACAAAGATGTCTCAGTAACAGTCAGAGAAGCAAGGAAAAATACAAAAAGTAGACCCAACAACCTGAAAACCAAACCCTAGTGGAAGGATTAGACCTATAGGAAAGATGTGCTTCTGTCTAGTATAAAAACCAACGCCTGTAGCAAAAAATGTGTGGCTATGTTTCAAGGAAACTAGCGCACAAGGTAGAAAGTGCTCTTTTGTATGTACAGAAGACTAGCGCACAGGGACTTAAATCAATAAATAGAGCTTTGCTCAGTCAGACTGAAATGAATCAATACCAAAAGGAAAATCAAAGTGACCTAGAAGAACCTCTCAGAAAACCAACAGACTATAAAAACTGAAAGAAAACCTAGACAAGGTCCCCAGAGCATAAACAACTGGTGCTCCCTAGTGGAGTTGCCAGTTCTGTTGTGTAGCAATATACCCTATAGTGGGGGAGATGAAACTACCAACTTACATGGGGTGACAGGTAAATACATTATTCTTTTCACTAATTACTATGAATGAAACGAAATTAGGATTCTGAAAATAGTACATTTTTAACGATGGTTGGTCCTAGCTTTCGCCCAATCTTGCACAATAATGTACCTACAAAACAAATCGACCTTCCTCAGCGTATCTTGACGATAATATATATAATGAAATTGAAAACAATTTAACATTAATCACAATAAAAAATTCAATAAAATAGGCATTTCATTGGGATGGGAAGGGTATTTCCACCTTTTATTGTCAAAGAAATGTGGTTAAGTACAGATATACCTGATCTATCCAAACACTTCTTCAACCGAGTCCTGGGCTCTTGCTCCTCATAATGACTTCGAAAATCCTTCAACGTAATAGTAGCTTCTTCTTCATCGATGTCTCCCTCATGGCTTCCCCTTGTATTTATGAGACAAGGCTGGAAGTTAGATTCATGAGGAAGTTGAATTGGGAGGTTGGGGGAGTTACAGAACCAACCTCAACTAATCCCAATTCGTAATCTTAATATATTTTTTCCATTATTCTTAACATGTGCGCGGGTATCATAACAATAAACCAGTGCATAACATGCAATTATTTTTATTTACAACCAGTGCTCACATCTTTTGAGGTAAGTGCATGGGTTCTCTTTAGCAGAACCAACGTTTAGAACACTAGATGTCAATGGCAATAGTAGTGAAAACATAGTGAAAACTGCAGAAATAAAAAATAAAAATAAAAAGGTTTTTCAGCTGAAGATGTGTGATCTCAACAGTAACTCATCCAAGGTCAATCCATCTCTTCCATCCATAATGTCCTTTTGTGTGATCGACAAGGCAATATGATCACGGACGGAGAAGTGCAAATTTGACCTATAATAGGGCCGACCCCACCAAGGTGGTCTAATAACCCATCAAGTATAAGTTACGACACTTACAATATGACTTGCAACACTTGCAAATACAAATGACGACACTTCTAATCAGAGGAATAATACATCTCCATTGGGGATACAATAAAGTACAAATGTAATACATAAAATATACATGTGAATATATTCCGAAGTTACAAATACATCAACACTCCCTCTTAACTAGGAAGGTATTCTCTTGACATGGGTCATCAATACATATAAGAACAAGTCTTCAATACTGGAGCTGGATCATTGTCACTGGATCACGGAGCGTCATTGTCACTACTGTTGTACTCGTCATCTCGATCACTGGTGCTATCTCTCAATTCTTCTCGTCATAGGAAGTTCTACAGAGCCAACCCTTTTTCATGTTGGATGTAGGCCTATCCTCCATGTAGGTCTTTATCATCTCTACGCATGGAAACCAGTGGAATCTCAGGACTGATTATGTGCACCTGCAAAACTTGACAAGAGCATCCCAAGATCCTTTATGTGCCTAGCACGTCCGGGAAGATCTCTCAGGACTGATTACATGCAGCCTACAAAAAAACTTACAAGAGCATCTTGCAATCGGCAAGATCTCTAAAGAGAATCCCATGACTCATTATGTGCACAGCACAACCTATCGGATCTCCAAAACTAATTGCATGTGAACTTCACAAAACCGTAAAAGAGCATTTTACAACCGACAAGATCTCTAAAGAGAATCCCACGACTCATTACATGCCTATCACAACCTATCGGATCTCTAGGACAGATTACATGTGAACAGGAAAAACCTTAAAAGAGCATCTTACGACCGACAAGATCTCAAAAGAGCATCCCAGGACTCATTACGTGCCTATCACAACCTATCGGATCTCTAGGACTGATTATATGCCTAACCAGCACAACTTGCAACACATCCACTATCTCGGAGTACCATCCTGATACTCATGATCAACCTGATCATCCTTTCACGGAGCATCATGCCAATGCTCATGATCATACTGATCATCATCATCTAAAACATCATCTAGAGCATCGTCCTGATGCTCATCACACAACACTTACATCCACAGCCATGGGACGGATCCTCCTACCACCATCCTTGGAATGGCTCCAGCATCTGTGACCCATCACTCATATGGAACATTGTACGGATGTTCATCATACAACACTTATATCCTCAGCCATGGGAGGACCTGCCTACCACCATCTTAGGAATGGATCCAGCATCTGTGTCCCATCACTTCCCCCTGGAAGTATCCTAAATCTGCAAGAAACCAAGCCTTTCTCTGAAGTACTCGAACTTCACTTTGGATAGTGGCTTGGTCAACACAGCTGCTATCTTCTCATCCATCGCAACATACAGGAGCTTCATTGATCCTCTCTACACCATATCCCGGATATAGTGATATTTGATCTCAATATGCTTCGACTTGTCATGGAACACCAGGTTCTTCGACAACTACACACAACTCTGGTTGTCACAATAGATACAAGTAGTATCCAAGTGGAGATCAAATAAATAAGACAGTAGCTTCCTAGGCCATACTGCCTCACAACTGGCTGAACAAGTTGCAACATACTCTGCTTCGGCTGTACTCAGTGCTACACAGGATTTCTTCCTGCTAAACCAAGAGATCACACCTGATCCCATACTGAAGAAGCACCCTGAAGTGGTCTTCCTATCTACAACACTACATGCCCAATCTGAATCAACATAAACCTCTAGGTTAAACTTTTGATTTGCATCATACTTGAGCACATAATCAACCGTACCCTTCAGGTACCTCAGAATATGCTTTACAACAATCAAGTGAACATGTCTAGGATCCGTCAGGAACTACCTCAGAGTGTTCACAACAAAGCAAATATCTGGTCTCGTGTTCGTTAGGTACATCAAGGACCCAATAATCTGACGATACATCGTGGCATCAACTAACTATGATGAAGCATCACTCAATAGCTTCAGGTTCTATGCCATAGGTGTGGCCATGGCCTTGCAGTCCATCATCCCGAACCGTTTTAGGATCTCTACTGCATACTTCCCTTGTCCAAGGAAGATTCCATCTACACTCTGCCACACTTCCATGACTAGAGAGTAATGCATCATACCCAAGTCCTTCATCTCAAACTTGGCAGCAAGCTTCCTCTTCGTATCAGCAATCAACCCATCCTCACCTGTCACAAACAGGTCATCTACATACAGTAGAAGTATCACTGGATTTCCTTCCTCAACCTTGTAGTAAAGGTTGGAATCTGCTTTACTCTTGCTAAAGCCCAAACTAGTCAGGAAGTTGTCTATCCTACCGTACCATGTCTTGGGTGCTTGTTTCAAACCATACAAGGCTTTATTTAATTTGCACACATGTGACTCCCTGTCGTGTGTCTCAAATCCGAGTGGCTACTCCACATACACTTCCTCTTCGACTACACCATTCAAGAAAGATGTCTTGACATCCATCTAGTGTGTCTTCCACTTCATTACTGCAGTGAGAGAAAGTACTGTTCTGATGGAAGTGTATCTCGCTATAGGTGCAAAAGTTTCTTCATAATCTATCCCTTCTGTCTGGGAGAAGCCACGAGCCACAAACCTTGCTTTGTATTTCTCTATGCTACCATCTGCAGCATGCTTGATCTTGCAGATACATTTGGAAGTCACAATAGACTTCCCTACTGTCTCGAGACCACATCCCAGACATCATTTTTCATGATCGATTGGTACTCCTCGATCATGGCATCCTTCCATTACTGCATCCCGGATCCCGTGAACTTCAGATTCTTCAATATCTTCAATAGGTAGTTTTCTTGAACTTCCTTGCTGGAACAAATGTCGTTGTTTTTGTAGGTGATTGTACATGATCTTTCCTACAATTCAAATTCAATTGCATTATTAGAAACATCTCATAGTTTTTAGAACAAAAACTTACGCATAAGGACATATGTCATATAGTCATGCAATTGTCTTAGCCAATGCTTCAATACAACATTTATCCATATCTTGTAACTTTCTATATGCCTTCCATCTCTACCATAACATTGTTAAGAGTGTGCACTACTCCCAACATGTCAGCAAAGAGGTTTCATTATAGATAAGTATCAATGGAATGTTGTATAGTACCATAGGCCACTTACCCATTACTTGCATATTAGTAGTATCTTGTTCAATAATGCAACTGTTAGCACTCCATAAATTTTTTATGATTAATTTTCTTCTGGCAGCATTGACAGTGCAAAATAAGACATTTTTTCATGGTAGAAGTTTCAAACTCAACCGAAAACAAGAATTATTCCTCAGGCGTGGGCACCAAGGTTGCAAAAGGGAAATTTTTGAGGAAAAAGGAGGGAAATAAATCTTCATAAATTGGCAAATTTTGGTTTTACAAACCTATTTTAACCTTGTGAAAATTAGAGGCAAAGGCTTTTAATTTTTTTTATATAAAAGTGGTATGGCTGAAGTTAAAACTTTATGGAGAAAAGATTTAAGTTTTTATGGTTGGGCCAGGACTTTAACTAAAATCGGGGCAAAAAGCTATATGGCTCAACCCATGCGCTCAGCACCGAGAGCCTATCAAGAGATTTATGGTTGGGCCAGGACTTTAACTAAAATCGGGGCAAAAAGCTATATGGCTCAACCAATCGGGGCAAAAAGCTATATGGCTCAACCCATGCGCTCAGCACCGAGAGCCTATCAAAAGACTGAGGGCCGAGCCAAAGGGGCCCCACACATCACCCATCCTCTAAGTGCCAAGGCCTAGAGCCTCTCCTTCATTAAGTAATTTAATATACGTTAAAAGCAATGGGATATATAAAGGGTAAAGGAAGTCCTTCTGCTTTGCATGTGGGATTAGTGCCAGGACTAGAAAGTATATAAAAACGCAAGGCTAAGTGTGATGCACCCGGGTGTCTCTTGGGGTTTAAGTGTTATGCAAGGGCGAGTTCGTGGCAGCTTTATTTGTGCAGAGGCGCCATGCATGATGGAGTTCTGCTTGGTTTTGAAGATTGGGATGGTCCATCGAGGAACACCGCTGGTACGTATTGTATCGCAATTAAAGGAAGAGGAACTTGTAGAGCTACCCCCGGGCTTTGTTAGCTTTGTTGTATCAAGCCAACATAGCGCTAACCGATTGAGCTCGTTGGGTCTGCGTTCTCTGTCCTTCAGAGTCAAATTCAGCACAATCGTAGCAGGATTTTCGTAAAGTTGATAGAGTGCAGGGTTTAAATTAAGAGTGAAATTTTCTATTGACTGTTATTTCATATCAGAACGTTTGCTAATTTGGAGGGTTTCTAGCCCGTATTTCGACAGGAAAAGGTATAATCGGAGACAGCAGCGTCCCATGCTTCGTTGACCATGATATTCTTCATTCATGCACTAAATGACAACAGGTTAGAGCTTCGAATCACTGACTTCCATGCCAACACATGGCAAGCTGTCAAAGCCCCGGATCAACTGGGGGAACTTAGGTATGAGGTTGAGATCGATAGTGCATAATGCATGTCGCATTGTCCACATGCACATAGGGGAGGGACGGTTGGTGCTTGCGATATGAAAACCACTATCAAACGTGTTGTTTTCTAGACATGTCGCATGTGCGTAAGGTGGTATTATAAACAATTTAAAGCCCATGCAATACCACCTTTTGGCAATGAAAACTGCTTGCGGGGGTATAAAAGGAAAGTCGTCTTATTTTCGATGACTTGTTTTTTTTTAATATGACCATAGTGTCAAAGTTCCCAAACCCTAACACCAAGTTTAATGATGAAGAAAACGCTATTTGTCCAAGAGCCAGGATGTTTGCTATAGCGTTGAGAGTCTGAGTAGGAAAAGGAAATCGACCCTTTTCTCTAAAATTGTTTTCCACGACTCATATGTCCACGATTTTCCTGCCCTCCATCCAGATTTAACATTTTGCATCCAAGGAGTAATGTTGCCACCATTTTTCTATGGTTTGGGGAAGAAATGTATCCAACTAAGCTGGGACATGCAATAAATTTGGAAATGAAACAACCCATAATGAACTTGTTTTCTCTCCAGTTGGTCAAAGCCTGGTTCCTTGTTCAGTTGATGGGTTCGTAGCGATTTGAAGCTACGTCAGTGGGAAGTTTAAGAGAGATATTTGATATCGAGCTGGAGAATGCATGATAATGACATCTTTTGCATTGATTTTAGTCAAGTTCCGGAGATGCTGGGTTTGTCAAGTGCTACACCTAAAATCTTACCACCATTAGATTCAGTGTATACATCCCTGAAGTTCCATTGGCTAAGTCATTTACCTAGAAGGGACATCATTGTGTTTCTTCTAGGTTTTGAGAGATCATCGTCGGCTACACTCATGCAACCTACGACGTCGCACCTTGCTCCATTACAGGGTGCGACGAAGTCAGTTAAATGGAAAAAATAGCTTCTTTGAGCTCATTCTCGAAGGTTGTTGACTTAGATCCCTATCCCTGACCTATTGGGGGAGATGGACTTCTGTTCCTAACCTCTTAGAAGGATCCCCCATCTCTCTCCTACCATATCTCAACCTACCCTATCCATACCCTATCCACTTAGTCCTATATACGTGAAGCTCTACCCCTCTCCAAAGGGGAGGAAGTCTATGGTACTCTTATGCTGGTGAAATCAAGCCGAATAGATCTAACACTCTAGCTTGGGGAACATCCACTTCTCTCTAGGAGCTTTGGCATGGCTTGTTGGAAGGAGCTTGCAGCGTTAAGGCTATGGTTGTGATCCTCTTTTCTATTGTACTTCTCACTTTTCAATATAGTTAATATAATTGCTTTCCATAAATGTTGTCTCCTTGATGATGTTTAGAGCTTTCCTCCTTAACTATTAGCTTAGATCTATCATATGAGATATATGCTTTCACTTCTCGTGGTCTGTCACATGTTCGACAGGGTTTAGCTACTTGCGATTTGGCAGCGCTGGAGCATTGGATCAACGAAGGAGAAAGGGATCTAGTAATCTAAGGTAAATGATATGCTCTTACATTTGTATTTCTATACAACCTAGAAAGTATTTTATGTTCTGTCTTATTTTTTCTAGACTTACGTTAAGCTAGGGAGATCAGGCCTTGAGTCCGCTCTTGGTAGATTGTCCACAAAACAAATCTGGCAACCATACTAGGGAATACATCTTGTTATGTAGTTGTCAATTTGGGAGTCATTTTCAGTTGATTGCTTGACACAAGCCTTTTATTTGTTATTTGCTTCTTGAGTTTATTTCACTATCAGATCTTCATCTTGAAGACTCTGATCTGCTTCCTCTAAGTTTGTACTACTCATTTTCAAACCTTTTCATAGTTCATTGGTTGGATATTTGATTCATTTTTTAACTTAGACCTCACTTGTCGCACCTGTTTAGTGAAAACAGAGCGACACTGTGTCATTTCTGATCTCTATTCTTTGTCTGTTAGCCACTTGTCGTAGTACTTTCATTGGTATATTGCGACATCGTCGCACTCCGCACATTGGTGAACTACGATGTCTCACTATGTACAAGCACAGAGTGCATCGATTTGTCGAATTTAACATGCAGGAATCCCCTCTCCATTTTTTAATCTGAGCTTTGGTTTGCTGTATGAACTCCCTCTGTGCTACAAGATCCAGCCAGAAATATCATCTTTGATTTGTGTGTTGAGTGTTTGGTTTTTTGGGGATTGATTTTGGGTTCCATCTTGGACAAGTCTGAGAACCGGTAGTAGTGTATACTTTTGTCTCCTCCACCTTCATTCACTCACCCTTGCATTCCCTCCTCTCCTTAACTAATCTAGTTACTACATTAGATCAACTCCTAGACCTCATTTCCATTATTTTTTGAGCTTTGCTTGCTTGGTTTGCTTGCTACTGTCTGATTTTGAGTCTTATGTGTATTTTAACTTGATTGAGTGCTTGTCTTTTCCTAAGTCTTCTACATGTACTGAGTGTTGCAAGTAATGTTTTCTTTTCATTCATTTAGATCTGAAAGCGTAGTTGTTATCAAGTTAATCTTTTGATGCATCCATTGAAAAGTTAAAAGTGCTCCTTTCCCATAATTTCTCAAGCATTGTTGTAGAAAATTGTTCGCACATTGGAATGTTTTTGCTTATGTATCTTTTGGAAAAATTGAATGAATGTATGACCACTTGTGTTTTTCTTGAATTATGAGTTTCTCATTTTCTCGAAAAAATCCAAGGTATACTTCAGTTTTTGCAAAATTGGTTCCATGCTAAGGAAAGGTAGATGCATTTTTTATTTTCATTGCTTTTAGGCCATTGAAAGTGAAATTGAAAAGCTTGCATACTCCATCTTAGAATTCTCTCTTTTCATTACCTAGCATCATTTTCGTTTTGAAAAGGAAAAGAAAAGGAAAAAATGTTGTGATTTGGATTAGTAATGTTGTAAATTTTTGTGTTTCGCACAAAATGAAAAGAATGCTTTTATAGTCGAACTTGTTTGAATTGGGAATTATTGCATTTGCTTTGGTGAAATTATTGGAAAGAAAAAGATTTATCCCTCCCATAGGTAGCATTCATCGAAAGAAAATAATATTTCGTGCATGTAGCAAGGCCTTGCATTATTTTTTCGATTATGTACTCACCTCATGCATTCACCTAACCGTCCAGATAAAATTAACAGTAGAACTAGGTAAAATTTTTAGCAACTTGTGTGTAAGTTAGAGACGTGTTCCGGCGTCGTTAAGCGTGGCAGCTATTGTTATTTTCCAGTACTGTATCTCGAGGGTATTTTAGTCTTCCACATACTGATCGGTATATCGAGATCCTTAATGTACCCACCAAGTACCATAATACATACTTGGCATATATCCAAGGGTGTATCACGTACTCGGTAGTATATTGGAAGGTCTCTTGCCAAACGTTTGTGCATTAGACAACACCACTATGGATTTGATCTCCCACGTACCTTGCGTATATCGGGAGACACCACTAGGATGCCTGAAACCAACTGAGTTAACCATTTGGCTATCTTGGAAAAGCAATACACTGAGAACAACACTCGGGGAGATTAGCACACACGTACTGTCTAGGTAATCGGCTATGCAGGAAAGGGTACGGTCCCAATCCTCCTTGTCGCATCATATTGTTGGACCCTGCAGTATATAACGGTTTGCGATGCCTTGATAATCCCGTGAGGTTCCAGACTTTGAATCCACTGTTATCACATAAGTTTGCTTGTGGTCTTAATTTGTGTAGGGTTTTGTCTAGTCTGCTTTTCTTTTAGCTTGCCTTAGGAGAAACTTTTTTTTTGTTTCAATCACTCTGGTTGACTTTCCTTAGAGAAGGTCCCGTAGAATCCAAAATTTTCCACCCAAATATCCCCTTAACCAAGAGGTAATTTTGAGGTTAAGGATGGATCCACATGCCAAGGTCGGGTCACAAGAAGTGGAAAACCCCACTTTGAATATTGGAGGACATTTGTTTCCACATACTCCTCCAGATTCACCTGCCTCTCATCCCCCGCAGGATGAAGAAGCATAAATCCCCACTTCACAAGACTTATCTACCATTGTACCGGGAAAGCCTGGATCGTTGGAATGGATAAATAAACCCCAGGATGACCCCACAACAGCTGCTGGTCTAGCTATTGAGGCCAGTCCTGATGACCGCTTGACACCTTATCGCGAGCAATTGGCTCGTTTACGTGCCATGGGTGAGGAGTTTCAAAGTCGAAACTTTCAAATAAGATTCGACGACCAACCAATCCCAGGTCGCTCTTTATCTTTCAAGTCACCGGAATAATCCACGCAACATGCAACCACTACTGAAATTGGTCAACCATCCATCCCTGCATGTGCATCTCCTAGATAGGAGACCAGTTCGGTACTTCCTACTACCCAACTGGTTGAAGGACAACAATCCAACACACCCGTTACTACCACAGTTACTTTACAAGTTCCTCTCCCACCTCAAAATTCAAGGGGAGGGTACTCCATTCCACCCGATTATCTCGTTGGTAACATTACTACTACGGTAGCTAGTCAACAACCCATGTTGGTTCAACCTTTGTTTACTGGTCATCCCATTGTGGCTAGGGGGAAACCCCCGTTTCCTGACCAGAACGTAGGCGATGGAATCCCCAACAGACCTCCCGTTGGACCTTCCCAACCTACTAGACCATCCACCATGGGATTATCTCATGTTTGGGAGCCATCCAATGTAACTCAACCCTCATGGAGTCAAGCGTATCCAGGTTCCGTTAACCCTGTGCTAGGTCAATCTAATCCCGGAAATGCACCATACGGGATACCCTATCTCAGAAACCCATACACTCTATGGGGGAAATAGCCTATTTTACAACATGGACCCCAACCAACTATCCCTCAAGTACCACCACCCCCGATTGGTCCACCCCCCCTTCCGTCGGAGGCGGTGGGCCCCCACCCAACTTTGGAGGAGGCGGACCTCTCCCTTCTGCCGGAGGTCCAACTCATTCTACCAACAACAGCCCCCACCCTTCTGGCAGTTTCAGGAATGGTCAACAACCCCCTCCAAGAGGAGGCGACGGAGGACCACCCTATTATGGTGGGGGAGGACATTTTCCTTCGGGCGGTGGAGGAGGTCGTCCACCCCCTCTAGGCAGAGGCAGTGGCAGATCTAATTATTGTGGTGGTGGTGGAGGCCCTCATCCTTTCGGCGGCGGAGGTGGTGGGGGCCCCCATCCTTTTGGCGACAGAGGTGGTCCACCACCCCCTCCAGGCAGAGGCGGTGGTGGGCCACCTTATTATGGTTATGGACCCTCACCTCCCCCTGGCAGTGGCAGCGGACCTCCACCTCCTCCCGGTGGTGGAGGAGGAACCCCACCTTATTGGAATTGACCACCTTATGGTAGTGGACCCCCTTACGGTCCAAGTGACACACCCCCCTACGGTCAGTTTCCTCCGTGGTCACCCTTTAATTAGTCGATATGAGGTCCTACTGATCCTTACATGCCTTATCAGTACTGCCAGCACCCGCAACCTAATCAACAACTTCCCTTCTTAGATACTTTGGACCTACCTGATCTATCTCGACTGACAAATGACCCCATCTACCACGGAACTAACTGGCCCCTGATTCTGGTAAAACTTCCATAGGATATCCATAAGTTTGATGGTAAGCCGGACGAGGATCCTAAACACCATGTGATGACATACCATTTATGGTGTTCATCCAACTCTCTGATGGACGACTCGATCCGTATGAGATTATTTCAACGGATTCTCACTAGTTCGACTGCCAAGTTGTATATCGAACTACCACCTCATTCTTTTCATGATTTCGATTTTCATGATATGAAAATTTTGACCCACTTCCAACTACCTATATGGTATGAAACTGGTACAGACCTTCTCACCTCTCTCCGCCATAATACCTATACTCATATACATGAGTGGTGGAGGAGAAGACGCTTGATTAAGGCTCCCATTCCAGACCAACTCCTAGCAGATTGGTTTACGAAGTCTCTCATCCCTCACATAGCTCGAGATGTTTCCATGGGCGGTGTTGTCACTAAAGAACAAGCTATCACTTGTAACGCCCCCTTCCATCATCCAATGCAGGGAAGGAAACGTTAATCAACACACGGGCTTATCGGAGACTTAGCCCCAATAATCTTTGCCCATAAATTCCTAACATTTTAAAACTTCTATATGCAAATTCGTTCCCATATAAAACACAGCGGAATGAACATGCTAACAAGCACTCAAACAGACAGTAATTGCAATCATATCAATCACAGCAGAGAATGATTCAACATACAGAGACCCAAGCGCATTCATATGCCATGCATGGATTCTATAATTAATTCATTTCATTACACATGGGCAATTTAACATATTGCAGAACACAAAATGGAACAATTTATAATCCACAGAACACTTATCTTGAGAAGTTGACGTCCAACAACTGGCTACGTGAAGGCAACGTTCCTCCCAACCGTAGATCTCTATCCAGCCTATATTCCTTCAGCTGAGAGATCACCCCCGAGCTGGGCTGTGTATCCACTAAGGAGGACTAGCTGGGTTCACTCATAGGCATGGTTTCAGTCAAGCATCCAAGCAGATAGAGGAGGGTAATGCTAAGCCAGTGAGCTCAACCACAGAGCTACAGGCATCTCAAGTGGGCTCAACAGTCAGGCACCCACATTACCTACCACATCCAACACAAGGAAGATCCCCTTCTCTGTTACACAGTCCCTCAGGCAACTCTTCCCTCCAGTGCTCTTCAGGATGGGCATAGAAAGGTCCAGCTGCTGATCCTTGAGATCCTAGCCTTCACAGGGTTTATCAAGCATACCCAACCTCTGCATAGTCAATCCCACTTGATTTCTCACCATTCTGCTCACCAAATGCTCAAATCCATCACTTGTTTTCTGAGCTGCAAAAACTGGGTTTTCCCATTGATTTCGGGGTAGCTAATGCTCCCAAATTCGCCCCAAGGTTCATGCTAATGGATTCCCCATTGGATTTCCTTGTTCCCTGCCAAATCTGGACGTTTTTGGTCTTTCAAAAACTGGGTTCTCTCAAGGTCGCGATTTCTGGTTTTTCCTCCCTGTTGGCACACGTTTTTGGATGGGAATGATGCTAGATAGTTTCACAATGGACTGGGGTGAGAATGAAGCAACCTCCCATGAGGTTGAGTGACTTCTTGCCCAAGTAATCAGAGCCCATGCCCACCCATACGAATTTCAGGGCTGCCCATGCTCCATTGAAGCCATGGGCTGAAATCTCAACCACCTTCTTACAGCAGGCTTTAATGTCACCTAGGAAAGTCAATGCGTTCTCATAATGACAAATGGCAGCCTAGGGTTTAATCCCATAGCCCCCTCACCACTCCCTAGTGGATACACGTGGCCCCTTCTCATTCGTTGCCTCCATAGCCAGTTTTTGGTATTTTATTTCCATATTAAACATTTACATCAATTTACAATATCCCATGGCTTAATAGCACGTGGGTAACAAAATATCAAGCGTGTCTAATTTAAATAAAATCCGAGCATAAACTAGCGGGGCCTTGGCCTTGAGCTCCACGCTAGGGAAACATACAACGTGTGTATACAATATTTACATTAGAGCCAATATTTCCTAAGGGTTCAAAATTGGGGTATTACATTCCCCTCCCCCTTAGAACAACACCGTCCTCGGTGTTCTCAAAACTGAACAAAAATGGGAATGCCTCCCTCATGGCATCCTCTAGCTCCCATGTAGCCTCGTCGGGACTAAGGTGCTCCCATTGGACCTTTACCTGCCCGATGGCTCTGTTCCGGAGCACTGTGACTTTCTTGTCGAGGATGCGCATAGGTTCTACTTGGAACTCTCCCTCGGGTTCCACCTGTATCACATTCCAATCAATCATATGATTAGGATCATGTACATACTTCTTAAGCAAAGATACATGGAAAACATTATGAGCCCTTATGCTAGCAGGCAATGCAATTCTATATGCAACTGGCCCTATCCTATCAAGGACTTCAAATGGTCCACAATATCTTGGTGACAATTTAGCACAACTCCCCAACTTGAGGGAACTCTTCCTTGGTTTCACTCTCAAATAGACATGATCCCCAATCTGAAACTCCTTATGTACTCTTTTCAAATCTGCATAACTCTTTTGCCTGTCCTGAGCTGCCTTTAAATTCTGCCTGATCTTAACAATTTCCTGTTCCATTTCCTTGATCATCTCTGGTCCAAGCACTACCCTGTTCACTGGGCCATCCCAATTCACTGGCGTCCTGCATCCCCTGCCATACAATGCTTCAAATGGACTCAATCCCAAGGATGCATGGTGTCCATTATTGTATGCAAATTCAACCAAGTGTAAATAATCTTCCCACTTGGATGGTTTGTCCATCACATACATTCTCATCATGTCTTCAAGGACCTGATTCACCCTCTCGGTTTGGCCGTCCGTTTGCGGATGGTAAGCTGTACTGAAATTCAATTTAGTTCCCAATTCCTGAAATAATCCCTTCCAGAAATTGGAGGTGAACTTTGTATCACGATCAGAAATTATTGCCTTAGGCAATCCATGCAATCTGAATACCTCTCTCATGAAGATGTTCGCAATGTCACTAGCCTTGTGAGTGGATTTCACTGGAATAAAGTGAGCTACCTTTGATAACTTATCCACCACAACCATGATTGAATCATGCTTCTTCACTGTCATGGGCAGACCTGTTATAAAATCCATGGAGATCACTTCCCACTTCCATTCTGGAATGGGTAAGGGCTGCAATAACCCTGCTGGATGTTGGTGTTCTGCCTTGACTTGTTGGCACTTCTGACACCTAGCAATGTACTCAGCTATGTCCTTCTTCATGCCATTCCAAAAGTATTGCTTTCTTGCCGCTGTTATAGTCTTCTGATATCCTGGATGTCCAGAGTACGGCATTTGGTGTATTTCATCCATCACTAGTTTCTTCAAATCTGCATTATTTGGAATGTACAACCTATCTTTGTAGATGAGGGTACTGTCCTCACCCAACTGATATCCTGCACACTTTTCATCCACATTACCGTGCTGCAACTTCCCTTTAATTTGAAGGTACGTTTCGTCACCGTTTTGGGCTTCAAGAACTCTTGTCTTCAAATCTGATTTGCACATACTTACTGCTGAAACATGAAATTTTCTGCTAAGAGCATCTGCAACCTTATTCTCTTTCCCTTTTACATGTTTAATTTCAAAATCAAATTCACATAAAAATTCCATCCATCTAGCTTGCCTAGCATTCAAGTTTGGCTGATCAAACAAATACTTCAAGCTCATGTGGTCCGTTCTAAGCTCGAATCTTCTTCCCATCAAGTAATGCCTCCACATTTTAAGAGCATGCACTATGGCTGCTAATTCCAAATCATGTGTGGCATAATTCTTTTCATGCTCTTTTAATTTCCTGGATTCATAGCAAATCACAATTCCTTCTTGCATGAGAACCCCACCCAGTCCTTCAATGCAAGCATCTGTGCACACTACAAAATCCTTCCTTGGATCAGCTATCTTCAAAACAGGAGCGCTGGTAAGTAACTCCTTTAATTTCTGAAAACTTTTCTCACATTTTTCAGACCATACAAATTTGATGTTCTTTCTTCGCAATGAAGTGATCGGATGAGCTATCCTGGAGAATCCTTCAATAAACCTTCTGTAGTAACCAGCAAGGCCCATAAAATATCTAACATCTGAAACATTTCTTGGAGTTGGCCAATCCATGATGGAATTAATCTTCTCTGGATCCACTGCAATTCCTTCTTCTGAAATGACGTGACCCAAATATTGGATCCTCTTTTGATAGAATTCACACTTGCTTAACTTGGCATACAGCTGATGTTCTCTGAGAACTTGCAACACCATTCTTAGATGCTCCTCATGTTCTTCTTCATTTCTTGAATAGACAAGAATGTCATCTAAAAACACAATCACAAACTTGTCCAAATATTTGCTGAATACACTATTCATGAGACACATGAATGTGGCAGGTGCGTTGGTAAGGCCGAATGGAACCACAGTGAACTCATAATGACCATATCTAGTTCTGAAAGCCGTCTTGTGAATGTCTTCTTCTTTAATCCTCACTTGATGGTAGCCAGACCTCAAGTCAATCTTTGAAAATAATTTGGCTTCCTTCATTTGATCAAACAAGTCATCAATTCTTGGTAATGGATACTTGTTCTTAACTGTCACTTTATTGAGCTGCCTGTAATCAATACACAGCCTTAAAGTCCCATCTTTCTTCTTGACAAATAACACCGGTGCTCCCCAAGGAGACACACTAGGCCTGATATACCCTTTATCTATTAATTCCTGCAGCTGTATCTTCAATTCCACCAACTCCGGTGTACTCATTCTATAAGGAGCTTTGGAATTCGGCGCTGCCCCTGGAACAAGATCGATGGTAAAATCAATATCTCTCATCGGTGGCAGCCCTGGTACCTCATCCGGAAACACATCTTGGAACTCTTGCAATATCCTGAAGTCTTCTAGCCTTGGCCCTTTTTCCTCTAATGAATCTGGCATATGGACTGCATATAATTGACAACCCTTCTTATAAAACTTTTTCAACTGCAGTGCTGAAATCTGTCTTATTGAAACTTGCTTGGGAATCCCTTTTACCAATGTTGGCTTTCCCTTTTCATCAATGCACTCAAGTGCTTTCTCATAACAGTCCAATTTGGCTCTATGTTTTTCTAACCAATCCATGCCAATTAATGCATCATAGGATCCTAGTGGTAACACATTCAATTCAGCATATGTGTGGAGTCCATTCAATTCTATGGGACACTCCATCACTACCTCACTTACTTTTCTCTTGGTTCCCGTGGCTAGTTGCACTAGCCAAGACTTATTATGCTTTATTTTTCTAAGAGAACAACCTTCAACCACTTTTGGAGAAACATAACTATGAGTAGATCCTGGATCAATCAAAACAGAAATAGATTGCGTAGCAATCTTACCTTCGACTTCCACCACTGAGGACTGATGGTCTGCTTGATGATTATCCAACGCTGCATAAATCCGAGGTGCTGCCCTTGCCATGTCCTCCACCGTAGCTACTCCCTTCAGGTTGTTCAACTTTCGAGCATTGTTTTTCCGATGTGGACAATCCTTCAACATGTGGTTTTCTCCACATCCCCAACACTGAAGTGGTCCCTTTGATGCTTTGTCTACTGCCACTGCTGGTTTGAATCCACTCCTTGCTTGTGGCCCCTGTGGAAAGGTCCTAGGATGACCTCTGAATGGTGGCTTGAAGCCATCCTTCTTCTGATCAAACTTCCCTCTTGGCTTTCCTTTCCATGCTGGGTTAGCCTCTGTTTTTCCCCTATTTTGCTCATAGCAGTGCATTGCCATCCTAATGGCTTCATCCAAACTTGGTGGATTAACAAACTCAATACGATCTCTGAAACTCTGAGGTAGACCCCCAAGAAAGCATTGGATTTTTACTCTCTCATCTTTGATATAGTCAACATACCTCAGTAATTCCAAGAATTTGTGGACATGCTCTTCCATAGATTTTTGCCCCAACCTGAGTTCATTAAACTCTTTTCTCTTACCGTCATAATACCTAGCAGAAAGGTATTTCTCCTTGAAGTACCTCTTAAATCTTTCCCAACTGATCCTTCTTTCATTGATCCCTTTCACTTGCAAGAGATTGTCCCACAAAATGGAAGCTCTGCCATTTAAGTTGTAAATGGCAACTCTGGCTTTTTCATTTCCTGAGTAGTCTTGAATTCTGAAGTACTTCTTCATTCCCAGAAGCCATGCTTCTGCCTCTTGACCTGTCTTTCCTTCCCCATCAAATGTGGGAGGTCTTGCCTTCCTGAATTCTCCCTGTGGGATGCCCTTGAACTTCTTTCTTCCGTCCAACCTCTTAGGTGCATGTCCGGGACTTCTCCTAGAACATTTGGAGTCACCCGACCTGCTGGAAGAAGACCTTGATGAAGGTGCTTTATGTTTTCTGCTCACCGAACTCTTCCTTGGGCTTGGAGTCCTCCTCCTCGAACGGCCTCTAGAATGACTCCCTGCATCTCTTCCTTCTTCACCCATATTGCTTGGGTTGGACCCAAGGTTTATCTTATGCTGCATATCAGTGAGGCTTTGCAAAATAGCAGCATTGAGTTGGTGTTGTTCTTCTTGAGCCTTCATCAATCTTTCATTGAAGCTCACCATGGTTTCAACCAAATTTTGAGGAGTCACCTGCTCCCTTCTCCCATTGGATTCAGTCTCCGCATTCCCTTCATGCACATTTTCTCCTAGAACGTCTTCTTCGTGTTCATAAGGATCTTGAGCATCATTAATGGTCACCATCTTACCTCTGCTACAATTATAAACTTTATGAGCTGCAAACACTGTGCATTATTATGATATTTGTTAGACCTCATAAAAATGCATCTAGGAATATACAACAATCAATATTTAACATAATAGAACTCCTGGAATAATTCACATAGCTGTTACTTATTCAATTCTTTTGCCCATTCATGCAATTCTGAAAATTGCCCATATTGTCATTAATTTGACAAAACAGTCACCGGCACTTTCTGCCATGATTATCTATGATGTCTGATAGCCCAATTCAAATTCCGGTCATACTCCATTATTCCTTTCTAGACAAGCTTTCCAATGCCTATCCCCGTGCTCCATTCCGACATCGGGTGTGGAAACAACGTTGTCTCAAAAATGACAACTTTTACCAATAATTCTGCACATTTACACAATTGTATTTTGGTCCCGAAGGCCAACTTCAGCCACCTGTGGAAGAAAATCTATGAGGAATCACAAAAACTTATCTATCGGGCAAAGTTAGTCCATATAACAAGGAACACTCAGCAATTCACTGATTTCAATTCTGATGTACCGTTCATCTTTTATAAATTTCTGGGTTTTACTACTTCTTACTTTTCACATTTTCCCAAAATTTCAAATTTTGGGCCAAAAACGGCTATCTCCCAAACGGTGCATTTCTGGAAAATCTTCGTTTAACGGAAATTGTCTGTCTTAATGAGAATATGAAATGTCTAGTTCAGTGAAATTTTTGATTCCCACATCTAGGGTCACTTTTACTGCCCACAAGCTTTTCAAAATCCCGAAAAAGTGGCCCGGAACAGTGCTTTTTGGCCTTCTTGCTCACCCCGACTCCACATCCTTTGGAGTTTGGCTCCAAAATTCGGAACTTAACATTGTGCCTGCTTCATGGCCACGCCTGATCAATTTCAGCTCAAACCGACCTTCTGTCAAGCCTCGGGACTCTGTCCTTCAAAAGTCACTATTCCCCTTTTTCTGTCAAATTGGAGTGTAATGGGCTCGGGGTCTTCACTAGTTGTTTCATGGCCCCCGTCAATGGCCTCCGAGCCCCACAGGAATCATCCCATTCAGAGCCCCGGTGCTCCCCCTATCCAAAAAATTGAGTTTTTTTTTTTTTTTTTTTTTTTTTTTTTTTTTTTTTTTTTTTTTTTTTTTTTTTTTTTTTTTTTTTTTTTTTTTTTTTTTTTTTTTTTTTTTTCGCGCCAGTTCACTGAACACTCCCGAAATTGGCGGGGCGCTTCGCTGTGGCCTTCCGCAGTTTCGGGGAGCTTGGCCGAAGCCTTCCGCAACTGCGGGGCGCTTGGCCGAAGCCTTCCGCAACTGCGGAACGCTTGGCCGAAGCCTTCCGCGGTTTCGGGGTGATTCTCGGCTCGCCTCCGTTGCGGGGCGGTTCGCCGGACGCTTCCGAAATTTCGGGGAGGTTTGTGGAAGCCTTCCACAATTGCGGAACGCTTCGCCGAAGTCTTCCGCAGTTGCGGAACGATTCGGCGAAGTCTTCCGCAGTTGCGGAACGATTCGGCGAAGCCTTCCGCAGTTGCGGAACGATTCGCCGAAGTCTTCCGCAGTTTCGGAACGACTCGCCGAACTCTTCCGCGTTGCGGAATGATTCGGCGAAGTCTTCCGCAGTTGCGGAACGATTCGCCGAAGTCTTCCGCAGTTGCGGAACGATTCGGCGAAGTCTTCCGCAGTTGCGGAACGATTCGCCGAAGTCTTCCGCAACTTCGGAACGACTCGCCGAACTCTCCCGCGTTGCGGAACGATTCGCGGAATCCTTCCGAAATTTCGGAAGATAATTCCTTCCGCAATTTCGGAAGAGAATTCCTTCCGAAAAAGTTTCCGTTGACGCCGACACTTAGAATTTTTTTTTTTTTTTTTTCTTCTCAAAACGAATTTTTCTCCGCTGTTTCGGAGCGGGTCGCTGAATCCTTCCGCAATTGCGGGAAGGTTCGCCGAACTCTTCCGCAATTGCGGGAAGGTATGCGGAACCTTTCCGCAGTTTCGGGATGACTTCCTGAAACAGTCTTAAAACCAAAAATAGACTTAAAAACCGAAAATTTTCAAAAACTCTTAATACAATTTTGACATTTTCCTTTTAACTGCTATCAGAATTGGCCCATAGAGGCCCAATGCTGCAACGCAGCTCTGATACCAAACTGTAACGCCCCCTTCCATCATCCAATGCAGGGAAGGAAACGTTAATCAACACACGGGCTTATCGGAGACTTAGCCCCAATAATCTTTGCCCATAAATTCCTAACATTTTAAAACTTCTATATGCAAATTCGTTCCCATATAAAACACAGCGGAATGAACATGCTAACAAGCACTCAAACAGACAGTAATTGCAATCATATCAATCACAGCAGAGAATGATTCAACATACAGAGACCCAAGCACATTCATATGCCATGCATGGATTCTATAATTAATTCATTTCATTACACATGGGCAATTTAACATATTGCAGAACACAAAATGGAACAATTTATAATCCACAGAACACTTATCTTGAGATGTTGACGTCCAACAACTGGCTACGTGAAGGCAACGTTCCTCCCAACCGTAGATCTCTATCCAGCCTATATTCCTTCAGCTGAGAGATCACCCCCGAGCTGGGCTGTGTATCCACTAAGGAGGACTAGCTGGGTTCACTCATAGGCATGGTTTCAGTCAAGCATCCAAGCAGATAGAGGAGGGTAATGCTAAGCCAGTGAGCTCAACCACAGAGCTACAGGCATCTCAAGTGGGCTCAACAGTCAGGCACCCACATTACCTACCACATCCAACACAAGGAAGATCCCCTTCTCTGTTACACAGTCCCTCAGGCAACTCTTCCCTCCAGTGCTCTTCACGATGGGCATAGAAAGGTCCAGCTGCTGATCCTTGAGATCCTAGCCTTCACAGGGTTTATCAAACATACCCAACCTCTGCATAGTCAATCCCACTTGATTTCTCACCATTCTGCTCACCAAATGCTCAAATCCGTCACTTGTTTTCTGAGCTGCAAAAACTGGGTTTTCCCATTGATTTCGGGGTAGCTAATGCTCCCAAATTCGCCCCAAGGTTCATGCTAATGGATTCCCCATTGGATTTCCTTGTTCCCTGCCAAATCTGGACGTTTTTGGTCTTTCAAAAACTGGGTTCTCTCAAGGTCGCGATTTCTGGTTTTTCCTCCCTGTTGGCACACGTTTTTGGATGGGAATGGTGCTAGATAGTTTCACAATGGACTGGGGTGAGAATGAAGCAACCTCCCATGAGGTTGAGTGACTTCTTGCCCAAGTAATCAGAGCCCATGCCCACCCATACGAATTTCAGGGCTGCCCATGCTCCATTGAAGCCATGGGCTGAAATCTCAACCACCTTCTTACAGCAGGCTTTAATGTCACCTAGGAAAGTCAATGGGTTCTCATAATGACAAATGGCAGCCTAGGGTTTAATCCCATAGCCCCCTCACCACTCCCTAGTGGATACACGTGGCCCCTTCTCATTCGTTGCCTCCATAGCCAGTTTTTGGTATTTTATTTCCATATTAAACATTTACATCAATTTACAATATCCCATGGCTTAATAGCACGTGGGTAACAAAATATCAAGCGTGTCTAATTTAAATAAAATCCGAGCATAAACTAGCGGGGCCTTGGCCTTGAGCTCCACGCTAGGGAAACATACAACGTGTGTATACAATATTTACATTAGAGCCAATATTTCCTAAGGGTTCAAAATTGGGGTATTACATCACTAGTTCCCATTACCTAGACTTGGTCTATGCTCAATCATGCACGTTGTTTGAGATTCTTCCCGATGCACCCCACGACACTTATGACCCCACGAAACCTCCCAAGGGACCCCAAACTGATGGCATCATTGGATCTCTTACCACCCAGCCTGCTCCTAACACTGTTGGATCATCGAACCTTCATAGTTCCTCCCCATTACCAACTCAGGCTGGGCACAACACCACTAAATTGACCAATCCTGCTGTAACTGAAGAGGTGAATTATGTCCAATCAGCTTCATCTCAGAAGTCCGGCAGTAAGAAGAAGAACAAAGGGAAACCTAAGAAGTCTTCTGTCTAGTAGGAACAAAAGAGCACTCTTGATGATATCAAACAGAAACAAAAGATAAAGTATCCTTGTTTACTGTGCGGAGATGATCACTTCTCCAAAGAATGTCCCCATAGAGACAAAGTCTAAAAGTTTCTTAGGGGTAAACCGACTCCCGCAGTCCTTAATGATTCGTTTCCCACTCAAAACTAGCAGATGATTTCTCAACCTCCCCCAGCCCAGGGGGAACCATCCAATACCGTGCATGTTCTCATGGTGCGTAATGAGACAATCAATTTGAACACTCGCTCGTGATCATACGACTCAGTCCCTTCCAAGGAACCTGCTGGAAGTAATACTAAAAAAGCTTCCAACTCTTTACCTAATGTCACTGTACCATGAGCTTCTCTCACCATTAAGAAGCTGTCCTTAGATTCGATATTGCGACTGCCCAAGAGCACGATTCAAAAAGCTATTTTCAATCCTAATGCTTGGGCAACACAAAATTACAATATCGTTGAGGACTTGGCACAAGCTCCTTGTGCCATGTCCACACTAGAAGTTTTGCAGAATTGTCCTAATCAACGCAAAACTATCCTTGCAGCAATCGGTGCAGTTGACCCCGATTCTTCGAATACCATCATGTTCCGACTTGAATACTTCAAGCCGAGGCTTTCCCATCAGCTCGCACTCCAAATAGTTGCAAACATTGCTGGGAAAATTGTCCATCGTACCCTTTTGGATGAAGGCACCTCTACTTCTATCATGTCGATCGCCTATTGGAGAGCCATCGACTCTCCCGAATTGAATCGTTCTCCTACCACATTGAAAGCATTCGATGGGCATGGCTTTCAACCTCATGGGATCCTACAAGCTCTCGCAGTTGAGTTGGGTGGAAAGACCATAACCATTAATGTGGAAGTGGTCTCGGCCCCGATAGATTATAATCTCTTGCTTGGTCGCAATTGGTTTCACGCCATGCAGGTGGTAGCCTCTTCAGTATTCCACATAGTACAATTCCCCCATCAAGGTTGAATTATTATTGTTGACCAATTAGATTTTTGCACACCAGACACTACCACTCATCCTGGTGACCATGTTCCTTCCATTGGACAAATGTCAAAACGGTATGAGAGTATAGGGGTTGGCCTTTTGAAAGATTCATCTCTCATGGGCATTTTTCCAACTTCGGACCCCCTAATCATGTTGCCTCGATGAACATGATCTCCACAAAGATTTCATCTCACTCCACTGATTCTTGGCTTGTACCTGACGAAGCCACAACACAAATTATTGGAAACGCAATGCCTCTTTCACCTGCTGAACACATTTATGAGGCTATCCAATCAGCACTGGAGGACCACTTAACTATGGCCTCCCCATCTTGTTCTCTATGATGGGAATCATCTCTACTTGATCTCTTACTTTGGACTTTTCATTCAGACGAGTCCATCATGGAAGTTATGAATGTTGATGATGGTCTATGAGATGACCTACACCATAGGTCGTCTTTTCTTCCTCCTTTGGAGTACATAGAGGACAACATTAGTACCATCTTTTCACTAGATATCTACCCATTCCCTCATTCCCCCATACTCACATGTCTTTCAGACACCGAGGGAAACTTGGCCAACATTGAGCCTACCACCCCGGTAGACATTTCGGTGAAACCTGGTATAGTGGAACACATTCGCATAGGCCAAAAGTGTTCCCTTGAAGAAATAGCTATTGGTATGGCCTTATTTAAGTGATTTCGAGACGTATTCGCTTGGTCCTATGAGGAGATGCTTGGGATAGACCCTTCGATTGTTTCTCATGAAATAAAAACCTATCCTGACATCAAACCTGTACGTCAAAAGTTGTGACCAGTACACCCCCAGAAGACTACAACAATCAAGGTAGAGATTGAAAATCTCTTAAAGGCTGGCTTCATCTATCCTGTCCCGTTGATGGATGGGGTCTCAAATGTCATCCCTATGAACAAAAAGTAGGGTACCATTTGCGTCTATGTCGATTATCGAGACCTTAATAAGGCTTGTCCAAAGGACGACTACTCGACCCCGTTCATTGACCAGATTATCGACAATTGTGCTGGAAGCGTCATCTTTTCATTCATGGATGGATTTTTTGGTTACAACCAAATTGAGATCAACCCAGCCGACCAACATAAGATGGCTTTCATCTATCCTTGGGGGATGTTCGCATACCGCAAACTCCCATTTGTTAGAAAAACAAGATCACAGAGCAATAACAATAAACATAAATGCAAATATAATCACACATACACATTACAAGAGAGACACAGATATATCGTGTTTCACCCAACTTGGGCTACATCCACACTGAATTTTCCAGTCCTTATTATTATTACTGTCCAGCAAGGTGAAGGGATACAACCTGCAGCACAACCGCTGCACTTCCTCTTCACTATCTCACATTTTCTCTCCTGATCTTAGAGATATTTACAATGCATAAAATGTAATACATCAACCCTAGCCGTATTACAATGTCTTTCATTTATAGGGAAAATACAATGGGAAAAATACCACGAGATACCCAAAACCATGGGCCCGCAAAACAACTAGTGAAAACAGCCCCAAATTTTTTTCTCGGGGGCGGGGGTTCCACCCCTGTGACTTGGGGGCATTGCCCCCAAACCCCTAAAAATGCAGAATGGCTGTACAGTCCTCCGAGGTGCACGTCTAATACAATATCATCTATGAGACTAGAAGATATAGCTCCACAACCAATAATCTCCCACTTGGAGACTGATCACAACAACTCCACCGCTGATGCACTTGCTGAACTCGGACTTGGAAAATTTCTCCCCTTCACCTTCATGCTAGAAGGCCAACTGAAACCGAGCAAGAACTCAGTTTCTCTCTAGTCACTACCTTTGTGAACATGTCTGCAGTATTATGGCTAGTATGTATCTTTTCCTGCTTCAACAGTTCATCTTCGAGAACAGAGCGTATGAAATGTTACTTGAGCTGTATATGTTTAGTCCTGGAATGGAATGCTGAGTTCTTTGCAAGATGAATGGCACTCTGGCTGTCACTATACAACCTGCTATCCTTCTGCTTCTTACCCACTTCCTCCATAAACCTCTGCAACCAAGTCATCTCTTTACTAGCCTCTATAATAACAACATACTCTGCTTTCGTTGTTGAAAGTGCAACAACCTTCTGCAGTTTCAAAATCCAGCTTACAGTTGTTCCACCTACAGTAAACACATACCCTATGGTGCTCCTCCCGCTATCCTTGTCACTTTCCATATCTGCATCAACATATCCCTATAGAACAATGTATGAACCTCCAAAACATAATGCCTGAGTGGTAGTACCTCTCGAATACCTGAGAATCCACTGTACTTCCTTCCAATGTTCTTTACCTGGATTATTCATATATCTGCTCACAACTCCCACTGCATGTGAAATATCTGGTCTTGTGCACACCATAGCATACATCAAGCTGCGAACTACTGATTGATAGGGAATCTTGGACATGTAATCAGTCTCTTCCTGTGTCTTGGGACACATTTCTTTACTTAGACTGAAATGGCTGGCCAAAGGTGTACTAACTGTTTTTGCATTCTTCATTCTGAACCTCTCCAACACCTTTTGTATGTACTCACCTTCAGACAGTGTCAATTTGCAATTTTTCTTGTTTCTTGTTATTCTCATACCAAGGATTTGCTCTGCAGCACCCAAATCCTTCATCGCAAATGAATTATCTAGCTTCCTTTTGAGTACATTTATATCCTGCATGTTAGACCCAACAACAAGCATGTCATCCACATACAATAACAAGATAATATATCTTTCATTGTCTAGCTTCTTGAAATAAACACAGTGTTCAAAATGACATCTACTATAACCTTGTTCTGTCATAAACCTGTCAAATTTTAAATACCACTGCCTTGGAGCTTGCTTCAAGCCGTACAAACTCTTTTTCAACCTGCATACCAAGTTCCCCTTACCTTTGACCTCATACCCTTGTGGTTGCTGCATATGTATCTCTTCCTTCAAATCCCCATGGAGAAAGGTTGTTTTTACATCTAATTGTTCAAGATGCAAATCTTCTACTGCCACTAGACTTAAGATAGTCCTAATTGAAGTCATCTCAACAACAGGAGAAAATATTTAATCAAAATCTACACCTTTCTTCTATGCAAACCCCTTTACAACAAGTATGGCCTTGTACCGCTTCTTTCCTCCTTGTTCTTCCTTCAACCTGTAAATCCATTTGTTCTGCAATGCTCTTTTACCAGCAGGCAATTGAACCAAATCCCAAGTCTGGTTTCCTACCAATGAGTCCATCTCCTCATTCATGCCTTGCTCCCACTTCTTTCTAGTTTCCACCTGCATTGCTTCTTCATAACATTCTGGTTCACCAACATTAGTCATCAATAAATAATACATTGAAGGAGAGTACCGTTTAGGGAGTCTACTTAACCTGGTAGATATTCTTACAGTTGCAGGAGTTTCAGGTACCGGTTGTTGTTCTTGATTTTCTGGCACCTTTGGAACTTCATTTTCTTTAATTTCATCAAGTACTGTGTAATATGTGTTTTCCTTTTCCTGTTTCTTTCCCTGCAACTAATCTTTATACATGACCTTTTCATTGAATATGACATCTCTACTTCTAATGATTTTTTTATTTTCATAATCACATAAACGATAACCAAAATCATCAACCACATATCCAATAAAGGTGCATTTCTTGGATTTAGCTTCAAGCTTTGTTCTATTTTCTTTATCAATATGAACAAATGCAGAATGGGTGTACAGTCCTCCGAGGTGCACGGCTAAAACAATATCATCTATGAGATTGGAAGATATGGCTCCACAACCAACACCGTTCAGCCTTAAAAACTCTGGTGGCAAGTTCCAGCTGGCCATGTCATATGCCTTCCATGACATTAAGGACTTTGTGGAACCTTACCTGGACGATATCCCTTCTCATTCAAAGTAGCGTGAGTTCCACATGGATCATCTGACGACCATTTTCCTCAGATGCAGATGGTACAATATCAGTCTGAATCCTCATAAGTGTATCTTTTGTGTTGAGTCTGGATGCCTCTTAGGGTTTATTATCTCGAAGGATGGGATCCGCATCGATCCCTTAAAGGTGGAAGCCATTGTCAACCTACCACCTCCAACTAATGTGATGGAACTTCAAAGTCTTCAAGGGAAGGCAACTTATTTAAGGCATTTTGTTTGTAACTTTGCAGAGAAGACTAAGGGGTATATGAAACTACTTAAGAGGGATGTCCCATTCATTTGGGACGATCAAGATAAAAAATCCTTCAAGAACATCAAACATGCCATCACGCATGCCCCCGTAATCCAACTACCAAACTGTTTCCAAGATTACATCTTATATCTCGCTGCTTCTGCTACCACTATCGTCATGGTTTTGGTACAGGAGGATCCAAATGCCCAGGAACATGTAATATACTATGCGAGTAAGGGTCTCATTGACACTGAAACTAGATATTCACATGTCGAAAAGCTTGCTCTCGCGGTAGTCATCACCATCCAAAAGTTCCGCTACTATATCTTGCCCTGCACCACCACCATCATCGCAGACTCGAACCCCATGTACCACATACTGACACGTCAAGTGCTTGGGGGCAAGTACTCACGCTGGATTGTGATACTGCAAGAATTCGACCTTCTTTTCGAGAAAGCCAAGTCTAAAAAGTCCTTGGTGTTTGTTGAGCTTACTTGTGACCTTCCCCGTTCTGATGTAGAAGTCAAGCACAATGACTCTTTTCCGGATGAATCGTTGTTTCCCATCAGTACAACTAATCCGTGGTATGGAGATATTTCATTATATCTTCAAACCCAATGCTTCAACCTCAACATTCTCACGATGACTGTCATAGAATACGCCACCATACAAAGTATTATCTGATCATCAGTGATACTTTGTATCTCCGAGGCATCGATTCAATTCTTCAACTTTCTCTAACTCACGATGAGGCTGAACGCGTTCTGAATGACTATTACGCTGGGGCGTGTGGCAGTCACCTCTCTGGGATGGCTACAACCCAAAAGATTTTTCCCGCAGGATATTATTGGCCTACTATCTTCAAAGATTGTATTGAGGCCGTGAAAAGATGTTCTCCATGTCAACACTTCCATACGAAGAAGCGTACCCATCCTGCCCCATTACACTCGGTTATTGCCGTGGGCCCCTTTGCAAAATGGGGCATCGATTTTATGCATTGTAAGCCTACCTTGGTCGGGGGGCATAGTTACATCATTGTAGATATGGATTACTTCACAAAGTGGGCCAAGGCAATGCCTACATACCAAAATGACGGAAAAACTGCCGCACTCTTCATGTTCAATCATGTAATAGCGCGGTTTGGAGTTCCTCAGGCAATAGTTACCGATCATGGTTCTCACTTTCAGAACCATATGGTTGATAAACTGAGCAATAGATTGGGTTTTCGCCATGAAAACGCAACACCCTACTATCCACAGTCCAATGGACAGGTCGAGGCCATTAACAAGGTCTTGAAAACTATGGTCCAAAGGATGGTAGGTACGCATAAGTCCAACTGGCATAATATACTCTTTTCAGCATTATGGGCCTATAGAACTTTCGTTAAAACCGCCACAGGTTTCATTCCTTTTCAATTGGTGTATGGATTGGAGGTTTTCCTTCCTATAGAGTGTGAAATTCCATCTCTACAACTCGCTGTCTAACTTCTTCCTAACACTACTACTGAGGAAAAATGTTTCCTATACTTATCAAAACTTGACAAGTCCCATCGAGATGCTGCTCTTGCTAACAAAGCACACAAGAAATGCATCAAAGCTCAATACGACAAGTCAGTTGAACCTCGTATATTCAACAAGGGTGACCTGGTCCTCACATACGACCAGAAACATGACAAACTAGGCGCAGGAAAGTTCGAGTCCATGTGGTACGGACCTTACATCGTTAAATGTGTTTTGGAAAAAGGAGCTTACGAGCTTGAATATTATGACAGAATATCTTTGGGTGAACCCCGTAATGGGATTTACCTGAAGAGGTACTATGCCTAAACCTGTCATGCATAGCATTTCTTGTATATACTATACATGGCGTGTTTGTGTGTTTTTGTGTGGTGTGACGCATTTATTTTTTGAGTGTGTCTTTAGATCTTGTTTTTCCTTCGTATACCATGTTATGTCTGCATGTGTAGATGGAAACATGCTACGGGTTCACGGATGGTGCCAGCCGGCATACCCATAACCTTGCACGGCAGCTTGGGTACTGTATTACCCAACGGGAGAGCTCATCAGCTCAGGAGGAAGTTTCCTTGGATTCACAACCAACAATGCCGTAGAGTATCAAGCGGTAATTGGAGCCCTAACCAATGCTATTTCCTTGGGTGTGAACCACATTGTCATCCACATGGATTCTCAATTAGTGGTTTCCCATATTAACTAGGTCTACGCTATCCGTGATCCTACCCTACTCCATCTCTTTAGACAAGTTCGTCTCCTGGAAAGGTCATTTGAATCCATTCAATACCTACACATTCCACGAGAGTTAAACACAGTTGCTGACTCGATGGCCAACTTCATTCTAGATTGGTACATCGCACACACATAATAGTCATAATATGTAAAAGCATTCACAACATGTAAATAATGCACTGTATAAAAGCAAATAATATGAACAAGATCACATCATTCGTCATTTTTTAAACACATAATGTAAAAATCGTCGGAATGTCTATATATATATATATATATGTGTGTAATCTCAAAAGGTAGTGCTGATACAAAATTCTGAAGCACGACGACTTTCAGTGAGTCTCTACAAAATCTGAAACCTCACAGCTTTCAATAGTACAAAAATATGAGGCCTCTAAGCTCTCAGTACAAACATAGCAACAACATATGGCCTATCACCTGGCCCGTACAACCCTAGGAGGTCTAGCCGCCCTAGCCTGTTGAGTCTGGAAACATTCAATTGCTCTCGCAACTTTGCAAAGTAGCGCATTGAAGCGCACAGTAACTCCAACCGTATGTACTTGCACGGGCCGCGGCACCTCATCTACCGATGACTCAGGAACGTCTACTATCAACCCACTCAGGTTGGCATAAACTTTATCAATCTCTACGATGGCAGTGTGCACAACAAGACCCACAACTGCTCCCTCTCCTCTCTTTCTCCTAGCAAGAAGAGAGGGCCCCATATCTACACACACATGTTGTTCACTTGTCATCACTATATCAAAAAAAAAATTATAAATGCACAAAACTTAAAAAGTATAAGGGTAATTTGTTCTTACTGAGGTCTCCCCATGTTGCTCCCTCTAGCAGCGGCAAGTCCGGGTCATCTCTAAAGTCTGTGCCACTATATAGAAAATCCTCCACCATCAGTAACTGGCCCTCTAGCCAAGTGAATAACTCAGGAGGGTATCCAATAATGGGGCCCCCACCATGTCGGGCCATCACATCGATCCACCTAGCCATGTGAGGATCTCTAGGATCCCTGTCCTCCAGTGGTACCTGAGGACGTAAAAGGGGAACCCATTCCAGTAAGAACGAGATCAGTATGGATCCATAGCCAAATTGTTTGAGCTCTCCCTGCCGACACTTTGTTAGCTAAGCTTGCATGTTTGCAAGGACTCCCTCACACCAGTTGAAGATCTTTGGAGACATACAGTCCTCCACATAAAGCATCTGTGCCCTGGTGTCTAACTAAAGAGCTTGGCTCCCTGCCATCCTCGTAATGGTGAATAGTATGGCGCATAATGCGCATTCCCGTACATCTTTAATGGGAATATTCCCACTAGATGCATGGGTGTTGGGAACACAGTGCTGCAGAATCATATCATCTACACTCCGGTCACTCCCACGTGATCCGGTAAGTAGCACATTGTCCCCTCTTCGAGACAATCCTGTCAGAAAGTAGATGTCCTCGACATCTATGGTAAGCTCATGCTCACCAATCACGAAGTATTGCTGGGCCACATCCCAGCATCAAAGCATATGAGTCAATAGTGGGATTTGGGATCTCATCCCTTGGATGCGAAAGAACTTGAGGAGCCCACAGTTCCTCAATGCTTCCATGCATCGTGGATCATTTGCATCTTGTTCATAATCCAACTCATGCTCCCGTTCTCGCCATTCCAGAACCATTTTGGATGCTTGGAACCTTCCAATAGGAGAGTTTTAACAATGTTAGAACTTGCTTCAACCACTCGCAGTATTTCTTTTGAGCTTGGTTTGAGTATGGGGATGGACGTCACCGTCATCGCACCCCATTTTTACAAACAGAGCGACGTCGTCGCAGTACACCTATGAGACCCTAGCGATGACTCAGTCTCATTGCAGTTCCCAAAAAGGCCAACTACGATGAGCCGAGGGCGCAATGGCCCTTCCCAAATCAAGATAAAACCCAAAAAAATGATTGAAATTCAAAAATGTAAACCACTACAATCTTGCTGCATGAATTTTAGGGTTACCTTCTCCTGACGGTGAGTGAAATGGCTTCTCGTAGCTCCTAGAATCGACAAGTGAAGATTTGGCTCCAAATGGCACTACTCCTCCCAAATTTGGCAAATAGAACAATGGTGACTATATTTAGTTTTTATTTCTATTTATAAACAAAGTGGAATATTCTTTTTTCAAATATTTGATGCCATTATGCCATTTGCTATAGTTTGGATCGGTTTTATTATATTTGAATGTTCGGTTGACTATTTGACCTAGTTTCTGAATGTGCAGGAGTTGTGAAGTGCCTTTCTACGCCATTTTCGTATTGGAACAGTCATCTCAGGTATGAACACCCCTTGTCTGTTTTGTCATTTATCTTTTCATTTCATTAGATTTTAATTATTTAATGATTATGAGCTTACTCTTTGTTCTTTCTCGTGCTCTTGAAACTATGAGAATATGTTACCGAGTTACGATTTATCACTTTTCCAGGCTTGTTAAACTCCTACGGAAAAAGAACCCCCTGGAGTCTATCTTTAAGCTCTTTTCAGGCTCTCGAAATGCAAAAAGATTGCCAAGCAAACTTGTCACATTCACGCTTGTAAAAGAATTTGAACGACCATCTTCCTAGTGATAGTTTACCCCTTTTTCGGACCAGGGGGCACTAGTTATGAAAAAGGTATACTCCAACCAATCATGACTGGAAGAGTCCTCTCCCGCGTTGTTTTACCCTTTTTTGGGCGATGAGGCTAACTTTACGAAAAATGACCGTAGGAGTCTTCTTTAGTTCTTTTCAGACTCTCTAAACATGAAATGACGACCGAGTTTACCTTCTATGGACTCATTAAACTCTCACATTGAAGGGCCTGCCATGGGACGAACCCCTCCTATCTCAGGTTCGGAAAATATTTGGGATTGGACTCATCTATGGGATGTGTTTATGTATATGTAACTTCAGAATGTATTTCATCTATGTATTTCATATATATTTATTGTACCCTTATAAGAGATGTGTTATTCCTCTATAAGGAAGTGTCGTCATGTGTACTGACAAGTGTCACAAGTGTGTGTACTTATTGATGGGTTATTAGACCACCATGTGTGGAGTCGGCCCTGAAATATATATTATATTGTGGATGTACCTAGCTATACAAGTCGGCCCCATAGTGTAAATGGGAAAACAGGTTAAGTATAAATAGAGATCGGGAGATCTCTATTTTTATCACTCGGAAACTCATACTTCTCTCACTCAGAAAGTGGTGCACTAGTGAGGAGGAGGATCATCTGCTACTAGGAGACTATCTCAATGTATTTTGGTTGTAATTTGGTTGAGCCATTGCTCTCTCTATCTCTGAGGAAGTTGTGGGGTTTTTCACCTTAGGGTTTTCCCCATGGAAATTCTGTGTCTCTTGTCCCTCATGCTTTTGATTCTTATGATGCTTGACATGCTTGATATGATTGTTATGCATTGATATACTGTACATGTTATTCTCTCAATAAAGATCCTAGAGTATATTGAATTAATGCTCAAAATTTAACATGGTATCAGAG
Source organism: Larix kaempferi (assembly GCA_027924585.1). Taxonomy (NCBI): domain Eukaryota; kingdom Viridiplantae; phylum Streptophyta; class Pinopsida; order Pinales; family Pinaceae; genus Larix; species Larix kaempferi. The sequence continues at coordinate 10,483,614 of BSBM01000485.1, read as the reverse complement.
CTTACCTGAGAAGAAGACATTGTGCGGTGACGAAAACTAGGGTTTCTTGTTTATTGGGTTTCTCTCCACAGATTTTGGAAAAGCAATATAGTAGATTGACTCTGCTCATCAAGGAGAATCTATCTGTCCAACCAGAATTCAATTCTGAGCATTTTAAGATTTGGCCCTAAAACTTAGGGTTTCCTAAAAAATAGGAATTTATGGAATTTGAAGACATAGTTGGAAGCTCCTTGCAAAAATCGAAGTTTAGAGCTTTGGATCAAGATTTTTGGCTGGGTAGATCTCCGAGAAACTCAAACCCTAATTCAGGGTCCTTCTTAGTGAATCCAGAAAGACAGAAAGGCATTTTTGAAGGGTGTATCTTTGTAGATCTCAAATTCTGAATACACCAGGTTGATCAGCTGATCAAAGTGCATCTTTCTATCCTTTTTGAAAGTTGAAATTCACATTTTGAATTTTTAGGGTTTTTCCGACAAACCCTAATCCGGGACCAGATCCAGTTTTCAGCAATTCAAGTGGTAAGACCTAAATATTTTCTATTTCCATTTGAAGTACTCTTTAAGATGTCTCACCACACCAAGCTTGAGGATAAGCTTGAAGGGGCTGATAACTTCCGAGCTTGGAAGTATAGGATTGGGTTAATCCTGGAAGAGAATGAGTTGGACTCATATATAAAAGAAGACATCCCTATCCCAGAGGATGAAGAGGCTAAGATATTGCATAAGAATAACTTGGTCAAGGCAAAGAGAATCATTGTTGATTCTATCAAGGACCATCTTATTCCACATGTGTCATCTCTAAAGACACCCAAGGCTATGTTTGACTCTTTAACCAAGCTGTTTGAAGGGAAGAACATAAATCGGAAGATGACCCTGGGAAATCAATTGAAAGGGGTCAAGATGTCGAATGGAGAAACCATTCAATCTTATTTCTCCAAGGTCTCTCAGATCAAGGAACAACTTGAAGTTGTAGATGAAGTAGTGGATAATGGTGAAGTTGTTATGACCTTCCTAGGTCATGGGATTCCTTTATTCAAGGAATCTATGCAAGAAAGAAATTGATCTCTTTCAGTGAACTGTGGGAGGAATGTTCTCAAGAAGAAGCTAGGCTTGTAGCTCATGAAGAAAAGATGGGAGGTGAAGATCAAGCTCTCGCAGCCCACACCAAAAGAAGCAAGCCCAAGAAGGAGCACTCTCACTTCAAGAGATCCTATCACAACCAACAAAAGAATAAGAAGGATATAAGATGTTTCTCATGCAATGAGAAGGGTCACTTTGCTTCAGAATGTCCCAAGAACAAAAGGGCTAACATCAACTCCAGCAAGAAGAAGAAGGGCAACAAAAGAAAGTTCCATGCTCATGCTACCGAAGATGATGAACCTCTAAAGAAGAAGGCTAGGGAAGAAAGTGATGATGACTCATCAAGTGAAGAAGAGTATGTTCTAATCTCTGCTCTCATGGGTTCTATCTCCCATGGTTTTAATGATTGTTTAATTGACAGTGGTGCTTCCAAACACATGACTGGGTTTAAGGAATCTTTTGTAAACCTATCTGAACATGAATCACCCCATAAGGTGAAACTTGGGGATGATTATCAATACCCAATCAAAGGAAGTGGTGAAGCCTCCTATAACCTAGATTCTGAAAAATCTTTGAAGATGAAAGAAGTCCTTTATGTACCTGGGCTTAAGAAGAATCTTCTCTCCATCTCTGCATTGGATGCAAAAGGCATGAGGGTTGCATTTGTAGATAGCCAAGTCCTAATGTGGCCAAAGGGTAAAACAATTGATGATGCAGTAGTGATTGGAGAGCAAGAGAGAGGATTGTATAAATTGAAGGGTCAACCTGAACATGCCATGGTACATGACTCCATGAAGCCAAGTGAACTTTGGCATAGAAGACTTGCTCATATGCACTACAGAGCATTACCAATTGCAAGCAAGGTTGTAGAGGGTCTCCCTGAAATCAAGACCAAACATGAAGGTGTTTGCAAAGGATGTGCAAAAGGTAAGAACATTAAGAAGGCTTTCCCAAGCATTGAAAGTAAGGCAAAACATATCCTAGAAATCATCCACTCAGATGTATGTGGTCCTATGTCATCCAGTTCTCTGAGTGGGTATGTTTACTATGTCTCGTTTATTGATGACTTCTCTAGGAAGACTTGGGTATACTTCTTGAAGAAAAAAGATGAGGTGTTTGATAAGTTCAAGGGATTCAAAACCTTGATGGAGAATCAAACTGACAAGAAGATCAAAACATTCAGATCCAACAATGGTGGAGAATTCACCTCAGGTGACTTCAAGAAGCTTTGCAGTGATTTAGGGATTAAGAGGGAGTTGACTGCTCCTTACAATCCACAACAAAATGGAGTTGCAGAAAGAAAGAACAGAACAATCATGGAAGCAGCAAGGGCAATGCTGCATGACCAGGATCTATCTATGCATCTATGGGCAGAAGCAGCTAGAACAGATGTATATGTATAGAACAGAACACCCCAAAAGATATTGGACAACAAAACACCAAAAGAGGTCTTTTTTGGTAAGAAATCTGAAGTTAGCCATCTTAGAATATTTGGGTGTCCAGTATACACACATGTCACAAAGGAAAAGAGGACCAAGCTAGATCCTTCAGGAAAGAAGGGTATCTTTGTGGGTTACAGTGAAAGCTCGAAGGCTTACAGAATATACTTTCCAGGGTTCAATAAGATTGATGTCAGCAGGGATGTAACATTTGATGAAAACTCAGCATTCATCAAATCAAGGAAAGCACCTATCGAAGTTTATGAAGAACCTAAGGAAACTAGATTTCAAGACATTACCATGACTGAAGCAATTCCAGAAGTTGTTAGTGAGTTTGAAGATACGCAAGAACCTGTAGATCCATCCCGTGAGGATAACTCTCACAAGAGGAAACCTGCATGGGCTAGAGATCTCATTCAAGATGCGGAGAGATTTGGCATTCCAGAAGAAGAACACAGAGCAAATAAAAGAACCAAATCACATACCAGCTATGTTGCCTTACTCTATGACATTATGATCAAAGAACCTTCAAGTTATGAAGAAGCAATGGAAAAGAAAGAATGGAAGGATGCCATGGTTGAGGAATACCAATCAATAATGAAGAATGATGTTTGGGATGTTGTCCCAACACCTAAAGAGAAGTCTATTGTGACTTCTAAATGGATCTACAAAATCAAGCATGCTGCAGATGGCAGTGTAGAGAAATACAAGGCAAGATTCGTAGCTCGTGGCTTCTCTCAGAAAGAGGGAATAGATTATGAAGAAAATTTTGCACATATAGCCAGGTATACTTCCATCAGAATAGTACTTTCCCTGGCTGCAACAATGAAATGGAAAATACACCAGATGGATGTCAAGACTGCTTTCTTGAATGGTGTAGTTGAAGAGGAAGTATATGTGGAGCAGCCACTCGGTTTCAAAACACATGATAGGGATTCATATGTGTGCAAATTGAAGAAATCCTTGTATTGCTTGAAGCAAGCTCCCAGAACTTGGTATGGTAGGATGGACAGTTTCCTATCTAGCTTGGGATTTACCAAGAGTAAAGCAGATTCCAACCTTTACTATAAGGTTGAGGAAGGGAATCCTGTGGTTCTACTCTTATATGTGGATGACCTGTTTGTAACAGGAGATGACAAATTGATTGCAGATATAAAGAGGAAGCTTACTGCTGAGTTCGATATGAAGGACCTGAGGATGATGCACTATTTGCTAGGTATGGAGGTGTGGTAGAGTACAGATGGGATCTTCCTTGGACAAGGGAAGTATACTGTAGATATCCTGAAGAGGTTCGGGATGATGGATTGCAAGACCATGGCCACACCTATGGCATCGAATCTGAAGCTTCTTTGTGATGCTTCATCTGAGCTGGTTGATGTCTCTATGTATCGTCAGATGATTGGGTCCTTGATGTACCTGACGAACACAAGACCAGATATTTGCTTTGCAGTGAACACATTGAGCCAATTCCTGACGGATCCGAGGAGTGTTCACCTGGTTGCTGTAAAGCATATTCTGAGGTACCTGAAGGGTACAGTTGATTATAGGCTCAAGTATGAAGCAAATAAAAAGTTTAACCTGCAAGGTTATGTTGATTCAGATTGGGCAGGCAGTGCTGCAGATAGGAAGAGCACATCTGGGTGCTGCTTCAGTATGGGATCAGGTGTGATCTCTTGTTTTAGCAGGAAGCAGTCCTGCATAGCACTAAGTACAGCTGAGGCAGAGTATGTTGCATCTTGTTCAGCTAGTTGTGAGGTAGTATGGCTACGGAAGCTACTGTTTGAGTTATTTGATCTCCCATTGGATGCTACTGGTATCTTCTGTGATAACCAGACTTGTGTGAAGATGTCTGAGAACCCAGTATTTCATGACGGGCTGAAACACATAGAGATCAAATATCACTATATCAGGGATATGGTGCAGAGAGGAGCTGTGAAGCTCCTGTATGTTGCAACGGACGAGCAGATTGCAGATGTGCTAGCGAAACCACTAGCCAGAGTGAAGTTTGAGTACTTCAAAGAGAGGCTTGATGTTCTTTGGATTGATGACACTTCGAGGAAGAAGTGATGGACACATTTGCAGAAGCCATTCCAAGCATGTTGGAAGGAGGATCCTTCACATGGCTATGGATGTAAGCGTTGGATGATGAGCATCAGGATGATGCTCCAGTTACTACTTTGTATATGCATCAGGAGGATGTTGGATATGATCAGTTGGATCATTTATATGTATATGTATGTACGCATCATGTTGGATGTTGGATATGATCAGTTGGATCATTTATATGTATGTACGCATCATGTTGGATGCTGGATATGATCGGTTGGATCATTTGTATGTATATGCATCATGTTGGATGCTTGGACCATGTATCTGTATATGTATCAGGTGGATACATTGTATGGTCAGGTAGATCATGTATGTTGATATGTATCATGTATGATCAGGTGGATCATGTATTTGTATTTGTATCAGGTGGATACATTGTATGATCAGGTGGATCATGTATGATGATATGTCTCAGGTAGATACTTGGTATGCATCAAGTAGATGCATTATATGATCAGGATGATCATGGATGACAAGCTTCAGGATGTTGCTCCAGATGATATGCAGTAGGATGTTGTAATGATGATGATCAGGATGATCATGTGTACATCAGGATGATGTATGGTGAGTATCAGGTTGATACTCTATGGCAGTGGATCAAGTTCTGCAGATGAGCATATAATTTGGCCCTGGGATATTCATAGATAATCTTGCAAGGTTTTTCCTATGGCATGTAATTTGGCCCTGGGATATCTGACAAATGCTCCTTCAAGGTTTTTCTCTGGGAGGACATATAATTTGGCCCTGGGAGATTTGCAGATAGTCTTGCAAGGTTTTTCCTATGGCATATAATTTGGCCCTAAGATATCTGGCAGATGCTCTTTCCAGGTTTTGTCCTATGGCATATAATCTGTCCCTAGGAGATCCGATAAGTTGGGCTGTGTGCCCGTAATAAGTCCTGGGATGCTCTTGAAAGGTTTTTCCATGACCACATATAATCTGTCCTTGGGAGATCCTATAGGTAGAGCTGTGTGCTCGTAACATCCTGGGATGCTCTTGCAAGGTTTTGTGGTGACCACATATAATCTATCCCTGGGAGATCCTATAGGTATAGCTGTGTGCTCATAACAACTTGGGATGCTCTTGCAAGGTTTTGTGGTGAGGTCATATATAATATGGCCCTAGGAGATCCTATAGGTAGAGCTGTGTGCTCGTAACAGCCTGGGATGCTCTTGCAAGGCTTTGTGATGCACGTAATAAGTCCTGAGGATTCCATAGTATGGCCAGTGATGATGAAGACCTGCAGGTGGTGGGCCTACATCTAGTATGAAAAAGGACTGGCTCTGTAGAACTTCCTATGACGAGTAGAGTCAGAGATTGACTGAGATAGCAGCAGCAGTGACGACGATGACGACCATGATCCTAAGAAGAAGACTTGTCTAGCATATCTGTGTCGAGAAATACCTTCGTAGTTAAGAGGGAGTGTTGATGTATATGTAACTTCGGAATGTATTTCATCTATGTATTTCATATATATTTATTGTACCCTTATAAGAGATGTGTTATTCCTCTATAAGGAAGTGTCGTCATGTGTATTGACAAGTGTCACAAGTGTGTGTACTTGCCGATGGGTTATTAGACCACCATGTGTGGGGTCGGCCCTAAAATATATATTATATTGTGGATGTACCTAGCTAGACAAGTCGGTCCCATAGTGTAACTGGGAAAACAGGTTAAGTATAAATAGAGATCGGGAGATCTCTATTTTTATCACTCGGAAACTCATACTTCTCTCACTCAGAAAGTGGCGCACTATTGAGGAGGAGGATCACCTGCTACTAGGAGACTATCTAAGTGTATTTTGGTTGTACTTTGGTTGAGCCATTGCTCTCTCAGTCTTTGAGGAAGTTGTGGGGTTTTTCACCTTAGGGTTTTCCCCACGGAAACTCTGTGTCTCTTGTCTCTCATGCTTTTGATTCTTGTGATGCTTGACATGCTTGATATGATTGTTATGCATTGATATACTGTACATGTTATTCTCTCAGTAAAGATCCTAGAGTATATTGAATTAATACTCAAAATTTAACAAGATGAGCTATACTGAGCATCTAGTTACCCTCATCAAGCTTGTAAAAAACACATGAGGCACTTGTCGTTCATGATGGGGAAAAAGGAAAGCTTTTGTATTACACCTTTATCTGTGGTAGTACCTAATCGTTCTTGAACATGGCACTCATCTACATTTGCATACAACACTTGGATCATTTGTTTGTCTTCGAGTTCTGCTTATTTCCTGAGTCTTATTACTCCTTTGAGTCATTCAAAGAAAGCTTCCATCATCAGTTGCATTAGGACTATGTGTCATACTCATCATGCCAATACTGCCAAGTCATGCCATGTCCATGTTCAAGAATACTTTCACTATTCATCTATTTGCAGTCAGTACACCTTCAATCATGTCAGTCTACTCTGAGTCAATCTTGCATATTATTGTACCATCTGATCCACTCTACACATCCTTTGTTGTGTTTCGTGTTGATGATGGGGGATTCATCATGGCCCTCCTTCGACGGATTCATGTTTGTCGACTTCAACACATCATCCAAGGATTGAGTCTAGAAACCAACTAAGTACCTTAGCCCTACATGCCTCAATGGCAGGTTACCTTGCTTTCGACATGAGTTACATCATTGACTCTTGATCGAAATATTTAATCTCGTGTTCGACTTCAACTCATTTATTCACACTTGATGATATGTACTGTGATACCTTAGGGATCTTTGACATTAATGGTGATTTCCCTCACACTTGTTAACGGTATACATCAATGACCGGTAATCAAGTGGTTTCTACCATGTTCGATGTCAAGACATTTGTAATCACATGGATAGATTTGTATCATTGCGGGTTCAGCTTGAAGACCCTGGGGAGTCATGTTTTAACCAGGTTGTGATGGAGTTTGTATTGAGTCATATTACACAAATCCACATTTGTATTGGTCGTGGCTGTGTTACCATCTCATCATGGATCTATGCTTGTGTCCAATAGCCATGATTATGTTTAGTCGGTCATTACTACCATGGATCTGCATTGTATTGGTCGGCAGCCATGTTGTACATCATATGAGATTGTCAGTTCAGAGTCAGTTGTACTACAGCAACGTCTTTCATCCGACAAGTCCATTTTTCCATTCTTTCTGTCAAAGCATTTCACCTGTCCAATCTTTAAACAGCTTCATGCTTTGGGGGGCATTCTGTTACACCTAAAATCTTACCACCATTAGATTCAGTGTATACATCCCTGAAGTTCCATTGGATAAATCATTTACCTGGAAGGGACATCATTGTGCTTCTGTTAGGTTTTGAGAGATCATCACAGGCTGCACTCATGCAACCTATGACGTCGCACCTTGCTCCTTTACAGGGTGCGATGAAGTCAGTAAAATGGTAAAAATAGCTTCTTCAAGCTCATTCTCAAAGGATGCTGACTTAGATCCCTATCCCTGACCTGTTGGGGGAGTTGGCCTTCGGTTCCTAACCTCTTGGAAGGATCCCCTATCTCTCTCATACCATATCTAAACCTACCCTATCCATACACTATCCACTTAGTCCTATATAAGTGAAGCTATACCCCTATACAAATGGGAGGAAGTCTATGGTACTCTTATGCTGGTGAAATCAATCCCAATAGATCTAACACTCTAGCTTGGGGAACATCCACTTCTCTCTAGGAACTTTGGCATGGCTTGTCGGAAGGATCTTGCAGTGTTAAGGCTATGGTTGTAATCCTCTTTTCCATTGTACTCCTCACTTTTCAATACAGTTAATATAATTTCTTTCCATAAATGTTGTCTCCTTGATGATGTTTATAGCTTTCCTCCTTAACTGTTAGCTTAGATCTATCATAAAAGATATATTCTTTCACTTCTCGTGGTCTGTCACATGTTTGACAGGATTTAGCTACTTGCAATCTGGTAGCGCTGGAGCATTGGATCAACAAAGGAGAAAGGGATCTACAAATCTAAGGTAAACGATCTGCTCTTACATTTGTATTTCTATACAATCTAGGAAAGTATTTTATGTTCTGTCTTATTTGTTCTAGACTTCTGTTAAGCTAGGAAGATGAGGCCTTGAGTCCGCTCTCGGTAGATTGTCGACAAAACACAAAACAATTCCAACCAAACTAATCTTTGTGGAAACCTTCGCATAGGTTTACTTGTTTTCATATTCCAGCTGAGGATAGACTGTGATGGTTGACAAAGTCTAATGAGCACAAATTTCAGGGTATTTTGCACATATTGGACCAATTTTTCTGGCTCGTTCATGCACATAGGGTGGCCAAGCAACAGCTGAGTTCTTCATAGAAGATTGGGATGCTAGGTCTTTTTCAATAAAACTTTCACATATTTCTCAGATTGAAACCCTATTTCCCACATTCTGTCACCATCTTCGCAGCCTCTGCGATCATTTTTAGCCAATATGCAAGATGAGAGAAATGTGTTTGCTCATGTTAAAGCGCTTGGTCAAGCTGGAGGTGAAGGAGGCATTCCAGAAGGTGACAGGGTTACAGTGTGAGCTTGGATTTCATTAAAGCGAAGGATTGGTCTTATTGCTTCTCTTCCTCATGCTCCTTACTTCCCATTCCACAAAGAAGAAAATTATTGGTTATTGCTTGGTGATCCTGTCTCTAATACTGTGTGGGTTTGTCAAAGGGTCAGTTTCATGGATCTATTGCAGTCACCGCTACTTCCAAATCTATTCAGAATTCTTTGAAATTCCCTAGTGCAAGTGTTAAGGAGATAAATGTTGCAGTTAAGGATGTTGTAGAGAGGGTGAAGAGTGGCTCGAGATACTATTACTGTGAAGCACCTGCAACAATTAATTAATAAGAATATGAGAAATAGTAGAAATGACAGAACTCGGAATCACTTTTATATTGATCACAGGCCACTTCGAGGGGGCAACCTCCTTTGAGCAAGCTCAATACAAATAACTTCACGGTGCCTTCATAGGTCTCAACACACACTTATATACTAAGTCTAGGTGCCAATACTATGGGTCAAAACCATGGGCCACAACAAACTATGGATCAACAATACTACGGGCGACTTACAAAGCATATGCGCTAACAACAATAACACAAACTATTGATCAACAAATACTACAGGACAACTTACAAAGCATATGCGTCCAACAACAATATACTAACAAAGTAAAGAAATGGGTTCCTAACATCCCCTCCCCCTTAAAAAAAGCTTTGTCCTCAAAGCTTTAGATGTGGAAATTGTTGTTGAATCTGAAGGAGTGGTTCCCATGTAGCATCCTTTGGTTGCATGCCATGCCACTGAATTAAGACCTCTATGATGGAGCGAGAGCAAAGCTGACGAGTGCGTCGATTGAGGATGGCCTCCGGATCCAAAAGGATGGATCCTTCATTATCCAGTTTGAGTAAAATTGTTTGTCCACTGATGTTGGTGCCAAGAAATTTCTTCAGATAAGAGACATGAAATACTGGATGAATGCAGGAAGAAGGAGGAAGTTCCAGATTATAAGCAACGGACCCAATCTTCTGAAGAATCCGATATGGCCCATAGCACTTTGGAGCGAGCTTATGATGCCCTTTGAGTTTCAGGGAGGATTGCTTATTGACTGGAGACGAAGAAAAACCATATCGCCTACTTGAAAAGTGCGCTCAGAACGGTGTTGGTCAGCTTGTTGCTTCATGCGATTTCTTGCCATGTGAAGATTGTCCCGCGAAATGCAAAGAATCTGATCGCGGTTTCAAAGGACCATGTCAACTTCCTGAGCTGGTGAACTATTGGGGGTGTATGAAAGAAGAACTAGAGGTGCCTGACCATAGATTGCTTCATATGGGGTCATTTTAGAGGCAGTGTGGTAAGAGGTATTGTACCACCATTTAGTGAGAGGGAGCCACTTTGCCCATTGATGTTGTTGTTCAGAGGTGAAGCAATGAAGATAAGTTTCCAAGCATTTATTGATAATTTCAATCTGACCATCTGTTTGTGGGTGATACCCTGAACTCATCTTCAGTTTGGTGACAGTGTGGCGAAATAGTTCTGTCCAAAAACGATTGGTGAAAATCGCATAACGATCCGAGACAATGGAAGAAGAGATGCCATGAAGACGAAAGATCTGGTCCAGGAAAATTTGAGCGACTAAGGAGTCTGTATAGGGATGGCTGAGAGCACAAAAATGACTATATTTGGAGAGGCGATCAACCACAATGAGAATCACTATCTTCCTGCCAGATTTAGGGAGCCCTTCAATGAAATCCATAGAAATATCTGTCCAAATCCATGTAGGTATGGGAAAGGGTTCGAGAAATCCTGGAAGGAGTGTTGTTTCACCCTTATTGCGCTGGCAGGTATCACATTCAGCCACCATCTATTTAATTTTCCTTTTCATGCCCTGGCAAAAGAAGTTACGCCGTGCCCGTTCATACGTTTTAAGGAACCCAGAGTGCCCTGCCGATGGAGAAGCATGGAGTTCATAGAAGACAGCCTATTGAAGATCTGTGCTCTGGGGAAGCACCAGACGACCCTTGTATCTCAGAGAAGCACCATCCCAAGAGTAATGTGGTACAACATAAGGGTTGTTGGTCAAGTTTTGGATGATTTTAGATAAGGAAGAGTCATTGGCATAACCCTGTTGAACAGATTGCAACCAATTTGGAACAGGCATAGAAATAGCTGAAAGAGAACCTTGGGCATCAAATGTGCGAGAAAGAGCATCTGCCACAATATTGTCTTTACCCTTCTTGTAAGTGATCTCATAGTCATAACCCATGAGTTTTCTAACCCATTTATGTTGTGCTGGGGAGGAGACACGCTGTTCCAAGAAATATTTCAGACTCCGGTGATTAGTCTTGATGCAGAAATGATTCCCTAATGGCTATGGTCGCCACTTCTGTACTGCATGAAAAATAGCCATCATTTCCTTCTCATATGTAGAGGCAGCTAAATTCTTACCTGAAAGGGCTTTTCTGGTGAACGCAATGGGGTGTTCATCTTGAAGGAGAACAGCACCAAGTCCATTGCTGCAAGCATCACTCTCAATAGTGAACGGCTTGGAAAAATCGGGCATAGCTAGAACAGGTGTAGTGCACATAGCTTGTTTTAGTTTTTCAAATGCACACTGAGCAGCATGTGTCCATGTAAAAGCATCCATTTTCAATAGAGCAGTTAATGGAGCTGCAATATTCCCATAATCCTTGACAAACTTGCGGTAGTAGCCAGTCAACACCAAAAAACCACGAAGGCTCTTGAGTGTCTGAGGATGTGGCCAGTTGTTCATGGCATCGATTTTGGCAGGATCCACGCGAACCCCTTGTGCTGAGATAATGTTCCTGAGATACTCAACTTCCTTCTATCCAAAAACACATTTAGATTGTTTGGTGTGGAGATGATGGTCAGAGAAAAGTTGCATGACAAGATCCAGATGCTGGAGATGTTCATCCCATGTTTTACTGTAGATGAGGATATCATCAAAGAATACCAGAATGAATTTCCGCAAGTAGGGTCGAAATATTTTATTCATTAAGGCCTGGAATGTGGAAGGAGCATTAGTGAGGCCAAAGGGCATGACCAAAAACTCATAATGGCCATCAAGTGTGCGAAAAGCTGTTTTAGGGATATCATCCTCCTGAACCCAAATTTGATGATACCCAGAAGAAAGATCCAACTTGGAGAAAAATTAAGCCCCATGAAGCTCATCAACAATAGGAATTGGAAACTTATCCTTGATGGTGAGGTGATTAAGTGCTCAGAAGTCCATGCAGAGGCGCCATGACCCATCTTTTTCGCGGACAAGAAGAACTAGAGAAGAAAAGGAACTAGTGCTTAGGCGAATAATACCTTGCTTCAATAAGTCCTGAACGAGCATGTCAATCTCCGTTTTTTGGTGAAATGGGTAGCGATAAGGCCTGATGTTGGGAGGAATGCTGCCAGGAAGGAGCTGAATACAATGGTCTTCTGGCCTTGAAGGTGGCAATCCCACTGGTTCAGCAAAGACACCTGTATATCGATCCAGAATTTGTAGTAGATCCAAAGGAGTAGTGGAGACCGTTGATGGTTGCATCTGAATGGAATGGATCTGAGCGATGACACCATGTGAATTCTTCTTGAGGAGTTTTTCCATGCGATGTGAACTGATGATGCTGAGAGAACCTAGTTGTAATCCTGTCAATGTGTGTTTTTGTCCATTGAGGGAAAACTGCATCCAAAGTTCAACAAAATCCCATAAGATAGGGCCAAGTGTGCATAGCCATTGAGTGCCCAAAACCACATCACATCCGCTTAAGGTCAAGGCAAACATGTCAAAGAGCAAGGTATAATCTCCCATAGAGATACACACATTTTGACACTTCCCTTTGCAAGGTAAGGTGCCCCCATTGGCAACCATGACTTCAAAGTTGGAGCAAGGATGGATAAAACAATTAGCTTGTTTCGCGATCCGAGGGTAATGAAATTATGAGTGCTACCAGAATCAATGAGTATTGTAAGAGGAAGCTTCTTGAAGTAACCCCTGACTCACATTGTTTAGGGGGTGGTGATTCCAGCTAAAGCATGGAGAGATATCTCTGGCTGGTCATCCTGAGATGGAGGGTCAATAGGTGGTTCCTAAATGTCGACCTGAGCATCCATTGTTTCTGGATCTTTGTCACCAATTTCAGAGGCAGACGGAGAATCCACATCCAAGAGATAGAGCTTTTGCTGAACACATCTATGCCCTCGAGTGAATTTCTCATCACAATTATAGCAAAGCTCCTTTTCTCTTCGTGCTTGCATCTCTATTTTAGACAAACGCTTGATAGGAGTTGGTTGAGGAGCCTGTGGTATAGGTGGTCATTGAGAACCCATATTTCGGAAGGGAACAAAAGTGGGCTTTGAGCGTTGTTGGGCTGTAATCTTGTCTTCTACCAACTTAGCCAACCCTAGGGCTTCCATCATTGTGTTGGGACAGAATATTTTGACCTCAGAGCGGATGGCATCCTTTAGACCACTGATAAAACAACTCTGGTAAAATTCATCAGACAATCCTTCAATGTGGTTGGCTAGTTTCTCAAATTCGGTTTGATACTCTTTCACAGTGCCAATTTGGAGAAGTTTAGTGAGGGCTCCTGTGAAGTCATCAAAAGCACTAGGATCAAATCGTTGCAAAAGGAGCTGGCAAAATTTTGGCCATTTTGGCTCTTCATGAGCCTTGATGTACCAACGGTACCATTGAAGAGCTTCCTGTTCCAAATGAAAGGATGCAAGCAAAACTTTGTTGACATCAAAAGTATTATGCAGACTGAAATACTGTTCTACACGATAGATCCATCCAGTTGGATTAGTACCATTGAACCAAGGAAAATCAAGCTTCGGACCATGGAAATTGCTGGAAGAAGACAACCCATTGTTTGATGAAGACTCGGACTACCGTTTGTTGTTCATAGCTGAATGTTCAAGATGGAGGCTGAGAAATTTTTCAGCTAGATCCTGGAGTTTGTCTTGGATGGCTGCAAGTGCTTCTTCCATGGTTTTTGCTCCTGCACAGGTGACAACCATAACCAGAAGATTTTTTTTTTTTTGGTTGACTGGGTAGGAAAACAAAAACAAAAACTGCTTCAGTAAAGGAAAATCTGGATTTGGGAAAAAATCTGAAGGGTAATTGGGGTTTGAATAGGTTTTGGACATTGTCGAATAGATAGGGAAGCAAAAAATGAGGATTTCAGAAGCGGGGTGAAAGAATGGGAAAATTTGGCAGAGGGGGACAAAGAAGCAGAATACATAAAGGAACTCTGTGGTAAAATTTGAAAGTGATTGGGTGAAATCTGAGGAAGTTGTGGAAAACCCTAAAAATAGACAAATGTGGGATTTCAGGATTTGGGAAGTGGAATTGGGGATAGGATCCTCAGGAATGAAATATGCAGAATGGGATGACAAGGTGCAAAAAATGAGGATTTCAGAAGCGGGGTGAAAGAATGGGAAAATTTGGCAGAGGGGGACAAAGAAGCAGAATACAGAAAGGAACTCTGTGGTAAAATTTGAAAGTGATTGGGTGAAATCTGAGGAAGTTGTGGAAAACCCTAAAAATAAACAAATGTGGGATTTCAGGCTTTGGGAAGTGGAATTGGGGATAGGATCCTCAGGAATGAAATATGCAGAATGGGATGACAAGGTTTTTTTTTTTTTTTTTTTTTTTTTTTCCAGAAGGGATTTGAAATAGATAGATCTGCAATGGCCTAGAAGTGAGCGGAAATAGAGGGATCTGAAACGACACCGAATGGATTGAAAACGGCTGGATTTGGAATGGCTTGCAGAGTGGATCTGAATGGCTGGATCTGAAACGACGCAGCAGTGATCGACAACAATTCAGCTGAAAATAGATATGGACCCCAAGTATGTGCGGCTTCCTAACAGTTCAGGGGTTTCACTCGGCGACCAATGCTGTCTGATGGCTTGCGTATTGGGGAAGTACCCCTCACTCCACGGCTCAGATAAAACTGATAACCGCTTTGCCACAAACGACAGCTCTTGGTTTACCTCACGGGTGGGAACTAGTCAATCAGGTAGGGGTCGTTACCCTTTTCGCTGGCAGGTCCTCTCAATGGGCCAGCTACTTTGGGGTTCCTATGGTACTCCTCACAATGAGTTTTAGGGCTTATGCCCAAGTACTTCGCACAGTTAAGCAGATAGGGATTATTCCCAAATCCGAACCTGCAACAGATGCGAAAAAAACATTTGGCAGAAATTTCACCCAGCGAGCCCAAGAAAGTGCTCTGATACCAGATGTGAAGCACTTATAACAATTAATTAAGAAGGATATGCAAAAAAGCAGAAATGACAGAACTTAGAATCACTTTTATATTGATCACAGGCCAATTCGAGGGGGAAACCTCCTTTGAGCAAGCTCAATACAAATAACTTCACGGTGCCTTCATAGGTCTCAACACACACTTATAACTAAGTCTAGGCACCAATACTATGGGTCAAAACCATGGGCCACTACAAACTATGGATCAACAATACTACGGGCGACTTACAAAGCATATGCGCCAACAACAATAACACAAACTATTGATCAACAAATACTACGGGATGACTTACAAAGCATATGCGTCCAACAACAATATACTGACAAAGTAAAGACATGGGTTCCTAACAATTACACCTCTTGAAATAAAACTCACTGAAAGCTAGGAGAGTAATTTAAATATTAAAGTGATATAGCACCTGATATTTAAAGGATAAACAGAAATGAAGAGTCTGAAGCTAGAGGGGGCAGTCAGTTAGTGGGAGTAGCCACTTGGAGAGCATCTTCGGGAGAAATTTTTGTCTTTTTGTATGATTCAAGTGTCATTTAGTAAAGGGTGCTAGTAAATGTAAAAAAGCAGTTAGGCCTGCCTCACTCGCTTTTGTCTTGTAATAATAGTGACGAATATGCCCAAGCTAGCTGTTACTCAAAGTTGTAACTATTTTCAGGTCTGAATGGGTCGAGCAGGAGACTCAAGGTATCTATAAATTAAATGTAATAGAAGAGTTAGAGGTGGGAAAATCAATTGGCTGAGGCCTTGGGGGAGATCTACTCTATTTTGAAACATTCCGTCCTTAATGAAATTGCAGTGATTGAAGCTGGTTTTAATGGCAGAGATTCCTGTGGCATTCTCCTTACAGTCTGTTCCTTCTCTTTTCTCATGTGGATTGTGTTTCTATCATTGTTTATCCATTCTATTATTGCTATTTCATGCTTGGTATAGTGTAGTATCTGAATAGGATTCATAGAGATTATTCCCTGTTCATTTCATTCCAAGCATTTCACAATCAATTTCTACTAAAGTCGATATAGAATTCATGTTTTCCATGCTCTATGTTGATGGACTGTTCATTTCTCTTCTAACTCGCAAATTAAAAGCTCTTTGACTATAAATGGGTGGCTACCTTGCCTCTGTTTTGACATTCCATGCAGTAGCACTGTTATTTGAGTAATGTATTAGGTTTTGACTCCATTTCCCAATGTCCTCTCATGATTATCTCACCAAAACTTTAAACCAAACTATCCTATCAGAAATCTAACCTTCTATGCATGCTTTGATTGAATATCCTGGATGAAAAGGCTGTGTGTTTATCATTAATTTTTTCAGTCTCCTATCAAATATGTGTGACCTTCATGGCTGCAATTTTATTGAGTGTTTTCATTCTTTCATAGATTTGTAGAGAGATCCCTCTCTATTTGTGTTGGGTCAGTAGCACAAGCTAAAGTGGTTAGTGGTTACCCCTTAGTGGCCTTCTGCCACAACCTAGGAGGTCATTTTGGGTGTTAACAACAAATTTTCTAAAATGCATAATATAGGTCCTAAATCTAGGAACATAATTATGTACATGACTGAACAACATCATTTAAGTAATTATAAATACAAGAAATGACAATTCAAATAATTATCTTTGCTTGCTTGTTGGTTGGACTCCCTCTCAATCTTTGATTCCTTATAGGAATTACTGGAGTGTGCTCCCTCTTGATCTTTACTTCCTGGATTATCTGTCTTTGAACTTATATCCATCCTGGACCACTATGCATGCTTAAGTGTGCACTAGTGTAATCATTGTGTCATCCTCAATATCTCATACATAATCATACATGCATTAGTATAATCTCAATACTATCAAAACATTATGATTCTAAATATGTATGATCATGATCATTTCATACACAGGTAATTTATCACAAGCATTAGTATTCAAGGTTTCGGGGAGTACTTTTTTTACTCATGCATATTCTTATTTGACCATAGTACTCTTCTAGTTTTTCATATCATTAATCAAAGTAAGAAGCATAATATGCATAAACCCGTGATTATTCAAACCTATAACTTCATGAATAATCATTATCAATCATACGAAAGTATACTTATATGAGACCCTAACACAAGGTAGGATTCTAACTTGATATAGGAAAAACAAACCCGAATTATCATGTTTGCGAGTTATGTCTAACATACCCAAACAATGTCTTCTTTGTTCTCTTCAATGCTTTAGAGACCTTGTGCTAGTAACTTGCATATCTCATAAGTTAAGCATTGTAGAACCAAATTAGACATACCTCATAAGTAGAGCTTCTATGTGATCAATGGCTATGGATGAATCTTTGTCTTCATGTAACCATGGTCATATGTTATCAATCTAAAACTTGATTTTTCTTTCTTGATGTACCTTTCATGTTAGTGGACAACATCAACCTTATACAACACCAAAGTGCATTAGTAAAATCATAAGTGTCATAACCCTAATCAATGAATGTCTTCTATCATTCACATGCATTCATACTTTTACTCCGGTGATAAGACAAGTCTAAAATTAATCAAGATTGTACTAACCTCAATAATATGAAGACAAACTTAATCATGAATAGATTTCGAAACATACCTATATCTCCTCAAGTCATACCTGTTGGGATTGCTTGTAGTCTTCTTTTGTAAGGCCTTATCATCATATCCCTCTAGAACTGGAACTTCTTCACTTATGAGGGTGTCCAAATAATTCTCTTCTAGGATAAACCTACTCCACTTTGATTTGCTAAAACTGGATCTCGAGCTGGCTAGGGTGTGGTAGAGAAACCCTAAAAATACAAACTTGGAATTTCAAACTTTTGTCTTGACAGGGAGATGCAATTGAATGAGGCAAGAAATCTAGTGTGCTCAGATTTTGAAAACTCCAAAAATTGACCCCTCAAAATTGACCTGCGAATTTTGGATCTGCAACTTCTGTCAAAATTTGGTTTTCTGGTTTTCCAGTCCAAAACCTGAACTAGGGTTTGATAGATATTGGGGTTCTACCCAGCCAAAAACTTCGATCTTGGTCTCTAAATTTTGATTTTGCTGAGGAGAGAAATCTTTTGGTGAGAGCAATCCGAAATTCCACTTTTGTCAAAATCCCTAATTTCCTTGCAGTAGTGACAAGCAAAAAATGAAAGTGCTCAAAATCCAATTCTGTTTAAACATAAATATATGCCATATTGTTTCTAGTGTATCTCTGAAATTTTAGATCCTCAGGGTCTAAAACCTGCCTGTGGTAGACTTACCTGTCATGTTTCCAACCCTGCGGATCTGAGCTCCAATTCATTCTTCATGAGAGAGATATGCTAAGTTTTGAAACATGACATGTTTATGGGATGAAACAAAAAGGAAAACATGTATGGATTTCCACATGTAACTATTTCAACTTAGGCCTCTGAAACCCATCCCTGTGAAACTACAGTCCGTTCCCTAACTGCCATTTTTTACGGAATTCCATTTGGAGCTTCCTAGCCCGATATATGACCTTTATGCCTAGGTCACTTGTTTAGAGCAGCATTCTGGAAGAGGCAGAAACACTAACTTGTATGGATCATATCTCACAAAGTACAACGAATATGAGGCTGATCTTCGGAAAAAGGTACATGAACATTCCATCTTCATCCTGTAAAAGTTTCAGATCTTGAACCTTCGCCAAAATGGATTTATAGAGAAAGTTCCACGATGATTGGTTTTTACTATACCAAGCCCTAGCTTCCAATTTGTCGCAAGTGCAACAAGTGTCGTAAATGCCATACAATGCATTCCTTCAGGCTAGCTCTGATACCATGTTAGTTTTTCATCATTTCGTTCAATATGATCTAGGATCTTAACTGAGAGAACAACATGTACAACATATCAAACACAAGAGACAAGAGACACAAAGCATTTCACCGGTTTAAACCAAGAAGGTGAAAAACTACACAACTTCCTTAGAGATAGAATGAGCACCAATACAAAAACCCCAAAACAATAGATAGTCTCCTAGCCGCTTCTCCTCCTCCACTTGTGTGCACTCCTCTCTCTCACTAATACAAAGTGAGTGAGTATGTGAATGGATAAATATAGAGGTGCTCCTCTCTATTTATACTTTACCTTTACTTGCATTTTACTCTAACTAGGACGACCTCCCTTAGGAGAGTCTAATAACCCATTACCACTTGTCACTAGGCTGACCCCACTAGGGTGGTCTAATAACCCTTTAATTCATACAGGGTCGACCCCACCAAGGTGGTCTAATAACCCATCAAGTATAAGTTACAACACTTACAATAGGACTTGCGACACTTGCAAATACAAATGACAACACTTCCAACTGGAGGAATAATACATCTCCATTGGGGATACAATAAAGTACAAATTTAATACATACAATATACAAGTGAATATCTTTTGAATTTACAAATACATTAATAGGTTCATGTTGGGTCCTGGAAATACCTTTTTTTTACTATACCTATTACATCATTTTTCCCTATTACACCTTACTTTCATAAACCATATACATGCCTTTTTCCAGATTAATCAACAGTCCTCACAAGGTATACATCATTATTGTTTTACTTCATTAAATGCCTAAGATTGTTATGGTTATAAATTCTGGCCTTTGATTTATGCTAACTTGTATGATTTCATTAAGATAAGATCAAAGCACAGGTGTATCAGTCGCCATGCATTGGGAAAGAATCATACGTGGGCCAACTGTTACTCTCCTAACCGAATTCCTCATACTTTTAAGGGACAACGCATCTCTCCATGTGAGCTATAATAGGTTGTTGAAACAAAGCATAGCTGCAACAGACAGGATGCCTCCTGATTGGTTGAAATATTGATTCATTGACTTCCAGTATAACAGCATCCTTTATGACTAACGACCTCATTCATTGTGGCTATAACAGTTAGTTGTAACTCTGCAGCATGAAGATCGTAGATCTTCATTGGTGCACGAAATTAGAGGATCACGAACTATATTCCTCATGTATAAATTCGGGAAGGCTTTCCAAGTCTGGGGTTCAACAATTACCATTTTGTACGGGTTGTAACAGAGGTTGATACTATGGATTACCATCTTTTAATGAAGAGCAGAGTTATTTCCATTTCCGTGTCTTAATTTGTGGTAGTTCACGGCATCTCTGTTAGAAGGCCAGGGCCCACCTTCTCATAGATATTTCGGAGTTAAGTATGTAGTTAGATTTATTCATTTCCTGTTATGTGTTGTGGAATTGCATTAGGTGTATTTCTGATAGCTGCAATAGAGAGTTTATGATTGAATTCTTTATTCGTAGTTTATTCTTTGCATCCTGAATAGCTGTAACTGCGTGGTGTGATAGTCAACTACGTGGGATACTTTCATTAATGCATGTGTGTTCAACAATTGTTACAACTGTGATGCACCTGCAACAATTAATTTATAAGAATATGCGAAATAGGAGAAATGACAGAACTCAGAATCACTTTTGTATTGATCATAGGCCACTTCGAGGAGGCAACCTCCTTTGAGCAAGCTCAATACAAATAACTTCACGGTGCCTTCATAGGTCTCAACACACACTTATATACTATGTCTAGGCACCAATACTATGGGTTAAAACCATGGGCCACTACAAACTATGGATCAACAATACTATGGGCGACTTACAAAGCATATGCGCCAACAACAATAACATAAACTATTGATCAACAAATACTACGGGACGACTTACAAAGCATATGTGTCCAACAACAGTATACTAACAAAGTAAAGACATGGGTTCCTAACATCCCCTTCCCCTTAAAAAAAGCTTTGTGATAGAGCGAGAGCAAAGCTGATGAGTGCACCGATTGAGGATGGCCTCCGGCTCCAAAAGGATGGATCCTTCATTATCCAGTTCGGGTAAAATCGTTTGTCCACTAATGTTGGTGCCAAGAAATTTCTTCAGACAAGAGACATGAAAGACTGGATGAATGCGGGAAGAAGGAGGGAGTTCCAATTTATAAGCAACGGACCCAATCTTCTGAAGAATCCAATATGGCCCATAGAACTTTGGAGCGAGCTTATGATGCCCTTTGAGTTTTAGGGAGGATTGCTTGTACGGCTAGAGATGAAGAAAAACCATATCACCGACTTGAAAAGTGCGCTCAGAACGATGCTAATCAGCTTGTTGCTTCATGCGATTTCTTTCCATGTGAATATTGTCCCACAAAATGTGAAGAATCTGATCGTGGTTTCGAAGGACCGTGTCAACTTCCTGAATTGGTGAATTGGTGGGGGTGTATGGAAGAAGAACTGGAGCTGCCTGACCATAGATTGCTTCATATGGGGTCATTTTAGAGGCAGTGTGGTAAGAGGTATTGTACCACCATTCAACGAGAGGGAGCCACTTTGCCCACTAATGTTGTTGTTCAGAGGTGAAGCAACGAAGATAAGTTTTCAAGCATTTATTGATAATTTCAGTCTAACCATCTATTTGTGGGTGATACCCTGAACTCATCTTCAGTTTGGTGCCAGTGTGGCAAAATAGTTCTGTCCAAAAATGACTGGTGAAAGTCGCATCACGATCCAAGACAATGGAAGAAGGGATGCCATGAAGATGAAAGATCTGGTCCAGGAAAATTTGAGCGATTGAGGAGGCTGTATAGGGATGGCTGAGAGCACAAAAATGACTATATTTAGAGAGGCGATCAACCACAATGAGAATCACTGTCTTCCCACCAGATTTAGGGAGCCCTTCAATGAAATCCATAGAAATATCTGTCCAAATCCATGTAGGTATGGGCAAGGGTTCAAGCAATCATGGAAGGAGTGTTGTTTGACCCTTATTGCGCTGGCAGGTATCACATTTGGCCACCATCTGTTGAATTTTCCTTTTCATGCCCTACCAAAAGAAGTTATGTTGTGCCCGTTCATACGTTTTGAGGAACCCAGAGTGCCCTACCGATGGATAAGCATGGATTTCATAGAATACAGCCTGTTGAAGATCTTTGCTCTGGGGAAGCACTAGACAACCCTTGTATCTCAGAGAAGCACCATCCCAAGAGTAATGTGGTACAGCAGAAGGGTTGTTGGTCAAGTGTTGGATGATTTGAGATAAGGAAGAGTCATTGGCATAACCCTATTGAACAGATTGCAACGAATTTGGAACAGGCATAGAAATAGCTGAAAGAGAACCTTGGGCATCAAATGTGCGAGAAAGAGCATCTGCCACAATATTTTCTTTACCCTTCTTGTAAGTGATCTCATAGTCATAACCCATGAGTTTGCTAACCCATTTCTGTTGTGCCGGGGAGGAGACACACTGTTCCAAGAAATATTTCAGATTCTGGTGATCAGTCTTGATGCAGAAATGATTCCCTAATAGGTATGGGTGCCACTTCTGTACTGCATGCAAAATAGCCATCATTTCCTTCTCATAGGTAGAGGCAGCTAAATTCTTACCAGAAAGAGCTTTGTTGGTGAACGCAATGGGGTGTTCATCTTGAAGGAGAATAGCACCAAGTCCATTGCCGCAAGCATCACTCTCAATAGTGAACGGCTTGGAAAAATCGGGCATAGCTAGAACAGGTGTAGTACACAGCTTGTTTTAGTTTGTCAAATGCACACTGAGCAGCATGTGTCCATGTAAAAGCATCCTTTTTCAATATAGCAGTTAATGGAGCTACAATCTTCCCATAATCCTTGACAAACTTGCGGTAGTAGCCAGTCAACCCCAAAAAACCATGAAGGCTCTTGAGTGTCTGAGGATGCGGCCAATTGTTCATGGCATAGATTTTGGCAGGATCCATGCGAACCCCTTGTGCTGAGATAATGTGCCCGAGATACTCAACTTCCTTTTGTCCAAAAACACATTTAGACTGCTTGGCATGGAGATGATGGTCAAAGAAAAGTTGCATGACAAGTTCCAAATGCTGGAGATGTTCATCCCATGTTTTACTGTAGATGAGGATATCATCAAAGAATACCAGAATGAATTTCCGCAAGTAGGGTCGAAATATTTTATTCATTAAGGCCTGGAATGTGGAAGGAGCATTAGTGAGGCCAAAGGGCATGACCAAAAACTCATAATGGCCATCATGTGTGCGGAAAGCTGTTTTAGGGATATCATCCTCATGAACCCGAATTTGATGATACCCAGAACGAAGATCCAACTTGGAGAAAAAGTGAGCCCCATGAAGCTCATCAACAACAGGAATTGGAAAATTATCCTTGATGGTGAGGTGATTAAGTGCTCGGAAGTCAATGCAGAGGCACCATGACCCATCTTTTTTGCGTACAAGAATATCTGGAGAAGAAAATGAACTAGTGCTTGGGCGAATAATACCTTGCTTCAATAAGTCCCGAACGAGCATTTCAATCTCCGTTTTTTTGTGAAATGGGTAGCGATAGGGCCTGATGTTGGGAGGAACATTTCCAGGAAGGAGCTTAATACGATGGTCTTCTGGCCTAGAAGGTGGAAATCCCACTGGTTCAGCAAAGACACCTGTATATCGATCCAGAATTTGTTGTAGATCCAAAGGAGTAGTGGAGACCACTGATGGTTGCATCTGAATGGAATGGAGCTGAGCGATGACACCATGTGAATTATTCTTGAGAATTTTTTCCATGCGATGTGAACTGATGATGTCGAGAGAACCTGGTTGTAATCCTGTCAATGTGTATTTTTGTCCATTGAGGGAAAACTGCATCCAAAGTTCAGCAAAATCCCATAAGATAGGGCCAAGTGTGCGTAGCCATTGAGCGCCCAAAACCAAATCATATCCACCTAAGGTCAAGGAAAACATGTCAGAGCGCAAGGTATAATCTCCCATAGAGATACGCACATTTCGACACTTCCCTTTGCAAGGTAAGGTGCCCCCATTGGCAACCATGACTTCAAAGTTGGAGCAAGGATGGATAAAACAATCAGCTTGTTTGGCGATTCGAGGGTCAATGAAATTATGAGTGCTACCAGAATCAATGAGTATTATAAGAGGAAGCTTCTTGAAGTAACCCCTGACCTGCATTGTTTGAGGGGTGGTGATTCCAGCTAAAGCATGGAGAGATATCTCTAGTTGGTCATCCTGAGACGGAGGGTCAATAGGCGGTTCCTGAATGTCAACTGGAGCATCCAGTGTTTCTGGATCTTCGTCAACAATTTCAGAGGTAGGCGGAGAATCCACATCTAAGAGATAGAGCTTTTGCTTAACACATCTATGTCCCTGAGTGAATTTCTCATCACAATTATAGCAAAGCCCCTTTTCTCTGCATGCTTGCATCTCTGTTTCCGAAAAATGCTTGATAGGAGTTGGTCGAGGAGCCTGCGGTATAGGTGGTCGTTGAGAACCCATATTTCGGAAGGGAACAAAAGTGGGTTTGGAGAGTTGTTGGGTTGCAATCTTGTCTTCTGCTAATTTAGCCAACCCTAGGGCTTCCATCATTGTGATGGGACAAAACATTTTGACCTCCGAGTGGATGGCATCCTTTAGACTACTGATAAAACAACTCCGGTAAAAGTCATCAGACAATCCTTCGGTGTGGTTGGCTAGTTTCTCAAATTCGGTTTGATACTCTCTCAAAGTTCCAATTTGGCAAAGTTTAGTGAGGGCTCTTATGAAGTCATCGAAAGCACTAGGACCAAATCGTTGCAAAAGGAGCTGGAAAAAGTCTGGCCATTTTGGCTCTTCATGAGCCTTGATGTACCAACGATACCATTGAAGAGCTTCCTATTCCAAATGAAAGGATGCCAACGGAACTTTGTTGAGATCAAAAGTATTATGCAAACTGAAATACTGTTCTGCACGATAGATCCATCCAGTTGGATCGGTACCATTCAAGCGAGGAAATCAAGCTTCGAACCACAGAAATTGCTGGAATAAGAGAACCCATTGTCTGATGAAGACTCGGACTGCCGTTTGTTGTTCATAGCTGAATGTTCAAGATGGAGACCGAGAAATTTTTCATCCAGATCCTAGAGTTTGGCTTGGATGGCTGCAAGTGCGCCTTCCATGGTTTTTACTCCTACACGGGTGACAACCATAACCATGAGTTTTTTTTTTTTTGGTTGACTGGGTAGGAAAACAAAAACAGAAACTTCTTCAATAAAGGAAAATCTGGACTTGGGAAAAAATCTGAAGGGTAATGGGGGTTTGACTAGGTTTTGGACACTGTCGAATAGACAAGGAAGCAAAAATGAGGATTTCAGAAGCAGGCTGAAAGAATGGGAAAATTTGGCAGAAGGGAACAAAGAAGCAGAATTCAGAAAGGAACTCTGTGGTAAAATTTGAAGGTGATTGGGTGAAATATGAGGAAGTTATGGAAAACCCTAAAAATAGACAAATGTGGGATTTTGGGATTTGGGAAGGGGAATTGGGGATAGGGTCCTCAGGAAAGAAATATGCAGAATGGGATGACAGGGGTTCCCCGAAAATTTCAAGGGAAGGGATCTGGAAAAGATAAATCTGCAACGGCCCAGAAGTGAGCAGAAATAGAGGGATCTGAAACAGCGCCGAATGGATTGAAAACGGCTGGATCTGGAACGGCTTACAGAATGGATCTAAACAGCTGGATCTGAAATGGCACAGTAGTGATTGACAACAGTTCAGCTGAAAATAGATATGGACCCCAGGTATGTGCGGCTTCCTAACAGTTCAAGGGTTTCACTCGGCCACCAATGCTGTCTGATGGCTTGCATATTGGGGCAGTACCCCTCACTCCATGGCTCAGGTAAAACTGATAACCGCTTTGCCACAAACGGCAGCTCTTGGTTTACCTCACGGGTGGGAACTAGTCAATCAGGTAGGGGTCGCTGCCCTTTTCGCTGGCAAGTCCTCTCAATGGGCCAGCTACTTCGGGGTTCCTGTGGTACTCCTCACAATGAGTTTTAGGGCTTATGCCTAAGTACTTCCCACAGTTAAGCGGATAGGGATTATTCCTAAATCCGAACCTACAACAGATGTGAGAAAAATTTTGGCAGAAATTTCACCTAGTGAGCCCAAGAAAGTGCTCTGATACCAGATGTGATGCACTTGCAACAATTAATTAATAAGAATATGCGAAATAGGAGAAATGACAGAACTCAGAATCACTTTTGTATTGATCACAGGCCACTTCGAGGGGGCAACCTCCTTTGAGTAAGCTCAATACAAATAACTTCACGGTGCCTTCATAGGTCTCAACACACACTTATATACTAAGTCTAGGCGCCAATACTATGGGTCAAAACCATGGGCCACTACAAACTATGGATCAACAATACTACGGGCGACTTACAAAGCATATGCGCCAACAACAATAACATAAATTATTGATCAACAAATACTACAGGACGACTTACAAAGCATATGCGTCCAACAACAATATACTAACAAAGTAAAGACATGGGTTGCTAACAATAGCCAAGCTCATCTCCATTCCTTTCAGTCATTTATGCTTTCTAGGATTTCCAATAGTTTTCAATTTAGAGTTCAAGCTTATGTTTAATTTCTGGTTGTTGTTGTATCTTCAATTAATTTATTAGACTAGGAAGATTGTGATTGAGTAACAGTAGCTGCTAGATGGATATCTTTGGTAAAGATTGAATATTGTAGTTTGATAATTATAGGGTTTAACTTCTTGCAAAAGTAATCTAGTTCATTTATATTCTTAGATCAATAATTGCTAGGTTGATTTCTGTAGGAAGGTAGTTGCACTTGAATTCCTAGATGTATGAGTTAGATTAGTTTTCTTTATGGAATGAGTTTGGATGAGCAGATAGGTAGGATTATTATCTCCATTTACTTTATCAACTACCGAAAGTGTTTATGCATAGATTGTGCTCGTTGCCATTGAAATAAAAGACCTCCCTGGGTTTGACAATTTATATTGAGCATTATGTATGTTGGTTGTAATTAATTGACATATAGAGTGACCAACATATTGGAGTCGTTGCCGAGGATGGTAATAGATAGACATAGTTAGTAGTTGGTTTTATTTGAGTTCATTTTAGTTTAATCATTTACAGCATGCATGAATACAAGAAAAACAAATCAGGAAACCCCTTTGAATACTAACACTGCAGGTGGACGAGGTCGAGGTCGTAATGCAGGTCTGGGAAGAGCAACATTCATCGATGATATAATTGCTAAGGATGATTCTCCTACCAGACCACCACAGACGTCTACAGGAAGAGGAAGTTTTGTTCCTCCCCATCTTGAGAATTCAGCATCAACAGTGGAGAATACAATGGGACCTTCAACTCCTGTTACAGAAAATAAACTTTCTGAAGATAAGGGAAGCGCTGTGGGTGTATCGGATAGAGAGGATATTTATCATATCAATGGAACCAGAGTTACTAAAGAAGTGAGGTTGGAGACTCGCCGAATAGTAGAGGAAGAGAGGAGGAGAGAAGCATACGCAAAGGCAGAGGAAGAACGAATAAAGGAATCCATTAATTTATGGAATAAACTCATGGCTAATAGAGAACAGGAAGGTGAGAATGAGAATCGAGAGAATCGGGAAGAATAAGTGGAAGATAACTAGCTTGGTAACACTATGGTAACATTAGAATTCCCTATACTCCAGGAACCTAGAGCAGCTCCTATGAAAAACATTTCACCATCAGTTCTCTCGAATTTCCATGGTAAATCTTCTGAGGACCCTGATGAGTTTCTTTTTGAGTTTGATATCCTCTGTCAGAGTTATGATTACACCTCCAGTGCTCAGAAGCTAAAAATGTTCCCAACCACCTTGAAGGGAAATGCTCTACACTGGTTCACGAGTCTAGGTCGTGAGACCATTACCACTTGGGACCAAATGGAAAACACCTTCCTTTTTAAATATCCAGAATATTGTAGAACATGGGATAGAAAGGAGGAGTTGTTTAAAATGGTTTAGAAGGAAGAAGAGAGCTTGGAAGAATTTGTGGAAAGATTGTTGTACAATTTACAAAGGTCTAGACACACTGAGATTGGAAAATATGTACTTAAGATTATTTTGCTACAAGGAATTAGAGAAGATTGACTTGATATGTTGTATCTGTTGGGGAAAGGGGACATCTCAAAAGAACCCTTCGAGAAGATTGTTGAATTATGTCGAAAGTACTCAAGGGGATCCTCTAGAACTAACAAACGAGACAAGGATCGAGATCAGGATATCTTCACTAGGACACAGAATTCAGCTAGTGGAGGAGCCACTCAAGCAGATATAGGAAACTTGCTGGAGAATTTTAAAACTGATATGATGAGATCCATTTCCTCAGAGTTAGATGTCTTAAGAGAAAAACAGAGGCAAGTTGTAGAAGACCTTACACTTGGTGTATTCTGTCCCAAATGTAGGAAAAAGCATCCACTGGAGCATGACACTAAGGAATGCCCCTCACTACCCAAGGTCAAGGCAATTTTGTAGGCATCTACTTCAGATGTGGAACAGGATTACTTCATTGCACAGAAGAGACCATGGCAGCCTCGCAATCAAGGTATGAATCAAGACCCATCATTTTTTCTGAATAATATGAATGGTATGAACAATATGAATAATATGAATACACAATTCCCTTCACATTATTATGGTAACCAGTGGCATCCATTTCAGAATCCAATGCAAAATCCTAATTCTTGGACACCATGGTCACAGCAGTCAAACAATCAAGCTCCTTGGAATTCCAAATGGAGAAATTCTTACCAAGGAAATAACTTTCCCCATCACCAGACTCAGTATCAATAGTATCCTCCTCAATAGTATCCTCACCAACAATACCAATAGCCACAGCTGCAATTCCAAAACAATGTCGCACCTACAAATGCACCACTTCGACCACAGCTACCTGCACAAGCTAACCCAAAACTGAACAATAAAGCAGTCCATCCATTTGAGACTACCAACATGCCTGCATATTCTATTTCCCAAGTTCCCTACAATGATATACGATTACGATCAGGGAGGGTAGTGGAACCTATCATCACTGAGGATGTTCCATCCCCAGTGACTGAAACTAGAGTGAATCAGCACTATGAGAATATTGTTCATTCAACAATCTTGATTATTGAGGATGTTGACATTCCTACCAAAATAGTGGCTGAAACTCAGGAAGTAGCACACGATGAAGCACAGCCTACACATTTGATGAGAGAGCCACCATACCCTGAACGATTGGCCTTGCAGAAAATAGTGGAACAACCTCAATTCAATCTCTTAGGAGAATTGAAAAAATTGTATGTCAAAATTCCACTATTACAAGCCCTCCATGACGTGCCCATTTATTATAAGACTGTTAGAGGCTTATGTGTCAAGAAACTAGAAAGAAATCCTAGGGATCCTCTCACTGTCCATGTATTGGGAAAACTTTCTGAATTAATAATGGGGAAGACTCCTATGGCAAAGTGCGATGACCCTGGAAATCCTACTGTGACAGTTCATATAGGAAACACACAAATCCTCAACGTCTTTGTAGACTTAGGCGCAACTATTAACGTTATGACCATAGAAACTGTGAAGAAGCTTGGACTCACTAACCTTCGGCCGATCCCAACTATTTTGGAATTTGCTGACAGATCAACAATCAAGCCTGAGGGGATCCTAGAAAACCTTGTAATTTCTATTGACTTGTGGGAATACCCTACGGATTTCTTGGTGTTACAGCTGAAATCTCAATTGGGGGGACACCCACTAATCCTGGGAAGACCGTGGTTGGCCATAGAAGATGCCTATATCAGCTGTTGGTCAGGATCTATGACCATCTCAGATGGGACTGAGATCAAATGCCTCACCTTATATCCTCCAACTCGACCAAGCACAGAAGCTAAAACTCCACTTTGGGTAGAATTGGAGGAGGAAGAGGAGGGTGTTCAGCCGTTATTAATGATAGGGAGAGCCTTAAAAACGGCTGATGAGAATTTTAAAACTAATATGAGAGATATAGGAAACTTGCTGGAGAATTTTAAAACTAATATGATGAGATCCATTTCCTCAAAGTTAGATGTCTTAAGAGCAAAACAGAGGCAAGTTGTAGAAGACCTTACACTTGGTGTATTCTGTCCCAAATGTAGGAAAAAGCATCCACTGAAGGAGTGCCCATTGGACAAAGCAGAGATGTGTAGGATATGTGAGTTGGAGCATGACACTAAGGAATGCCCCTCACTACCCAAGGTCAAGGCAGTTTTGCAGGCATCTACTTCAGATGTGGAACATGATTACTTCATTGCACATAAGAAACCATGGCAGCCTCACAATCAAGGTATGAATCAAGACCCATCATTTTTTCTGAATAATATGAATGGTATGAACACTATGAATAATATGAATACACAATTCCCTTCACATTATTATGGTAACCAGTGGCATCCATTTCAGAATCCAATGCAAAATCCTAATTCTTGGACACCATGGTCACAGTAGTCAAACAATCAAGCTCCTTGGAATTCCAACTGGAGAAATTCTTACCAAGGAAATAACTTTCCCCATCACCAGACTCAGTATCAATAGTATCCTCCTCAACAGTATCCTCACCAACAATACCAATAGCCATAGCTGCAATTCCAAAACAATGTCGCACCTACAAATGCACCACTTCGACCACAGCTACCTGCACAACCTAACCCAAACCTGAACAATAAAGTAGTCCATCCATTTGAGACTGCCAACATGCCTGCATATTCCATTTCCCAAGTTCCCTACAATGATATACAATTATGATCAGGGAGGGTAGTGGAACCTATCATCACTGAGGACGTTCCATCCCCAGTGACTGAAACTGGAGTGAATCAGCACTATGAGAATATTGTTCATTCAGCAATCCCAATTATTGAGGATGCTGAAATTCCTACCAAAACAGTGGTTGAAACTCAGTAAGTAGCACACGATGAAGCACAGCCTACACATTTGATGAGAGAGCCACCATACCCTGAACGATTGGCCCTGCAGAAAATAGTGGAACAACCTCAATTCAATCTCTTAGGATAATTGAAAAAATTGTATGTCAAAATTCCACTATTACAATCCCTCCATGATGTGCCCATTTATTCTAAGACTGTTAGAGGATTATGTGTCAAGAAACTAGAAAGAAATCCTAGGGATCCTCCCACTGTCCATGTATTGGGAAAACTTTCTGAATTAATAATGGGGAAGACTCCTGTGGAAAAGTGCGATGACCCTGGAAATCCTACTGTGACAGTTCACATAGGAAACACACAAATCCTCAACGTCTTTGTAGACTTAGGCGCAGCTATTAACGTTATGACCATAGAAACTATGAAGAAGCTTGGACTCACTAACCTTCGGTCGATCCCAACTATTTTGGAACTTGCTGACAGATCAACAATCAAGCCTAAGGAGATCCTAGACAACCTTGTACTCTCCATTGACTTGTGGGAATACCCTGAGGATTTCTTGGTGTTACAGCTGAAATATCAATTGGGGGGACACCCACTAATCCTAGGAAGACCGTGGTTGGACATAGCAGATGCCTGTATCAGCTGTTGGTCAGGTACTATGACCATCTCAGATGGGACTGAGAAAGCCTCACCTTATATCCTCCAGCTCGACCAAGCACAGAAGCTAAAACTCCACTTTGGGTAGAATTGGAGGAGGAAGAGGAGGGTGTTCAGCCGTTATTAATGATAGGGAGAGCCTTAACATTTAAAGATGAAACAGAGGACGATGGCATCAACAGTTTCATCAGTGAGCCCACGTCTGTCAACAAACATGTCTACCAGATTCTTAACAGTAAGTTACATGAAGCAAAACAAGAAAATCTTACAGAAGAAACTCTAGTTAGTGATGCCAGTATAATTCCATTTTCTCCAGATTTTGAAAAGTGTACCAGTCGAAATTGAGCTAGGGAAAACACTAAACGTCAATCCAAACCTTGCACCCAGTGTGCTGAAACAGCTAATCACTCTGCTGAAACAGTGTAGAGGAGATTTCACTTGGGACTACACAGACATGAAGGGTATTCCTTCTAATCTGTGCACCCATCATATTTACATCAAGAGCAACTCTAGGCCTGTGTGTCAACCACAATGAAGGATGAACGCGAACCTAAGAGACATAGTGAAAGAGGAGATCCAAAAACTTTTGGAAGCAGGATTTATATACCCGATTTCAGACAGTGAGTGGGTCTCTCCACTCGTGATTGTGCCAAAGAATAATGGGAAATGGAGGGTCTGCATGGATTATAGAGAATTGAACAAAGCAACGCAGAAAGACCACTTCCCTTTACCTTTTATCGATGAGGTCCTTGATACCTTGTCTGAGAAGAAGTATTTTTCCTTTCTGGATGGCTTTAGTGGCTATAACCAAATCCAGATTGCTCGAGAAGACCAAGAAAATACCACTTTCACCAGTCCCTGGGGCACTTTTTCATACAGGGTACTTCCTTTTGGATTGTGTAATGCACCAACCACATGTAAGAGAGCAGTGATTGGAATCTTTTCAGAGATGGTAAATGATTGCATGGAGATCTTTATGGATGAATTTACTCCATATGATGATAGTTATGAAGAAGCACTGAAAAATTTAGAAAATGTCTTGAAACACTGTGAACAAAGCCAACTCTCTTTAAGCACTGAAAAGTGCCATATGATGATGAGCGAGGGCATAGTTCTGGGGCACTTCATCTCTTCTGTTGGTATCCAGGTAGATCCATCCAAAATCAAGGTAATTGAAAACATACCAACTCCTGGATCACAAAATGATGTACGTAGCTTCTTAAGGCATGATTGCTATTTTAGAAGGTGCATAGAATTTTTTTCCAAACTAGATTCTCCTTTGTATACTTTGTTGATGAAGGATGGACAGTTTGTGTGGAATGATGCATGCCAAACAACATTTACTGAGCTAAAGAAAAGGCTATCTACAGCACCCATCTTATGAGGGCCCAACTGGGCTCTGCCTTTTCATATTTCATCAGATGCTTCAGACACTGCCATTGGAGCAGTTTTGGGACAACAGGAAGGTAATGCTCCTTATGCAATTTATTACGTTAGCAAGAACTTATCTCCTGCTGAACTAAATTATACTGTCACATAAAAGGAATTCCTTGCCATTGTTTATGCCATCAACAAATTTAGACACTACATTACTGGATACTCCACTTTTGTGCACACTGATCATTCTTCCATCAAATATTTAATGAATAAACCAATCACGAATGCTAGAGTTACTAGATGGGTGTTACTGTTACAGGAATTTGATATCACAATTATTGATAGACCAGGAAAGGAAAATGTTGTTGAAGACTTTTTATCTCGACTTACTAACAATGATGACAATTTACCAGTCGAAGATTCCTTCCCTGATGAGTACTTGTTTGCAGTATCAACTCATTCCCCATGGTACGCAGATATTGCTAACTTTTTGGCTGTAGGTAAGCTACCAGCACATTTGTCGAAGAGGGAAAGAAGAAAAATCATACAACAGAGTGCTAGGTATTGCTGGATTGATGGACATCTTTTCTACACAGGGATTGATTTAGAAATCAAAAGATGTGTTAGATAAGATGAAATTTTTAGTATCCTTAAAGCTTGCCATGATGAGCCCTGTGGGGGACATTTTGTTGATAAAAGGACATGTCATAAGGTCTTGAGAATGGGTTATTTCTGGCCCACATTATTCAGGGATGCAAAGAACTATGTTCAGGCATGTGATAGCTGCCAAAGGATGGGCCAACCCAACAGATTAGATGAAATTCCTTTGCACCTACAACTTGTAGTTGAAACATTTGGCAGATGGGATCTAGATTTTGTAGGGCCTATCAACCCTCCCTCAAAATAGAAATTTCACATCTTGGTTTGCACAGATTACATGACCAAATGGGTGGACGCTGTAGCCTTGGTTAAGGCTAATGATTAGGCTGTGATTGATTTCCTGTATGAAGAAATTTTTACTCGGTTCGGAGTACCCAAGGAAATCGTCACAGATGGTGGGCCATAGTTTGTGTCTCATAAATTGAAAGCACTGTTACAAAAATTTCATATTCAGCATAGAATAACCTCGCCATATCATCCACAGGCCAATCGCCAGGTGGAGAGTTCAAACAAGGTCATCGAGGCTATTTTGACAAAGATAGTGAAAAGCCATTGTAAGGATTGGGCTGAGATACTTCCAGAGGCACTATGGACCTATCGCACTACATGGTGTAACACCACTGGGTTTTCCCCCTATGAATTGGTATATGGTAAGAATGTTGTTTCCAAATTGAATTTGAAATTAGAACTTTGAAGACAACTATAGAAGCAAATCTTGATTTATCAGAAGCATAGAGGAGCCGACTGAATCAGCTTAATGAATTGGATCAAAAGCACACAACAGCAGTAAATCATACAACTTTAATCCAACAGCAGCGCTCTAAGTGGCATGACAGATTCATAAAGAAGAAAGTCTTACAGGAAGGAGACTGGGCTCTGTTATATTACTCATGGTTTAAGAGGGATTTCAAAGGCAAGCTACGCACTCGTTGGTTGGGACCTTATCAAATAGATCATGTATTTGACAATGGAACAGTCCGATTGATCACCATTGATGAAAACAAGACACCATTATTCGCAAATGGTCATCGGCTGCGACTGTATCACAAACCAATCTCAAGGGATGCTTTCGTTTCATAGGTTGCAGCAGATCCAGACTATCAGTTAACGCCAGGGCAGGGATTTTTCTCAACCCCTGTGAATTTTTAGGAACTGCAATATCCGCACATAATTTGTACATAAATAATTTATTTTTCATTCTGTATTTTATCTATTTTTCATTTTTCATTTGATCGGGTTCGTTTTGAAGAATTGTGTGCAGGAATTAATTGGAGGAATGACAGTCGTGACTGGGCCAGACGATTGCAGGAACTTTGCATTATTCTTGATTTAATAAAGCTCTTTGAAGAAGATGGATGATTCGTTAGCTTTCAGCAGCCAGCTGAAAATCCGCCTGTTACTCATTTTGCACAGCTGCGACTCCTTACCTTGCCCATTCTTCCTATTTTCACAGCTATAACTCCGCTATTTCCATTTCACCTTCGCCTTTTGCCAAGCAGCCGCAACTCCGCTATTCTTTCCTATTTCGCCAAGTCTAGCAACTGCGACTCCGCTATTTCCATTTCAGTTTCTCCTTTTGCCAAGCAGCCGCGACTCTGCTATTCTTGCCCATTCCGCTAAGTCTAGCAGTTGCGACTCCACTATTCCATTTATTCTCTCTTTTTTCCAGCAGCTGCGACTCTTCTATTTTTGCTTATTCTGCCAAGACTAGGAGCTGCTATTCCGCTATTTTTTCTTTTTTCTAAATTTTTGCAACTGGAACTCTGCCACATTTCGCCGAACCCTGCTCAAATCCTCTTATTCATCATTTGCAACTCCGCTAGATGGTCTATCTTTTGGAACAGTCTCGTCGTCAATGATCTGACCCGACTCAAACTTGAATGATTACTCCACAGCTCGAATCTCAGTCTGCCGAGAAACTTGTCAGCACGAATGCATGTATTGATTTGACTGGCAGTGTCCAACTCATCTTGGCACATGTGTATTCTACCAGAGATGCGAACTGTGAAATATCATGCCATGGCAGAATGGTGGCGTGAGCATTCAATCTTGAAGGTATGGATTCTAACTATAAGCATGATTAAGCATCAAATTAATTGTGGAAATTATGAGCATGTCTTGTCTTTTATCGCCATCATCGTTTTGTACATACTTAATCATCAAAGAATGTGTCGGAGTAACAACTTGAACATCATCTTACTCGATTCGTACCAAAAATTACCCAATTTCGCCATTTTTCCTTAACTCGTAAAGTTGAAAAATGCACCATCTTTCCTAAAATACCAAGTTTCAAATCCTGGATATCCCATGAATGTTCGAAGGATGCAACTTCCACGTCTGAACTGATAAGAGCTGTATTTGCTGTTTGAATTGGAGTTTGGTATGGGTAAACCGGTTAGGCATGAACCTGAAAATACAGAAGCTCTGCGTGCCAATGGGGAGGTGTTTTCCATTTTTGCAGCAGCTGGGTGGACCGAGTATTTCCAACATCTGAATGGTTTCCATACCGAAACGACATTACAGTTCGATGTTAACTTGACTGATACTCATTCCGAAGTCAAGGGGGTACGCATTGAGGTTACAGAAGCCATTATATCAGAGGTTACTAGCCTACCCTAGGTTGGGAAGAAACTGTTTGGATGGAAGGTGCCAAATTCGACTGCACTAAGGGAATTTCTCGCAATTGGAGAGAGTGTTCGCCCAAAAGGCCATGGATTTGCATTGAACTCGTTACCTTATCCATGGGACCAAGTGGCAGTTTTTATGAAGAAGTATATCTCCTGTGAAGGTAGGTACCAAACTGTCTATCTTTCTGAATTCCCTCTGTTATCTCATCTATGCGATGGCAACCTAGTTAATATGTCATTTTATCTCTTTAAGACCCTACAAAATATGGTTGGTTATGCAAGAACGGCCCGAGACCTAGCTTCCTCCCTCACCAATCATGACCTAATTAAATTACTTATCTTAAGGGCCATTGCACGTTAGAATTTGACTTGGGCTCAATTTCTTGATGGAGATGGGGTAATTAGAGAACCTACACTGGAATCGGGGGGTATTGCAGAAGAAGAAGAGGACCGGAGTTCCTCAAACCCAGTTGGGGGGGAGGATGAACATCTAAATGAAAGGAAAGAAGAAGTAGACATAGGGGAAGCTGTGATAGCAGCGAACCCTATCATTGAGAAGACAGTGATGGAATCCTCAGCAGAAGAGGCTAGAACTGGAATAGTTGTTGAAGCTACGACAGTAGAAGCTGCAACTGTGGAAGGAGGTATGCAAGAAGGAAAGCACCCGGAAGATGCAGAAGAGGAGGAATTTGACTTTCCCTATGGAATTTGGAGACCCCTGTATCACAGCAGAAAAGAAAAAGAATAGGGAACAAGGGCCACATAGCTACTTCAACAAGGAAGAGGAGATCCAGAGCTGCTTCAGTGGAAACAAGCAGTGTTAACCAGCCATCATAAGGGGTGAAAAGAAGAAGGAATAGATCTATGACAGCAACCGAGACAGTAGGTGAAAATAGGGCAAATATGGAATTACGCTCAGTTGAGACAGTAGGAGAAATTGGGGCAAATAGTGAAGTACCTTTAGTAGAAGCAGAGTGTGTAACAAGGACAGGCATAGAAATCCCTACCTTAAATCCCAAAACACATGTTGACATACAGGAACCTGTTGTGAACGAACCCCAGATTCAAAATCTCCTGTATGAAAATGAACTATTAAAAGAAGAGGTGCAAGCACTTCAGAATGATTTGGAGAAATGGAAGGAAATAAGCAGGAAACAAGCAAAGAGGAGTCTGGATATATTAGTGGAGGCTGAAGATCAAGTGGAAAACTCATACCCTGATTTGAGTTATGAAGAGAAGGGAAAAGTGATATGCCGAGAATGTGGAGACGTATACAAAATGGTAGGGCATAAAGTCATATTGGTGGACCTTATTGCACAATCACCTGAACGAGCAACGCAAGAAGGAGAAGTGCAAACAGTTGAGTTGATGAGGGAAGATGAACTAGGAATGGACTTAATCCCAGATTCGGAACAAGAAGAAGAAGGAGATATACAAAGTCAGCCATCCAGAGATACAGAACTACTCATGGAACAGTCTCATTGCTCAACATACATTGAGATAGTCTAGGAACCTTTCCAGCAACTTGGAGAAATTAGGGAAAAGGACACTGTCACACAAGAACCAACATCCTTGGAAATGCTTATTGAAGTTGCAACTCGGAATGAAGTTGTTGAAGGAAAAATCCAAGAAGAGAATGTTGTCACACAAGAACCAGCATCCCCAAAGGAAACCACTGAGATTGCAACTCAAACTGATGTTGCTGAATTAGAGCTGGAGGGATAGGATGTTGTTACACAAGAACCAACATCCCCAAAAGCAGCCACTGAAACTTCAACACAAGCAGAGGCCACTACAACATCAATGGAAGATGGGGCTGCTGCACCTTTAATCCACGAAGTGGAAGCTATAACATCTGGTGATGAGGTGAGAATGCTACCTTCTCAAGGCATCATTTATTTAGATTCTGATGATGAAAAGGATGTGGAGAAGGGGAGAATTCAAATATTAGAGAAGAATATTCTCTGGTTGAATCTCGAGTTAGACAAATGGCATAAATTCATTGCTCAGTGCAGAACAGGGATGATCTCTCTCCATGAACATACAAATATCATCAGGGAGTTGAGAGAAAAATGGGCTGAGGAGCTATTCTTCCAGAAAATCCGGTGGGAAAAATTTCAAGAAAGGTTGGAAGAATTGAAGAAACTCAAAACCCTGCAACAAGAAAAAGACCAAATGTATACTCTTTCCCTAGAATTAGTAAGTTGCATGGTCCCATCCTCCTCTTACCCTGTCTTTCTTCACGAGTAGACCACTTTATTTAAATTGAGGGCTCTAAATAAAGGAAGATCATTTGATCTAGCAACAGCTAGCCAGTTTCTAGAAACTTTTCTAGGGAGTGATTTTGAGGATCAACATTTGTTATGTGAATTATATTTACATAATAGGGCGTGTTACATTGAATCTCCCTCCAATCCTTTAACTTGTTTGGGGTATGTTGAGCTCAGGGCGTTTGCCTCTTTTGTCATCAACCATGTAGAATGGCGAAATGCCTTCCAAACTATCACAAAGAACGAAGAAAATTCTACTCTCAGGATTAGGGACGAACCTCAGGATCCAAAATAACTCATAGCAAATCATGCTGGATCTCTCAGGGTTCCTGCAATTGCCCAGTGCTTTGAAATTTTGCGATATAAGATCCTCACTACCTGTGTCCCGATGATCTTTAATATGCAGCAGAGTGCTCTGGAAGGTAGTGAATACAAATGGCTATATTCTTCTTCGTCTCTAAGGAAAGGGGATCCATACTGTTTTGAGAATTTCAAGCAAGCTTTGATAAGGGTTCCTAGGTATGTGCAGTGCATGAAAACATGTGGACCTTAGTGGATTGGATTGAGATTCCAATTTCCCCTCATATGGCTTCCTGTGAGTCTTTACAGGAATAGCTATGCTATGACTAAGGAAGAGGAGAAGATGTGTTGGGAAAAATGGACAGCCTGCTATGGATTTGTGCCTCATGAGGAACCACCAGAACCTTCCTACAGTCTCACCGATCTTCACAAATACAGCTTGGACTTAGGTTCAGACTAGTGGAAGTTGTTGCATGAGGACATGCAAATGGATAGTTGGGGGGAGATGTTGGGTCCTAGAAATGCCCATTTTTTACTCTACCTATTACATCATTTTGCCCTGTTACACCTTACTTTCATAAACCATATACATGGCTTTTTCCAGATTAATCAGCAGTCCTCACAATGTATACATCATTATTGTTTCACTTAATTAAATCCCTAAGATTGTTATGGTTATGAATTCTGGCCTTTGATTTATGCTAACTTGTGTGATTTCATTAAGATAAGATCAAAGCACAGGTGTATCAGTCATCATGCATTGGGAAAGAATCATACGTGGGCCAGCTGTTACTCTCCTAACTGAATTCCTCATACTTTCAAGGGACAGCGCATCTCTCCACGTGAGCTTTAACAAGTTGTTGAAATAGAGCATAGCTGCAACAGACAGGATGCCTCTCGATTGGTTGAACCGTTGATTCATTGACTGCCAGTATAACAACATCCTTTATGACTAACGGCCTCATTCATTGTGGCTATAAC
Organism: Larix kaempferi; assembly: GCA_027924585.1. NCBI lineage: Eukaryota > Viridiplantae > Streptophyta > Pinopsida > Pinales > Pinaceae > Larix > Larix kaempferi. The sequence goes on along the minus strand of BSBM01000485.1, from coordinate 10,443,586 downwards.
AATTAGCTGTAACTCTGCAGCATGAAGATCTTAGATCTTCATTAGTGCACGAAATTAATGGATCACGAACTGTATTTCTCATGTATAAATTTGGGAAGGCTTTCCAAGTTTGGGGTTGGACAATTACCATTTTGTACGGGTTGTAACAGAGTTTGATACTATGGATTACCATCTTTTAATGAAGAGCAGAGATATTTCCATTTCTATGTCTTAATTTGTGGTAGTCACGGCGTCTCTGTTAGAAGGCTAGGGTCTGGCTTCTCATATAGATTGTCGAGTTAAGTACGTAGTTAGATTTATTCATTTCCTATTGTGTGTTCTGTAATTGCATTAGGTGTATTTCTGATAGCTGCAACAAAGAGTTTATGATTGCATTCTTTATTGGTAGTTTATTCTTTGCATCCTGAATAGTTGTAGTTGCATGGTGTGACAGTAGACTGTGTAGGTTAGTTTGATTAATGCATGTGTGTTCAACAGCTGTTACAGCCAAGCTCAACTCCATTCCTTTCAGTCATTTATGCTTTCTAGGATTTCCAATAGTTGTCAATTTAGAGTTCAAGATTATGTTTAATTTCTAGTTGTTGTTGTATCTTCAATTAATTCATTATAGTAGGCAGATTGTGGTTGAGTAACAGTAGCTGCTAGATGGATCATTTTGGTAAAGATTGAATACTATAGTTTGATAATTTTAGGATTTAACTTCTTGCAAAAGTAATCTAGTTCATTTATATTCTTAGATCAATAATTGCTAAGTCGATTTCTGTAGGAAGGTAGTTGCACTTGTATTCCTAGATGTATGAGTTAGATTAGTTTTATTTATGGAATGAGTTTGTCTAAGAAGATAGGTAGGATTATTATCTCCATTTACTTGATCAACTACTAAAAGTGTTTATGCATAGATTGTGCTCGTTGCCATTGAAATAAAAGACCTCCATGGGTTTGACAATTTATATTGAGCATTCTGTATGTTGGTTGTAATTAATTGACATATAGAGTGACCAACAGTTCATCCTAAACTGTAAACTATTAACGTGAAAACTGCTCAATACAATCCAGGTTTTAAACTGATTTTTTTAAAAACAATATCAAATTCTATACACACCCTCATTTATTTCAGAATACAAACTAAAAAGCTTCGAATTAATAATGAAGATAGATTTTACAACTAGGGTAATTTCGATGCTATCATATAGATGCATTGATACTCCTTTTCATTTAAATAAGATTTACAACAACACCTTGTATATAAAAGATCGCGGGTTTGAGCCTCAACAGATAACACGCCCACACATAATGTGTTCATTATGAAATTTATAAACAATAAGAAACAAACTAACCTTTAATACCATCGAAGTATCAGTAATGAGGCAAGAGACTTACTGGTTTGGGTGTCTATTTTAGGTACCAAACAGAGATCAAGGGCTCGAGTCTCGACTCGCCTAGACATAGGTCTTAAACATAATTTCTCAAATATAAAAACTTAAACACCTAAAAGGGTTAAAATCATGTAACTTCTCAAAACACCGAATCAAAAACATTTTACATAATGTTAAGGGTTAGGTTTTTAACCCGGTAAACATGTTCATAATTGGATTTACCAAAGAAGTACAAATCTCATTACCATCAGATTTAAAAGGTCGGGCTTAGTCCCAAACATACAAACAACATCAAAGTTTATACATACTCAATTTACTAGAAGATCCGAGAGAAAAATTTATACAACGAAAAATTGAAATCATCTTTATTAATCCATAAAACTCTTTACAACGCAGTAACACTGCTAGGGTCACCAAATGGTACCCAAAAACTTAATAAACAGAAGTCTCAGTAATTCAAAAGAAATAACGTAAAATTTAAACCATATCATTCTTCCATCACCGTATCATTCTTCCAGAAGTCGAGCAAGGTAAAATTTAAACCATAATAATATTCGTGACAAGGGTATCCATCCAATGGGAAGGCCTGAAGCTTACCAAGAAGCACGTTGTTGAGCGAAGCTGTATAGCAAAACCCCAAAGCAACTGGAGAATCACGAAGTGCGCCTTGCCAAATATCTAAGGAAAATGATTATTACTAAATGACAGTAACTCGTAAATCAAAATACAAAATGATTTAAAATGCAGCAAGTGTTCGAATCCCTTACCTTCAGGGTTTGGAACACATAGCTGAACGCTGGTTACTGACACGACCTGGAACCATGAAGACCCACGACCTAAACTTCAAAGACCAACAACGTCAGCAAGGTGGTGCACTAACAATCATTGTTTCAACAATCATGCGAACAATGCGTAGTGACAGAACCACCGTAGTGGCCGAGAGGGAGAGCAAAGTTCTCTAGCATTACGAAACAGTAACCAAATGCCAAGACCAAAACCTTACCCGTAGCATTAGGGTTTTTCCTTATGCGTGGAGTCCATCTCCCAAGGCCATCACGTGGCCTCATAAATGTGCTAGCTACCAACCAGTTCACACCGAATATCAACCCACTCTTCCATAGTTTTGGCAATCGTAGTATTAATATGATATTAATACTACATACGCCACCCACTAATATATAGTTTGGGTCAAGCATGCTCCATTAACCTGTATTTTAGGCTAAGCATATTCAAGCACCTTTGTATTGTGCTCTAGGAAGCTCAAAGACCCTAAATAAGACATTAAATAAGTGTTCTATATAAATCAAGTTAATCTTTATGTTTTGCAAAGTCACCATGATAACCATGGATGTGAAATCACAAGCTTAGTGAAAGTTGAAACCTCACCTGTAACGTGGAGACGGGAGTAGAGTTCATTAGCATAAAATCTAAGTAAGCATCGGGGAACTTCTCAAGGATCCCTTCATAAAAAGGAGTTAAACATTAATTACAAGTGCATTGATCATAACCATGTATACAACCAGATTGACGATAATTAAAGTATCATAATACATATGTACCAAGGACGGATAAGTGCTCACTTGAAAATAAAATAAATTAAATGCATAACTATTGTAATAGGATCAATTAATACTTATAATCTAGGAACCCACACTAGGTTATTAATGAATCACAAAACTTAAGATTGTTTCACAAACGGTCATATAAGACTTAAACGTAGAATCATTTAATTGGCATTAAGGCCTTTGATTAAATAACAACAATTTCTAATTATCACTTTGATAAGTACGACCGTTAGTAAATGTCACAACAAGAAATTTAGTTTAACCATTTCTTTATAAATCAATCATACATATTCATAATTTCTGCACAGTAATTGTAGTATTATACGCTATATCGAAAATTTTAAATTTTTACGAAATTTAGGGATGTGACAAAATACCACTCTCCTTTCCCGAAGTGGTAACGCGTCGATGTTGAGCGGATTTGAGAAACAACCTTCAAGGATGCATGACGAGTAACTGCGAAGCATGTGTCCTAGGTTGTTTTAGGTACAACGTATGCCCGAGCTCACTTTCTAGTGCCATGCAGCTTATCGGCATGCGATCAATGAGAGTTGTCGATATTTATCAATGGGATGGGAACTTGCATGCGTGCTATCTTTGGTTAACTTCAATACTTTTTATGTGTGCGCTTAGTCTTTAGGCCGTTGATCTTGATCTGTATCAGGCGGCTGAGCGCTCTTACGCTTTAACCCTCTTTTGTTGTCCCATGATTCTCAGTCGTAGGTCCTATTTGCATACTTTTAGCCTTTCGCTAGGCTCCCTCATCCTTTAGGGGCTAAAAAATTCAAGGACTTCACGCGCTAGCATTGTATGAGTGATCTTTTCTTCAATAAAATATTGGGTACTAATAGTCTCCTAGAATTGTTCATATTTATTCACCTAGGGGGTGATTTGGGATGAGTATTTGCTAATCCTAATGTTCGAGTTAGGACTAAGGCAACAATAATATATATTGGATTAGGAAAATGCATTATGGAGATGGTGAACCTTAATTTATTCATCAAACAAGCTAAAATTTTCATGTGGTCAAATTATTGAAGAAAATGCTAAGGCTTGGCATTCCTAAGGTTGGGAATAATCATTGATGGAAAAGTCCAAGCAAGTGCAACTCCTATCAGTGTGAACAAGGCTATTATTATTGCATGTTAATTAATGAGACAAGGAAGTGAAGATCAGCTATATAAATTACTATTTGCCCCAAAATAATACTCCTGCACATCCAAATTGAATGGTTGCAAGGTCATGTAATAATTGGGTCAAAACCACTAAGAAAAATTAATAAATGAGCCAAATGACCCACTCTCTCATAAATAATTACTGATTAATATTTTAGTTATGATGTTATGAGATGATATTGACTAAATGGTGTGCTCAGGAATTTAGATGGAGAATATAAAGTGGACAAACTTTGTTCCATTCATTGCAAACTTTATGAATACCAAATTTCCATGAATTCTAACTATTGATCTTTTAAGAAGAATAAGGCAAGCTTAATCCTTTTAATTCCAAACTTATAGCCAAGCTAGGTCTTCAAGAAATTTTTCCCCTTTTGAATTTGTGAAACGATGAAATGAAGTGAACACATCACACAATTGAAATAGTCAATAAAAATGAGCTCAGCAAAAGATCAAACATGGGCATCGTTGGAAAAATAAAGAAAATACTCTAGTAAAATTTAACCTAAGCCCTTTCACTCGAGGATTATCATTTTTCAATGTTGAATGGTCTATATTATTTTAATATTTCTTAGAGTTTTTATTGAAAACATTATGTATACTAGTGACACTTTTGAGTGATTCTTTTAAAGGATTAATAGAACCTATAAAAGACTTAGAAGATAACATGTATATGGTCTTGGCAAAATTTTAATTTATTTATGCTTTTATAGCATAGGACATTAGAAAAGGAGATTATGGTTTTACTTGGAACTGTATTTTTAGATAATGCAATGTGAATGGGGAAGTTGATGTAGTGTATCATCATGAGTTGATGTGGTGTATCATCATGAGTCTATTTTGATTTTTTGGGGAAGGTAGAAGACCACTAAAAATGTAATTTTGCTTATTTTGTAAATAAAATTGTAAGGTATTTTGGCATTCCCTTTGGTGTGGGGCTCTTTCCAACAGTTATGTGGAATTGGTGTTTGGAGCGCTGTAATGTAAACTTCTCCTTTAGAAGAACAAGGTGCTTCCATTTGCTGCAAAACTCACTGTTGTAAGTAGGATTCTAGTGGCCTCACACCTTTATTATGTTTCTTGTTGGCTTCCCACTAGGGCTTAATTTCATATATTGAAACAAATTTTGGGTTCATACTTTTGGTCCAAGTATGGCGGGGTTAAGGAACTTCCTATATCACCCTGGGATGTTTGCATTATCCCAAAATATGAAAGTGTTCTATGTTTGATTGATATGACTTGTGAGTATATTATTTTGGCTGCAAAATGGGTGATTCAATGTCTAGAATGAAGCTATCCTTGGAGTGTTTTATTGATACATCAACTTCTCACAACAAAATACATTGGTAGGATGGGGGGATTAGTTGGATTATGTGATATTATCTCATCCCCTCATAAGTTTCAGGTCTCAGGCTCTTTTATCATCAAAAGTATCTCGACAACATGGAGTAAGGTGGCTGGCCCTTTGAGGTGGAAAATATAAGTTAATTAGGCATGGTGGCAGGAGTTGGAATGTGCAAGGAACATGTATTTCATAAATCTCTCGGTTTGAAGGAAGTTGTATGAGTAAGAAAATGATATTTTATTGGAGCGATTTGTGGAATATTAGTACTCGAACCTCGAAGGAATCGCCATCCATTCCTCATTATTTTTCCTTAATACTCTTTCGATAAACATGTTATTATGGATAGTATCATCCTTATTGCTCATGAGGACCTGTTCAAAATGAATATAGATATGCTTGGCCCTTTCTAGCATGATTGGAAATGGAGTTTTGGACTCACATTGTTTCAGTATGATTCAAAGAGATTGTATCTTATTCTTCATAAACAACATGATCTTAGCCCTATTCTCAACTCTCATTGGGTGGAGAGAAGGTGGTGGTTAATTGAGGTGAGTTACAAGCTTATGTTGTTTGCATGGCTATTTATTTATCAAGACCTTCCTACCTAGGAAAGACTTTCCAAAAATGATCTATCAAATGGACTTTTCCCTTTCTTCCTCAAGTTGGAAACAGTTAAGCATACCTTCTAGAAATGCTCTTTTAGGAGTTTTTGTTGGGAATTTGTCTAGCGTGAGCATGCAACCTTGTTTCAAGGGAAGCTACATTGCACATAAGTTCTACTAGGTGATGTTGGAAAGCTAGTACAATATTCAGTTAGTGTCATTTGGCACTGCCTAAGGATTTCAACATTGTTTATTCTATGGAAACTGTTGTACAAATATGTTTTTGAAAGGGAGAATAGTTCATTGGCTTTGTTTTTTCAACTTTGAAAACATGGGGTTTATCTATTAGCTAAAGGTTTTGTGCTAATTAAAGAGGCTAAGGGCTTGGAGCCACATGTATATTCTTATTTTATTGTTGTTTTAGTCTCTCTAAGAAAGAGGTTGTAGGTTGTATTATGTTTTCCCTTTCTAATTATTTAATGTAATTATATGAAGTATTTCCCCCAAAAAAATGAAAATTAATTTTCAAAGAAGAAATATCAAATTAAAAAGCAAACAAATTAGAACCATGCATTAGTTATTGAATTTAATATCATTGAAATTAGTTATTGAATTTATTATGAAATTGTAGATTTTGATTGTTCAATCAAATTAAAATACCTTAAAAAATTAGTGCCTTTAAATTGTACAACATAATTATTTCAAATCATCTCACTAAACAAAAAAACCTAAGATTTCCATAAGATTTTAATTCAAAGTCTCCAAGTTCCCAATTTTGCATTCTTGTTTTATACTCTTGATACTCCACTTTGAACAAATGTATTCACTCATTTTCCTCATAAATCCATTCACTACATAATGACTACTATTTACAATACAGCATTGAAAATAATTTTGATTGCAAACTTTATGAATACAAGAGGCAACCATTGATCTTTTATGAAAAATACAGTGAAATCCTTTTTATTAGAAACATAAAACCTAGCCAAGTCTTCAAAATTAGGATTGTAGATTTTGATTGTCTAATCAAACTAACCTCCTTAAAAGATAGTGCATTTAAATTGTACAACATAATTATTTCAAATAATCTCATTAAAGAAAAATAATAACGCATTTAAATTGTACAGCATAATTCTTTGAGATCATCTCATTAAACAAACAAAAAAAATAAGATTTCCATCATATTTTAATTCAAAGTCTCCAAGTTCCCAATTTTACATTCTTGTTTTATACTCTTGATACTCCACTTTGAACAATTGCATTCACTTCAAAGTCTCCAAGTTCCCAATTTTACATTCCTATTTTATACTCTTAATACTCCACTTTGAACAAATGCATTCACTCATTTTCCTCATAAATCCATTCTCTACATAATGGGTACTATTTACTATACAACATTGAAAATAATTTTGATTGGAATCTTTAAGAATACCAGATGTGACCATGATCTTTCATGAAAAATAAGTCAAACTAACTTTCTTTTTCATTGGAAACATAAAACCAAACCAAGTCTTCAAAATTAAGATTATAGATTTTGATTGTCTAATCAAACTAAACTACCTTGAAAAAAATAGTGCATTTAAATTGTACAACATAATTATTACAAATCATCTCATTAAAGAAAAAATAGCCCATTTAAATTGTACAACATAATTAATTCAAATCATCTCATAAAAAATAAAAAAATTCTTCAGATTTTAACTCAAAATCTCCAAGTTCTTAATTTTACATTTCAGTTTTATACTCTTAATACTGCACTTTAAACAAATGCATTCAGTGATTTTCCTCATAAATATACTCATTACATAATTAATACTATGTACAATACAACATTGAAAATAATTTTGATTGCAAACTTTCTGAATACTAAAAGTAACCATTAATCTTTCATTAAAATTAAATCAAACTAAATCTTTTTTATTCTAAACATAAAACCCAGCCAAGTCTTCAAATTCTTTTTTCACTTCTAAATATGTGAAAAGATAAAATGAATTAAAAACATTCCACACAATTGAATCTAGCATTAACTCAAAGTCTCCGAGTTCTAAATTTTACATTTCTGTTTTGTTTTATACTATTCACACTCCACTTTGAACAAAAACATTGAGTGATTTTCCTCATAAATCCATTCACTAGATAAATACAACATTGAAAATAATTTTGATTGCAAACATTATGAATAACAAAGCTAACCATTGATCTTTCATGAAAAATAAGTCTAGTTAAATATTATTTTTTATTCCAAACATAAAGAGCAGCCAAGTCTTCAAATAAAATTCCACTTCTGAATATGTGAAGAGATCAAATGAATTACAAACACAATTGAGACTAGCGGTACAAAATGGAGCAGTACAAGTGAAAACTTCCCAGAACAAAAACCAGCAATAAAAATGAGCTAAGCCAAAGATCAAACATTGACACTAAATCGAAGAGAGCTAAAAATGGATTTCCAATGGTAATTGGCATCCACGGATCCTCCTCCTGGGCAAGCAATGTCATGCTTTACCCAGGCTTTACTGGATAGTCGAAATTGCAGCATAATTTTACTGCCCCTCAATAAAAGCCATATGCTATCGTCTTCATCTCCTACCACAAGAAAATCGGTGCCCTCGGAGGATTGGATCATATGTTTCATGAAATCATTCTGGATGGTGCCAATCATTATCCACTCCCGTGGGTTCTGGTTGTCAAATTCGTCAAATCTCCAAATACCCAATTCAGAATGACGGACTATAGGAAGCTTTCCATACAAGGGTCTTACAGACTCATTTGCCGTGAATCTTCTACCCACCATTATAAGTGCTGATCCTGCACCATCTGGAACGATTGTGGGTAGTGAAACATTACTATAACATATCTCACCAAAAGGATATTTGAAGTCCATCGTTGTCGGCCTGTCCATAAAGAACTTTCCGTCGACCAGGACGTGGGGGAGGCCATTATTATTATTATCACATGAATAAAGAAAATATTGGCAGTTGGTTGAGACGCAGGTGATAATATTATCACGGCGAAAACTCCATAGAGGGGAGGGAAACATTCTGGAGAAGAGAGGGATATTAATTCCAAAGATGCCGATTATTTGTATTGTCCATAGGTTTGCAGTGGAAGTATATCGCGCAAGATGGACAAAATTGTGCCCGCTGATCTGCCAATTACCAAACAAATAAATTGTATAATCACCGCCATTAACTTGCATCTCCGCTGTTCCATGTACAATGAGAGACTTGGCGAATTTATCAAGGCCTCGAGTGTGTGGACATATCCTTGGCAAACATTTCAACTGGGCTGTGAGGGGATTGACAACAAATAAACTGAAGTCGGACCGCGCCACCAAAAATAAACCATCAGAGGCAGCTTTGAGGCCCAGAGTTTTCAGGCCGAACTTACCCCAGTTGCAAGGGACCTTCATCTCAAACCAACGAGATGAGGCAATGCTGAAAGCCCATATATCTAAGTTATTGTTATTAATAAAAATGCATCTATCCGTTCTGTCATAAACGGATTGAAAATGTCGGGAAGCATAAACCGCAGACCAATCAACACAAACCGATCTACAGCTTATCAAATCAACCAATGGGATTCTTAAAAATATATTCTCCCATATATGACATGGAATATCATGAAAGTTCTGGCATTCCTTTTGTTTTCCTTTTACAACAAGAGGCTTGGGATCTTGATCAGACTTACCTTTTGAAATCCGCTTTGTTTCTGAAGTTGTGTGATAATAGCGTTGAAACTCTTGAATAAGAAGAGCTATTGGAATGTTTTCTGCAAAGCTAATCACGGCTTCTCTCCATTCAGGGGTGTAGATAAATTTCCGACTCCTTGCAACTTTGTCAACGATTTTCCTCTTTCCTATTGATTGGCGATCGGGATCTTCAACCTTTTGTCGCCGGATAAAATCTTCCACGGTTGGGAAGACTGCATCCAAATTCAAAGCCTCCTTTTGGGTGAGACTATCCATATTACAATAGGTTTTCAGAGCTCACTCAACGTCCAAATGAGTGTAATTGCTTGTATCGTCCTGCTTATATACCAATGCTGCAAGGCAAAGGGGGCTTTCGTCTCTCTTTCTATATATAAATGGATTGGTGTGATAAAAGGTATAATTATTATTGAATTTGGGAGAAAAATTAGTTGAGTTTTCCACTTATCAACTTACTTGATTATAAAAATAAAAAAATTTGTATTTGAAATCTTAAAATCATTTTGGAAGTGTGAATTAAGGAAGGATTTTAACTAATGGTTGAGATTGTTATACCAATTCACATTTCCCAACATGGTTTTAGCCCACAGTTTTTAGCACAAGGTCTTTTGTTGTTTCAAATGAAGTTAATATGTGGATAAAATAAATTATTTTCAGCTGAAAACATGGAAGAAGTTATTGTTCCACCCTTGGCTTAATAATTTTGACCTATTTTAAGAAAACTCATATTTACAAAAAATTATTAAAAAAATATTGGATTGATGTTCAGCATTCTTTATGTGGCCAAAAAAACCTCAAAGAAGTTATCTTTCGACCTTTGCCCTAATAATTTTGACCTATTTTAAAACAACCAACATTTATCAAGAATTCAAAAAAAATAGTGGATTGAAATTGATCTTTCTTTATGTGACCAAAAAAACCTTGAATCATGGGACAAGTTATCCTTCCACCTTTGCCTTAATAAATTTTACCTACTTCCACCTTTGTTGTAATAAATTTTACCTATTTTAAGACAACCCATATTTATCAAACTTTATAAAAAAATAGTGGATCTAAATTTGAACTTTCTTTATGTGACCAAAACGTTGAATTTTATTCACCTATTAACTCACTTCCCTCTAAATATTTATAAAAATTTATGTAGCCAAGTTTTCAAGTTGAAAGTCTTTATATTAACTCACTTCCCTCTAAATAATTATAAAAACTTATGTAGCCAAGTTTTCAAGTTGAAAGTCTTTAGTGCATGTTAATTGCAGAAAAATAGTAATATTTTAACTTGTATGGATAGTTTAAAGAGGTACTTTCATAAGGAATATGAATATGGTGTAAGTGGATAAAACATAATTATTTTGAATTAGCTTGTAGAATATATAATTTTTATTTATAAAACATTTCTATAACTATGTGAAATTGGAGTTTATAGGGACCAAAAATCTCTTTATAATTCTTTGTAGAAATCAACCTACTCTTACAAATATTTATATGCACCAACCTACTAGAGATGCAAATCCCCACTAATACAAATCCTAGTTGGTGCAATCCTTGCAGGCCCCAACTTACTTTTATAGATCTTTCTAGACACCAATCCCCACCGCTAAGCACCAACTTAGCAAGGGACACCAATCTCTTTGTTTGAGTGGAACCAACCTTCAAGTTATAATTTATTCTTATCATTCACATTTCCTTCACTAAGTCTAATTTCTACTACTTCCTTCATCATGTTTGACCAAAATTTGAATTTCCAAATGATAACTTTCTTAGAGCTTGTTGTTTTTTGGCCTCCTCCCAAGAACAAACTTGTACATGTTTCAAGTATTCAATTTTGAAATATGATTCTGAAATATTAACCTGGGGTATTTCTGCATGTATTTTAAGATCCTTGCAAGCTTCACATTCTGAAATTTACATGACGAGAATTTATAGAGAAAATACCAAGTTGACTTGTTTGAAATTGCTTTCATTCCCACCTGGAATGTTCGGGTACACAGGGTACTACCAAATGACCGAACACCAAGAGCAACCACTTCACACAAACAGATCACAGATCAACACACCGATGTTTTGACGTGGTTTAAACCCTCTTGAGGGAAACACTCCACGGCCCCGGCCAAATAGCTTCTACGGGACAATTTATTATGCAAAGAAAGAAAGTTACAAATGAGCTTCTCATAATCGATCAACTAAACAATGACCCTCCATGCTCTTTAAATAGAGATCATGGACCAATCGGGTGTTAAGCCACGGATCAAGGTTAGGTTTGATCTAAGAGAAGTTGAGCCGTCAGATCACTCTATGTCGGAAACATATCGTGACCGTCGGATTAAGTATTTACAAATGCATACTAATGCATACTAAAGAAACACACTATCCCTAACGGATATATTACACAAGTTGATATTAACTAACTCCTAAGTGTCTAAATATCCTAACATCCCCCCTTACGGGCCTCTTCCTCTCCCGCGGTATCCACCACCACGGCCTCGATATCCTCCCTGATCATAGGGGGCGTTTTCTTGTTTCGGCTGATTTTCCTCTTGGATACGGTACATTCCAGTACCTCGCATCATTTCCATATCTCGCTTCCTTTCGTTCATGAGCTTGTATGCCCGACAGTTGGATTCGTCATGTCCAACTGATTTACAGAAATTACAGTACAAGCTCTTAGGTGTCTTTACGTATTTCTGGATGAGGTAATAGTCCTCAGGTCTGTGTCCTCTGCTTCTACAGATTTCACACCATGGTGCCTGATTGTGATTCATATTTATTGGGTTTGGTGCGCCACTATCAAGATAATCTTGAAATAGAGGGCAATTTTCTCTAGTGTGTCCCTCTCCTTTACATCCTGTGCACCAAACCTCGCATCTGTGTTCATATCTTTGCTCCTTTCCATTTTTCATACCTTGCAATTCTAACGTTAAGGTAGTCAACTGGTTCTGGATCTAAGACATCCCAGAACTAGTCTCATCAATTGGCGAAGCCTCCAACTTCATTGCGATCTCTAAGGCCTCTGCCTGCGATGCAACCTTCTACTGCATCAATGGCTATCTGATATGGGGCAACAGTGCAGCAATGAACTATTCCCTATGCTATTATGGAGCTATCTCAAAGCTCACTTGATCCAACAGTGTCTTAAATTTTTGGTCAAATTCCCAGACCGTTTTAGTAGGCTTCTGCTTGATCTCCTTTAATTCTTTTATGCACTGCGACTTTGATTTTGTCCTTTTAAACTCTGCGGAGAGCGCAGCCTCAATTTCTGTTAGGGTTCTCGGCTGTGCCTGAGACTATTTCATAAACCAATGTAAGGCTCGGTCTCAGAAAGTGGTGATGAGCTGCGCTCTCTTCACAGCATAATCCTAGATCTACTTGACACTCCATACGGCTTCACATAGAAACCAGTGTTGATCAGGGTCTTCTAGACCCGTTCCTTTCAATATCAGCAGTTTTATATCATTATCCGTCATTCTCCTTCTTGGTTGTGCAGTGCTCTGAGTAGTGCTGACTATTTGTGCAGAGAAAATAAAGGGAATATTCAAACTAGTGGTATCCTGTGGGATATTCTGAGATTGGCTATTCTAAACTGGAATAGTCTGAGTTGGACTGGCCTGAGTATCTACTCCTGTGGTGTGCGCAGTATCGATGTTCTGAGGGGTGGGATGCGCTACGCTCGAAGCGGGTGGGTTCTGATCTAGGGGTGGCGTAGTTTCTACAACTAGCAGATTCTGAGGTGTAATAGGGTGGATAGTGGTTGATGATGGGGCGGTATGATTTTTAAGATCACATGGGAGTTTGGTATCTATGCAGAGTCCAGGTCTTCCGAGATTCTTTTCTTTATTAAACTTGTATCTCTTTCCACTTCTCAGATTATGTGTCTCTTCATCAAAATCACTAAAAATGCTATTGACCATGGTAGATTCAACACTATTACTGCATCCTTAAAATGCCTTTTTCAGTTAAAAGGATTTTAATGTATAGAGTAAGATTGTTCAAGTACTTACCTCTGAATCCTTTGAAAAAATATGCTTCAGCTTGACTGTAGGACTTCATCTTGTCTACAACAAATTTTGTTATGAATCCTTCAAGTATGCTATCAACCCAGAAGTCGACTGCTCGTGACAGTGGGATGTCTCTTGCTTTGAGCTGCGCTGTGAGCTCCAGAGTCCACTCTATAGGTACTCCCCCTTGAAAACAAGTTTTCTTCTCTGCAAGATGTGAGATCCATGTGTGTAGTTCATTTCCGAATGAATCCCAGAATATCTTGTGAGTATCTCTCCACAAGTATCTGTTCAACCATGCTACGTCGGATAAGCGCAGGTGTCTGTTCTCTTTCTTTGCAAAATCTTTCACGATCTTGTCACACCAATCCCAGATCTCTTTCTTTTCGGGATGCCAATTGTCTGAGCCTTCTAGTAACTGATATTCATCGTCATTCATAACTTCCTCAACTCACCATGGATTCTTAGCACGGCAACGAAACCATTTATTGGTCGTAAGTAACTGATCTAGAGGTTTTCCAATGTAGACCCAAGTTCTTTGCGATTTCATATTTAACCAACAAAACCCCTTTTCACCGGCCCTTTCGACAACAACCTGCATGCAAGTTGAGGTCTCACCCGAGACGAAGCTATGGGGGTGCTACAGAATCAAGTTTCTACATCGAGGTGATGAGTTGACAGGACAAACCCACTGCGCAACACGCTATGGATTTGTGCTGCGACTGAGGGCCACACGACGACTGTCCTTGTCCAAGGTTGATACTTCTTTAACTGGCAAGATGCGCACCCAAGGATCACGTGGGTCAACCTTACTCATTTGATGGAATAGTGCAACAAACTTATGCACCCCCACTTCGACGACAACATGTTAAGGGTTTACTTGCTATTTATTCCTTTAATTCCTACCAGTGATTATTTAACCTTATGCTTGGTGTACTCAAACAAGATATTAGTCAAGCGCCCTCCCAGTATTATGCATTAACATAATTACATAACCATTCATTACTTGCCTACATGTCTAGCCACAGTTGATACATTCACCTACTTAGAATAGCTCACATTCAGCAATCATCCATTCGTCAAACACTTAACATATTATCCCCATTCTCCTCCTACGGTGAATACATATAAAAGCATTAACCAACCAACTGATAATTGAGAGTTCAAACATACATAGTAAGCAAACAGATAGAACAAAGCATGAACATATATACAATATCACTACACAAGATTTAACATGGTTCACCCCCCGGATGGAGGCTACGTCCACAAGAACAGTTGTTAATATTGATCTTTTGGGAAGGGTACAACCATTCTTGGTCTACGCACTCAGCTGCAAACTCTCTTCTCTATCAAATAGGTCTCTGCACACATAGCTGCAGAGCCTTTACAATGGTTTTTGCTCAAAATTCTAACAATATTCCAAAATGAAGAGTAACCCTTCCCTATATAAAAATGCCTTATTTATAGATCATGCACGTAGGTCATGTCTTTACAATTCATATGCAAAACCCTTAGGTTTCCAAAACATGGGATGGCTAACTGCCAGCCTGACTGTCACCATCGATAGCTTACTGCGTCTGCTTCAGGCCGTCGTGCAGGGCCACTCGTGACTCGCACGCTTCTCTGACAGCCGCAGTCCTCAATACAGTTACAAATACATCATGGCATGTCTCTTTCTGCCTCTTCCGCATGCCTGTCTCTATCAACGTAGTGGCCTAGCTTCTCAACTGCTTGCCACCACTATTCTAAACAGGTTGCTTTCTCCTTCCTTCATCCGGCTCTTTACCAAAAATAGGCCGCTTCCTCGCCCGACCTTTTCTTCTATCTTCTTACCAAAATTTGTTGATGCGTGGGTCCTGTGCATCAGCATAGCTCCACTCTCCCCATTGCTATGCTTTTCCACTACGCAACTCAAAATCATGTTTCAACAAAATTGGTACCCACTTGGGCCATGCCCAACACTCTTCCTTTTCAATGAACCTTTTAACTGTCAATTCTATTTTAATTAAAAAACTAATTCCTTAGTTATCTGAGATTAATTTTGATCGAATGATTCTTTTTCCTTTAACACTGGAGCTTAATGCTAATTGGATTCCTGAAAAAGTGGATTTGATCCTCCAAATCTGGAATTGTTCATCTAATTTTTGCCTCGAAATTTCAACTTCTATTGATTGCAATGTCAAATATAAGAGGGATTGGATGCTACGGCTAATGTAATCAACACCTCTAAGCATCTCCCATCCTTGCCAAGAACTCAAAGGATGAATCTCAAAGTTGATCATTCAAGGAATATTCCCATTTGTCCATAAGTTTCTACAATACGATTAATTGACAAAACCAACATTTACAGGATGATAGTCTCCAATAGATCCATGTCCTTTCATGATTTGTTTTACATAAGAAAAATCGACATAAGCATTTGGAAAAAGTGTCAGTGGCAAGCAATATGCATATGAGTGGTTTAAGATGAAACTATTCAACAAACCAGTAGGAACCTAATTATGAAGTTCCAATTGCTGCGAGTAATTTTTTATGAAGTAAGGGAGCTTTTGTGACTTGAGAATTGAATGTGGGGTAAGGTTAAAAGTGCCAAATAAAGAATGTTTGAGAAATGCTATGACATTAATCCTAAATGATTTTGTCAATCTTATGAAAATGCAGTGTAAACAATAAAACTTGACATCGAGGCTTTGGTTTTTGTCCATTCTATATTAAATTAATTTGCATCTCACTTTTAAAGGATTATTCAAAACCGTCTACCACATATTCATAGATAATCTGAGTTCAACCAATGTTATCATGTTTGGAACCGGACCAGAACCAATTTTCCCAAAATCTCAACTCTAACTGGAATGGACTGAAGAACTAGTAAATGCCTTGGTCATAAAAAAATACATAAAATATTCAATTTTTTAATTAAAAAATATATGCATGTAGACTAATGTAAATTGAAACCATTAGATGCCTAATATTAAGTTTACTGATTTATACTACATGTATGGGTGCAAATAGCAAAAGTACATGTAAATTTGAGATACATAAAATTAAAGTCATAAATTTGAGATCAAATATATAAACATTGTGGCTCTAAATGTCTTCTAGAGTCCAAAAATTATCATATATAATCAAATTAGTACATAGCCCTTCTCAAGTTTAGGTCATTAGATCGACTCAATTGAGTCTAGGAATTTGCACCTGCTTTCTGTTGCTAAATGGCTTCAATGTTGCTGTCATTTGATGTTTTATATCAGTTGAGACTATTGGGAAGTCTATAGGCTTCATTTACTTGGCACCATTAAGCAACCTATTCTCCTTCCAGGTTTCAAAATTAGAATCCCACAATTCCCATCTCAAGTGGTGTAGGAGGAAGGGGGTTATAGGGTCTTATTTTTCATGTATACTGAAAGTTGAGAAACACCCCAATTTCTATCTTCTTCATTTGAGGTCTTATGGGCTTGATTTTACTGTCGAACAATCTAAAATGAGGTTTCCAATTGAACTTTTAATGTAAAATTTTAAGTTAATGAATGAGAGATATAAGAATACTTAAATGTTATGTTAATGAAAGTGAAATATATGTATAGGTAAGTATTGAGATTTAAGTTAATAAAAGTGAAACGTAAGTGTAGATAAATGCTTACATTAGAAGTTCAATACAATTCCAAAAACGAGGTCAATTGTATGCCATGGCTAGGAGAAAGGTGTTCGAGTGGATGACGAAGGAGGTTGGTTTGTTTTTGGCTTGGTTCAAGGATAATTAAGTTGCAGATAGGTGGCTTGATGTACCTACTGGGACAAGTAGGTTCAGAACTTGAATTTCCTAATTAGTTTCATGTTGAACTTAGGAGTTAAATACAATTCCAAAAAGGAGGTTAATGAATGACACGACTAGGTTGAAGGTGGTCGATTGGACGATGAAGGGGGTTAGGTTTCATTTTTTAAGGATGATTGGGCTTTTGGTAGGTGGTCCAATCAACCTATTTGGCCTGGCCGATTGAGAAGTTGAATTGGTTTGTTGACTAGTTTCATCTTGAACCACTCATTTCATGGTATGAACTGGTAGGAACTTGTAGGAATCAATGGCAAGCAATTGTTGGTCTGTATATGCATATGCCTTCCTCTTTCCAAAAAATTTAAGCATGTTGTCCCTTATTTTTTTACTCATTTAGTATTTCCTTGTTTTGGGCGACTTAGCAAAGGACCATGTGATTGCATAAATCATTTGTTATAGTGCTTGTTTTGTTGGAATAATGTTCAGACACAAATATGCACACAATGTGCTGGGTCATTATGTAAAGAGATGGTATAGCCGAGAGAGAGTGGCATGTAAGTCTTACATGGACTGCCTAACTTAGGCTTGCTGTGATGTATTGCTGCAGCATTATTATAATGTTTCAAATTCTCTACAGATTAATTGTTTATGTTCATCATTCATGATACTTTGACATGTTACCTTCTCTATGAATATTGTTGAGCTATTTGAATGGATCTGTGAATACTGACAATCCTTTTGTAGGGTTCTCCAAGTTCAATTACTCTGCAAGGAATTAGTACTCAATATCAAGTTGATGACACAGCTTCCCAAGATAGTAATTCTGATGTTAGGCCTCAAACACCACGCTCAACAACAATTGCTAATGCAGGAGCATCAATTTCATCAACATCTTCTTCTCTAGCTGTAGCTGGGACAAATGTTGGGATGCCTCCATGATTGGTAGGAAGCACTGTACTTACACATGCTTTGGGTGGTGCAACTACTGTTGCATTGCTTGATGTCCCTAGATCAATTAGAGGTGTTGCAGAAACATCTGTGGCTGTAATTCCATCGTCACCTATATCCATAGTTAATTCAACTAAGGAATATGCCAATGAATTCAGAGACCATATGCACAGCCAAACCGTTAGCATAAATAGCAGCAGTAGCAATATCATATGTTTATGCACCAATCTTAGACATTTTATGAAAGATATACCATGAAACATACAATTGTTTATAAACTAGGATTGAAAACGATGTTTAGATAATCATCAGTGTCATTTCCACAAGCTTTCAGAGTTCAAGCAGTGTTATCATACAAACAAGCATTATAAAGTGTAAATGAAATTGTTATCAGTCTTCTTTTATGTTGCAAATCATAACAGCAGTGATTAACTTCTAACCAACAGTTTATTTGATTGTGTAAGCGAGAGAGAAGGATTTCCAAGGAAAGATAACGGCTTGCAATTTTATCACAAATGCTGTAGCGTGGGCTGCCACTTTAGGGAAGCCCTAGTAGTTGACCTTAGACTAGGTGTTAAGGAAGGTAACGCAGCCAAGGTAATGGATGATCCTATTTCTGATTATGAAACAATCCCTTTCAATAAATTTGAGGATTTTGGTGTACACTGCAAGCATGTATGTTTTCAATAGATCTTCTTCTTTCTTAGGCCCTTTTGTCAAAGGAATATACAGAGAAATTGGCTTATTGTCTAGTAAGTTTAGGTTGTCTTTAAGGTATATTGCCATTATTGGCTATTAATAGATTGCACTAATTACACATTAGGTTATTTCTTGCAGAATTGTGCTCCGGATATTACATACTTCAAATCATCCCTTGATTCTCACCTTTTGGACCTCTTGTGGAACAAATATTGGGTGAATACTCTTTCATCTTCTCCACTCCAGGGAACCGAGACTATGTTGCAGGTCAAAATTCAGATCTTGGTGAGTTTGTTATTTATTTAATTTATTTTACAAGAAACAAGACAACTGCTACACAGTATGCTAGATATAGATATGAAAGTTCTATTTTTCATTCTTTCTTATATTTAACTGTACAAGTTTTATGGGTAACTATCATGAAGAGTAGAAATGACAACATTTTTTTGTTTTTTGGGGCATAAATTAGCATAATTTGTATTAAAAGGGGTTGTGGAAAATCTAAGCATCTAGAATATACATAGAATTCCAAAATTTAGACAAAATTGCTCAATTTGAGATAGTGTTTAGATTGGTCTCTTTTCTACATCATGTCCATAGATTTACTAACTCGGTGAATGGGCGGCACTGATACCCGTGAAAATACTCACAGCAGATCTAAGAGATGATGTATACCTCACAAGAGAATGATTATGATTAAGCAAGCAAATAGAAGAAGAGTGTTCAATACAGTATAATGAGCAACAGAATAATATGGTACCGTAGAACTCAGATAGAAGCAATAATACTTCACACACACTAGTTAATTAATCACAATATGGACAAATAAATAATACAATGGTAGAGACGATTCGAATGCCCAAGGTGGCAATTCGAATTATCCTCTCAGAGTGATCATAAGATTAATAGAGTGTCATCGGAGCACAACTAGGTGTCCTCATGATCATCAGAGCACAACTGGAAGTCTTCATCATCATCAGTGGAGTCATCAATGCTCAAGTAATTGTCAACCATCAATCAAACTGAGTTTGGTAGGTGTAACTGAGTGTAACTAAGTGTAACTGAGTGTAACTGAGTGACAACTGGACTGGTAGGTGAAGAAGGGCGAGTTGCTTCCTAAAATCAAGGAAGAAGGGCACATTAAGAAACTGGAGGGCTAAAACTGAATAGTGAGAAGCTCCTGGGGGCTGGCTAACTGAGGGCTAGTTGATGTACTGATGACTGGGATGCATGCAAACCCTAGAATGCATGAAAACCCTAAAGGTGCATACATGACTGAAAATGTAAATGATCAAAATATTGGTGGGACTAGGATGGAGTATAGGAATATCCTAACATCCCCCCTTAATCCATCCTGGGCCTTGGTAACTAAGACCAAAGGTCACCCAATACAATGAATAATAATAGTCAATAAACCAAGGAAGTGGGAAAATTTCATGGGAAACATACCCCCTCCTCAAAAAATAGATTGTAAGGCACACATAAAAATACATGCTCCAAAATCAAGCAGGTGTGATGCTTGGTCATATGTCTGGAGGTATCTTCTTCTTGGGAAGAAGTGGATCATGCTCAAAAAGCATGTGCTTGTACTTTCTCTTCATATCGAATGTGATGAGAACAAATCCAACAGTATGAGAATGATCCTTGAACCTATGATTTGAATCAGCTGAGGTAGGATCAAATTTTTGAATGTGCATATAGTCTTTTGCCTCTTCCTTCGAACCACCATGGGTGAGATTATGCCAAAAAGAACTATTACATGTTTGCTTGAAATCAAAATCAGATTTAAGACTTAAAAAACAGTTTCTTGAGATCTCCTTTGAACCAACAGGGGTGAGATCAAAACTATCATATGCATGAGAAATTTTCCCAAGCAATAATTGCTTAGAACCCAAATTAGATACAAGACTTGAAACATGGTTTCTTGAGATCTCCTTTGAACCATGAGAGGTGAGATCAAAACCAGTAGATGCATGAGAAATTATCCCAAGCGAATGGAAATGGCCATATTCTTCAATGACCTTATGAAAGCATGGAATTATGATCTTATAGTAGTATAAAAGAGGAGATAGTTGGAGAGGAGTGAATGCATTACCTTCAAAAGCTGTTTTGACCTCAAAAAAAATCATATGATCATGATGCAAACAAACAGACTCTGGTGCAAGAGAGGATTTAGGACCTTCTACAATATCTAGAGTGTGAACTGGCACAGAAAGAGAACAAATTTTGAGCATGAGTGGGGAATCTGCAAGTTCTTTGTCAACAACTTCAATATGAGATGATACTGGTTCATGATCTGAGAGACCATCAAGGGGAAATGCATCACTTTGCTTGCTTTCGAATGGGTTAGGACCAAGTCCTTCATTCTTTCTGCCAAATTTTTCATCCAGGTGAGCCCATAAATATTTTGGAGTCCATAACTCTCTTGGAGTTTCAACACCATCACGGTATTTGACTTTGAATCTTTGGTATGCACACAAGGCAAGCATCATTGTTCCAAAGGCCATGTCACCTTTATTCAACCAGTCAATATTCTCTTTAGAGGATTCGAACTCTCTTTCAAAATAACAATCAAAGAGATCATGGCTCTTTAAATATGCTATCATTTTTGGTTTCCAATCATCATAGTTGAATGGAGAAAGAAGAGGGATTCCTTCTAAATATGAATCCATTGAAGCTGTAGAAGACCTGGAAAAACAATAGAGAATAGCTGCTACTGCTGCAAAAATGTAGAAACTGCTGCAACTGCTGCACTCGAAATCTTAGTAATAACCTGCAAAAAAATCTCAAGAATGGAGATAAACAATACTCTCAACATGCTCTGATACCATGTGAAAATACTCATAGCAGATCTAAGAGATGATGTATACCTCACAAGAGAATGATTATGATTAAGCAAGAAAATAGAAGAAGAGTGGCTAATACAGTATAATGAGCAACAGAATAATATGGTACAGTAGAACTCGGATAGAAGCAATAATACTTCACACACACTAGTTAATTAATCACAATATGGACAAATAAATAGTACAATGGTAGAGAGGATTCGAATGCCCAAGGTGGCAATTCGAATTATCCTCTCAGAGTGATCATAAGATCAATAGAGTGTCATCGGAGCACAACTAGGTGTCCTCATGATCATCGGAGCACAAATGGAAGTCTTCATCAGCATAAGTGGAGTCATCAATGCTCAAGTAACTGTCAACCATCAGTCAAATTGAGTCTGGTAGGTGTAACTGAGTGTAACTAAATGTAAATGAGTGTAACTGAGTGACAACTGGACTGGTAGGTGAAGAAGGGCGAGTTGATTCCTAAAATCAAGGAAGAAGGGCACATTAAGCAACTGGAGGGCTAAAAATGAATAGTGAGAAGCTCCTGGGGGCTGGCTAACTGAGGGCTAGGTGCTGGACTAATGACTGGGATGCATGAAAAATGCATGCAAACCCTAGAATGCATGCAAACCCTAAAGGTGCATACATGACTAAAAATGTAAATGATCAAAATAATGGTGGGACTAGGATGGATTATAGGAATATCCTAACAATACCCATACTTGGCCTATTGTTCTATAGAGACTATTGATTTGTCTAGTCCTCCAAGGAAGGTTAGAGGTTGGTTTTCAAGGTTTTTTTATCTTTTAGAGTTTGTGGGAATTTAGATGGGCCGTCTCCCTCCATTAGATATTTCTTGGATGCACTTGGCCACCTTCTACCTACCAGACATAAGTTGAATAGGATCATCAGGCATGGCATTTTCAGGCAGCTCATCTAGATCACTTCGGTTAGCCCTTAGGGTGGGTTTCGCCCAAGGATGGCCTTTCTACGCTGAGCACTTCTTGAAGCCATATCTGCTACTATCCTGAACCAAAAAATGCTTCCACTCACTAACAATGAAAGTTGTCCTAAAATCACTTAAAAGTGTAGGGAAATTATTTTGTTCTCTAAGACCCTTCTGCAGACCACTTTAATAGATTGTATAATTGTTTTGGATACTCTATTGCCTTATTATCGTAGATTTTTGTGCTTATTAGTGTGTTTTGAAAAATAAATTGCATTTTAAGCATGGTCATCTTTGGATCTTATTGTCTTTTATTAGAATTACAAATGATGTTGTTTGGGTGTTCATATTGCTCCTCCCAATTCTTAAAGGGTTCTAGATCAATGGAAGAGCGCCTGCCTTACAAGCAGGAGGTTGGTGGTTCGATTCCTCCGTGCTCTATTGATATCGCAATATTGGTATTTTTAATAAAATATATTTTATTATAATTTATTATGGATATAAGGGAGGTTTCAAACCGCCCCCATAGGCACCTATGAGGGGGGTTTCAAACTGCCCCCATAGGCACCTATGAGGGGGGTTTAGAACAACCCCCATAGGCACCTACGAGGGGAGTTTAGAACCACACCCAAAGGTTTGTAAGATGAAGTTTTAGGGGGGGTTTAGAACCACCCCCAAAGGTTTGTAACATGAAGTTTTAGGGGGGGTTTAGAACCGCCCCCATAGGCACCTACAAGGGGGGTTTCTAACCTCCCCCAAAGGTTTGTAATAAGGACTTTTAGGGGGGTTTGGAACCGCCCCCATAGGTGTCTACGAGAGGGGTTTAGAACCACCCCCAAAAGTCATTTTTAGGGGGGTTTAGAACCGCCCCCGAAAGTCACTTTTAGGGGCGGTTTTGATTTCTTTCAAAACTGCCCCTAAAAGTCCAAACTTTTAGCGTCAATGCTATTAGGGGCGGTTTTGTAAATACCGCCACCAAAGCCAAAACCGCCCCCAAAAGTGACTTTTGGAGGTAGATGACAGCCGCCCCTTAAAGTCAAAAAATGACTTTTGGGGGGGGTTTCGAACTGCCCCCAAAAGTCCAAATGTAACTTTTGGGGGGGGTTTAGAACCGCCCCCAAAAGTGACTTTTTTTTTTGGGGGGGGGGGGTAGAACCGCCCCCAAAAGTCACTTTTGGGGGGGTTTAGAACCGCCGCCAAAAGTCACTTTGGGGGGGGGTTTATAACTGCCTCCAAAAGTCACTTTTAGGGGCGGTTTTGATCTCTTCGATAACCGCCCCTAAAAGTCAAAACTTTTAGCGTCGGTGCTATTAGGGGAGGTTTTGGAAAGACCACCTCCAAAGCAAGAACCACCCCCAAAAGTCACTTTTGGAGGCGGAAGACAACTGCCCCGAAATGTCAAATTTGTTGTAGTGAGAGTACAAATGGAAATTCCCAATAGATAGGGATTACAAAATTCGGATCAGGCTATTGTTCTAGAAAATCCTGCCAGTTATCCCATATCCCTAACAACTCATCTATGTTTGGATAATTGACAAATTCTAGGCCCAGCTGAGCGTTACATGTGTTGTTTTCCATTTCATGCTTGGCTAACTTATGCCAAGTACGAAGGTAAATATGGATTTTTCCCTCCATAATGAACGGTTTCCTAATCAACACGTCCACATCATCAATGTTGACTTCATCAAGGGCTCGGATCTTCTGCTCAGCTTCTTCACATCTACACTCAATTTCCTCAAGTCAACATTTAGGTGGGCAGGCCTCCAGAATGGGGTCCATAAGCGGGAGCTGCAGAACCTTCATGATGTTGTCTACTGCATACCAATGCATAGTGTAGATATCCTTTGATTTCCTAATGATCTCCTCAGTTGTCTCATTTAAATCAATCCAACTGTTCAATGAGGCTTTAATCTTCTTAAGCTGGAAGCTGCTAAGAATTGGGATATCCTCTGGTCTATCTTTTATGTATCCCTACCATTCAGAGACATTCTCATCTTCCTTGGATGCTTGGAGTCTCTTGTCTTTTTGTTCTTCAAGGGTGGAAGACATCTTAGAGAAACTGATATAAGTTTCCATAATTTCATCCAGGGCAGTGTATAACTTCTCAAGAAACTTGTGATGTTCCTGATTAACTTGGAGAGCCAGATTCTTGAACTCAAGGGATGTAAACTTAGAAAAATTGGAGGAGGATGCACTTGCAGTTTCATCCTCAGCTTACCTTTCCAGAATAGATATATTTTCTGCATCGGAAGCATTCTGAGCTTGATTTATGCAAATCTCAGTCTGGAGAGTAGAATTATTCTACTCCAAATCCTGTAACATGTCTGCCCATATTTTCCTAAGGTTGGCAACTTCAACTACATGTTTCTCTTTGGTCTGAGCTAGTTCCCCAGCAAGCCTTTTGATATCTTCCTCTTTCAGGTCAACTTCCCTATCCAAAACATGGACTAAATCCAAATTTTCACTTGCAAAGGCCCCTAAGGCTGCAGTTGTTTCAATTGCTTCAATTCGAGGGTTATTTATTCGCTGAACCCATATAACCTGATATGGAATAGGTGCTTCTAACCC
This sequence comes from Larix kaempferi, assembly GCA_027924585.1. Taxonomy (NCBI): domain Eukaryota; kingdom Viridiplantae; phylum Streptophyta; class Pinopsida; order Pinales; family Pinaceae; genus Larix; species Larix kaempferi. The sequence continues at coordinate 10,418,055 of BSBM01000485.1, read as the reverse complement.
ATGTTGATCTTTTCCTCTCTTTCTGGTTCTTTTCATTACTGCTTTGTCATCTTGGCTATAAAAATAGCTCCCAAGAGGGACTATATCATCATCTGCATACTCAGCCACCAACCCTGTGGAGGTAGAAATAACGCTTACTGTTGAGATTAGTGAGGGTGTTTGAGTGACTGTGGGACTGGGTATAGGCATAGTGACTTGAGGGATAGTCAAAGGTGTAGATATGGCTTGGTTGACTGTTGAAAACTGAGTTGGAGAAGGAACTGAGACAAAAACCTTCCGAAAGTGAAACTTGATTATCTACAAGGGAAGATGATGATGAAGGGGAAACTAAAGGTGCCTCACTAGTGGTGAAGGATAATGAAGTGGATCTGGGTGATTGTAGAGCGGCAGTCAAAGACTAAACCTCTGCAATGATAGATGATGGAATGGCGAAAGAGTCTGGGTTGTTTGGAAATGGAATAGTGGTAGTGGTGAGAGTATGAAATAACTGTGATAAAGAAGATGGAGGTGTCATTCTTGAAGGCAAAGCAGAGAGTTCTTGAATTGCTGGCAGAAAAAAGTGCTTTGGCTTTGATATCAAGAGTTGATGTAACCTATAACTCTTGTTGATCAGGAAAAGAGTGATCCATCTCAATGGTGTTCAACAAATCAGCAACTTCCTGTGAATCTTCAGTCACCTCTTCTGTTACTAGTACTGGAGGATTAGGTTTCACCTCAAGGTCATAATCAATAATGTCCTCAGGGGGAATATGTGCTGCAGTGGCAAGGATATTCTGTCTCGTAGCTGGGCTAGCCTTGAGTATCATTAGATCATCTTCTTCTTGTGCAGCTGCACTAGACACTTGGATATCAACAGTGAGCTTAGGAGGTTCAACTGCCTGAGTACCCAATACTGAGGTGATTTGTGCTAACCCCTATTTGAACTGATGAGTTGTCTGCAGCAAAACCTTGACCTGTTCAGTTGTCTTTATCTGAGGAGGATACTCCATGGGAGCCTTACCTTTATCTCCATCTGGATAGGTGAGTGCCAGAGGATATTTTGTTAATTTTTCAGAATTTACTTCAATCTGATCGAGGATCTTAACTAAGAGAACAACATGTACAGCATATCTATAGCATATCAATCATGGACACAATAATGCAAGCACACAAGAGACACAGAGTTTACTTGGGGAAAACCATAAAGGTGAAAATCCCCAATAACTTCCTCAGAGATAGATAGAGCAATGATACAACCCAAGCATAAGAGAAAGACATCTCCTAGCAGTAGTTTCTCCTCCTCCACAAGTGCGCCACTCTCCCGAGAGTGTGAGAGAGAATAGAATGATGAAATAGAGTGCCTCCCGCACTCTATTTATACTTGACTTGACTTGCCTAATAACCTTTACTAGGTCGGCCTTAACTTAACCACATAACATAATGCTAACTGGACCGACACCCAATAGGGTGGTCTAATAACCCTTTGACCCTCACGGCCGACCCCCAATAGGGTGGTCTAATAACCCTTCGACCCACATGACTTATACAGGGCCGACCCCAACACGGTGGTCTAATAACCCATCAAGTATAAGTTATGACACTTACAATATAAATGATGACACTTCCGTATAGAGGAATAATAACATCTATATAGGAATACAAACACTTCCGTATAGAGGAATAATACCATCTCTATAGGAGTACAATATACATATATGAAATACATTCCGAAGTTACATATACATCAACACTCCCTCTTAACTAGGAAGGTATTTCTCGACACATGTCTGCTAGCACAAGTCTTCTTCTCTGGATCATCATTAGCAAATCATCGTCATCGTCACTGCTGCTGCTATCTCAATCAATCTCTGAATCTACTCGTCATAGGAGGTTCTACAGGGCTAGTCCTTTTTCATATTGGATGTAGGCCCACCACCTGCAGGTCTTCATCATCATTGGCCATACTGTGGAATCCTCAAGACTTATTACGTGCGTCACAAAACCTTAAAAGAGTCTCTTGACTAGAAAGAACCCTAAAGAGCATCTGATGCCTTTTTCATCCTGTCCATATCTCCAGGACTTATTACATGTGACTATCACAAAACCTTAAAAGAGTGTCCCAGGAATGTTTATGTGCATAGCATGATCGGCAAGAACTCTAAAGAGCATCCCAGGAACATTTATGTGCCTAAGCACGACCAGCAAGATCTCCAGGACTGATTACATGTGACCTCTGCTGCAAACCCCCGAAAGAGCATCCCAGGACTTATTACGGGCACACAGCCCAACCTATCGTATCTCCCAGGTCTTACATGCAGCAGCCAACCACAAACCATCGAAAGAGCATCCGAGGACTTATTACGGGCACACATCCCAACCTATCGAATCTCCCAGGTCTTACATGTGGCCCACTATCACAAACCCTCAAAAGAGCATCCCAGGACTTATTACGGGCACACAGTCCAGCCTATCATATCTCCCATGTCTTACATGTGATACACAGTGCCAGTCCTTTTTCATACTGGATGTGACCTAGAACAAATCTAGGATTTCCTTTGCACAATCTGTCCATGGCCACAAAGTATCAACCTGATACTCACCATACATCATCCTGATGTACACATGATCATCCTGATCATCATCACTGTATCGTCTTGATGCAAGTCATCTGGAGCAACATCCTGAAGCTCATCATCCATGATCATCCTGATCATACAATGCATCTACCCGATGCATACCAAGTATTTACCTAATACATATCACCATACATGATCCACCTGATCATACAACGTATCCACCTAATACATACATAGATACATGATCCACACAATGTATCCACCTGATATATATCAACATACATGGTCTACCTGATCATACACAGTATCCACCTGATACATATACAGATACATGGTCCAAGCATCCAACATGATGCATATACAAATACATGTAAATAATCCAACTGATCATATCCAACATCCAACATGATGCGTACATACAAATACATATAAATGATCCAACTGATCATATCCAGCATCCAACATGATACGTACACACATATACATATAAATGATCCAACTGATCATATCCAGCATCCAACATGATCCATATACAGAGCAGTAACTGGAGCATCGTCCTGATGCTCATCATCCAGTGCTTACATCCACAGCCATGTGAAGGATCCTCCTTCAAACATGCTTGGAATGGCTTTAGTAAATGTGTCCATCACTTCTTCCTTGAAGTGTCGTTAATCTGAAGAACTCCAAGCCTCTCTCTGAAGTACTAAAACTTCACTCTGGCTAGTGGCTTCATCCATACATCTGCAATCTGCTCATCCTTCGCAACAAACAGGGGCTTCATTGCTCCTCCTTGTACCATATCCCTGATATAGTGGTATTTGATCTCTATGTGTTTTGACCTGTTGTGGAACACCGGGTTTTCAGACAGCTTCACACAACTCTGGTTGTCACAAAAGATACCAGTAGCCTCCAGCGGGAGATCAAATAACTCTGCAGTAGCTTCTGTAGCCATACTGCCTCACAACTAGCCGCACAGGCTACAACATACTCCGCCTCGACTGTACTCAGTGCTACACAGGACTGCTTCCTGCTAAACCAAGAGATCACACCTAATCCCATACTGAAGTAGCACCCAGAAGTGCTCTTCCTATCTGCAGCACTGCCTGCCCAATCTGAATCAACATAACCCTGTAGGTTAAACTTTTGATTCGTATCATACTTGAGCCCATAGTCAACCATACCCTTCAACTACCTCAGAATATGCTTTACAGCAACCAGGTGAACTGATCCAGGAGGATATCGGTGGCGGCCCACCTCTTCCAACTGGCTCAAAACAGTCTTCTGGCAATTTTTGTAAATTACTATTTTTAGCAGTTTTTCGGGTCCTGAACTTCCAGAGCCATTTTGAGGCCCTGAATGACATTTTTTGGCGATTTGGGGGACCAAATGGTTTCCAATAGCATACTTTTGGGCCTAGTCAAAAGTTGTAAATCTCGGATAGACCTTTCCAACGAGCTACTGAGTGCCCCAAACGGAGATCGTATGCAAAAGTTATGACCCCCGGTAAGTTGACTGTTCAACTAACCACCTTGGGGCCGCAAACTTTATGACAGTTCATCTTCTAGGGTTAGGTTTTTGGATGTTTGGGATTGTTTCCCTCATGCTTATGATAAATAGGCCCTTCCGGCCTCTCTTTGTATTCATCTTGGCACGAATGAGCATAGCGGCCACATCTCTTCTCACAGATAGCTACCACCATTCTAGCTATTGTATTTTACAGTCTATTCTATTTCCGCTATTTAATAGAATATGTGTTTACTGTATCACTGTGTTATTTGCAATATATCCCTATATATGCTATCTTTTGTTTCGTTCCCACATAAATCCGAATCAGTGGTATCAGAGCGGTCTGCTCTTTGATTGTTTCTCGGTGCATGTCCCCGACGAGGTCAGGATACAGAGAGTTGGGTCTTGAACTAGTTTCGCTTGGGGAAGACCACTCTCGCCGCCCCAAATGGTGTCCCATGGTGGAATAAAAGAGAGACGACGGAGTAGTAGATCCTATCAAGTTGTTGCTCGAGGAAGCCCTCGCGCGACAGAGGAACGAGATGATGGATAATTTCACCGAGATCCTTCGACGCATGCCAACAACAGCAAATGCACCCTCAATGAGCAGCCATTTCGGAGATATGACTCCCTTCAAGGTACAAGTTAGTTTTGATATTCCTTTATTTGAAGGCCATATCGATGCCAATGCCCTAGATAAATGGTTGAATCTACTAGAAGGGTATTCTCTGTCCACCAATTTTCCGATAGGGAAAAGATCATCTTTGCGCTCCTTAAGGCCGTCCCCCATGTCAAAAATTGGTGGGAAACTTATTGTGAGAAAAACTCATCAGACAAGTCAGGATTGTTTGAATATTCCAATCCCACTTGGGCCTCTTTTATAGATGCTGTCAAGGAACAATATTACCCTGTTGGAAACTATGATGACCAGTACACAAAATGGACCATTCTGCACCAAGAGAGGGACCAAACGGTGTCGAAGTACACCAAAAACTTTCATACCTCATGCACAAAGCTGGGTATCAAGGACTCCGAGCGGCACCTAGTACTGAAATATCGCAGTGGCCTACACCGGTACATACGAATAGAGATGGATTTCCTAGAAATCTCTTCACTCGGATCCGCCTATCGATATGCTGTCAAAATCGAGCAGAAATTTCAGCAAAAGAACAAGCGTGACTTCGGACCTGCGTAGAAGCAGGGCAAGGGAAACTCTGGCTCGCAGAAGACGAGGCAGGGAAAGGACAACCAGTCCCAACCACAAGCGAAGAAGGGTAAAGAAAAGACAAAGAAGGACACCGGGAAGTGGTGCGAGTTCCACAAAAGTCCCTGGCACAACACTGATGAATGTCGCTCAAAACAGTCATTGGTGGCTGAGATCAAACCTTCAGAATCAGATCCCAGTTCTGATTCTGAGTCAAAACCTAATTTCACAGCCGCGCGAAAAGGGAAACAGATCATTGATGCAGAACCCAGTGCCGTTGTTGCCACCACACAGATTCAGCTAGAGGATCCTGAAGAGTCGTAGGTAGAGGAGCGCCTTTTCCACTCACAGATGTGGGTGAAGGGAATTCCCCTACACTTTGTTGTGGACAGCAGCAGCCAGAAGAACCTGATCTCAAAAGAAGTCATCAAGAGATTGGAGCTACCAATAACGCCACACCCACAACCATACACCATTGGATGGCTAAGCCAAGGATGAAGGATCCGTGTCAGTCACCAATGTCGCCTACCATATGGCATCAACCCATTCAAAGATGAGGTATTATGTGATGTGGCCCCACTCGAAGTATGTGATGTTCTCTTAGGACAGCCATATATGTGGAAGTGTCATGTTGTATATGAATCCCGAACTCGCAGTGTCATTGTCACTTTGGGAGGACAACTCTATCAGATACCAAAGACAGTTTCACCTACCCCAACCAAGCAGGGCAGGAAGATAATCTCCCACACTGGGAAATTTTCCCTATTCGCAAATGCCACTAAAGGTGAACATCAGATCGCAGAGACATCCACAACCTCTACAGATTATCCTTCTACTCAGCAGAAACAAGAAAAACACAAAGTTAGTGCAACATCGCCTATTCGGGTACCTCTACAGTGCAAGGCCACGCATTCAAGGGACCCCTCCAAAAAGAAACCATCCACACTGGTACATACTAAGGATACCACAACAACCAAAACTGTTGAACAGCTCCAGCACATCCATCAAAAACAATTAAAACCCTCTGAAGATGTCAAAGTAAGGCAACCTTTCTGCTTCAGCAAACGCCGCACTAGGAGCTCAACTCAACACACAGTTCGACATATGATAAGGGATTTAACACAATGGAGGCCATTGCTTCCTAAGGAGGGAGGATTGATCCAAGAGGATATCGATGGCATCCCGCCTCTTCCAACTGGCTCAAAATAGTCTTCTGGCAATTTTGGTAAATTACTATTTTTAGCAGTTTTTTGGGTCCTGAACTTCCAGAGCCGTTTTGAGGCCCTAAATGACATTTTTTGGCGATTTGGGGGACCAAATGGCTACAAACGGCATACATTTGGGCCCAGTCGAAAGTTGTAAATCTTAGATAGACCTTTCCAACGGGTTACTGAGTGCCCCAAACAAAGATTGTATGCAAAATTTATGACCCCGGGAAGTTGATTGTTCAACTAACCACCTTGGGGCCGCAAACTTTATGACGGTTCATCTTCTAGGGATAGGTTTTTGGATGTTTGGGATTCTTTCCCTCATGCTTATGATAAATAGGCCCTTTCGGCCTCTCTTTGTATTCATCTTGGCACGAATGAGCATAGCGGCCACATCTCTTCTCAGAGATAGCTCCACCATTCTAGCTATTGTATTTTACCGTCTGTTCTATTTCCGCTATTTAATAGAATATGTGTTTACTGTATCACTGTGTTATTTGCAATATATCTATGTATATGATTCTGTATATGTTATCTTTTGTTTCGTTCCCACATAAATCCGGATCATGAACACCTCTGGGATCTGTCAGGAACTGGCTCAATGTGTTCACCGCAAAGCAGATTTCTGGTCTCGTGTTTGTCAAGTACATCAAGGACCCAATCATCTGATGATACACCATGACATCAACTGGATCAAATGAGGAATCACATAGAAGCTTCAATTTCGATGCCATAGGTGTGGCCATCGCCTTGCAGTCCATCATCCCGAACCTCTTTAGGATCTCTACTGCATGCTTCCCTTGTCCAAGGAAGATTCCTTCTACACTCTGCCACACCTCCATGCCTACAAAATAGTGCACCATCCCCAAGTCCTTCATCTCGAACTCGACAGCAAGCTTCCGCTGTGTGTCGGCAATCAATCTATCCTCACCTGTAACAAACAGGTCATCCATATACAAAAGTAGTATCACTGGATTTCCTTCCTCAACCTTGTAGTAAAGGTTGGAATCCGCTTTACTCTTGGTAAAGCCGAAACTGGATAGGAAGCTGTCTATCCTACCATACCAAGTTCTACACATATATGACTCCCTGTCATGTGTCTCAGAACCAAGTGGCTGCTCCACATACACTTCTTCTTCAACTACACCATTCAAGAAAGCTGCCTTGAAATCCATCTGGTGTATCTTCCATTTCATTACTACAGCCAAAGCAAGTACGGATCTAATGGAAGTGTATCTAGATACAGGAGAAAAAGTCTCTATGCTACCACCTGCAGCATGCTTGATCTTATAGATCCTCTTGGAAGTCACTACAGACTCCCCTTCAGGTCTTGGGATTGCATCCCAAACATCTTCATGATCGACTGGTACTCCTCGATCATAATATTCATCCCAGATCCTGGGAACTTCAATATCTTCAATATTTTCAATAGATAACTTTGTTGTTGAACAAATGTTGTAGTCCTTCTTTTGTAGGTGATGGTATACGATCTTTCCTACATAACAAGTTAAATTGCATGATTATAAAACATCTCATGGTTTTCAGAACAAATTCTTACACATAAAGAAATATGTCATACAGTCATGCAATTATCTTAGTCAATGCTTCAATACAACATTTATCCATATCCTGTAACTTTCTAGATGCCTTCCAATCTCTACCAGAACATTGTTAAGAGTGTGCACAACTCCCAACATGTCAGCAAAGAGGTTTCATTCTAGATAAGTAGCAATGGAATGTTGTACAGTGCCATAGGCCACTTACCCATGTATATTAGTAGTATACTGTTCATCAATGCAACTATTCTAATATGCATAATACACCACCTAATTCTAGGAACATGAGTATATACATTATTGAACAGTATTATTTAAACAATAAAATATGCAAGGAATGATAATTCAAATACTTATCTTTGTTTGTTTGTTGGGTTGACTCCTTCTCAGTCTTTGCTTCTTTTCTGCAACTCCATCCTGATGTGGATTGTGAGAAGTGGTCAACTCCCTCTGAATATCTGCATCCTTGCAGAAACTACTGAAGTGTGCTCCTTCTTGATTTTGCTTCCTTGCAGGAACAATTGGAGTGTGCTCCCTCTTGATCTTTGCTTCCTTGCAGGAACAACTGGAGTGTGCTCCCTCTTGATCTTTGCTTCCTTGCAGGAACAACTGGAGTGTGCTCCCTCTTGATCTTTGTTTCCTGGATTACCTGTCCTTGAACTCATATCCATCACTATTCATGCTTATTAGTATGATCATTGTGTTATCCTCGAGGTCTCATACATAATCACACATTCATTAGTATAATCTTAATACTATCAAAACACAATAATCTTAAACATGTATAGTCATGATCATTTCAAACACAGATAATAAACATTAGTATTCAAGGTTTCAGGGAAGTCTTCTTTTAGTCATGCATATTCTTATTTGATCATACGAATCTTCTAGTTAGTTAAATAATCAATCAAGATAAGAGACATAAAATGCATAAACCCTTGATTACTTACATTTCTAACTTTATGAATAAACATAACCAATCATACCAAGGATACTTATATAAGGGATCCTAACACAAGGTAGGATTCTAACTTGATATAGGAAAAACATACCTGGATTGGTATGTTAGCTAGTTATGTCTAACATACCCACATGATTTCTTCTTGTTCTCTTCAATGACTTGTGCTAGTAACCTGCATATCTCATAGGTTAGCCATTATAGAACCAAGTTATACATACCTCGCAAATAGATCTTCTAAGTGATTCATGAAAATGGATGAATCTTTGTCCTCGTGTCATCATGATCATATGTTCTTGAACTAGAGCATAATTTGTCTTTCTTGGAGTACCTTTCATGTTAGCAGACAACATAAACCTCATACAAAACCATAATGCATTAGTACAATCATAAGTGTCAACACCCTAATCAATGAATATCTTCTATCATGCATTCATAATTTTATTAAGGTGATACGACAAGTCTAAATTTAATCAAAATTGTACTAACCGTAATAACATGAAGACAAACATACCATAAAATTAATCATGAAAAAATATCAAAACATACCTAGATGAGTCATACCTGTCGAGATTGCTTGTAATCTTCTTATGTAAGGCCTTAGCCTCATCTCCCTCTGAAACAGGAACTTCTTCACTTATGCAGGTGACCAATCCATTCTCTTCTAAGATTAACCCAATCCACTTGATTTGCAGGAACTGGATCTGGAGCTGGATTAGGGTTTGTCAGAGAAACCCTAAAAATTCAAACTTTGAATTTCAAACTTTTGAAAGGATAGAAAGATGCGCCTTGATGAGCTGATCAAGCCGGTATATTCATAATTTGAAAACTGCAAAGTTTCACCCCTCAATTTTGCTTTTGAAACTTTCGGATTCACTAGACATGACCCCGAACTAGGATTTGATAAATCCCACCCTTTTTCCCAATCAAAAGGTTCGATCCAAAGTACTAAGCTTCTATTTTTCTGAGGAGCTTCCAGCCATGGTCACAAATTTCAAAAATTCCCATTTTTGTAGAAGCCCTAATTTTCCACTTTTCCGATCAAAGTCCCGAACTAGGGTCTGATCAAGCCCGGACTTCTGCCCAACCAAAAATTCTGATCTTGGTCTCTAAACTTCAATTTTGATGAGTGGCATTGATCCATAGTCTCTGATTACAAAAATTCCAACTTTCTCCGAAACCCTAAATTCCGGAAGCCGTGAATGAAGGTGCTCAAAAATAATTCTGTTTTGACAAAAATATGTACCTTATTGTTTCTGGTGTAACTCTGAACTTTTTGATCCACATGGTCTGAAAGATTTTCCTGTGATAGCCCGACCTGACATATTTCCAACCCCACAGGTTTGACCTCAAATGGATTCTCTGAGAGAGAGAGAGTTATGCCAAGTGTCGCAACGTGACTTGTTTATGGGATAAAACCCGAGAGCGAACTTGTACGGCGTTCCACGTGTCACTGGTTTAGTTATACCATCTTAATTTTTTAGAATTTACTTCAATCTAATCTAGGATCTTAACTGAGAGAACATTTACAGCATATCTACAGCATATCAATCATGGACACAATAATGCAAGCACACAAGAGACACAGAGTTTACTTGGGGAAAACCATAAAGGTGAAAATCCCCAATAACTTCCTCAGAGATAGATAGAGCAATGATACAACCCAAGCATAAGAGATAGACATCTCCTAGCAGCAGCTTCTCCTCCTCCACAAGTGCGCCACTCTCCTGAGAGTGTGAGAGAGAATAGAATGATGAAATAGAGTGCCTCCCGCACTCTATTTATACTTGACTTTACTTGCCTAATAACCTTTACTAGGTCGGCCTTAACTTAACCACATAGCATAATGCTGACTGGGCCGACACCCAATAGGGTGGTCTAATAACCCTTTGACCCACATGGCTGACCCCCAATAGGGTGGTATAATAACCCTTCGGTCCACATGACTTATATAGGGCCGACCCGAACAAGGTGGTCTAATAACCCATCAAGTATAAGTTACGACACTTACAATATAAATGATGATACTTCCGTATAGAGGAATAATAACATCTCTATAGGAATACAAACACTTATGTATAGAGGAATAATACCATCTCTATATGAGTACAATATACATATATGAAATACATTTCGAAGTTACATATTTATCAACGGATTAGCTTTCTAAGCCTCCTTATCTTCTCTTTCTTTTCTTACCTGCTCCATTATGTTTAATTGCATAGTTCTATATCTTAGGGTCCTAGCTTTAAGGTCTCTCTTATATTGCAAAATGTTATGCTGCTCTTCTTTATTCTTGGCCCTAGAAATTACTTCAGAAAAGGTGTTGACTCCTTGATAGATAGAGTCATCTAGATTTACCTCATGGACATAGTCCATCTTAACATGAGTTTGCTTGAAATGTGCATCAATACGTTTCTTGGGATCATGCTTCCTTTTGGGGGAAAGACCTAACTGTAGAGCAGCTATCTGATCACCTAGCACTATAGCCCAATTTGAGGTTGGGATAACCAGTGGCCCAAGGTTCAAAGCAAACTTAGGCCATCCTTTCTTCCTAGGACCTGTAAGCTTCTTATACATACCATCTGTTACAGTCTAAAAAGCAACTTCTTGTATAACCAGCTTGTCAAGAACTATCCTGGGTAGAAGGTGCACTGTGTCACTTCCCCAAACTCTGATGTATGAGAAATATTCACAAACATACCAATCACCAATGGTATTGATGAAAGCCTTGGCATCAGCTGAAAATGTAGGTGCTTCTTGCCTGAAAATCTTGAAGTAAACTGTGCCCATGAAGTGATCACAGATATCATAAAGCAAAGGGATAAAATTCCCATCCCATAATACTGAGTGATAGATATGAACAGGTGGGTGTGAGGGGATCCAATTCCAACCTAAGTTTGGTTACTGGAACTCTAAGCAGAAGACATCAATTACATATGCCGAGAGGTAGAAATGTGGTTTCTTCATAGCGGGTGCCTGTTGATACTCTTGGATGGTGTTCTTCAATTCCGTTGATAGGATGGAAACCCATGGGAAAGACTCACCGGTATTTAACACATGGTGTGCTATGGGAGCCCATTCAGCTTTGAAGATAGAATAGTTAGGAACGCCAAAGAACCTACAAAGCATGGTTGCTAGCAAGGAATATGGTTCTCTAAACCAAGCAATAGGGTACAAGTTGTCGGCTTTAGGCACAAAAGCATTAGGTTTGACCATCCATGATTTCAAGATCTCGTCGAAGTTATACCAAGTTTTTGAGGATTGTATGAACTCGGGAGTAAGATCCTGTGCATGCGGTTTAAGAGCAAAGCCTCAAATAAAGACCTCAGGACGGAAATGAGTTAATTGAGCCCCCGTGCTATCGTTGAACGACCAGTCTTTAGGGTTTGCATTCTCAATTATCCATTTGACAGCATCAATGTAAGGTAAAATGGCAGAGTGAGCAGCAATGGCGTGTCCCTGAGAAGCCCTAATCTTCTCATACGTAGTTCGATCATTTTCAATATGGGAAAGGTCGTCATTGTCAAATATGGCATATATTTTGGACCAGTCCATCTGATAGGTCTTTGTGACTCTTTCACTAGTATCCAAGAAAATACCAAATTGGAATCTCTGTGAGCTGTCTTAGACCAACTCTTTTTCGACATGGTGACAGAGCTTGGAAATTCTGATAAATAAAAGAAAGAAAAATCAAACTAAATCCAAAACAACGAAATTATCGACTGCAAATGCAATAGTGACAGCAAACCAACCTGGGAATAACTGAAAACTGGTAAAAATGACCCCTGGTACGAAATTCGCAGTAAAAATCGGTGCAACAGAGTAATTTCCAGTAGTGAAAATGGTAAAAAGAAAATAGCAAAACCATTATTTATCGATTTGCCAGATTAAATCTTGACCGTGCGATTAAAAGGAATGGACGGCTGAGATTAATCGATGCGGGATGCGGGATGCGGGTTCGGGTCATAGGTACTTATTTGCAAGTTTATTCATGATTCCCGAAAGCTGCAACTCGAAATTTACAAGTTGCGGGTTTCGCAAATGGACACAAGCGTTAAAAAATGAAAAAGATTTTCCCACATCCCGCAACCTGAAATTTCGGGTTGCGGGTTTCGGGAACACACAACGCAACTAAAAAGGTAAAACAAATTCCCGAAATCCAAAATCCAAAAGCTGCGATTGCGGGTTTTGGGTTTCGGGTTTTGGGATGAAGATTTCCCAAAATTTATTAGCAAAGGATTCCCGCAACCCGCACCTTTCGGGTTGCGGGTTTCAAGTTAACCAAAAATGAAAGACCTAAAATGAAATCCCGCAACCCGCATCTGTTGTGTTTTGGGTTTCGGGTTGTCGGAATGTCGGGTTTCGGGTTGGAAGGAGCAAATGACAAAAGATTTGAAAATTAAGGTTTCCAGCAAACCAAAAACACTTAGAAATTTCGAGAGAAAGAAAAATAGAAGACAATCAATGCAACCAAAGGTACAAGAACGAGATCATAGAAACAAAGTCCAAAACCTCATGTTAACGAGAACACTTACCCAAATACCTTTGTGTTTATTTTCAAATTGGAGCTCCCGTGCTCAGCTGAAGCATGGGATCTATTGTGGCCACAGCACCCATCAACAGTTTGATCAATCTCCAAACCCAGAAATTGTTTTAACAATCCTAGATCTGTCATGGCAAATGCACTGTGCAATGCAGGTTTAACTAAGCCTAGTTCTTTAGTGAGGCTACTAGTGTTCAATATATCATCAACATACAGTACAATAATCAATATCATATCACTAACATGCTGCATGTAAACATTTGGATCATACTTACATCTCTCAAACCTTTGTGATAATAGAAAATTGTCCATGTTGGCATACCAAGCTCTAGGAGCTTGCTTGAGACCATAGAGGGACTTATTCAACCTGAAAAAAAAGTGTATGATTTGCAATTAAGCCTTCAGTATTCTTCATATAGATCTCCTCTGAAATATTCCCATGAAGAAATGCACTCTTCACATGTAACATCCCAAAAAATTCACTAAAAATTAAAAATTTTAAATAGCAATAAATGCTTGTGTCGCCTAGCTAAAAGTGTTAACTTCAATATGACTAAACATTAAACAACATACTTAACAACTCGTAACATTCAACATTAGTTACTAAGAGTGAGATTACTTAATAATCGCATTAGATGCCTTAACAGCTGTTAATTTAAAAAGTGTTTATAAAATCGCAAGTCTTTTATCGTCAAGTCAATGTCGGATGTTTAAATAATATTTTCATAAGCACTTAATTGTTAGTTTAAGCATCGTTACTTTTATTCTCTATTATATATGTTTATTCCCAAAACTAATCGATCATCTTGTTGGGTTGAAGGGGTCCTTAAGTACGCCCTGAGGCTTACTTAGCTATTACTAGCTAACGCTCAAAGTTTCTATTTGCAGAGCTCACGTGAGACAGAAAGTTAATTACTATGCAACAACTTAGGTATTTTTAAACGTCCTAAAAGCTTTATCTCTGCATACCTTGTAATGGCAAGAATGCGTAGTTTTTTATCTACTTGATGGACAAAGAATACCTATTACCACAACTACTACTTTGCAAGTATAAGTTAGTGATACCTATATGTTAATTTAATACTATAGAAACATTGTAATATTTCATTACAGGTTCTCAATCCACAAACTATGGAGAGAACATGTAATACTTTACCATTTCGATAATATTAATACCATACTGAATTATGCAGCATACTAATTCTTTACAATTCTAAGTCATATTCATGAAGCATAATTTATGTTATATATACGTATTTCTTTACCGAAATATCATCAATAAAACTATTGTCATGGCTATAGAATGGAAATATTATGCATAGCTAAATTTATTGGAAGTTGTATGTATAACTATATGCCAATATATAAATGTCTTAACTTATGGTATTAATGGTGATAGTGGATAGTGCGCTGGCATGACTTTCGATCCAGTACTTAGCATTTAAGGTTCCCGTTGTAGTGGAAGGATTACTGGCAGCTACCGTGGAAACTTCACGTGATTACATCAAGGATCATGTGACAAACCCTTGTTACGAGAACCCTACATGCTGAGATATGCAAAGATTTGTTCTACATGGATTATATGATGGCACAACACCGGGCTCGGATAGTTGAAGTTTGAAAAGCTCATTTATTAAGTTTGGTGATCGTATACAGTCCACAGCTCGTGGCAAGGTTTACACCATCGATCTATTGATGATATTTTTTCTTGGTTTCCACTCCAAACTGCATTGGTATGCAAACCCTCACACCACTCGGGCCATTATGTGAAAGGTGAGGATGAGGCCGATCAGCTCCCTATCCTTCAAGGTTTGCAGTCTGGTCGAGGATGCCTCCATATTTTATGATGCCTCGACCTGCTATGACCATGGTTTTTAAGATGAAAGGAGGATGTACAGGTCTCAACCTTACCGAGACTCGATGGTGAGATCTTTTCCCAAGCTATAAGCATAGTAGGGTTTAGGTTTTCAAGTGAGCTTCTTCATTTGTAACAGGTCTTTGAGTTTTCTTGGAAATGACATGGGAACTTCCTTTACAGTCTATATACATTGACACAGCCAGAGTACTTCATTGTGCTTCAGTATTCGCAGGTGATTAATGTACACTTATTTACTTTGTAGCAAGTTTTATGATAGTGTCTTCTTGTTTCTCTTGTTTCGTTTTTCAAAACTTTTAACCGGTTCGCAATGTCTTTCATGGCAGGTTCCTATCTTGGCAAAGTGTTGGAGATAGCCGAGAAGAACAGGGTGCTTAAGGTTCGAGTAAGCCTCGGAGATATCCAAAGGTGTACAGACTTGGTTTTTCCTTCAAATGTAATGACAGTCTTTAAGCTATAAGGCAAGATGTTGAGAGTTTAAGCCGAAAGGAAGTGTTTGGATTCTGGAGAGTTTTTACTTCCGAGCCTATAGGGCTCTCGTTGGATTTCCAACGATTTCTTAATACTATTGTAAGATGTTTTTATTTTTGAGATTGAAATGAAATGAACTATCTCATAACATTTGTGTTTGGGATTTCAAGGTCAGATGTAAATATTTATCAATGAAATAAAAATAGTAGAAAGTCGTGATAAATAATGTTTGGGATCACAGTCGTGCATTATAAAGTCTGAAAGATCACAAAGGTTTAGGGTTGGGCCTATCTCTTATGTTGAAGAGTTAATATTTTTTGGTTAAGCTTTCAACACGTCGTATGACTAGCTTATAACCCTTATGTAAGTGTTGTACTATGTTTTGTTAAGGGTTTCGATCTAAGGCTTTGATGCATTCGTTCGTTTTCATATTATGAAGGATTTCAAAACTTTGAAAAGATATGAGGTTGTAAACCTAGGGTTTGAACTATGTAGAAATCAAAACCCTGTAATCATGTTTAAGTTTTGCATTCGGGCATGCAATACCTTAGTGAAATGATAAAGTGATCTAAAAATTACGAATGCATGAATACTATCTCTCTATTGTAATAATAATGCTAGGTTTGTTTGTAAGGGTTTTGCTGAGGAGTTTCGATATTGATACCAGTATGATGTGCAGTCTATCTTAGACATATTTTTATGATATAAAGACAATACAAGAACCCTGTTCATATTTGTATATGGAGTTTGATAAATGGAAAGAATCTATTCACAAAATATTTTTTTTAAGGACTGAATTTATTATTGTTTGAAAGGAAAGTACTTACAATACTTTTGTTGTTTATAAATAGAGATAGGGTTTTACTGTTCATCAGCAACATTGAAGTATTCATAATATTTGTATTTATGTTTTAAAACTTACGATGCCTAACTAATTTAACCATATTACAGTACTTTAATAATATGGCTCTATTTATTAGATGAATCATTTAATAGTATCCATTGCATATAATCATTCTGATCTACTCTAATTATCCTTTCTTGTACTAGAGTGCGACACAGTTTATAGTGTGTGGAAAAATACAGGAAAGTAATTTTAACTACATCATTCATACTGCATTTTATTCCAACATTAATAATTTATAGAAGTAAAATGTTCACTAATTAAGGCATAATATCTTAGATTAAATGAGAAGGCCAGATAACAAATACATTCCTATTTAATTTACTAACATGATAGAAGTAAAGAAGATAACACAACATGAACCTGGAATTGTAGAAGAAGAAACAAACAGCCAAAGGAGCCCGTTCCACCCAACCAATCTCCTGAAGACTATGTTGGAGAAAACTTCTTATGGCTTCGGGTGGACCACAACAGACAGCTGACTACCAGAAATTAACTCAATTCTCAATGCTATGCTATATAAACGACAATGCTAAGATAATGAAGAATATAACCAACCTCGATCCAAACATTTGACGTAGATCCCCGTTGGAGCTTCAACTCGTGCACTTGAACCTGCAAATTAGTCTTGACAACCAATATACAATAAGCACATATAATATATAAACAAGATTAACATCATCAATAGCAATGGTCCATGATATTATAAGTAAATTCAACCAAATGTAATATAAACAACATTCACAACATTAATGGACGAGAATATGAGTATTTCTATTAATAAATAACAAGAAGTACAATGTGATACGACCTCTTGCCGGAAACCAATCTGAACCAAGATCTAGGTCTCTCTGCTTGTGCCTCCACCACTTCAATTCTCCATGGAATGGCAAACTCAAACTATGATAGGAGTTTGGAAGGTGAACATAAAGGGTTCACAACTACAAGGATTAATGAGTGTAGACTCAAGATAGGGAAAAAATCCACTTGTGTTATCTTGCTCTCTCTTTCCCCTCCCGTCCATATGCCATATGTGCTCAATAGATAGTCCTCCCAAAGGTAAATGAAAGGACACATCGAGGCGTTTCGGGGAAAATGGAGGGCCAAAGGTCACCCTATGACCGCTTTTTGGGAGTAAAAGGTAATTAACTAGTGATTTTTACCATTTTACATGCTACCCGTGGGCTGTAGTGATGCAACTCGCGGGTACACCCACTGCAGTGATACAACTAGCGTATAGGGGAAAAAATAGGGAAATAGTGTGTCTGAAGGATATAAGGTGGATCTAAGTCAGTAAAATGGATCCTGCAGGACAAATAGTGATGATGCTCACAAGGTGGAAAATTACGTTGTAACAGATGCCCCCTAATGTGTGATGTCAAAGATTGATGCTACGATGGCCGAAATACATTATAAATCTCAGAAGTGGAGTGATGGAGACACAAATGGAAGGAGTAGCTCACTCATCATAATACAATAGTATTCCTAAGTACAAGTTGGTATAGTACAACAATCTGATACAATGGCCATGAATAGGCAGTACATAGTGAATACATGTCATAAGTGATCACAGCCACGATCCCTCTACAGTAAGATATGGTCTCCTGCTGAAAAGGAAACAACTGGTGCAAACTGGAGGTACAAACTGTTGATATCTGAGAGGTGATATCTCAAATGTAAATTCATAATCATAAGTAGCATACTGAATGCCACTATCGCCTGGGGTCTTCTACACCAGTCTTCGATGGTGCAAGTCCCATCAAGTGAATAAAGGAGTTGAGGTCGAACCTAATGTGACATCATCTGATTACTAGTCAATGATGTGTACCGTTAACAGACGCGAGATAACCCACCAATAATTAAAATGGGAATCAAGGAAAAAAGGTACAATCATCAGAGTGCGAATAGATGTATTGAATTCGAACACTAGGATGAATCCATCGATCAGGGGACATTGATGTATTCCCAAAACTGTCAATGGCGAGAGAACCTGCCACTAATGACTGCAAGCCTCAAGGTACTCAACCGAACTCTAAGACTCAAGTTCCAGAATAAATGGGTTGAAGTCGACGGAACGAAACTCGCTGGAAGGAGGGCATTAAGGCATCCCCCATCAACCAGCACGAGGTACTAGCTACACTGAAATATTTGGAAGAAATCAGCTGAAACAGACTGACTCAATAAGGATGGCTGACATGCAATAGCCAAGAAATATGAGGAGTGGTCGACTCTGGTTTCAATACTTCCTTTGAACAAGAGCATGAGCATATGGATAGACTCAGGCAACATCGACTCAATATAGACTGTGCGGTGCAGGAGGCATCACAAAGGGCTCCATAATGACTGGAAGCTTAGCCAATCGGTGGAGTAAACTAAGAAACAAGTATAGCTCCTAAGTTCCAACTATAGTCCCGAATCATAATGTATGGATTGGAATGAATGCTCTGTTCAAAGGTGATACAATAGTTTCCAGTCAAATTGCTTGAAAAAGAATAAAATTGCTTATAGTACAACAAGTGAGGGAATGAGTGTCAGATAGCGAGCAGACTAGTCCCAAGCAGTGGAACATACCTATGATCAATGCAAGGAAGTGTGTGCAGGATGTGGACACTCGGGGGGGTGTTCCCTCAGGGTCAAAAGGTCATCAAATTGTGAAGGACAAATGGAAGCTCTGCAGGGCTGGACAGGGAAAAGTGCTCAGGCACCAAGCTAATAATTGAGTAAGTGGAAGCTGGCACAAGGCTCAAGCGACAAGCAGGATGATGCAATGCAATCACAACTTGATATAAATGGGGGAGTCCTTATGGGAGATGGTCATCATAAGACATAGAGTATGAGTCTTTATCGCAAAGTCATGGCGTAACTATAAAGGACTTTCAATCCTAAGGAAAAACAACGACATGGGCACCATATTGCAAACAGGGGTTCTAACTAGGGTACCCATGTTCAGAAAGGCCCTACCGCTACATAACGACACTTCTATAATAGTGTGAAGGCTCTGTGTCGGTTAAGAAGCGGGGTCGCACCTAGGGTTTATGAAAATGGTCAAAAGGTCAAATGCATAATGCATGTGAAAATGGCATCTAACCTATATTCCAGGTGTGAAATATACCTACCATAGGCGTGAAATGGTCCAAAACAACTCTCACCGAAGAAATCTGGTCAAAAAATACTACTCCAAGACATTATATTAGTCCAAAATAGATTAAAATGGAGGAAACTATAGACAACTAGGTTTTTAAAATTATAAATAGTAACAAAAAATTACAATTTACAATTCATTTTTACTATTCACCCATTTGGAGTTTTGTGGTTAGTTTTCACCTTGAAGTTCAACTGCTAATTCTAGGAGCTATGGGCGTCCGATCATCAAACCGTCAGGAGCAGGTTGGTAGTCTCATCCATACCTTCCATTTTAATGCTTTCATTTTGATTTTCAGTGGTTGGATTTTTTATGTGACCAAGCCCTAAATGGTCATGGAACTACCCGCGGGCTATAACTATACGGGTCGCAGGTAGGGCAAGGTACCTGCTGTCAACGCATGCGTTGACCGCGGGTACCCACCTATGTGAGAAAAATTGCCCGTGGGTATGGCCGTGAGGTTAGTTTTTAAATGAAAATGACTAAACTCTTTGCTTTTTCTTCCTCCGGGATGGTTCTAGAGTGGAGAGAGAGGGAACATGACCTTGTGGATGAGGCCATCCACAATGATTTGCTTGCACAGCAAGCATTACAAGCATGTGGGCTATACAAATTTTGGAACATATTGGGTTTGAGGGCCCAAAACCTATTGCTCCGTCATTTGATAGATTACTGGGACATAGATGCACAGAACTTCAACCTAGATGGGAAAATACTCACTTTGGAAGTGGAATATATTTACTTCATTACTAGTTTTTCCCACCGAGGTGAAGTGGTCAGCCTTCGATCTCATTATATGGGTGATGGGATCACCATCCTCGACTATATAGAGCGGTATTATGTTCCAAATACTCAGGAAGTGGGGAGTCAGGTGCCCATCAAAGCCATAGTCAATCTGAGCATGAAGGTTATAGTGGCTACCTTAGTGCGGACTTCTGGTTCAAAAGCTCTTCAGCAGGCATCCAAGCCAGTGATGTTCTATGCATCGCACTGTATGCAGCCCATGATATTTGACTGGTGCACAATGTTACTGGAGTCCTTAAAGACCCAATTAATGGAGTGCAAGCAAGGGTAGGCAAAAAACTTTGGATACGGTAGTATCTTATGCAGTTTCTTCTTTGAGTGAGTTCTGGGGCTCAATCCGAGGGTTGAAGTCCCTCCTCATAGTCTTTGCAACCCAACCCTGACCCGATGGGAAGAGGTCTTGACCCAACAAGGTGGTGGTCGGCAGGCATCACCATACACAGAGGAGTTCTTTCACTGGTGGGACCGACAGTTCATAGCCATAGATGAATACCCTTATGCAGGTATAGACTTCCGCCAGGATCGTGACATGCCGCTTCCACCAGCTGCAGCGTTTGGAGACATGGGTGAGTACCCTTTTTATGTTTTTTGGTGTATTAAATTTTTATGGATTTTTTATTATAGATGTGAATGCAAAAATCTTTTTTTTTGGGAGTAGTATCACTTATTAATTTTTTACTATTTGCACACAGAAAAGGGTCCAGTAAGACCCCAAGGCTTCCCGAGACATTGTCGACGGGGTAGGGGTGATGAGGTAGTGGGTGCTACAGCAGAGCATACACTACAGACTCTGCAGACCAACCTATCATGGATGGCCAACAAGGTACCCGGTATAGAGATAGCGCAGCTACCAGAGGATATGTAGTGCCAGGTGGTGGGGGTACCGGGTAACTGGGTGTGACTACTGCAGCGTATAGAAAATGCAGTACAGTATTACTATCAGACACATCCTGCTAGGGTGGAGGCTAGGCCTCCACGTAGGGATTAGACATCTGAGAGTCCCATTTTTGTATCGATATGTATATTTTTGAGAGCTGCGGGTTCCAGTTTTGTATAATGACACTACCATTTTGGACATATTATTTATAAAAACTATGGTTCTCTGGTTCTACTATATGTCTGTATGTACAAATGTATGAATGTATCGTTTATTTGTGTGCTTCATTAAGAATGTGACAAATTCCAATCTAATACATAGTTATCGTATGAATCAAATATATGATTAAAACTTCTCAGAACATGAATGTATGTAATTGAAACAAAATGTCATTCCAAGAGTCTTACCCTTAAGAATTTCCGTAGTAACGTAGGATCCCTCACACGGTACTGACCATTCAACTGAGACACAACTAGTTCTGAATCCAGGAGGACTTCTAAAGACTAGATACCATGTGAAATAGCATCTCGAAGTAGCTCAATAACGACACTATACTTAGCCACATTGTTAGATGTAGGACCAAGACAAGCACCTCCTGAAGACACAACCAGGTGGTCAAGTGAATAAATAACCCAGGAAACAAAACCAAGCTACTGCATATGACAGCTAGCACCATCCGCGAATCCTAAGAACGTAGAAAATTCTGCTGACATCTGACAATCAAATGGAAGCAAATCAACAGACTCGAAAACCAAAAGAAACCTAAACTATGTACAGAAACAACTATACAATAGTATACAAAAGTACTAGCTCGAACTAGAAGTTCAAGCGTAATACTGCTTGAGGTAGAGCCCATTCCTAGGCTCCTTCAAGACATTCCCCTCATAATCCTCTAATTCATAGGCTCCTTTTTCCAGGAAACATCTCACAATGTAAGGACCGTGCCACATGGGGTTAAACTTGCCTGCCCCCGGTGGTTCTTTAGCTTGGTCATATAAGAGGACCAAGTCACCTTCAGCAAATTGCTAGGGATGGACAAACCTATCGTATTGAACCTTAACACGACATTTGTTGGCATCTATAGCCACGGTGCCATCTCGATGTTGTTCATTAAGTTGCTCAAGGTGGATTAAACGTTGCTCAATACCCATCGTATCAAGGAGGAGCTCTATGGCTAGTTTAAGCGAAGGGATTTCGCATTCAATCGGTAAAATCGACTCCACACCATGTACCAGCTGAAATGGTGAGAACCCGATGGCAGTCTTGACTGCGGTTCGATACGACCACAAAGCAGGATATAACATAATATGCTAGTTGTTCTTGCTCTGTTGGATGGTACATTGGAGAATGGTCTTTAAAGACTTATTGACTGCTTCAACTTGACCATTCGCTTGGGGATAGTAAGAAGATGAGTGTTCTTGACGAAACCCAAGCTTGAGTAACAAATCCTCCATCATTTTGTTCCGAAAGTGACTTCCATGGCCAGTGAAAATCTCTTTCGGAATACCGAACCGAGTAATAATCTGATTGAACACGAAATGGGCTGTTGTAGCACCATCAGATTTTATGGTAGGCATGGCCTCAGCCCATTTGGAAAAGTATTCCACGGACACTATGATATGGTGATGCCCCCCAGCTGAAGTTGGTTTGCAATCCATGAAATCCACCCCCCACTTGGTGAAGGGACTGAAAATGACAACTGGATGAAGGGGCGCTGGATGCGAGTGTATATTCTGAGAAAACACCTAGCAATGGTGACATCTCTTCACAACATTTATACAATCCTTAAAGATTGAAGGCCAAAAGTAACTAGCTCGCATAATACGTTGGGCTGTAGCAAGCCCAGATAAGTGACCGCCACACGCCCCAGCATGGAAATCATTAAGCACACGCTCCGCTTCTTCATGGTTCAAGTAACAATGGAGAATAGAATCCTTTCCTCGGCGATACAAAGTGTCACCGACGATAGTATAATCTTTAGCGTGATGTTTCACACATCGTCGCTCGTCCCGTGAATAATGAGAAGGAAACTTCAAAGTTTGGATATATACAATAACATCCCCATACCAAGGGTCCTCTAACGAGATAAGAAACAAGTGTTCATCCAAAAATGAATCTTCATGGATGACATCCTCATCAAGTCTCAGAAGGTCCGACATAAGCTCAGCAAACACCAATGATTTCACCAACTTCGCCGAAGAAAAATTGAGATCGAACTCCTGAAGGATCACAATCCATTTATTGTACTTCCCCCCTATAAGGCATCATGATAGCACGAACTGAAACAGATTGATATGCGCTACAACTGTGGTTTTTCTAAGAAAAATATAGTGTCGTAACCGTTGGACTACATGGATAGTCGCAAGTGCCAACTTTTCCACGTGAGTATATCTCAGTTCAGCGTCTACTAGATTTCGACTAAGGTAATAGATCACATGCTCGACAAGCACATCATCAACCTGAACTAAGACCATGCCAAGCATCTCTTGAGAAGCAGTGACATAAAGTATAAAATCTCGTGCGAAGTCAGGTGGACTAAGCACAGGGGCTAATACCAAAGCTTTCCTGATGGCATCGAAAGACTACTAGGCTCACTCATCACAGATAAACTGTGTGTCTTTCTTCAACAAGCGCACAAAACCTTTGGTAAGATTAGCATAATTGACTACAAAGTGACGTAGAAAAGTAGCTCTCCCTTGGAGGCTCTGAAGTTGAAACAAGTTGCACGAAGGAGGAAACCGAAGTATTGCCTCAACTTTAAGAGGATCGACTCTAATACCCTCTTTCGAAACTCTAAATCCTAGAAGGCAACCTCACCTCACCGCAAAGAAGCATTTATTGGGATTCAATCGGATCTTGTAGCATATACATCGTTCGAGAATCCAACGGAGGTGCTTGGGGTGGTCCACTCTCTTGCGAGAATGGCCAACAAGATCATCCAAGAAAACCTCCATAATCTTTTTAAGGTTGTGAAAGGCATAGTTCATGGCTCGCTGAAATGTAGCTCCGGCATTTTTAAGGCTGAAGGGCATTTTCCGGTATGCAAATGTACCCTAAGGAAAAATGAAAGTAGTCTTATGTTGGTCCTCGAGTTTGATTTGAATCTGGTTATACCCAGAAAAGACGTCCATGAATGAAAAAATCTCACTTCCCGCACAAGCATCCAAGATATGATCAATGAATGGCATGGGGAAGTTGTATTTCGGACATGCACGATTCAGGTCTCTAAAATCAGTGCATACGCTGATCGTTCCTTGCTTCTTATCCACAAGAATGGTGTTTGACACCCATTCGGTAAGGGGAATGGTGTAGATAAAACCAGCTTTGAGCAGTTTCTCCACCTCTGCCTTAATAGCTGCTTCCTTCCTAGGGTTAACAACACAAAGACGTTGTCGAACCGGTTTAGCATGAGGATACGTTCTAATCTCGTGCTTGACAATACTGGGGTCTATTCCTAGCATCTCCTCATATGAACAAGCGAAAGCTTCCAAACGTTCTATAAACAATTCGGTGTAAATGGAAACATCCTCAGGAGAGCAATCATCACCAATGTAAACGTTCTCAATCTTCCCGGGTGTTTGAGAGATGTTGATCTGTTTAGTCAGGGAAATATTAGCCACGTTCCCCTCTGTGAAAATCTCATGTGAGCCCAAAAGAGCCACAGGGTGACCAACCATCTCAGCAAGAGTCGTCCTAAACTCTTCTTGCTCAGCGAGATCGAGGCTGGGAAGGAAATAAGAGCGATGATGCATATCCTCCCAAGGCCTCTCACTACCACACATGGCCTCAATAATAGCTTCATCCGAGGGTAAAGTACCATCAAGGAAATCGTTCGAACAAGATGAGTGGACTGCCCAAACTGGCAGCGTAACTAGATCTTCCTCATCTGTCCGAGAAGAGGGGAGATCTGGATCTGCAGTGGCTTGTTGAATAGCCTAGTAAGTAAGCTCAGCAACAGACAGTGGCATAGACATCCCAACATGCATAATGTCTCCATACGTAGAACTCCTGGACGATAAAGTCCATGGATAATCAAAATATGAAGTCTAGAATAGTACATTATCCAAAGGAGGAAACACATTGTCGGAAATGGTTCCAATAAAATTAACAGGTGAAGGAAAATCATAGGATCCCATCAATGAAGGGTACATACCAACACCTATGTTCCCAGTTGCCAGTTGAGAATCTATAACCTACGAGACTACTGATCCCATGGATGTTGTGGGAGGAGGATTAACGAAATCTAGTTGATCGATTGTCACAATATTTCCTTCGTGTGGAAAGAAAATAATTTTGAATAAAGTAGACACGATAGCTTTCATAGCATACATCCAATTCCGACCCAGTAAAAGGTTGTAGTCGATGGGCGCATCAACCACTTCGACTTCAATAGGAACAGGTTTACCTCCCAAGCGGACAACAAGGGAATGGATAATCCCATGCGGCTTAAATGACCGGCCGTCAAATGCAGTGAGCATGGTCCTAGACTTGAGTAGAGGAGGAGATCAAAGAGATTTCCAACAAGCTAAAGACATCACTGACACAGAAGCACCTTCGTCAACCATTGTTCTTTTGAAAAAATTCTGAAGGCACTCCACATGGATTTGAAATGCCACGTGGTAAGGTAAGCAAGGTTGAACATCAGTAGTGTCGAACTTGATAATGTTGGGACTACCCCCATCCCAAAATCCTAACGCACTCAAAAGGGTATGCCTTTGGGAAGGACATGCCTGTAAAACTTCAAGAGCCAACATGGCACAAGGAGTTTGTCCCAAATCTTCTACAATGGAGTAGTTATAAGTGGTTCGAGCATTGGGATTATGCGTAGAGCGCTTAATAACACCTTTCGTTATCTGCAGCATAACAGAGGGCTTATCGATATGCAAGGAATTCTTAGGAGGAGGGGGAGGCTCACTCCCCATATTAGGTTGTGGTGCACCATAATCGTGTTGACGAGTAGCAACACTAACCTCCGATTGAACCATATTCACACATCCATAACCACTAGTATTGGGAGAAGACATTGCAATCTCATTAGGTCCATAACCAGTAGAGGGAGAATGCAAATCCATGTTTTGATGATGAGGAAGGGTATCCTTCAACACAGCTAGGCTCTGTGCAAGTTGCTTCGATGCTTCTTCGATTCGAGGACACAAGTGAGTAAGATGATCTTCCCCACAAAGCTTACAAGGAAACTTCAAATTATGCCTAGGTTTACGGTCATCACCAGCATTTCCACCTTCCCGGGGAGGGTTGGAATTCTCCTTACGAGGGGTATTGCGATTACTATTATTGTTCCCATTGTTTCCACCCTTATGGTTATTTCTCCCTTTCTTCTTACCACCAAGTTGTTGGTTACCTGATGGATTCATCAATTGCACACTGTGTACATCGGATGACGGGGTGGAAGTGGACAAGGTGTGAACCTGTCCAGGAGTAGACTGGTTAAGTGACAAATTTTGCATTTGATTAGCCACCAAATCTATAGGATGAGTACTTGCGGATCCCACAATGCCATCGGCATGTGGTCCAGTAACTGACTTGGGCTCATGTCGTGTTTGCAGTGCGTTAGGAATAATGTCGTACAAAATGCCAGACAAAGAGTATAATAAATCTAACTACTTGACCTTTAAGATGGCTTGTTCCTCAATCACAATGCCAGACATCGAAACATCCTTAGCAATATATGGAAGTAAATACTTGAGGAACCATTCCAACAGAACCTCTGGAGGAATGTTGGCTTTCACTAATCTCTTCCATCGACGTCTTGAACATTGTCAGAAATGTGTGTGGCCTTATTCTGACGGAAGGTAGACAAAATTTCAATACCAGTATTGTAACGAACCAGCAACTGGAAATGGTCCAAGAAAACCAAATCAATCTCATTGAAACCCCTATAAGTGCCCCCCAGACAACTCAACATACCACTTCGCAACTGCCCCCGAGAGGGTGCATTGAAATAGTCACAATCGAACGGATTCGTGATTCAACAAGTTGGACGAGCAGCAAAGGTGGAAGGTAGTGACATGGTCACCCGGATCCTCACCACTCTTCCCCTCAAACTTAGGAATTTTTGAAAGGAGCTTGGTAGGGACCAGAGGCCAATTAGGATCATGACACACTGAATCATTCGTGAGCTTCGAAAGACCTGAAAGATTCAAACGTGAAAGGAATGGGAGCTGCGGCTGGAAAGCTTGATTATAAGCCCCCATAAAAGGTTGGTTGTACAGAACCGAATTATAATATGGACCATAAGCTTGACCATGACAAGGAAAATGTTGATTATACGAGCCTGACTGACCATAAGTATGACCATGGCCATAGGGTTGATAACCTCCTCTGACCTGACCCATGTGAGAGTAAGGAGGTATGTATGTTTTTTTAGCACCGTATTGAGGTGGGTTGTATTGGTGGCCAGCACTGACTGTGTTGTAGTAAGGTTTGCCACCATGATTATGGGGCATATACGTACTATTTGTAGCGAGAACCATGTTGTAATGACAATGATGGTAAGGTATGTTCCCACCTCGAGCATAAGGATTAGGATTAGCGTGAGCAGTCGTGTGGTGACCATAAGTATGAGATGTATTCTCAACCCCAACATTGGTGTTACTAGTAGTAGGAATGGTGGCATTGTGACCATGAGGATGAGGTATATTCCCACCTCCTACATTAACATTACTAGTAGTGGCGGCAAATGTAAAAGTATGCGGTATGTGTCCACCCCCGTGATTGGGAGGAATGTTAACATTCACGAAAGTGGTCTTGGGTTGACGGGTAGCGGCATGTGTATTAGGTTGTGGATGGCGAGTCGTGCTGTGAACAGTCTTCCTATTAGGTTGGATAGCCCTAGGAGGCGGCCGTCTTCCAACATTTGCATTGTTAGGAGGAATGTGACCAGTCCCCATACTATGTGTGTGAGTGGACAATGTGGTGCCCCCGGAGAGGGTATTTCCCCCAGTAGGTGCAATGTTGCTGACACCATGACTAGCGCCAGCATGACTACCAAAAGCAGTGGAAGGATCAACTCTGTTGTAATTAGGCATACCATAAGAGAACACAGTAGGGTTGACCGTAGGGCCTAGGTCATCATGTAACTCCAGCATCCCATATAAATAATTATGTGAAAATGAAGGATCAAAGGGGTCATCCTCGGGTGGATCCAGACCGAACAAACTAGGCTGGGTCTCAAGTGGATCACCCCCCCATGCCTCACGAGGAGTAGGGATGTCTGAAGTGTGCTCGACTCTACCTAATGGACTAGTAGGGATTTCTCCTGTGCCAGAATGTGCAGTCATGACATCTTGGACGTATGTTTCGTAAGAATCCAAAGACTCGGAGGGAGCCCGTCGGCATCCCCTAGCAACACGGCGTGAAAGTTCGGCAGGATGTAAACCAGCCAACCAACGGGATCGGCGGAGAGTAGGACTCCGTGCCACGATATCTCCGAAGAGACTATAAAATCACAACGTCCCCTAACGTCCAAACTATCGATCAAAACCAGTAAATCAAGAGAACACACCTAGAGAAACTATAGCCAAGAGCAGACAAATAGAGTGGCTAAATGAGCTCCTGACACTAGAGCCGGTATGTCTCGCCTAGGAGAGGCTTGAGACTCCCTAGCTGTAGCCATAGGTAACAGAATCAGTTATAACGGCCCCCAGACTTCACTGCCTGCATAGGGTCAAGTCCCTATACAACGGAAACTGTGCTATCCGACCCCTATCCGACTCAGGATACAAACAGCATAACCACTGCAAGCACCCTATGCGATACCTAAGTAAGGCAACTATGGTCACCGCAATACAACCAATGTTCAGGGGAACAGTCGTATGGGTAGGGTATCTAAGCCCGAAGCACAAGAGGAAGAACCTCTGGTACCCCCAGATATGAACAAACCCTGGAAATATCTCCCACGGTCAGCCGGTATTGGAGGGATATCTCCGCAACCAACCCCCCATGACCTCATGCTTAACTCTCATCTAAGTAGAGCTTCCTGAGAACACTGATATATACCATGGATTTCACCACTCTCTGTTCAGACACATAATGTTTTTTCTAATAGTCTTGGATTGTTTACTCACAATGATCTATTCCAAGACTCTAAACCTATGCTAGTTGGTGTACCCTATAAATAAAATCGTTCTAATCAGTTTTTCCAAGCTATAAGCATAGCAGGGTTTAGGTTCTCAAGTGAGATTCGGCATTTGTAATAGGTCTTTGAGTTTTCTTGGAAATGATGTGGGAACTTCCTTTACAGTCTATATACGTTGACGCAGACAGAGTACTTCATCATGCTTCAGTATTCGCAGGTGATTAATGTACACTTATTTACTTTGTATCAGGTTTTATGATAGTGTCTTCTTGTTTCTCTTATTTCATTTTTCAAAACTTTTAACCGGTTCGTAATGTCTTTCATGGCAGGTTCCTATCTTGGCAAAGTGTTGGAGATAGTCGAGAAAAACAGGGTGCTTAAGGTTTGGGTAAGCCTCGGAGATATCCCAAGGTGTACAAACTTGGTTTTTCCTTCAAATGTAATGACGGTATTTAAGCTATAATGCAAGATGTTGAAAGTTTAAGCCGAAAGGCAGTGTTTGGATTTTGGAGAGTTTTTACTCCTGAGCCTATAGGGCTCTCGTTGGATTTCTGATGATTTCTTAATATTGTTGTAAGATGTTTTTATTTTTGAGCTTGAAATGAAATGAACTGTCTCGTAACATTTGCGTTTGGGATTTCAAGGTCAGATGTAAATATTTATCAATGAAATAAAATTAGTAGACAGTCGTGATAAATAATGTTTGGCATCACAGTCGTGCATTGTAAAGTCTGAAAGATAACAAAGGTCTAGGGTTGGGCCCTTCTCTAATGTTGAAGAGTTAATAGTTTTTGGTTAAGCTTTCAACACATCGTATGACTATCTTATAACCCTTATGTAAGTGTTCTACTATGCTTTGTTAAGGGTTTCGATCTAAGGCTTTGATGCATTCGTTCGTTTTCATAATATGAAGGATTTCAAAACTTTGAAAAGATATGAGGCTATAAACCTAGGTTTTGAACTATGTAGAAATCAAAACCCTGTAATCGTGTTTGAGTTTTTCATTCGGGCATGCAATACCTTAGTGAAATGATAAAGTGCTCTAAAAATTACGAATGCATGAATACTATCTCTCTATTGTAATAATAATGCTAGGTTTGTTTGTAAGGGTTTTGCTGAGGAGTTTCGATATTGATACCAGTATGATGTGCAGTCTATCTTAGACATATTTTTATGATATAAAGACAATACAAGAACCCTATTCATATTTGTATATGGAGTTTGATAAATGGAAAGAATCTATTCACAAAATATTTTTTTTAAGGACTGAATTTACTATTGTTTGAAAGGAAAGTATTTACAATACTTTTGTTGTTTATAAATAGAGATAGGGTTTTACTGTTCATCAACAACATTGAAGTATTTAGAATATTTGTATTTATGTTTACAAATTTACAATGCCTAACTAAGTTAACCATATTACAGTACTTTAATAATATGGCTCTATTTATAAGATGAATGATTTAATCTTATCCATTGCATACAATCATTCTGATCTACTCTAATTATCCTTTCTTGTACTAGAGTACGGCATTGTTTATAGTGTGGAAAATTACAGGAAAGTAATTTTATAATCAATCATTCTATCATTTTAGCTACATCATTCATACTACATTTTATTCTAACAGTAATAATTTACAAAAGTAAAATGTTCACTAATTAAGGCAGAATATCTTAGATTAAATGAGAAGAACTGATAACAAATACATTCCTATTTAATTTACTAACATGATAGAAGTAAAGAAGATAACACAACATGAACCTGGAATTGTAGAAGAAGAAACAAAAATCCAAAGGAGCCCGTTCCACCCAACCAATCTCCTGAATACTGTGTTGGAGAAAACTTCCTATGGATTGGGGTGGACAACAATAGACAGCTGACTACTAGAAATTAACTCAATTCTCAATGCTAAGCTATATAAATGACGATGCTAAGATAATGAAGAATATAACCAACCTCGATCCAAACGTTTGACGTAGATCCCCGTTGGAGCTTTCAACTCGTGCACTTGAACCTGCAAAATAGTCTTGACAGTCAATATACAACAAGCGCATATAATATATAAACGACATTAACATCATCAATAGCAATGGTCCATGATATTATAAGTAAATGCAACCCAATGTAATATAAACATTCACAACATTAATGGATGAGAATATGAGTATTTCTATTAATAAATAACAAGAAGTACAATGTGATACGACCTATTGTCGGCAACCAATCTAAACCAAGATCTGGGTCTCTCTGCTTGTGCCTCCACCACTTCAATCCTCCATGGAATGGAAAACTCAAACTATGATAGGAGTTTGGAAGGTGAACATAAAGG
This sequence comes from Larix kaempferi, assembly GCA_027924585.1. Classification (NCBI taxonomy): domain Eukaryota; kingdom Viridiplantae; phylum Streptophyta; class Pinopsida; order Pinales; family Pinaceae; genus Larix; species Larix kaempferi. Next base: position 10,386,023 of record BSBM01000485.1, on the reverse strand, counting down.
GTTCACAACTACAAGGATCAATGAGTGTAGACTCGAGATAGGGAAAAAATCCACTAGAGCTATCTTGCTCTCTCTATCCCCTCCCATCCATATTCCATATGTGCTCAATATATAGTCCTCCCAAAGGTAAGTGAAAGGACACATCGAGGCGTTTCGGGGAAAATGGAGGGCCAAAGGTCACCCTATGACCACTTTTTGGGAGTAAAAAGTAATTAACTAGTGATTTTTACCATTTTACATGCTACCCGCAGGCTGTAATGATGCAACTTGCGGGTACACCCACTGCAGTGATACAGCTAGCGTACAGGGGAAAAAATAGGGAAATATTGTGTCTAAAGGATATAAAGTGGATCTGAGTCAGTAAAATGGATCCTGCAGGCCAAAGAGTGCTAATGCTCACAAGGTGGAAAATTACCTTGTAACAAAGACAGCTAAGTTACTTGCCTTAGGACCCCCGAGCCGGTTCACTGAACCACTAGGATGAAGATGTTGTGTGGATTAATAGAATAAATTTCCTTGCAACTCAGGAGTAGTACTTAGCAGTAGCACTTCCTGCCTTTAGCAATATTGAACTCAGCAATGTGGATGCACTAGTTCAGAATGCAGTCTTATTTCCCTCAAACACTTCTAACTTTCCCCTCATCAAATCTCTTGTGTACAGAAATTATCACAAGGTAAGAATGAACAGCCACCCGCTGAATTTGATTTATAGATAAATAGCATGCCTAGGTCTTTTGGTTAGTTTATTTCAGTAAATGAGCCACCTTCTTAGTTCCAATTTCTTGGGGAACATGACCATAAAAGTAGGGAAGTTGCCCCCTGCAACAGTTAGAAGTGTGTTGAGGGTGCTACCAAGTGACAGTTTTCTCTCCACCACAGTCCATTCCCCCTAGTGAGTCAGTGAACACTCATTCAACAGTCTCCTTTGGATGTTTGTCTCCACTTTTATTTATTCGTAATAAAATATTCAAAGAAATTAATTACAGTCATCCATGACCCCACTTGGTCAATAGTCATAAAAATTTACAATAAAAATAAAACATAATTTTTTCTCAATAACATAAAATGTCTAGAACTTGGGTATGTGACATCACATCCATGTGATGAACCTCCTATCACTTGGAAGCAACAATGGGCAAACTAAGCTTGACTAAGTCCATCTTTTCCACAGGTGCAAATGTATCTATGTAGTCCACTCCATGGAATTAAGAGAAGCCTTTATCCACCAACATGGAATTATACTTCATATCAGAACCATCAGAGGTCATTTTGTTCCTATAAACCCACTTACATTGCACTAGTTTCCTCATGGAAGGAAGACGGACCAAATCTCAAGTTTCATTGTCATGGAGGGAGTTCATCTCTTCTTGCATGGATGTTTTCCACCCTGGGTATTTTGATGCTTCTGAGTATGATTGAGGATCATATACAAAAATAATAAATGATCTCCCATGAATATCTAGATCACAAGAAGCCAAGGCATTGTGAAACTGTGATCTAGTCTTCCTAGGATCGTGTGGATCACTTGCAGCTCACCAATAGCTTGTACATTTTTCTCAGCACACTTGGGCCTTGTAGTAGGGTCATGATCTGCATTCATATCATCATCTTCATCCTCCATATCAGAATCAGAAATACTAGAGAAAGAACCATCACTTACATCCTCTTCAAGCAAGGGGTTTGACCATTCCCCTTCACCTTGTTCTGCAGCATGCATGGGCTCTTCTTCGAACTCGACACTTCTTTCAATGAAATTTTTATGAGATGAGGGGTCAAATATATTGTATCCCTTTGAAGCTTAAGCATATCCAACCATGATAGACTCCTTGCTTTGGGTCTGCATGGCCTTTCTCTTCTCTGGAGGTATTTTAGCCCATGCTTTTGAGCCAAACACCCTGAAATAAGAAACATTGGACTTGTGGCCCATCCAAGCCTCAAATGGAGTCATGCCTTCCAAGTATTTTTGTGGTGATATGTTATGAACATATGAAACACAATTCATGGCTTCAAACCATAGTTTTGGAGACAAATATTGTTGGCACGGTATAAGTCCTTAGAAAGTGCAGAAACCGACAAGTGCAAAAGGGTCATCCCGCGAAAGAAGGATCATTCGCGGAGTTCGCGGAAGTGAAAGAATTGTTTAGATTAGTTAATTTGGTCATGAGGACCATTTTGTAACCAAATAGAAGCATATCAATAGAGTATGATTGTAATCCTAAGGAAATCCAGTTTTTGATGATTGATCCTATCTTTCAAGTCTGTTTTGTATCCGCAACATGGTGTATTGACTGTTTCTGCGAGGTTCAATCCGCAAGGTTAGTGAATGAATGAAGATGTTCGATTATGGTTCAATTTCTATCTCTATTCTAATGTGATGATGAATGTGAATGTTTTAGAGTATCTTTGATGCGAATATGCTATGGGTTTAAGAAGTACTGGTAATTTGAATAAGTAAGTTGAATATGTTGTTTCGAATGTTTATTATCTGTTGAACTCTGCAAATTCCTTAATGTGCGAATTATGAATTGATAATATGATGCGAATGTTATAATTACAAGGGTAATGTGTGTCGAAATCATATCATCAACTCCACTGCGGAAACTTGGTTCCAACAGCTCCCTTATCCATCTCAGGTGAGCCTGCACTTGCTCTGCAATTGTTGCTGGAAAGGGTTACACCTTTCCGGGCCAGTGTGTAAGGGATTTTGGGTTGGTAGTTTGTTAGAGACAATGCGAATTGAACCCCTATCGATAGACGTTGCGCCAACAAATACTTATCCTCCATCATACATGTGGTCATCTCCTTCAATGCTCTATTCTTGTGCTCTGCAACACCATTTTCCTGAGGTGTGTAGGGAACAGAATGTTGCATTTGGATGCCATCCTCTTCACATATTCCCTTCCATTATCAGTCCTTAAGACCTTCATCTTTCTCCCACTGAATTTTTCCACAAAATCTTTGAAAACTTTGAAAGATTGGAAGACTTCATATTTTTGCTTGAGAAAGAACACCCAACAATATCTTGAGAAATCATCAATGAAAGTAAGGGCATACTTTGAGTTACCATAGGATGGTGTAGGAAGGGGTCCTATCACATCTGAATGGACCAAGCCAAGAGGTTCAACAACTCTCCTTTCCTTCCCCTTCTCATACTTGTGCTCTGCATGCTTCCCCACAATGCACCCTTTGCAAGTGCCTTTGGAAAATCTGATTGTTGGAAGACCTTCAACCATGTCTTCTTTGCTCAATGCTTGAAAATATATGTAGTTGAGGTGTCCAAAACTCTCATGCCAAATTTTGTTGACTTCATTATCATGTGACAGAAGTTCATATGGAGAGGAGTACTCAAGCAAATGAGAGAACTTATACATTCTTGATCTGCAACACCAACTGCTACCACTTTGCTAGTAGAAATTTCTAAAATTTCCACATCATCTTGAGTGAAGATCACTCTAGTGGATGAACCAGTGTGGGTCATTTGGTAAATAGAGAGTAAGTTTGCCGCAATATCTAGAACACACAGTACATTACTGAAGTACCCATTTTCTAGATTGATTTTGCCAATGCCTCCAGCTGAGATTTCTAAATCATCTCCCATGAGAATGGAAGAACCATTGTAAGGTGCAAGAGTAGAGAAAGAATCTCTTGATGAATACATGTGCCTTGAGGCACCTGAATCTATTATAAAATAAGAAGAATTGAAGGTACTATCCATAAATGCATGGCACCTATCCTTGTCTTCAGAAACACCCTCCTTATTCTTTGAACTTTCTGGAAGAGGAATATTATTATTCTGGAGGAGATGGGTCATCATATCAATAGTTTTCTTCATGCATGCACTTTCAGGGTGCCAACCCTTTTGATAGTAAGTGAATTTGGTATTTTCTTTCTTCTTTCCCTTATCTTTGACAGGATTCGAACCCCCATCAGAAGATTTGGGCCTCTCCCTATCTTTCTTCTTCTCTTGTTGTTTTGAACCCTTGGGATTTTTCTTTCCTCTAGATTGCTTCAAATATCTAGTAGCAAGAACTTGGTCCTTTTGCTTAATGGAACCCTTTAGAACCAGTTTATCTTGCTCTTGAGTTAGCATTTCCATGAAATCAGCCAAAGATGGCATCTTCCAATTACGAACTGTAAGTTTGGTGGAGTGAAATGTAAAGACAAAGACTAAGTACTCAGGACCCAACTTCGAAATGATGGACATAACCAGTTGTTCTTCTTTCTTATCAATGCCATATTGTTTGATCTGCAAGACCAAGATTTTGAACTTGGTGAAGAAGTCCTGGATGAATTCAAAGTTGCTTGGACTCAGTGAGATCAACTCATTCTCAAGTTGATGGCCCCTCATCTCATAATTCTTCCCAAACAAAGACTCAAGCTTGAGCCAAAATTCATTTGGTGTAGTAAGACTATCAATATGAAACAGGAGGTCTCTTGATATATTGAGACAAAGCATGCCAAATGCCTCATCCATTTTGTTGAAGAACTTCGACTTCTCTACTGCATAGTTTGGTTCGATCTCAGTCCCCATGGTGATTCTGAAGAGACCCTTGGATCTCAGCTGGATAACCATTTTGTCCTTCCACTCAAAATAGTTTAATGGAGTGAGAAAATTAACATGATATTGCTCCATCTTATGTAGCTTGCACACTTGGTGACAATGAACACTGTGTACCTACAATGAACACTGTGTAACTGCAATGCAAAAATATCAACACTCAGGAGGGGATCTAAAATAACTAATTCGAACCCTTCTTGATAGAAGGCACATTCGGGAGAGCATCACACCCTAGGTAGACTCCAAAGGATTTCTCTAATGGCTTCAAGGCAATAGCCTCGGGGACTTTTGTGGTTTCTCCACTATTTCTGGTGCATTTCTAAAATAGTCTTGGTTCAAATAGAAGCTCCAAGAGCTCTGATACCATGTGAAATATTAATCACAATAGAATCTAGCAGCTAAATATTACTTCACAATCAAGAATTTTGGCTTAGTATGCAAGAAATTAGTGCAAAAATAATTATGGAAAACAAATGATCAAAAACCAGTAATACAAATGATCAAATAGAAGGTTTATTATATGTCCAACCTAACAATGAGTTTTGAATACATTTATATAGAATTTGGAAGAATTCATTTTCCTTTAGAGGAAGCTACAAGTGGCTAGCTTATATTGGACCTCAATCCTCCCTAGGTTGACCAATAGGGTCCCAAATCCATCCAAACAGGTACGAAGTCCATGTGAACATTGGATAGGCATGGGAAGATGTCAATGAGGCTCACAAATGTGGTGAATAATATTGGGTGGAAGTTAGGTATCCAAGGAGAGGCCAAAACAACCAAGAAAGGGGCAAAATGACTAGATACAATGCATGAGCACCTTATCTCAAAGACAGTTTCCTTAAAACAGGGAAACCAGGGTGCCTTTGCTCAAGTAGTGGCAATAAATGCTGGAGGTGACCAAAAATAGGGATCCCAACAGCTATATTCACCAATTTTGGCCCGTACTTTGGTGGATGAGTCATCATTTTCCCTAACTAACTTCTAACAACCTTGGATTGTCATTATTAGCCGTATTTTGGACTGGTTAATCAAAAAATTAATGTATGAATAAGGTCCTAAGTTCTAATAATGTTCTACCAGTCAATTATGAGGGATATTGTCACTGGTATTCCATATTTCAGTGTTGATCATTAGGGAGTATGCATAGGGTGTGCACTTGGAAAGAATGTCAAGACCAGTTTTCCAAGTAGTTAGAGTAGTTCCAAGGTGATATTGGATATCATTCATTCATATATGTGTGGGCCTATGTCCATAGTAACGATGCAGGGAACATCATATTACCTGATATTCACTGTTTAATTTTCTAGCAAAACCTCAATCTATTTCATCAAGACCAAGGATGACGTCTTTGGCCAGTTCTAGGAGTTCAAGGATTAGGTGGATAACTTGGTAAGAAATAAGATCAAGGTATTGAGGTCAGACAATGTGGGAGACTACATCTCTAATCAATTCAATAATTTTTGCAAGGAATAAAGGATCAAGAGGGAGAAGGCAGTCTCATACAACCCTTATCATAATGGGGTTGTAGATAGAAAGAACCGGTCCATCATCAATATTGCAAAGGATATGATTCATAATCAACAATCTCCTATGTTTCTTTGGGAAGAAGCATGTAACACATCAGTTTATATGCAGAATGGGATTCCACATAATATATTAGAGGAAAATATTCCTAAGGAGGAATTCACATGAGTAAAATCAAATATCAGTCATCTAAGGATATTTGATTGTCTAGTCTACATTCATGTGCATGAAGAGAATAGGACAAGTATTCATCATTTAGGAGAGAAGGGTGTGATTGTGGGGTAAACTGTGACCTCAAAGGATTACAAGATCTTCATGCAAGCATAGAGGAAGATATTTATTAACTGAGATGTTATGTTCGAGGAGAAATTCAAATTTAGGAAGTCTTGTGAGTTTCCTCCAGTGGAAGAGGATGAGGATAAGGAGGCTCTGAAGGGAGAATAGAGTTCACATAATTTCAGTTCAAGGACTCAACCTTTAGGTGATGAGGACAAGTTAACTCCTTCTATTGTTTTCAAGGGACCCATATGGTTTGAGTAGACATTGATATATTATCGTGATCATCTTGAGGCTCCAATGAGATCATTTAGGGAGAATAGGACTATGAAGAAGATTCTAAACTACATGGAAGTGATGGGAAGCATCATTGATTTTGATCCTTCTAGTTAAAAGGAAGCAATTGACCAGTAGGTTTGGAGGGATCCCATGGTGGAGAATTACAACTCCAACACGAAGAATCGTGTTTGGGATATTGTTCCAAGACCAGAGGAGAGGTTTGCAGTGACTTCTAATTGTCTCCTCAAGATCAAGAATTATGCAGATGGAATCATAGAGAAGTTCAAAGCGAGTTTTGTGGCAAGAGGGTTCTACAAGAGAGAGGGAGTTGATTATGAGGATACATTTTCCCCAATCACCATGTATGATACGAACCATTACACCAAAACCCCGAGGTGTTAGTGAAGGCCGTCCACTAGGATCTTATCATCCCACCATGCTCCGTAGTCTAGACTCTAGGCTGGATGTGCACCCGTACGGTGGTATCCCCTTTGAGCCGTACGAGCCCCAGGCGAACATTGCAATGCCGACATTGCCACCTGCTTTGTGACTCGAACAAATGTGAAGAACCTACAATAATTAATTAATGCAAATACACAAGATATCAGAAATAACAGAACTCAGAATCACTTTTATGATCACAGGCCACTTCGAGGGGGCAACCTCCTTTGAGCAAGCTCAATACAATTAACTTCACGGTGCCTTCAATGACCTCAAAACACACTTATATACTAAGTCTATGCCCAATACTATGAGTCAAAACCATGGGACATATAATACTATGGGGCGACTTACAAAGCAAATGCGTCCAATACTATGGGTCAATACTATGGGCTAATATAAACTATGGATCAACAAATACTACGGGACGACTTACAAAGCATATGTGTCCAACAACAATATACTAACATAGTAAAGAGAAGGGTCGACACCGGATCCTAACATCCCCTCTCCCTTAGAAAAATCTTTGTCCTCAAAACTTTGGTTGGGGAAATTGCTGCAGAATCTGGAGTGGTTCCTTGATAGCATCCTCGGGTTGCATTTCGGGCCACTGACGCCTTTGGAGTGTCAGGGAGGATTGCTTGGAAGGTTGTAGACAAAGAAGAACCCTATCAGCTGCGTGGAAAGTGCGCTCAGAACGGTGCTGATCGGCTTGTTGTTTCAGTCGAATTCTGGCCATGTGAAGATTGTCCTACAGAATGAGAAGAATCTAATCACGGTTTCGAAGAACCAAGTCAGTTTCCTGAACTGGAGAGCTACTAAGGGTGTATGGAAGAAGAACTGGCGGTGTCTATCCATAGACTGCTTCATATGGTGTCCTTTGAGATGTGGTATTGTACCACCAGAGCACTTCTAGGAAATCCATAGAAATAGTTGACCAAAGTTGTGTAGGGATGGGCAAGGGTTTGAGCAATCCTGAAAGGAGTGTCGTTTCACCCTTGTTGACCTGGAAAGTATCACAGTTAGCCACCATCTGTTGAATTGTCATTTTTAGTCCCTGCCAAAAGAAGTTACATTGTTCCCAGTCATACATTTTGAAGAACCTAGAGGGCCCTGCTGATGAAGAAGCATGGAGTTCATAGAAGAGATAGCCCTGTTGAACATATTGCAACCAATTTGGAACAAGCAGAGAAAGAGCTATAAGAGAAACTGGGTCATCAATTGTGCGAGAAGGAGCATCTGCCACCATATTGTCCTTACCCTTCTTGTAATTGATCGCATAGGGATAACCCATGAGTTGGATAACCCATTTCAAGTGTGTTGGGGAGGAGACCCATTGTTCCAGAAAATTTTCCAGACTCTGGAGATCAGTCTTGATGCAGAAATAATTCCATAATAGGTATGGCTGCCACTTCTGTACTGCATGCAAAATAGCCATCATTTCCTGCTGAGAGGTAGATGCCACTAAATTCTTACCAGAAAGGTCTCTTGAAGGCGGCAAGTTCATTGGTTCAGAAAAGACACCTGCATATCTATCCAAGGAAGTAGTGGAGACCGTTGATGGGTGCATCTGAATGGAATGGAGCTGAGCGATGACACCATGTGAATTCTTCTTCAGGATTTTTTTCAGGCGATGTGAACTGATGATGTGGAGAGACCCTGGTTGTAATCCCATTAATTTGTGTTGTGACCCATTGACTGAAAACTGCATCCAAAGTTCAGCAAAATGCCATAAGATGAGGCCAAGTGTGCGTAACCATTGAACGCCCAAAACCACATCACATCCGCCTAAGGACAAGGAAAACATGTCAGAGCGCAGGTTATAATATTCCATAGAGATACGCACATTGTGACACTTCCCCTTGCAAGGTAAGGTGCCCCCATTGGAAACCATGACTTCAGAGTTAGAGCAAGGATGGACAAAACAATCAGCATGTTTGGCAATCCGAGGGTCAATGAATTTATGAGTGCTACCAGAATCAATGAGTATGGTAAGAGGGAACTTCTTGAAGTATCCCCTGACCTACATTTTTTCTGGGGTTGAGACGCCAGTTACAGCATCGAGAGAGATTGCGGGTGGGTCATCCTGAGATGGGGTGTCAACAGGCGGGTGTTGAATGTTGACCTGATCATCTATTGTATCTAGAGCTTCTTCACCAAGTTCAAAGGCAGGCAGAGAATCCACATCCAAGAGATAGAGCTTTTGTTGAACACATCTATGTCTCTGAGTGAATTTCTCATCACAATTATAACAAAGCCCTTTTTCTCGGCGTGCCTGCATCTCGGTTTTAGACAAATGTTTGATAGGAGTTGGTCAAGGAGCTGGCAGGATGGGAGGTCGTTGAGAACCCATATTTCGGAAGGGAACAAAAGTGGGTTTGGAGCATTGTTGGGATGCAAGCTTGTCTTCTGCCAACTTAGCCAAACTTAGGACTTCCATCATTGTGTTGGGACAGAACATTTTAACCTCTGACCGGATTTCATCCTTAAGACCACTGATAAAACAACTCCTGTAAAATTCATCAGACAATCCTTCTGTGTGATTGGCGAGTTTCTCAAATTCTGTCTGATACTCTCTCACTGTGCCAGTTTGGTGAAGTTTAGTGAGTGCTCCTGTGAAGTTGTCAAAAGCACTAAGACCAAATCGTGGCAAAAGGAGTTGGCAAAAATATATCCAGTTTGGCTCGAGATGAGGTTTGACGTACCAACAGTACCATTGAAGGGATTCCTGTTCCAAATGAAAGGATGCATGTGGAACTTTCTGGACATCAAAAGTATTATGCAGACTGAAATATTATTCTGCGTGGTATATCCATCCAGTCGGATCAGTACCATTGAAGCGAGGAAAATCAAGCTTCGGCCCACGGAAATTGTTGGAAGAAGAGAACCCGGTGGCTGCAAAAGATTCTGGCTATCGATTATTGTTCATGGTTGAATGCTGAAGATGGAGGCTGAGAAATTTTTTATTTAGATCTTGGAGTTTGGTTTGGATGGCTGCAAGTGCTTCCTCCATGGTTTTTGCTCCTACGCAGGTGACAACCACAACCAAGAGTTTTTTTTTTTTGGAAATGGATAGAAAAACACAAACAAAAGCTTATTTAGTAAAGGAAGATTTGGATTTGGAAAAAACTCGGATGGATAATTGGGGTTTGACTAGGTTTTGGACACTTTTTGATGGACAGGGAAGCAAAAAATGGGGATTTCAGCAGCGGGGTGAAAGAATGAGAAAATTTGGTAGAGAGGGACAAAGAAGAAGAATTAGGAAAGGAACATGGTGGCAAAATTTGAAGGCATTTGGGTGAAAATTGAAGGAGTTATGGCAAACCCTAAAAATAGACAAATGTGGGATTTATGGTCTTAGGAAGTGGAATTTGGGATAGGGTCTTCAGGAATGAAATATGTAGAAACGAATTGCAGGGATGTCAGTGGAGTTTCAAGGAAAACAGAGTTGAAACAAGGGAGATATGGCCGAAAAACATAAATTTTTTTTTTTTTTTCAAAAATGGATCGGCAACAGTGGCGCAGAAGGGATCTGCAATAGATGGATGTGCAACAGTGCAGAAGGGATCGAAAATGGCTAGATCTGAAATGGCGACTGGATCTGGAACGACTTTCAGAATAGATCGGAAACGGTTGGATTTGGAGCGGAAGTGATCAACAACAGTTCAGCTGAAAATAGATATGGACCCCAGGTATGTGCGGCTTCCTATTGGTTTAGGGGATTCACTCAGCCACTAATGTTTTTTGACGGCTTGCGTATTGGGGCATTACCCCTCACTCCACGGCTCAGGTAAAACTAATAACCACTTTGCCACAAACGACACCTCTTTCTTTACCTCACGGGTGGGAACTAGTCAATCAGGTAGGGGTCATTACCCTTTTTGCTGGCAGGTCCTCTCAATGGGCCAACTACTTTGGGGTTCCTGTGGTACTCCTCACAATGAGTTTTACAGCTTATGCCCAAGTACTTCCCACAGTTAAGCAGATAAGGGTTATTCCCAGATCCGAACTTGCAACAAATGCAAAAAACAAAATTGGCAGAAATTCCACCCAACGAGCCCAAGAAAGTGCTCTGATACCAGATGATACGAACCATTACACCAAAACCCCAAGGTGTTAGTGAAGGTCGTCCACTAGGATCTTATCAAGTTATGCTTCCATTTAGGCCATGATATTGATTTCCTTATTCATGATATGGAGGATTCACCAAATGGACTTGAAGAGAACCTTCCTCAATGGGATCATTGAGGAATAAGTATACATAGAGCAACCTCGCAGCTTTGAGGTACATTGGAGGGAGTCTCATGTGTGCAAGATTAAGAAATCCTTGTATGGACTCAAGCAAGAAACCAAGGTGTGGTACTCCAATACTAAAGGATATTTGTAAACCATGGGATTCTCCAAGAGTGATATGGATCCCAACTTCTACTTCATACTTATTGGATCTTATCAACTCATTTTGTGTTGTACATGGATGATTTGTTTCTCATATGTGCAAAGGATCTTATAGCACGGTGCAAGTCTGATTTGGCCATGGAGTTTGAGATTAAGGACATCATATTGAAGTATTACTTATGGGGGTTATATGTATAGAATAAATTGAGTGAGATCTTCCTTGGACAAAGAATGTACATATTTGAGACCTTGAAAATATTTAGGATGGAGGACTGTATATCGATGGCTACACCTATGGTATCCAATATAAGGAAGATTGACTCTTAATATTCGAAGTGGGTGGATCTTAGAGTATACTGAAAGATGATATGATTCTTGATGTATTTGGTCAACACTAGGCTAGATATATTTTTTACTATGAAAACCTTGAGTTAATCCATGCTTGAGATGAGGTAGGTGCTTGGGGTAGGAGTGAAGCATGTGCTCATATATTTGAGGGCAATAATGGATAATGCATTGAGGTACCTTGGAATTGATGGAGTAGAGTTGAAAGGTTAATCAAAATCATATTGGGTAGGGAGTCTAGCTGATCGAAAAAGAACCATAGTGCATTGCTTCAGCTTAGGCACAACAATCATTTCTTGGTTCAACAGGAAGCAGAGTTCTATGGAACTCACTTCTAAAGTGGTAGAGTAGATCATCGCAAGTATGATGAGTTGTGAAGCAATTTGGATTCGTAAATTGATTACATGGTTATTTGGTTAGGATTTGGACCCTACTATTATCCATTGTGATCATCATATTTGTATAAAACTTTCTAAGAAACCATTGTTCAATGGCATGTCTAAGCATATTGATATTAGGTACCACTTCATTCGAGACAGGGTCCAAAAGGGAGCCATCACACTCCAGTAAATTTCCATAGATGAGTAGGTTTCATACATTCTCACCAAGCCCTTAGTCAAAGGGAAAATTGTCTACTTCATAGATAAGCTAGGAGTGGTGGAGAATACCTTCCTCGCTTAGAGAGAGTGTTCATTTTTGTAGCTTGGATAGGTATTTCCATAGGTTTGTTTCATTATCATGGGAATCGTCACTATGACTTCTGAGGGAATCACAAAATTCACCTTATTAATGTAATTAATTAAAGTGAATTCCCTTTTACAAGTAATTGGGATTATCTAGAGAAATGGATCAGTTTTGGAGAGTGATTTAAATTAATTAAATTAATCTTATTCATCAATCTTAGGTGAATGAGATCTAATCCTATCCATTGAATTTAGGGTTTGTTTCATCCCAAAAGTATAAAATGCATCCAAGGGGAGAGGATAAGACACATAATCATTCAAGAGAGAAACTCAGAAATTGAGTGGGAGAGAAGAGGGACTTTCTAATTTATAGTCTCTTGGAGAAGAGAGAGACAGAAGCATTCAGGGTGAAGGAGTTAGTTGAACCAGCTTGAGGAGGAGGAGAATTTTTTGCTCAAGGGAACTTTACAAACCATATGCATAGGGTGTATAGATAGGCTTTACAATTTTATGGACTTATCATATGAATTTGTACACTCATACGGATCTGAATGCATGGATTTCCGTATAGGTCATACAAAACATTGTATGGAGCTACATAGTTGTATGGACCATACTGTACATATCCAAATAGTCATGCAGGCCGTATAGGACATATAGTGATGCAAAACAATAGATTTGTAGAGTAGAAAAATCAAAGTTTTGATGACATTTTTCTACGGAAGTTTTGCAAACTTGAAGATTGTCTTCTGTGAGGAATAATTTCCAGGTATGTTATGTAATTTCTCAGGGCCATTTTCCCAATAAGGGAGCCTTGTAATATTCGAATATTTTTAATGAAAAGATTATTTTGAAGGGCATAAAATTACACATTTATTTTGTGATTTATTTCCTATATTGCTTACGCTAGTTATTTCTGTTATTACATCTCAACAAGTTTAAAATAGCTAGTGGGTAGAAAGTTAAATTTTAAGCAAGGAAAATACTAGGACTTGTTTTATCTACTAGTAGGGTTAGAAAAATTAACAATTAGCTCTTGGAGTTGCTTGGAAAAATCGTAATTTGGATACTTTTGTTGCATTTGTTATCCATGAGGAAGATAATATTGTTTAAATGGGATCCTTGAAGTATTCTAAGTCTCGTGCCTTTGATACAAATCAAGGGAGCAAGAAATACATCAATCAAAAGGAGGCCATTAGAGGAAAGAAGGAGAAAAATCCTATATTTAATTAGGAAAATTCCTCCTACGAAGTTTGCAAGACCAATAACAATATAAGATCAAAACCCTAACTACTCGACATGGTCAAATAATTAACAAATACAATTCCCTAGTGGGTCTTAATTAATAAAGAGTCCATTTATACATTGATTAATGAACACTAACTTGCTTTGCATTATTTCAAAGATATGGTTGTATACAACATGTGACTAACTATTTAAAGTAAGGGAGGTTAGGGTAGGGCTCTAACATTCCCTCCCCCTTCAAAAGCAGTGTTGTCTTCAACACTAAATTTGTGGAAATTGTTAAAGTTACAACAGCATGAGTCATTCTCTAGGTCAATCTTGTGTGTCAACATTGAGCCATGTGTGTCAAGGTAGTTCCTTATAGGAGCATGAGTTGGACACAAGAAACTTAAGTAAAATCTTGATTTGGACTCAAGAATGGATAAGATTCATGTGTTGAAGCAAGTGCTTTGTATGTCAGAGTGTTGATGTTGTACATTCTTGCTAGTCAAGGCTAATGTCTTGTGTGACAAGATAGATCCTCATGTGTTGAGGTGGTGCATAACATGTTGAGGTGATGATTTGCATGTTGAGGCATGTATGGTGTGTGATGTACTACTAACCATGGTTGAGCTATTAAGCCTCCTTAGTTTGCATCAAATATTAAGAGTATCGACCTTAACACCTTTTGAACAATCATATGATCTTCAACTTTTTCACCAAGTCCTCTAATGCATTGATAACTTCAACCAAATGGAGGAGATAGGCTAAAATATTACCTTCATTTTTTTTATTTTCTAACCCTCGAACTATCCTCTATGAGTTTGGAGATTTTCCTTCTTAACCTAGATATTTTGAAGCTCATCCAAAATTTATTTTGCTGATACATAATACATCACCTTGACACACTTGGATTGTAATAGACCACACAATATGGAAATGAGTATTCATGGCTTTTGCATTATTTTCACTAGGCTTCTTCCTAGCCACATCTGTTGATGGAGTTATTGGGGCTATATAACTGTGATATAACTAGTCACAACTGATTCCCAAATATCAAACCCAAGATCCATTACATATGTTCGCATCTTATGCTCCATAACGCATAGTTTCTCCCATCAAACGATGGAGCTCTATTTGTGGAGAAACCTTCCTGGCCATCCATTTATGCTCCCGAGATCTGTTGTCCATCAATTAGATTTCTTTTGAAGGAACCCGATCTGATAAAAATTGTTGAATAAACACTTATACTTAGAGGGACGGGTGAATTAGTATAAGACACTCTTTATTTATTTAATCATTCATCGACCATAAGAAATAAATCATGCATAAAATTAACCCTAGTACACAAAATTTACATGGAAACCCTTTCGGGAGAAAACCGAAAAAAAACTTTTCTTTATATGTTTGTAGGAATCAACCTATAGTTACAAAAATTTGTATGCACCCACGTAATGGAGATGCCAATCCCCACTGCTAAGCACCAACCTTTAATTACAATAAAATGTTTCTTTAACTTATTTATGTGCATTTTTTAATATACTAGTAGAATTCATATTTTAGTTTTCCATGTGCATCACACACACACACACACACATCGAGAGAGATAAAGAGGGAGAGAGAGAGAGAGAGAGAGAGAGAGAGAGAGAGAGAGATGTCCCCCTTGCTTGCAAATGTCTTAGCATAACATTAATGACAAAATGTTCAACAACTCAAAACACTGCCAATAGAGTTCATTTGAAACACATTGTCTTAAGAAAGACTAGTTAAAATCTAAGTGATGAGCTGTTCATAAGATAAACTATAATTTTACCACTATAATAAATTTAAGGTAGATAATTTTAAGTATTTTCATTTTAGAAACAAAAAAAGGAAAAGTAGAAATATCTACACAACAAATTTAATGTAAAAAATTGCTGAGTTCATTTGAAACACATATTGTCTTCAGAAAGGCTAGTTAAAATCTAAATGACCAGTTGTTCATAATATAAACTAGAATTTTACCACTATAATTGATTTTGAACTTGGTGAAGAAGTACTGGATGTATTTGAAGTTGCTTGGAATCAATGAGCTCAATCCATTCTCAAGTTCATGGCCCCTCATCTCACCAGTCTTCCCAAACAAAGACTCAAGCTTGAGCCAAACTTCATTTGGTGTAGTAAGACTATCAATATGAAACAAGAGGTCTCTTGAAATACTAAGACAAAGCACGCCAAATGATTCATCTATCTGTTGAAGAAATTCGACTTCTCTACTGCAGAGTTTGGCTCGATCTCAGTCCCCATGGTGATTTTGAAGAGACCCTTGGATCTCAGCTAGATAACCATTTCAAAATTCCACTCAAAATAGTTTAATGGAGTGAGCAAATTAACATTAGATTGCTCCATCTTCTGTAGCTTGCGCACTTGGTGACAATGAACATTGTGTACCTGCAATGAACACTGTGTACCTGCAATGCAAAACTCTCAACACTCAGGATGGGATCTAAACTAACTAATTCTAACCCTTCTTGATAGAAGGCACATTCGAGAGAGCGTCACACCTTGGGTAGACTCCAAAGGATTTCTCCAATGGCTTCAAGGCAATGGCCCCGAGGACTTCTGTGGTTTCTCCACTGTTTCTGGTGCACTTCTAAAACAGTCTTGGTTCGAATAGAAGCTCCAACAGATCTGATACCATGTGAAATCTTAATAACAGTAGGATCTAGTAGCTAAATATTACCTCACAATCAATCATTTTGGCTTAGTATGCAATAAATTAGTGCAAAAAGAATTCTAGAAAACAAATGATCAAAAACTAGTAATACAAATGATCAAATAGTAGGTTTATTATATGTCCAACCCCACAATGAGTTTTGAATACATTTATATATAATTTGGAAGAATTCGTTTTCCTTTGGATGAAGCTACAAGTGGTTATATTAGATTGGACCTCAATCCCCCCTAGGTTGACCAATAGGCTCCCAAATCCATCCAAACAGGTACAAATTGTCCATGTGAACATTGGATAGGCATGTGAAGGCATCAATGAGGCTCACACATGTAGTGGATAATATTGGGTGGAAGTTAGGTATCCAAGGAGATGCAGAAAAAACCAAGAAAGGAGAAAATTAACTAGATACAATACATGAGTGCCTTAAGTCGAAGAAAGTTTCCTTAAAACGGGGAAATCGGGGTGCCTTTTCCTAAGTAGTGGCAATAAATGCTAGAGGTGGCAAAAAATAGGGCGCCCAACAACTATATTTACCAATTTTGGCCCATACTTTGGTGGATGAGTCATCATTTTCCCTAACTAATTTCTAACAACATTGGATTGTCAGCATTAGCCTTATTTTGGACTGGTTAATCAAAAAATTAATGTATGACTAAGGTCCTAAAGTATAATAATGTTCTACCAGTCAATTATGAGGGGGATATTTTCACTGGTATTCCATATTTCAGTGTTGAGCATTAGGGACTATGCATAGGGTGTGCAATTGAAAAGAATGTCAAGACCACTTTTCCAAGTAGTTAGAGTAGGTCCAAGGTGATCTTGGATATCATTCATTCAAAATGTAGTTGGCCTATTTCCATAGTAACGGTGCAAGGAAAATCATATTACGTGACACTCATTGTTGAATTTTTTAGCAAAACCTCGACCTATTTCATGAAGACCAAGGATGACATCTTTGGTCAGTTCTAGGAGTTCAAGGATTAGGTGGAGAACATGATAAGAAATAAGATCAAGGTATTGAGGTCAGACAATGTGGGAGAGTACACCTCTAATCATTTCAAGAATTTTTGCAAGGAGGAAAGGATCAAGAGGGAGAAGACAGTCTCATACAACCCTTAGCATAATGGGGTTGCAGATAGAAAGAACTGGTCCATCATCAATATTGCAAAGGCTATGATTCATGATCAACAATTGCCTATGTTTCTTTGTGAAGAAGCATGTAACACATCAGTTTATATGCAGAATGGGATTCCTCATAGTATATTAGAGGAAAATATTCCTAAGGAGGAATTCACATGAGTAAAATCAAATATCAGTGATCTAAGGACATTTGGCTGTCTAGTATACATTCATGTGCATGAAGAGAAGAGGACAAATATTCATCATTCAAGAGAGAAGGGTGTGTTTTTGGGGTAAACTGTTACCTCAAAGGATTACAAGATCTTCATGCAATCATAGAGGAAGATATTTATTAACCGAGATGTTAAGTTTGAGGAGAAATTCACATGTAGGAAGTCTTGTGAGTTGCCTCCAGTGGAAGAGGATGAGGATAAGGAGGCTCTGAAGAGAGAATAGAGTTCACATAATTCAGTTCAAGGATTCAACCTTTAGGTGATGAAGAGGAGTTAGCGCCTTCTATTTTTGTCAAGGAACCCACATGGTTTGAGTAGACATTGATATATTCTCGTGAGCATCTTGAGGCTCCCAAGAGATCATTTAGGGAGAGTAGGCCTATGAAGAAGATTCTAAACTACATGGAACTGATGGGAAGCATCATTGATTTTGATCCTTCTAGTTACAAGGAAGCAACAGACCAGTAGGTTTGGAGGGATTCCATGGTGGAGGAGTACAACTCCATCATGAAGAATGATGTTTGGGATATTATGCCAAGACCAGTGGAGAGGTTTGTAGTGACTTCTAATTGTCTCTTCGAGATAAAGCATTATGCAAATGGAATCATAGAGAAGTTCAAAGCGAGGTTTGTGGAAAGAGGGTTCTAAAAGAGAGAGGGAGTTGATTATGAGGATACATTTTCCCCAATAGCCAGGTATGCTTCTATTTAGGCCATGATATTTATTTCCTTAGTCATGATGTGGAGGATTCACCAAATGGACTTGAAGAGAACCTTCCTCAATGGGATCATTGAGGAAGAAGTATACATAGAGCAACCTCGCAACTTTGAGGTACATTGGAAGGAGTCTCATGTGTGCAAGATTAAGAAATCCTTGTATGGACTCAAGCAAGCAAGCAAGGTGTGGTACTCCAATACTAAAGGATATTTGTAAACCATGGGATTCTCCAAGAGTGATATGGATCCCAAATTCTACCTCATACTTATTGGATATGATACACTCTTATTGGTGTTGTACATGGATGATTTGTTTCTCATATGTGCAAAGGATATTATAGCACGATGCAAGTATGATTTGGCCATGGAGTTTGAGATTAAGGACAACATATTAAAGTACTACTTCTGGGGGTTATATGTATGGAATAAATTGAGTGATATCTTCCTTGGACAAGGAAAGTACATATTTGAGATCTTGAAAAGATTTAGGATGGAGGATTGTATACCGATGGCTACACCTATGGTATCCAATATAAAGAAGATTGACTCTTCATATTCAGAGTGGGTGGATCCTAGAGTATACTGAAAGATGATATGATCCTTGATGTATTTGGTCAACACTAGGCTAGATATATGTTTTACTACGAACACCTTGAGTTAATTCATGCTTGATCTGAGGCACGTGATTTGGGTAGGAGTGAAGCATGTGCTCATATATTTGAGGGGCATAATGGATAATGCATTGAGGTACCTTGGGGGTGATGGAGTGCAATTGATCGAAAAATAACCATAGGATGTTGCTTCAACTTAGGCACAACAATCATTTCTTGGTTCAACAGGAAGTAGACTTCTGTGGCACTCAATTCTGAAGAGGCAAAGTACATCGTCAAGAGTATGATGAGTTGTGAATCACTTTGGCTTCGCAAATTGCTTACATGGTTATTTGGTTAGGATTTGGAGCGTACTATTATCCAGTGTGATAATCGGAGTTGTATAAAACTTTCTGAAAAACCATTGTTCAATGGCATGTCCAAGCATATTTATATTAGGTACCACTTCATTCGAGATGTGGTCCAAAAGGGAGCCATCACGCTCCAGTACATTTCCATAGATGAGTAGGTTGCAAATATTCTCACTAAGCCCTTGGTTAAAGGGAAATTCATCTACTTCATAGATAATCTAGGAGTGGTGGAGAACAACTTCCTCACTTAGAGAGAGTGATCATTTTTGTAGCTCAGACAGGTATTTCCATGGGTTTGTTTCATTATCATGTGAATCATCACTATGACTTCTGAGGGAATCAAAAAATTCACTTTATTAATGTAATTAATTAAAGTGAATTCCCGTTTATAAGTAATTGGTATTATCCAGAGAAATGCATCAGTTTTGGGGCATTAGTGATTTAAGTTAATTAAATGAATCTTATTCGTTAATCTTAGGTGAATGAGATCTAATCTTATCCATTGAATTTAGGGTTTTTTTCATCCCAAAAGTATAAAAGGCATCCAAGGGGATAGGATAAGACACATAATCATTCAAGAGAGAAACTCAGGCATTGAGTGGGAGAGAAGAGGGAATTTCTAATTTCTAGTCTCTTGGAGAAGAGAGAGACAGAAGCATTCAGGGTGAAGGAATTAGTTGAACCAGCTTGAGGAGCAGCATAATTTTTTGGTCAAGGGAACTGTACAAACCATATGCATAGGGTGTATAGATAGGCCTTACAATTGTATGGACTTATCATATGAACTTGTACATTCATACGGATCTAAATACATGGATTTCCGTATAGGTCGTACGAAAAATTGTATGGACCATACTGTATGGATCCAAATAGTCATACAGACTGTATAAGACAAATAGTGAGGTAGAAAAATAGATTTGTAGAGTAGAAAAAACAAAGTTTTGATGAGATGTTTCTGTGGAAGTTTTTCAAACTTGAAGATTGTCTTCTGTGAGGAAGAATTGCCAGGTATGCTATGTAATTTCTCAGGGCCATTTTCCCAATAAGGGAGCCTTGTAATCTTAGAATATTTTTAATGAAAAGATGAGTTTGAAGGGCATACAATTATGCATTTCTTTTGTGATTTATTTCTTGTATTGCTTACACTAGTTATTTCTGTTATTAAATCTCAACAAGTTTAAAATAGCCAGTGGGTAGAAAGTTAAATTTTAAGAAAGGAAAATAATAGGACTTGTTTTATCTACTAATAGGGTTAGAAAAAATAACAATTAGTTCTTGGAGTTGCTTGGAAAAATCGTAATTTGGATACTTTTGTTGCATTTGTTATCCATGAGGAAGATAAGATTGTTTAAATGGGATCCTTGAAGTATTCAAAGTCTAGTGCCTTTGATACAAATAAAGGGAGCAAGAAAGACATCAATCAAAAGGAAGACATTAGAGGAAAGAAGGAGAAAAATCCTATATTTAATCAGGAAAATTCCTCCTCTGAAGTTTGCAAGACCAATAACAATATAAGATCAAAACCCTAACTACTCAACGTGGTCAAATAATTAACAAATACAATTCCCTAGTGGGTCTTAATTAATAAAGAGTCCATTTATACATTGATTGATGAACACTAACTTACTCTGCATTATTTCAAAGATATTTTCATATACAACGTGTGACTAACTATTTAAAGTAAGGGAGGTTAGGGTAGGGCTCTAACATTCCCTCCCCCTTCAAAAGGAGTGTTGTCTTCAACACTAAAGTTGTAAAAATTGTTAAAGTTACAACAGCATGAGTCATTCTCTAGTTCAATCTTGTGTGTCAAGGTTGAGCCTTGTGTGTCAAGGTAGTGCCTTATAGGAGCATGAGTTGGACACAGGAAACTTAAATAAAATCTTGAGTTAGAATCAAGAATGGATAAGCTTCATGTGTTGAATCAAGTGCTTTGTATGTCAGAGTGTCGATGTGGTACATTCTTGCTAGTCAAGGCTAATGTCTTGTGCCAAGATAGATCTTCATGTGTTGAGGTGGTGCATAACATGTTGAGGTGATGATTTGCAAGTTGAAGCATGTATCATGTGTGATGTACTACTAACCATGGTTGAGCTATTAAGCCTCCTTAGTTTGCATCAAATATTAAGAGAATCGACCTTAACACCTTTTGAACAATCATATGATCTTCCAATTTTTCACCAAGTCCTCTAATGCATTGAGAACTTCAACCAAATGGAGGAGATAAGCTAAAAAATTACCTTCGTTTTTTTATTTTCTAACCCTCGAACTATCCTCTATGAGTTTGGAGATTTTCCTTCTTAACCTTGTCATTGTCTTCATAGATATTTTGAATCTCATCCAAAATTTATTTTGCTGATACATAATACATCACCTTGACACACTTGGATTCTAATAGACCACACAATATGGAAATGAGTATTCATGGATTTTGCATTATTTTCACTAGGCTTCTTCCTAGCCACATTTGTTGATGGAGTTGTTGGGGCTATATAACTAGTCACAACTGATTCCCAAATATCAAACCCAAGAGCCATTACATATGTTCGCATCCTTATGCTCCATAACGCATAGTTTCTCCCATCAAACAATGGAGATGTATTTGTAGAGAAACCTTCCTGACTGTCCATGTATGCTGCTGAGATCTACTGTCCATCAATTAGATTTCTTTTGAAGGAACCCGCTCTGATAAAAATTGTTGAATAAACAGTTATACTTAGAGGGACGGGAAATTAGTATAAGATACTCTTTATTTATTTAATCATTCATCGACCATAAGGAATAAATAATGCATAAAATTAACCCTAGTACACAAAATTTACATGGAAACCCGTTAAGGAGATAACCTAAAAACCCTTTTCTTTATACTTTTGTAGGAATCAACCTATAGTTACAAAAATTCGTAGGCACACACATAATGGAAACGCCAATCCCCACCGCTAAGCACCAACCTTCAATTACAATAAAATGTTTCTTTAACTTATTTATGTGCATTTTAAAATATACTAGCCGATTTCAATTTTTAGTTTTCCATGTGCATCACATATATATATATATATATATAGAGAGAGAGAGAGAGAGAGAGATGCCCCCCTTGCTTACAATTGTCTTAGCATAACATCAATGACAAAATGTTCATCAACTCAAAATAATGCCAATAGAGTCCATTTGAAACACATTGTCTTAAGAAAGACTACTTAAAATCTAAGTGATGATTTCTTCGTAAGATAAACTAGAATTTTAGCACTATAATAAATTTAAGGTAGATAATTTTAAATATGTTTATTTTAGAAACAGAAAAAACAAAGTAGAAATATCTGCACAACAAATTTAATGTAAAAAATTGCTGAATTCATTTGAAACACATATTATCTTCAAAAAAAAACTAGTTAAAATCTAGATGACAATTTTTTCATAAAATAAACTAGAATTTTACCACTATAATAGATTTAAAATAGACAATTTTAAGTATTTTCATTTTAGAAAAAAAATAAAGCAAAGTAGAAATATTTACACAACAAATTTAATGTAAAAAATTGCTTACTCTTAAAAAGAATGAAGAATAAATCCTAATACACCATAAAAATTATAGATAAGAGGCCAATCCCATCCCACAATTCTCAGTTTAAAAAAACTGAAAAGCAAATAAAATAAAGCAAAGATATTTACGCAACAAATTTAATGTTAAAATTGCTTACTCTTAAAAAGAATGAAGAATAAAGCCTAATAAACCATAGAAGTTATGAATAGGAGGCCAATCCCATCCCACAATTCTCGCTTTAAAAAAACACACAAAAACACATAAAACCATAACTTACATTAAGTATTTCATGAATTGATTTTCTTGTATGATATAAAAGAAGCTCAAACAAGCATTGAACTAACTGCTACATAAAATAAGATGTCTTCAAAAACTGCTTTCCAATGAAAATTGGCATCCATATATCCACCTCCTGGACAACCAGGTTGCAGCTGCAAGACCCCAGTACTTATGGTATATTGCAACATATATCTACTACCCCTCAGCATTAGCCAGATGACATCGGTACCATCTCCCACTACAACGAAATCTGTGCCCTCTGAAGTTTCGATCATAGCTTGCAGAAATTCAACTGGAATAGGTTTTGGGAGTTGCCATTGCCCTATCAGTTCATCGCCATCACGTTTCCATATGCCCAAATTAGAATGGGAGACTACAGGGAGTCTCCCATATACCCCTTCTACATTGTTATTTCCCTTCAATCTCCCAATGCAAGCTTCTTGCTCAGGATCACAGCTGACCATAGTGGGGAATGTAACACTATTATCACTTTCACCATGACGATTTTGGATCTCAATTCCTGCAGGTAATTTCATATTCCAAACTTCTACCGGTCGGCTGGGCTGGCTGTGCAGGCTGTCAGAAAAAATGATAACAGAACGTCGAAGAATGCTTCGTTTGGTTGTGCCAACTCGCTCGTCTATATATAGAAATCCCACAAGTAAGTGGACCTGCAGTTTAGCAACGTAAGTTTGTCGGTCGATTCCATGCAGTTTAGCAACGTAAGTTTGTCGGTCGATTCCATGCAGTTTAGCAACGTAAGCTAAATATATATTATCAAAAATAGAAGTGAAACATTCAAATCTATCTACACTATCTTAAAACCTTTTAGATTTGTGTTGCTAGTAAGTTGACAAATTGCATTGTAAAACAATATAAATTATCGATGGAACACCTTAATGTATCAAATACTCTTATTGAACACTTTTACACGAGTTAATCTCCTCTATCTAGCGTCAATAGCACAATCCCTAATCAATTCTCTATTTTTTTGGGACAGTTCCCACACAAAATCCCTAGAGTTTAGGGATTTGTACCCCCTCTTAGCCAAATCCATAGATTTTAGGGTTAAATGCACCCCTAAGTGAGGATCCATGTGTTCTTCTTTCTTGTTTTTCATGGCATTAAATGCTCTCTTGCATGAGGTGCCTCTCTTTTCTTGAATTTTGGGCACTTAAGTTAGTAATTAAGGCTTAATTAGATGACTAATGGTTATTTAAGCTCATTTAACTACCTAATTGATTAATTAAGGCTAATTATTCATATGCATAACTAAGTTAAATAGCTCAGAAGGTATTTTTAGAGTTAGTTAATCATAATATCCACTCATTCATGACAAGGTTTCTCTCCAAGCAGAGCACACTAGTTTAATCTTAGACACAAAACCATCTCACTTGAGTGTCCTAAGGCTTAGTTACACCTAGTGCTTCCTTAGGAATACACACTTGATCGGTTAGGGGTAATTACTTACAGTTTGAAAAGCATTAAAGATTGTGCACGCAATTAATTATTATATAGGTTTCCTTTCCTATATATGAAGGCTTGTGCCTCATTCATTAGGCATTCATTCATATACTTGCTTGGAGCATTCATTGTTAATACAAATCACTTGTTTGGATCATTACTTGTATTATTTATCCTTTATCTATTACTAATTGTATTATTATGTCATTTCGCTTCTAGATCCATTACTCAAAAATTTCACATGGAATCAAAGCCTTGGGGACTTTGAAGAAATCATTTTACAGGTTTGTGGGTGAAGACAAAGATCATAGCTCATAAGCTTGGATGGATATTTCTCCCCAAGTAATTGTTATACCATTCAATTGCTTTGAATAGAAGGAAAAGTCTGTGATTGTGATTTTATTTATCTACAAATTCTTCTATGGGATCACAATGGCAATAGAAACTGAGGCAAATTCAATAGTGGAAAAGGAAAAATGGTTTGACAATGAGATGGGTGAAGCCTTTGGGTTGTTTTAGCTATCTATTTCTCCTAACCTGCTATATAACATCGAAGATGAAAAAACTCCTAATGAATTCAGGACCAAATTGGAAGGACTCTTTGGGAAGCAAGATGAGATGAGAGGTCATTAATCGGAGAATGAACTCATGATGGATATAGCTGAGAATTCAGCATCCCATGGAAAGTACAAATTTATGATGGATATATTCTAGAGTGATAATGTGAAGAGGAATATAATTTATAGGGACAAACTCATATATGTCCATATGACTAGATCGAAGAATGTTACTAGCTATCGTATGAAGGTAAACCGGATTCTTGATTAGATTGCATCCATTGGGGAGAAGGAAGAAGATCTAGAGGTCATGAAAGAGGCACTAGATGGAGTCACCAAGCATTGGGAACCATTTGTAGAAGAGCTCTATGCTCGGGAAAATATTCCCAACTAGGAGAGGCTATAGGTTGATTGCATCATGGAGGAGACTAGGGAGAATTCTAGAGCTCGCAAGTAGGAAGATGGAGAAGAGAAATTGACCCTTGTCAGAAAGGAACAAAAGGGTAAAGGAAAGAATTCTAGCAATAAGGGTAATAGTGAGAGGAATCCTCGTATCCAGAGAATAAGAAATACTTGAGTAAAATCAAGTGTCTCATGTACCACAAGAATGGGAACTATGCATCTCAGTGTCTGAAGAAGAAGGTAAGGGGAAGAAGCAAGAGGTAGCAGCATCAGTAGAGACTCAGTTGAGTGACTTTTTTGTGAATTTTGAGACTGACTTCTCTCTTGTTTCCTACCTTTATACCGGCACAGTTGCGAAGAATGGTGGTACTTGGAAAATGTTACATCTCAACACATGATAGAAGCATGAAATATATTAATCATATAATAGAGTAAGACTCAGAGATCCATGTGGACATTGGTGATGATTCTAAGTATGTAGTCAAAGGAAAGGGACCATTTCATTCTAGCATGAGTCAGGTTGTTTGTTTGATGCCTAGGATGTGCCATTTGCACCAAAAATTAATAAGAACTTGCTCTCAGTCTCAATTATAGAGGACAAGGGTTTTGTCATTATCTTTAACTAAGAAACAAGTACTCATAGATCCAAAGTGAGCTATCCTAGACACATCAGTGAAGATTGTGGTTAGAGAGGGAAACTTAGAAAGGTTGCAAGCGAATCATGTTTACGATTTGGTACATGACAGCGAAAACCTATGTGATATTTGGCATAGGAGGATGGGACGCATGCATTATAAATCATTGTTGATCTAAGGGAGATTGTCATTGGTCTTCCATATTTCAATGTTGAGCATTAGGTATGCATAGGGTGTGCACTTGGAAATAATGTAAGGAATGCTTTTCCAAGTAGTTAGAGTAGGTACAAGGTGATCTTGGATATCATCCATTCAAATGTATGTGGGCCTATGTCCATAGTAACGGTGCAAGGAACATCATATTTATATGTGACATTCATATTTTTCTTTTCTAGGAAAACCTCGATCTATTTCATGAAGACGAAGGATGAGGTATTTGGTCGACTTCAAGAATTTTTGCAAGGAGGAAGGGATCAAGAGGGAAAAGATAGTCTCATACAACCTTTGGCATAATGGGGTTGTAGACAGAAATAATAGGTCCCTCATCAGTATTTCGAAGGCTACGATTCTTGATCAATGTTCCTATGTTTCTTTGGAAAGAGGCATGTAACACGTCATTTTATATGTGAAATGGGAGTCCTCACGGGATATTTGAGGACAAGAATCCGAAGGAGGAATTCACATGAGTGAAAAAAGATATGAGTCATCTAAAGATATTTCGTTGTCTACTCTACATTCATGTGCATGAAATGAAGAAAACAAACTTCATCCTTTAGGAGCATAATCGATTATGGATTGAGTCAAATTGGAGGTGATGGAGTAGATTTGAAAGGCTACTCTTAATCATATTGGGTAGGGATTGCATTTGATCAGAAAATAACCATAGGGTGTTACTTTAGCTTGGGCTCAACAGTAATTTATTGGTTCAACAGGAAGCAGACTTCTGTAACACTCACTTCAGTAGAAGAAGAGTACATGGTAATGGGTATGATGAGTTGTGAATCACTTTGGCTTCACAAATTGCTAACATGGTTATTTGGTTAGGAGTTGGAGCCTATGATTATCCATTGTAATAATTACAGTTGTATCAAACTCTGTAAGAAACCAATGTTCCATGACATGCCCAAGCATATTCAAATTAGCTACCACTTTATTCGAGATGGGGTCTAGAAGGGAACCATCAATCTCTAGTAAATTTCCATAGATGATTAGGTTGCATACATTCTCACCAAGCCCTTGGTTAAAGGGAATTTTATCTACTTAATATATAACATAGGAGTGTTGAAAATACCTTCCTTGATTAGAGGTAGTGTTCATTTTTGTAGCTCATACATGTATTTCTATGGTTTTGTGTATTTACCATGGGGATCATCACTATGACCTCTCAGGGAATCATGAAATTCACTTTATTAATGTAATTAATTAAATTGAAATCCTTTTTATATGTAATTGGGATTTCCTCGAAAAATGCCTTAGTTTTGGGGCATTGGTGATTTAAGTTAATTAAATGAATCTTAGTCATCAATATCAAGTGAATGAGATCTAATCTTAGCCATTGAATTTAGGGTTTGTTTCATTCCAAAAGTATAAAAGGCATCCAATGGGGGAGGAGAAGACCCATAATTATTCAAGAGAGAAATTCAAGCATTGAGTGGGAGAGAAGGACTTTTTGGTTTCCAGTCTCTTGTCTAAGAGAGAGAAAGAAGCATTCAAGGTGATCTAGGAAGTTGGACAATATTGAGGAGGATCATAATTTTTAGAGCTAGTTAACCATAATATCCACTCATTCATTATAAGGTTTCTCTCCAAGGAGAGCACAATAGTTTAATCTTAGACACAAAACCACATCACTTGAGTGTCCTAAGCTTAGTTACACCTAGTGCTTCCTTAGAATACACACTTGATCGGTTAGGGATAATTACTGACGGTTTGAAAAGCATTAAAGATTGTGCACGCAATTAATTATGATATAGGTTTCCTATATATGAAGGCTTGTGCCTCATTCATTAGGCATTCATTCATATACTTGCTTCTATCATTCATTGTTAATACAAATTACTTTTTTGGATCATTACTTGTATTATTTATCCTTTATCTATTACTAATTGTATTATTATGTCATTTAGCTTCTAGGTCCATTACTCAAAAATTTCACATGGAATCAAAGCCTTGGGGACTTTGAAGAAATCGTTTTACAGGTTTGTGGGTCAAGACAAAGATCATAGCTCATAAGCTTGGATGGATATTTATCCCCACGTAATCGTTATACCATTCAATTGCTTTGAATAGAAGGAAAAGTCCGTGATTGTGATTTTATTTCTCTACAAATTCTTCTATGGGATCACAGTGGCACTAGAAACTGAGAAAAATTCAACAGTGGAAAAGGAAAAATGGTTTGAAAATGAGATGGGTGAAGCCTTTGGGCTGTTTTGGCTATCTATTTCTCCTAACCTGCTATATAACATCGAAGATGCAAAAACTCCTAATGAATTCAGGACCAAATTGGAAGGACTCTTTGGGAATCAAGATGATATGAGAGGTCATTAATTGGAGAATGAACTCATGATGGATATAGCTGAGAATTCAACATCCCATGGAAAGTACAAATTTATGATGGATATATTCTAGAGTGATAATGTGAAGAGGAATATAATTTATAGGGACAAACTCATATATGTCCATATGACTAGATCGAAGAATGTTACTAGCGATCGTATGAAGGTAAACCGGATTCCTGATTAGACTGCATCCATTGGGGAGAAGGAAGAAGATATAGAGGTCGTGAAAGAGGCATTGGATGGAGTCACCAAGCATTGGGAACCATTTGTAGAAGGGCTCTATGCTCGGGAAAATATTCCCAACTAGGAGAGGCTATAGAATGATTGCATCATGGAGGAGACTAGGGAGAATTATAGAGCTTGCAAGTAGGAATATGGAGAAGAGAACTTGACCCTTGTCAGAAAGGAACAAAAGGGTAAAGGAAATAATTCTAGCAAGAAGGCTAATAGTGAGAGGAATCATTGTATCCATAGAATAAGAAATACTTGAGTAAAATCAAGTGTCTCATGTACCACAAGAATGGGAACTATGCATCTTAGTGTCTGAAGAAGAAGGTAAGGGGAAGAAGCAAGAGGTAGAAACATCAATAGAGACTCAGTTGAGTGACTTTGTTGTGAATTTTGAGACTGAATTATCTCTTGTTTCCTACCTTTCTACCAGCATAGTTGCAAAGAATGGTTGGTACTTGGACAATGGTACATCTCAACACATGAAAGCTATTAAGTAGATTAACAGATTAAGACTCAAAGATCCATGTGTACATTGGTGATGATGCTAAGTATGTAGTCAAAGGAAAGGGACCATCTCATTCTAGCATGATTCAGGTTTTCCGTTTGATGCCTAGGATGTGCCATTTGCACGAAAATTTAATAAGAACTTCGTCTTAGTATCAATTATAGAGGACAATGGTTTTTTCGTTACCTTTAAGAGAGAAACAAGTACACATAGATCTATAGTGAGTTGTCCCAGACACATCAGTGAAGAGTAAGGTTAGAGAGGGAAACTTAGAAAAGTTGCAAGCGAATCCTGTTTAGGATTTGGTACATGACAGCGAAAACCTATGTGATATTTGGCATAGGAGGATGGGATGCATGCATTATAAATCATTGTTGATTCTAAGGGAGATTGTCATTTGTCTTCCATATTTCAGTGTTGAGCATTAGGGAGTATGCAGAGGGTGTGCACTTGGAAAGAATGTAAAGATTGCTTTTCCAAGTAGTTAGAGTAGGTACAAGGTGATCTTGGATATCATTCGTTCAAATGTATGTGGGCCTATGCCCATAGTAACGGTGCAAGGAACATCATATTATGTGACATTCATTGTTTACTTTTCTAGGAAAACCTTGATCTATTTCATGAATACCAAGGATGAGGTATTTGGTAAACTTCAATAAATTTTGTAAGGAGGCAAGGATCAAGAGGGAGAAGATAGTCTCATTCAAGCTTTAGCACAGTGGGGTTGTAGACAGAAAGAACAAGTCCCTCATTAGTATATCAAAGGCTATGATTCTTGATCAATGTTTGTCTATGTTTCTTTGGGAAGAGGCATGTAACACGTCATTTTATATGAGAAATGGGAGTCCTCACAGGATATTTGAGGACAAGATTTCAAAGGAGGAATTCACATGAGTGGAATCAGATATGAGTCATCTAAAGATATTTCATTGTCTACTCCACATTCATGTGCATGAAGTGAAGAGGAAAAACTTCATCCTTCAGGAGAGAAGCGTGAGTTTGTGGGGTAAAGTGAGACCTTAAAGGCTTACAAGATATTCACACAAGCATAGAAAAATATAGTTATCATCCTAGATGTTAAATTCGATGAGAACTTGACATCTAGGAATTGTTGTGAGTTACCTCCAATGGTAGAGAATGGGGATAAGGAGGCTTGAAAGGGAGAATAGAGTTCACATAATTCCAGTTGAAGGAGTCATCCTTTAGGTGATGAGGAGGAGTTAGCTCCTTCTATTTTTGTCAAGGGACCCATATGGTTTGAGAAGACATTGAGAGATGCTTGTGAGCATCTTGAGGCTCCCAGGAGATCATTTAGGGAGATTAGGCATATAAATAAGTTTATGAACTACATGGAACTAATGAGAAAATTCATTGATTTCAATCCTTCTAGTTACAAGGAAGCAACCAAAAAGTAGATTTGGAGAGATTTCTTGGTGGAGGAGTAAAACTACATCATGAAGAATGATGTTTGGGACATTGTGCCAAGACAGGAGGAGAAGTTTGTAGTAACTTCCAATTGGCCCTTCGATATGATCAAGCATTCTACAGATGGAATCATAGAGAATTTCAAAGAAAGGTTTTTGGCAAGAGGGTTCTCACAAAGAGAGGAAGTAGATTATGAGGATACAGTTTCCCCAATTGCCAGGTATGCTTCCATTCATGCCATGATATTTATTACCTCAGTCATGATGTGGAGGATTCACAAATGGACGTGAAGAAAACCTTCCTCAATGGGGTCATCAAGGAAGAAGTATGCATAGAGAACTCATCGATTTGAGGTACATTGGAGGGAGTCTCATGTGTGTAGGATTAATAAATCCTCTCATGGACTCAAGAAAGAAACCAAGGAGTGGTACTCCAATATTTATAAATATTTGTCGAGCACGGGCTTCACCAAGAGTGACGTGGATCCCAACTTCTACTTCATACTTGTTGGATCTAATCCAATCATATTGGTTTTGTACGTGGATTCTTTGTTTCTAATGTGTGTAGAGGAGCTTATAGCGGGGTACAAGTCTGATTTGGAAATGGCGTTTGAAATTAAGGACATCGGATTGGAGCATTACTTCTGGGGGTTATAGGTATGGAAGAAACTGAAAGAATTCTTCCTTGGACAAGGAAAATACATATCTGAGATCATGAAGAGATTCAAAATGGAAGACTATAGACTGATGGATACACCTATGGTATCCGATATAAAGAACACTGACTCTTCACATTCAGAGTGAGTGGATCTTAGAGTATAAAGAAAGATGATAGAATCCTTGATGTATTTGGAAACACCAGGCTAGATATATGTTTTTTTATGAACACCTTAAGTCAGTTCACGGTTGATTCGAGGCAAGAGTGTTGGGTAGGAGTGAATCATATGCTCATATATTTGAGGATCATAATGGAGTATGGATTGAGGCACATTGTAGGTGATGGAGTATATTTGAAAGGCTACTCTTAATCATACTAGATAGGGATTGCATTTGATCGGAAAAGAACCATAGGGAGTTACTTCAGCTTGGGCTCAACAATAATTTATTGGTTCAACAGGAAGCATACTTCTGTAACACTCACTTCGGTAGAGGCAGAGTACATGGTAGTGAGTATGATGAGTTGTGAAGCACTTTGGATTCACAAATTGCTCACATGGTTATTTGGTTAGGAGTTGGAGCCTGTGATTATCCATTATAATAATTATAGTTGTATCAATCTCTCTAAGAAACCAGTGTTCCATGACATGCCCAAGCATATTCAGATTAGGTACCACTTTATTCGAGATGGGGTCTAGAAGGGAACCATCAATGTCTAGTACATTTCCATAGATGAGTAGGTTGTATACATTCTCACCAAGCCCTTGGTTAAAGGGAAGTTTCTCTACTTAATAGATAAGCTAGGAGTGGTGGAAAATACCTTCCTTGATTAGAGGTAGTGTTCATTTTTGTAGCTC
This sequence comes from Larix kaempferi, assembly GCA_027924585.1. Taxonomy (NCBI): domain Eukaryota; kingdom Viridiplantae; phylum Streptophyta; class Pinopsida; order Pinales; family Pinaceae; genus Larix; species Larix kaempferi. The sequence goes on along the minus strand of BSBM01000485.1, from coordinate 10,353,443 downwards.
AGACATGTATTTCTATGGGTTTGTGTATTTACCATGGGGATCATCACTATGACCTCTCAAGGAATCATGAAATTCACTTTATTAATGTAATTAATTAAAGTGAATTCATTTTTATAAGTAATTGGGATTTCCTAGAGAAATGCCTTATTTTTGGGGCATTAGTGATTTAAGTTAATTAAATGAATCTTAGTCATCAATATCAAGTGAATGAGATCTAATATTAGCCATTGAATTTAGGGTTTGTTTCATTCCAAAAGTATAAAAGGAATCCAAGGGGAGAGGAGAAGACCCATAATCATTCGAGAGAGAAAATCAAGCATTAAGTGGGAGAGAAGAAGGAATTTTTGGTTTCCAGTCTCTTGGCTAAGAGAGAGGCAAAGAAGCATTCAAGGTGATCCAAGAAGTTGAACCATCTTGAGGAGGAGCATAATGTTTTGGTGAAGGGAACTATACGAACCATATGGATAGGGTGTATAGAAAGGACATATTATATGGAATTACCATGCGAATCCATATAGTTGTATTGATTTGAATGTATGGATTTCTGTATAGTTCATACGAATAAGTGTATGGAACTGCATAGTTGTATGTATCGTATTGTATGGATCTGAAAAAGTCATACAGACTATATAGGACATACAATGAGGTAGAAAAATAGATTTGTAGAGTAGAAAAATCAAGGTTTTGCTGAGGTGTCTCTAGGGTAGATTTGAAAATTTGAAGATTGACTTCTGTGAGGAATAATTACAAGGTTTTTTATGTAATTTATCAGGGCCATTTTCCCAATAAGGGAGCCCTTGTAATCTTGGAATATTTTAATGAAAATCGGATTTTGAAGGGTGGAAAATTATGCATTTATTTTGTGATTTATTTCATATATTGCTTCTACTAGTTATTTATGTTAATAAATATCAACAAGTTTAAAATAACCACTGGGTATAAAATTAAATTTTAAGCAAGGAAAATATTAGGAATTGTTTTATCTACTAATAGGGTTAGAAAAATTAACAATTAATTCTTGGACTTGATTAGGAAAATCCTAATTTTGATACTTTTGTTGAATTTCTCATCCATGAGGAAGATAAGATTATTTAGATGGGATCAATGAAGTATTTAAAGTCCCATTCCTTTGATACAAATAAAGGGAGCAAGAAATACATCAAGAAAAATGAAGAAATTAGAGGAAAGAGGGAGCAACATCCTAGATTTAATCAGGAAAACTCCTCCTCTGAAGTTTACAAGACCAATAAGGATATAATCATATGTACTTACTGCAATAAATACACTCATGAATATCATTGGTGTATAAATAAAGATAATGATCATCTGAGACATATTATTTTGCAAAGAAATATCAAAATCATTTTCTCTCTCAAGAAGTCAACTAAATTTTTTGAAAATGTGCACATTGCATGGCATGCACTTATGACTATCATTTCAAAACCATTATATTATTGTGTTATTGAGTCACAATTTTCAAATACTATTTATTATTCTTTGTAGATATGCACTTTCCCTACCATCTTGGGATATGCATCAATTCATATCATCCATTTGGTTGAGGAAGGACCTTCTGTAAATCTAAATGAATAATTTGTTGACATTGACGAATAGGTTGTTATAGATCTAGTAGCTAGACCACTTTGGGAACATCGGAATCTTCACAAGACATGTGATTTGGCTAGATATCCAACAAATACATAGTGGATACACTAACATTCTCAAAGTTCTCCTCTTACACTCACTGCTACAAAGTCCTTGATGCCCATCCACAAATGCATGATCAGTATAAGACACCCACAATATTTTTCGGAAGCTACAGGAAATCCATATTAGGATTCACAATCAAGAAGGAGAATCAGTATCCAATGAATAATCGGCCTTGGCATCCAAATCCCCTACCCCCTGTAAGGAAACTTGCATGGTGCAGGTGGATGCCTTGATCAAAGTTGGTAACAAATGAACATGAGAAGGATCGTGGATGAAGATGACTGTTAAGGTCCATTCAACACTATCCTCTCTTTTTTTTTTTTTTTGGGGGGGGGGGGGTGTTCCCATTTTGTTTTCCCTCTTTTCCCACTTTGAAGGAGTATTATCTTTTGTACATGGGTACCTAACATGTATTTTATTGTTGGGACCCATTTCTTTTGTGGTGTTATTTAGCACTGTAACTTAAAAAACATATGGTATATTAGGTTAAGACACAATAAACCATAAATTATAGAGAGAAAAAAGAAAAATTAGACAATATAAAGATAAAGATGACAATAAATGATACTTGTATTATGAGAAGAGATTCAAGGAGCAATGTTCACAGGCCTCTTTATGTAGGATGTCCTATAAATTTATAAGATATTCATTATAACAATACTGAACAAAAATCTTCATATCCTTGTTTCTCTTTAAATAGGATTCTCAAAACCAAAACCTTAACAATTTGACATGGTCAACTAATTAACAAGTACAATTCCCTAGTGAGTCTTAATTAATAAAGAGTCCATTTATACATTGATTGATGAACACTAAGTTAGTCAACATTATTTCAAAGATATGGCCTTATACAATCTGTGACTAACTACTAAAGTAAGGAAGCTTAGGGTAGGTCTCTAAAATTCATGCCCCCTTCAAAAGTAGTCTTGTCTTTAGCACTAAAGTTGTGGAAATTCCTATTAAATGTCAGTTGGTTCCCAAGTGACATCTTCTGGAATCATATCTCTCCACTGAATCAAAAAATATTTGATTGTGTGCCTTTACAATTATGATTCCCTGGACTCCAATACTATAGTCAGCTAAAGCCAAATGTAGCCTTCCTCATTCAAATTCAGTAAGTTGAACTAGAGTTTACAAGTAAAACCCACCACCCTTTTGATGTGGGAGACATTGAAGATGGTTTGAGCCATGGAGTGATTTGGAAAATCAAACTTGAAGGAAACCTATCCAACGCACTGGAGGATGGTGTAAGGGTGAATTTGTGAATATGGGTAACACTTTTTATGATCTAGATGGAAATTAGTGGCCACCCACCTAGTCCACTAGCTCAAATATGGAGTTTTCCATCTTGGAATTTTTCTATAGTTTTTTAGGTCATGATCTTCTGCAACTGTTTTAAGGCCATAAAGGATGTTTTTTGGAAATGAAAGCACCAAGACTATTATCGAAGCCATTGCCTGGGATAAAAACACGTAGTCCTTATTGGCCAAACCTTTCTGACGAGATACCGATTTCCCTAAACAAAGATCATATGCAAAAGTTTCACCCTTAGGAAGTTGATTTATCAACTAACCACATCGAGTCCCACAAACCTTTTGGCGTTTCATCTCCTATTCTTAGTATTTTTATGTTTAGGGTTTTCTCATTGATGCTTATGTTAAAAAATCCTTTATGGACTCATTGTAACTTAGTTCTTGTCAATGAGTGAGTCGAGTAGTACAAATAACATATAAAAGGAACTAAATAATAAAATGGTCAAATCATTAAATTAATATTATTAATGTTCTTTTAATAATTCCCCTAACTAACTATTAATAACTATTAATAGATAATTATCTCTATCATTTTATTTATCCCTTTTAGATTTTTCTTCTATCTTGTATTGAGTTAAATTCACTAAATCTTGATGATGTATGGCGTGTGAACTCCAAACATAGATATTTATATACTTCCATGCATTCAATTAAAAAAATAATATTATAATATATCAAACTAGAGAAACATTACTTCTATAATATATAAAAAAAACTAATAAATAATAAAAATAATTGCAAATAATAAGACAAGTATATTGTATATAGCCATATTTTAGAGTTTATAATTTCTAAAATCAATTGAAATTTTTTCCATAGTTAGAATTTATATATTTTTTATTTTAATAAATAGATTTTAATAATTAATTTTCTAATTTAAATGCAACTATTATGAATTTTAATCTACTATTATAAATTTGGATTGAACATTAAACTATTTATATATTTTTATGTAATTATAATCATTATTTTTTTAATAGCACATTGAGTTCTTCATCATTTAGAATACTTCATTATATTAAAAGACCTATTTGTTATAAGTCAATACTTAATAAGAAAACAACTATGAAATTATAAGCTTTTGCATAGCATCATAGATAGTAAAGAGTTTCACTTGTATTCATGAACATATTTCGATGTTGAATTTGTGTAATTTTAAATTCACTTTAGCTGTAATATAATGGAAGGCATCTAAGTTGAAGATTCGAAATATGATCAAGTAGATGAATTACTAGTACACACAATCATAAATATTTTCAAATTTATTTTTCATAAAACTATATCAAACCAAAAAAATGAGACCATTACATATCTTAAATATTTTCTAAAATATAATGACATTTGATCAACTTTATATGTTCAAGTTGAATGGCACTGTTGTATACTTTTTTACACAAAATAATATTTTTTAAAATAATTAAGAATTCACTAGTAATCTAATTGATACATATACCAGTATAGATCCATCTTAAACCCGTATCTATTAAGCACTGAGAGGGATCCAATTTTTTGAGGTGTATTTCTTTTTTTAAATTTAACTCAAGAAATTTGATCTCTCTTGATTGATAGATCCTGTTTAAGTTTTAATTTTTTATTTTATAAACGAACATCTATTTTTTAATTACTTTTCATAATATTTTATTTTATGAACCAAAGTGGATTTTTTTAAATACTTTCCATAATTTGTTTTTATGAGTGAACATGAATTTTTTTAATTATTTTGTTAGTAACAAACATTACATCACAAACGTTTCAACATCTCCCCCATACTTTACTTTATGTTACTTCTTTTGACTTTACTTTACTTTACTTGCTTCTTTTTACTTTACTTACTTCTTTTTACTTATTTTTACGAGCAATCACCTTTTACGTTTTATTAGATGTAACGCTACATTTTTACGTTTTATTAGATGTAACGGTACACAACGTTAGAAGATCTCCCCCATACTGGGCTGTAGAGCACCTCGTTTCACTGAGTGCAAAGAGCATTTGAATATTAATGAGTGATCCATGATTAATCCATTATCAAGATAATATAATAAGAGAAAATGAAATTTTATCCTAATGAGTGACCATCTACATGGACATGGACAAGTCATTTTGAGGTCTTTGTGGATGAGACTAGGAATCCATAAAAATGAGATAGGATCTAAACTATATTGTAATGTACCAATCAGATTTGATTGTACATTAACCGACTCTCCTACAATACTTAAGGAAAAATAATGAAAACTAGTGACTTGACCGGTTGTAGGAAGGAAATTTCAAACAAATATGGAAAGAATTAGGATCATGATAGCTAAGAGATCATTTGAAAAATGTACTGGTACCATTAATTTTTCAAACATCAGCTAGGTTGAATTCTAATCCAAGGCTCTTGGGCACCCCAACATATGCAAACTAAATCTTCAACTTGGCACTACCTGAGAACTAATGGTGAAGGATTCTAACTTGGGAAGTATAAAAACATTAATTGACTGTCAAATATCAGTTTGGGTTCACACCAGCAATTTTGAGGAATTTTTTGTGAGGTTTCAAAAGCAAGTAAGAAAAATTGTCTCTCGGGACTACGCAACTAGTTCAACTTCAGGATTTCCCAAACAGGGGGAGAAGGATTCAAATTGTTAGTTTCAAACATGGAATGAGTTTATTGACAAGCTAAATGATATGAGAAAATGAAAGAAATAAAATTGGAGCCGTATAGGTTCATCTATTGATCAAACACTGAAAACTAGTTATTTTCCATGGAAATCTAGACTAGGTGCAAGAAATTGATTTGAAAATCAGACTTCTCTTTATTCAATATGTAGAATGGAATTAAGAGGTTCAAAATTACATTAATGATATCAATCATAAGTTGAAATACATCTCATATAATTCTTAGGGAATAAATACATAAGAGACATAACTCTTCATCATAGAAAGACTAGAAATCGTCAGGATTTCGAATGGGAGGCTTCCCAATATATGCAAAAAGGATCAAAATTCAAAGGATCAGACTTCAGGACCTGCAATAAAATCAATGATGAATATTGGATTTCATCATCCTCTCAGAAAAAGCAGGAGCACATCTCCCAGATTGGACTAGGGGCACATCTCCCGAGTCAAAGAGGCAAAATAGTTCTTAATTCAATTCTCAAACTGGAAAAAGATGGGAAAGTGGTGCACACTCCTTCTTCTATATAATTGAGGTGACTCATTGAGAAAATCATCTAGGCTAATGATCCCTTTGGAGTGGTTAAGGATAGCTTGCTTTCAATCTTTTCTTTTTGCTTTGCTTTCTGCTTTTGCTTTCTATCCTGTTTTTTTTTGCTTTTGATTGTTTTTTCCTGCTTTTCAGCCTTATCTCGCTTTCTTCTTTTATCTACTTCATTATGATTTTCTTGATCTTTGCTACTTTTCTGCCTTGTGCTAGTTTTTCCTTTCTTTTTCCTGCTTTCAACTTTTCTTCTTTTGCAAGTTATCTCTTGGTCAAAGCTTATCCTCTAATGCGCCCTTGTGAATCATTATCCACTTTATTTCATTCAAAAAAATATTTATTAATGAAAAATAAGTTCCATTAAGTGCATCTCAAACTTAAGAAAAAAAAATTAACACCTCCTAATTAATTAATACCTTAACTTTCAAAATTAACCCCAAGTGTATGAAATTTTCTCCTCGACCCAAGGGATTGATTGGATTAGGAACTCAATCAAATGAACATCAATGAGGGAACATGACATATATTTACTAATAAATGTGACATGCCAACCAAACTAGAAATTTAATGTCAATAATAATTAAAATGTGTTCTAAGTTCATTTATCTCATTAAATTATAAATGAGTTTTTAATCAGTCGTGTTGCTTTAGATGACCTTAGTCTCTTGATGTTTGATCATTGATTAATTAATCGTAGAAGGTAGACTAATTATTACTTAAACTAATATCTCAATCCCTACATCATTGATCATTTATTAAGACATCATGATGGTTATCATAGTGGAGAATGAGATAAAAGTGAAGGAACATTTTTGATGATTCATATACGACATGTTTATTAATGAGTCATCCTAAGGTACATTTAGCATCTTGAATCTCCTTTGTATTTTAGATACCTATTAGTTTAGAAAGATGCACTAGGAAATAACAAGAAGTAAATGAGGATTCAAAGTCCAATTTTGGGTTTACTTCTCAAGTCTGTCTCAGAAATTGCTAACATGATTTTTTCACTCTTTTTTTGTTTGATGGTGGTGTTTTTATTAACCTTGTAGATAATGTATTGTTTATTGATAATTGTTCCATGCACATTTTCATTACTTTCCCTTTGTCATTGTGTTAGAAAATTGGATTCCCCATTATTTAAGAACATTGATCTTGAATTATTTTTATACATTTATGAGAACAACCATTTTTTGATTTGAGTATACAACTACTACTCTATTTTGAAGAGGATTCTGGATTTAATCTTGAATAAAAATGACATAAATACAAAGCTTCTCATTCATGCATTATGTCAAACACTTGAACATATAGGGTTTTAACTTAGAATTCTTTGAAAGTAAAACCACCACTTCAAATGCACTTAAAATATTGAAAATATGCAAGCACATTGAACACATGATATTTTGGTCAAACTTGATTGGGAAAAACCCCGTACTTGGGGAAAACCCTAGGAAACATTTTCATTAAGAAGAGTACACAAGAATTCTAACAACACCGAATTTTTCTCTTTCAACCCTAACTGAAATAATTTCCACAAACATAAAATTATTTCAGAAATTAGACCCAACCTCGAAATCTATTCCAACCTAAAAAATCTTGCAAAAAAATTGTTGTACAGAACTATACTTTTCTACCTCGATTTATGTGTCCTCGCGTGTTTGCTTTTACTTCTCTACAGTATGCATTAATTGCTCTGTAAACTTCCTTAGGATTTGAGCCAATCTTCTAGGGAATCGATCCCACATGTGTGGTTGTCTTTAATGCTGTTGTACAGCCTGTTTAGACTGCATTGGGAATCATGTTGCTATTCATCTCTTGGAAATCGTTCCCTTCTTGCTTGGGTACTCTTCTTTCTCTTCAATCTCCCTATTCTTCTCTCTCTGATGGTAAGTGTTTCATTTGTCCCTTTCACTTTGTTTTATACTTTGCTTTTTGTAACTAACTCATTAACTACCCAATCTAGGGTTGAGATCTAATTACAAAATCAAGGGTCTACATTTAATTCATTAATTATTAAATACAACACTTTAAATGTGGCCCACTTTATAAAGTACAAAACATAACTTTATTTATATAAAAATCACTTTTTATATAAATGTACACAAGGAACAAAAATTTCAGGTCCCCCTCATCAGCCTCACACCAAATATGAGGGAGACCTCCAGAGTTATCTTTTTCAACAAATCTAAGTTAAATTTCAAGCATATATGGATTTTTTCAATCCTCCATCCATTGTCAGAGGATTGAAAAAAATCAAAAAACATTTATGCTTGTCGATACACACTTGACAATAAACCTGATATCATAAACATTTCCAGTACGTGGTTTATGGTTCCAAGTTAAGGGTTTATGGTTATTGGTTAAAGGGTTTATGGTTTTCAGTTTACAATTTATGGTTACTGGTACATAGTTTATGGTTCTCAAAATCATTTGAACTAAACTAATTCTTTTTTTTTTTAATTTTCATTTCTCAATTGAGAAGATTACATTGTAGTTATTAAAAAATAAAAAAATATTGAAATTGACAATATATATATATATATATATATATATATATATATATATATATATATATATATATAGAGAGAGAGAGAGAGAGAGAGAGAGAGAAATTACTAAAAAATACAAAAAAAATGAAATAATTGATTTGGTAATTTATATTTTTTGGTTTTAGGTAGCCAGCCTCTTGGTGGAGAGGACATTCGTCTGTGGTATTAGGAGGCAAGAAGGTTGGTGGTTGGTTGGCCATTGGGTATACCTACGAATGATAGATCAAGGATGCAAATGCTTGGTTGAGCTACTTTATTAGCTTGTGCAAATGGAATAACAACTAGCCAGTTTTTTTTTTATAATTAGAAGAGATCAATCAATATTTATACATCAATCAAGCTAATACCTCCATGTATCTATTATCTTGATCGAGGTATAAAGCTTGATTGAGCTGAAAAGCTCGATCGAGGGTTTAGATAACGCTCTATCAAGCTCTTAAAAAATATCGATCGAGCACTCAGTTAGGCCCTCAATAGATATTTTCAAAGATCAATCGAGGGCTTAACCAAAACTCTATCAAGATACTTTTTTATTCATTTTACGCCCTCCTCTTGCCAAAAAGTGTTACTCATATTCATGTGAACACCCCTAGATCCTCACAACCTATTCTATCCTTATTACTTCTTCTAATTGAACGTTTAGGTTCTTGATAATATTTTAGGTTTTGGACTTTGAATCATGACCCTCTTCTTCATATGTTTATAGCTTCTCCTTTTGTTTCAAATTCATTTTCCCAAGATTTTTTATTTCACTTAAAGAACACATGAGTTATTCTTCAAAATCCACTTCTCCATTTGTTTCGACATGTTCTTCATCTTTTGAGTCCATCATTTCTTCTTCTTTGCCTTCATAAATTTCTTAGTTTTTAAACTGCATTAAAGAGAGTTTCTTCTCGATCACCATTGAAATTACTTTCACTGCTCTCTTCAAACGAGTAACTAACCCCATTTGAGTAGAGACACATCTGCTACATATAAGAGTTTTTCTTGCTTTTATGATTATCCTTTTTGTGGTTATTGTAATGATGTTTGCTTATTTTTTTTACATTATGGTATTATTCATCATCACTTCTTTTATTTTTGCATATGGAAACTCAGTAGAAAAATGTCCTACTTTTCCAAAATTAAAATATTTAAAGGGAAGTTTACCTTTGTATTTTGAAGATCTATTTTTGAATTTTCTCACAAAATGTGGATCTTCTCTGTCCAAATCACAACTAGAAAAATCACTTGACTTGTATTCTTTGTTTTTCATGTTATTTGAAACTTTGAATGTTTCTTCTCTGTTTGATTTATTTTCTTCTTTAGTCTTCATTTCATATTTAGTGAGAATCCCATGTAATTCATCCATTGTTAGTTTATCAAGATCCTTCTTTTCTTCAATAGAGGAAACTTAATTTGCATCAAATAGTAAGGGAAGAGACCTTAACAGGGTCTTTTGAACAATCATATGATCTTCAATTTTTTCACCAATTACTCTAATACATTGAGAACTTCATCCACATGGAGGAGATAGGCTACAACATTACCTTCCTCTTTTGTTTTTTGACCCCCAAACTGTCCTTTATGAGTTTGGAGCTTTTCCTTCTTAACCTTGTCTCATAGATATTTTGAATCTTGTCCCAAATTTATTTTGCTGATACACAATACATCACCTTGACAAACTTGGATTCTGATAGACCACACAAAATGTAAATGGGTATTCATATCTTTTGCATTAGTTTCACTAGGATTCTTCCTAGCCACATCTATTGATGGAGTTGTTGGGGCTATATAACTAGTCACAACTGATTCCCAAATATCAAAACGAAGATCCATTACATATGTTTGCATCCTTATGATCCATAATGAATAGTTTCTTCCATCAAACAATGGAGCTCTGTTTATGGAGAAACCTTCCATACAATCCATGTGTGCTCCCGAGATCTATTGTCCAACGATTAGTCCAATTTTGGAGGAACCCGCTCTGATACCAATTGTTGAATACACACTTATACTTAGAAAGGGGGTGAAATAATATAATACGGACTCTTTATTTCTTTAATCATTCACCGACCATAAGAGATAAATCATGCATAAAATTAACCCTAATACAAAAAAATTACATGGAAACGCTTTCGAGAGAAAACCTAAAAAAAAATTGTTTATAATTTTGTAGGCACCAACCTACAGTTACAAAAATTCATAGGAACCAGCTAATGTTACAAAATTTGTATGCACCCCTGTACTAGAGACGCCAATCCCCACCGCTAAGCACCAACTTAGAAAGAGACACTAATAAATGTTTGACTGACACCAATTGTCAATTACAATAAAATGTTTCTTTAACTTATTTATGTGCATTTTTAAATATACTAGTAGAATTCACTTTTTAGTTTTCCATGTGCATCACCTAATTTACACACACACATGCCCCCTTGCTTGCAAATTTCTTAGCACAACACCGATGACAACATATTCAATGTAATGCTCTAATAATGATACCAATGACAGAATGTTCAACAACTCAAAACACTATCAATAGAACTCATTTGAAACACATATTTCCTTGAAAAAGACTAATTAAACTCTAAGTAATGAGCAATTTTGCCACTATAATATATTTAAGGTAGATAATTTGAAAGATTTTCATTTTAGAAACAAAGAAAGGAAAGTAGAAATATTTACACAACAAATTTAATGTCAAAGATTGCTAACTGTTAAAAAGAATGAAGAATAAATCATAATAGACCATAGAAGTTATGGATAGGAAGCCAATCCCATTCCACAATTCTCACTTCAAAAAAAAAACTAAAATGACATAAAACCATAACTTGCAATAAGTATTTCATGAATTTATTTTATTGTAAGACATGAAGAAACTCAAATAAGCATTGAACTAACTCCTGAGTAAAATAAGAGGTCTTCTAAAACTACTTTCCAATGAAAATTGGAATCGATATATCCACCTCCTGGACAATCTGGTTGCAGTTGCAAAACCCAGTACTTATTGTATATTGCAACATATATCTACTGCCCCTCAGCATTAGCCAGATGACATCAATACCATCTCCTACTACAAGAAAATATGTGCCCTCTGAAGTTTTGATCATAACTTGTATAATTCAATTGGAATGATTTTTAGGAGTTTCCATTGCCCTGTGAGCTCATCAGTTTTCCATATGCCCAAATTAGAATGGGAGACTATAAGGAGTCTCCCATATACCCATTCTACATTGCTATTTCCCTTCAATATCCCAATACATGCTTCTTACTCAGGATCACAATTGACCATAGTGGTAAATGTAACACTATTATCACCTTCACCGTGACGATTTTGCATCTCAATTCCTATAGGTAATTCCATATGTCAAACTTGGGTCGATGGGCTATAGAGCAGTACTCCTATGCGACAGGAATAAAAAAAGAATTCACCAGTAGCAGTGAAACAAACAAGACCATTATCAACACGATAAATCCGTAGACAGCCTGGAAATTTTGATGAGGATAACAGGCCATGTCGGGCAAGGCGAAATTTTTCAACTTTCCATATCTCTGTTATTGAATCATATATAGCAAGGTGTACATACATCTCTTCATTATCATGACAATTACCAAACAAAAAAACTCTATAACATCCTATTTCTTTCTCATCAACAATCATCTCCGTTGTTCCATAGAAAAGTAGAGATTTCATAAATTGAACACATTTGCGAGTGTGTGGGAAAATCCTCGGCAAGCTTTGTACTGACTAGTGAGAGGATTAACAACAAATAAAGTCAAGTCATATTGGGCCACCAAAAATAAACCGCTAGAGGTAGCTTTGATACCAAGAGTCTTCATGCCCAAGGTATCCTAATCACAAGGGACCTTCATCAGAAACCAACGCTTTGAAATAACACTAAAATCCCACATGTCTAAGGTATGGTTGTTAACCACAATGCATTTCTCGTCTAAGTTATGGTTGTTAACCACAATGCATTTCCTGGAAATGTTTCGAATCATATAACACATTCGAGTCATGAGATATCGATCGAGAGGCTACCACATCTGCTGGTTGAAGTCTGAAAAGAATGTTCTCCAGTACATCGGGTGGAAGATAAGTGACTTTCCCATCTTTCTTTTCTTCTTTTTTGGATAGTTATAGCATTGGAATTTTCAACATATTTGTCAATAGAAATCATTTTGTTACTTTGGATATAAAACGATTAAACTCTTGAATCAGAAGATCCGTGGAAATATTTTCTGCAAAGTGAATCACTGCTTCTCTCCATTCAGAGCTGAGCACTGAAATTGTGCATGATCTCCTCTTCCTTTCGCGTTTGTTATATTGACCTCTCTGTGATGAGATAAAGTCTTCTGCTGCTGCGAAGACTGTTACCAATCTCATGGACTCACGGTGAAGCTCTGCATTTTGAAATAGATGATAGAGTTGATAATGCCAAAAAAATTGCGGTTTTTGCTTCCTCAGAAAAAATGATGACATAAGCTTGAAAAATTCTACGTTTGGTTGTGCCAACTCACTCGTCGATATATAGAAATGCCACAGTTCAACAACGTAAGATAGTCGGTCGATTCCCTACAAGGATGTTGATTTTAAGTGGAGTGGCTCGTAGAGATTTGAGGTGGACCGACTCAAAATTGTCCTTAAAATAATCAATTTCCATTCATAAGGCATAAATTTATACTAACCAGTTAATTATATACTTTCATAAACATGAAAACAACATATTTTTTTTATAACTTAATTTCTAATTTTATTTCTAGCAAAGGTTTTTTTAGGAAGCTAAATACATATTATCAAAAAAAAATGAAACATTCAAATCTATCTACACTAATTTAAAACCTTTTAGATTTTTGTTGCTAATAAGTTCATGCATTGCATTGTAAAACATTAAAAATTATTGATGGAACACCTTAATGTATTAAATACTCTTAACGAACACTCCCAAAGGAGTTAATCTCCTCTATCTAGGTTCAATAGTGCACTCCCTAATCAAATCTCTAATTTTTTGGGGACACCTCACACAAAATATTTAGAATTTAGGGATTTGTCCCATCCTCTTAGCCAAATCCATAGATTTTAGGGTTAAATGCACCCCTAAGTGAGGGTTCATTGGTTCTTCTTTATTTCTTTTCATGGGATTAAATTCTCTCTTACATGAGGTGTTTCTCTTTTCTTTGATTTTGTGCACTTAAGTTAGCAATTAAGTCCCAATGAGCTGACTAATGGCTATTTCAGCTCAATTAACTACTTAATTGACTAATTAAGGCCAATTAGAAGTCAAATTCACATGCATAACTAAGTTAACTAGCTCAGAAGGTAGTTTTAGAGCTATTTAACCATAATATCCACTCATGAATTACAAGGAATGTAATACCCCCATTTTTACCCTTAGGACATATTGGCTTTTAATGTAAACACTGTATATATGTGATGTATGATTCCTAGCGTGGAGCTCAAGGCCAAGGTACCGCTAGTGAATGCTCAGCCTTGAAGGGATGGTATTTTATATTGTTCTATCCATGTGCTAGTAAGCCATGGGGAAATTGTAAAAACATGTAAACGATTATATTGCAAATAAAATTAGCAAGGGGCTGGCTATGGATGCAACTAAATGAGGGGGACTATGTATCCACTAGGGAGAGGTGAGGGGGTTGTGGGATTGAACCCTAGGCTTCCATATGTCACCTTGGGAACCCACCTTTAACTGTCCTAGTTGTCATGTAATTCTGTGTAAGGATGACTGCATAAAATTGTTCATGAGGTTGATGTAGTATGGGCAGCCCTGAAATCCATAAGGCAATGTATGGGCTCGGTTTGCTTGACCCATAAGTCACTCCACCTCATGGGAGGACGTTTTTGCTCATCCCCATTCCATTGTGATGGATCTAGGAATGCGTTTTCAGGGAGGACGCAGACCCAGCAGGGGAGAAGCATCAGTTTTTTGTTTGGGGAAGAGGACGCAGACCCAGCAGGGGAGAAGCATCAGTTTTTTGTTTGGGGAAGAGGACGCAGACCCAACAGTAAGAAAGAAAACCAAAAAACCGTGACTTTGAATGAAGCTGCATTTGGAAAGCCAAGATCACCCAGAATTCATGTCGGAAGTTAAATCCAATGGGGGACGCATCAACCTAAACCTAGGGGTGAATTGGAGAGTGTGGGACGCCTTGAAACCCATGTTAAAACTCATATTTGATAGTCGAAATGACAGCACGGGATAGAACCATTCGGCCACAGCGATTCCCAACAATCCATTGGGAGACCCTGGTTTGAAAACCAAAAACCCAGTTGTGGGACAAATCCTTTCGGCCGCAATGATGAGGAAGATCCGAGAGCGGATCACAATGGAAGAGAGAATAGGGGGTTCAGACTTCATGGTAGAGCCAGTGGGGGCTCATTTCACCTTGGTTTAGAAGTTGAGACAAACCATACCTACCCAGGTCAGTGTTGAGGGAAGGGGCTCCCGAGGGATTCTGCAGTAGAGACGGGGACCTTACTTAGGATGAGAGTGGAGGTGATGGGGGTGCTTGGTCTATATGAATCCAATTGGATATGCCTTTGGCTCTGTGTTGATCTCATTGAATTATAAACCTCCTTCCCTGTCTCCCCACTTGCTTTACAGAGCCAGGTGTGTGTTGGATGACCATTAATGATTGTGAAACCAAGATTGTGAGTGGACCTGAGTAGTTCATCCTTAGTGGATATATAAACCCAGATCAGGGGTGGTCTCTGAGTGCTGAAAGAATACAAGCTAGGAAGAGACCTATGGTTGGGTTGGAACGTTGCAATCCATATCCAATTGCTTGGATATTTCAATGGAAAAATAAGTGTTCTTTGTGATTCTTATCATGTTTATTCTATGTGTTTTACTTCTGCAATGATTTAAGTATTGATGATTGTTATTGATATGTTGAATGCATGATAGATATGTGTGTGGTTAATGTTTCATTTAGTTGTGTTTATTTGAGTATGCATATGCATCCATGTGTTTTAATGGACTTGTTCATTTATGAATAGGGATAAGTCTTGTTGAGGCTCGGGAGGTTCAGAAGGTTCAGTCATGGCTTTGGGGGAGAAATAGACACCCCCTAATGTGTTCATGTTCCCTCTGAGGGTCCTGTTTGATGGGAGGATACATGGAAGAGTGGATCAGATCTCTTTACAGAGTGGTAAAGAGGCATAGATGAATTTTGGGAAACACTTTGATTGGAAAGAGGACAAGTTCATATTCCTACGGTGTGGTATAGGATCATGCAGTTGCATAGGGCTCGCTAAGAGCATTCCAATGGTGCCAAGTTTTCCAAAAATGGACTTAGGATAAAGAAGTTATCAACCTGAGAAGTTGGCAGTAATAGGGGTATATGGCCGACTTCCGACTTTCCGAACCTGCAGTGTGGATTGCGGATTTTGGGAGTAGGATGCGTGATTTATCGGCATGGTGCATTGGAGTCTCAACTTTCCAACTCCCACAAGATGGATCGTGGATTACGGAAGTCGAAGAGGTAGTTTCTCTAGAGTTGTGCATTTGGAGTTCCGACTTCTGACTCCCACAAGTCAGATTGCGGAGTGCGGAAGTTGGAGAAGTAATTTTCCTGAGGAGTTGGTAATTTGGAATTCCGACTTCCAACTCCTGCAAGTCGGATTGCGGAGTGCGGAATTCGGAGGAGTAATTTTCTGGAGTTGGGAATTTGGAGTTCTGACTTCCAAATCCCGCAAGACAGATTGCAGAGTGTGAAAGTCAGAGGTGTACTTCCCGGAGCTAAGAATTGTGGGGTTCCAACTTCCGACTCCCGCATCACGGATTGCAGAAGTCGGAGATGTGATTCAACAAAGTAGATAATTGGGTGTTCCGACTTTTCGACTCCTGCAACGCGGATGGCGAAATGCGAAAGTTGGAGGCGTATTTCTTCGACGCTATGTATTTTTCGTTCCGAATTTTCGACTCCAGCGTCATGGATTGCGGAAGTCGGAGGTGTAATTATTGAAGTGGTGCATTGGGGTTCCAACTTCCGACTCCCAACTTGTGGAGTGTGGTTTCTAGATTGCGGAATGCAGACCAAATTTATTGCAGCTGTGCGAAAGTGCATAGTTTAGAAGGGAAAAAAATTAGCACGTTATTTCAAGGTTATCCCCCATCGCCTCTAAAGGGAACCAAGGTGACCAGGGAAGTTACAGTTTATCTCCAAGGAGAGCACACTAGTATAATATTAGACACAAAAGAACTTCACTGGAGTGTCCTAAGCTTAGTTACACCTAATGCTTCCTTAGGAATACATACTTGATCAGTTAGGGTTAATTACTGAGGTTTTGACTAGCATTAAATATTGTGCATGTAATTAATTATTATCTAGGTTTCTTATATATAAATACTTGTGCCTCATTCCTCAAGCATTCATTCATATACTCGATTGGATTATTCATTGTTAATACAAATTACTTCTTTGCATCATTACTTATATTATTTCTCCTTTATCTATAACTAATTGTATTACTATTTCATTTAGCATCTAGATCCATTGCTCAAAAATTTCACATGGAATCAAAACCTTGGGGACTTTGAAGAAATTGCTTTATAGGTTTCCAGGTTAAGACAAAGATCAAAGCTCATAATATTTGATGTGATATTTCTCCCCAGGTAATTCTTACTCCATTAAATTACTTTGAATAGAAGGAAAATATTGTGATTGTGATTTTATTTCTCTGCAAAGTATTCTATGGGATCACAATGGCAATATAAATTGAGCCAATCTCAACAGTGGAAAAGGAAAAATGGTTCAACGATATGGGTGAAGCCTTTGGGTTTTATTGTATGTATATTTCTCTTGACCCTCTATATAACATCAAAGATAAAAATATATATATATATAATGAATTCAAGACTAAATTGGAAGGACTCCTTGGGAAGCAAGATGATATGAGAGGTCATTAATTGGAGAATGAAGTCATAAATCAAATTCCAAGTAACTTTTACATAATAGAATATTTATTCACTAAATTTGAATATTTACTAAGGCAATTTAAGGTCTGTGGAGTAGAGAAGAAGACTAAGCATCTAGTACTCTCAATCCTATCCAAATTGGGTTTAAAGTATTCAATATTTGTTTCTACCTATCATGCTACAAAAATATCATTGATGTTTGTAGATCACATAGCTATTTCCATGGGTTTGAGTCTTTCCTATGGGAATCATCATTATGACCTCTCAGGGTTGGGAAATTCACTTTATTAATGTAATTAATTAAACTGAATACCTTTTTATAAGTAATTGGGATTAATTTGGATAGATTCCTAAGTTTTGGGGAATTAATCACAACCAAATTTGAACCCAAAATACGATGAGAAAAACCAAGAAATTCCAACAAAATTGACTTTGTCGTCAGATTTCACCTTTATAATTATTAATTTTTATTTTTTTTTAAATTGACCCATGTAGTCGTTGAATTTCCAATGACCGTCGCAAATCCGATGACCTATGTCGAATATGCGATGCAAGTCGTCAGATTTGCTACATATAGGTTACAATGGTAACTATGTTAACTTCGTCGGATATCTGACAAGCATTTATTTTTATAAACTATAAATTATGGAAACATTCCGACATGTTTTCTATACAAGCAACGGTTTGCGGAAATTATAATCTTCGCACAAACTGTTTTTTGTACAAAAATCCACAATTATTTTAATTGTTACTGTGATTAAAAATAGTGAAGTGTGGAGCTTGATTTTTTAAGGTCGATAATCATCAGTCAAGATTTTCTATCAGAAAATGTCACATAACAATATTCCTGATCCATACGAACAAAATAGAGAATTGCTTACTAGATTGTGGGATGGACTGTAAAGACAGGGTGATGGGAAATGTTATTGTCCATGTAGTCAATGCAGGGGCTTTAAAAGGAGAAGAATAAAGATCACAACAGCCAAAAAACATTGTAGGGAACATGGACATGCTGAGGGGGGGCATGACTATCGTCCATTGGTAATTTTTTCATTATATATGTCTTTATATTGATCGTTTTTGTATATGTATGTATCATTTTAATATTTCTTATATTAACTAATATCTCTTGATGGTTTCATGTAATTATAAAGGAAATACCTACTACGGCATATCAATCGGAGGATGTGCTTTCAGAACAAGTACTAGAGGAACATGGAGCTATGAATAATGGAGAACAAGTTAATGATCATACTGATAGCATAGTTGAAGATTATGGTACAAATACATTGATCCATGATACATTTAAAGTTAGAATGTATTATGATGATGATAATGATCATGAAAATTATGAATTTGATGGTGTTCATGATTTACCTCTTCTTGAGAAGGCATACGAACCCCTTTATGAGGGATCCAATGCAAATCTTCTCTCTGCTATATGAACTTGAAGGTTATGAATGGTCTTTCAAACACAGTAGTCACACGGATGTTAAGGTATGTAATATATTCCATCACATATATATGAGCGTGATAAAGGTTATCATTGTTCCTCTAATAATTTTATAGTTAATTCATAAGTAAAATTAATACGGATGAAATATGTTTCATTAATATTATTTATATATTATATTAACTAGTTTTTTTATTTTAATTTGTTGTAGCTTGATAGCTGAATTTTTGTTACCACCGTCAAATATTTTACCTCGCACATATCGAGACTTATATGCCATCATGAAATAAATTGGAATGCAGTATGAAGCAATTGATCCATGGCTCGATGACCATATTAGATATTATATTCGGCATTAATTTGAAAATGAATGTCAAGAATGTCATATCAGTATATATCAAACATATCAAGTAACAAAAAAGGTGCCTCACAAGGTTCTTTGTTATATTCCCATTATTCCACGTTTGCAACGACTGTTCAGGTGCAAAAACATAGTGCAATTTATGGATTACCATGCATGAAACAAAATTCAATATGACATTATTATAATGCCTGCAAATGGTTCTGCATTTAGAGATATGGAGGAAAAATGGCCACACTTTAAAGAAGAATGAAGTCATAAATCAAATCCCAAGTAACTTTTACATAATAGAATATTTATTCACTAAATTTGAATCTTTACTAATGCAATTTAAGGTCTATGGAGTAGAGAAGAAGACTAGCATTTAGTACTCTCAATCCTATCCAAATTGGGTTTAAAGTATTCAATATTTGTTTCTACCTATCATAATACAAAACTAGCATTGATATTTGTAGCTCAGATAGGTATTTCCATGGTTTTAACTCTTTCCTATGGGAATAATTATTATGACCTCTCAGGGTTGGGAAATTCACTTTATTCATGAAATTAATTAAAGTGAATAGCTTTTTATAAGTAATTGGGATTAATTTGGATAGATTCCTAAGTTTTGGGGTATTAATGATTTAAGTTAATTAAATGAATCTTAGTCATCGATATCAGTTGAATGAGATCTCATCTCAACCATTGAATTTAGGGCTTTGCTTCATCCCAAAAGGCTAAAATGTATCAAAAGGGCGAGGAGAAGACACATAATTTCAAGAGACTCGAGAATTAAGTGGGAGAGAAGTAGAAGGAATTTCTAATTTCCTATCTCTTGGCCAAGAGAGAGAAGTAGCAACATTCAAGGTGAACTAGGTAGCTAAACAAGCTCAAGGAGTAGCATAATTTTTCTAGTGTAGGGAGTCATACAGTGTGATAATCTGCGGGGGATCTAGAAACTGTAACAAAATCACAATCAAACTCTCAAGAATGTTGCAAAGAAGAAGAGAAGCATGCACTCAATAATCACTCATAAACACAAAATAATAGACAATATCAGTATCATACAATGAAAAATGAATGTAAATAATGTGTTACAATAAATTGTGAAGTAGCATCATATAGGATTCGAATTAGCCAAGTAGAGAATTCGAATCTGAGCTCAAAGTCTATCTTGGATAACTATGGAGACATCATCCAGTCAGTAGTATCAGTCATAAATGGTAAGATTCAATCAAGTGTGTCCAACTAAGTCTAACAAAACCATCTAGGCATAAATCAGGGAATGAGACTCCAAGGGGGGCGCATGAGGTTGTCATAGGGTCAAGTGGCACTCCAAAACTAGCTAACTAGGAGCTACAGGTAGTTAGGATGAGAACTCAATGGAAGAACTACTCAATCCATGCACTTACTGAGTGATAACTCCCGGTAGGTGAGATAAGGCGCCCTAACTAAGTGATAACTGAAGGTAGGTGAGTAAAGGTGCACTAACTGAGTGTGGTAGGTGAGAAAGGAGCACTTTCCATGCAGAACGGTCAAGAAGGGTGCATCAGGTAGGTAGGAGGCCAAATGGGGGCTAAGGACAGGCTCTGGGGAGCTGAAAGTGAGCTCTAGGTGCTGCGGAGGACACCATGATGATGACTGGATGCATGCAGTGGCATGCAAATGCATGGAACATGCAGATTTGCATGCAGGCATGAAAAATATAAAAATGATGGTGTGAATATTCCAACATACGGACCATACGAATTTGGTGTATCAACATGTTTTGTAGTCATATGAACCTTTCGTACAAATCCATGCAGTCGTATGGATCTAATGTACGTATTTTCATACAGATAGTTGTACATATTCATACAATTGCACGGACCTTATAGGATATATAGTGAGGCTTTTAGAGAAGAAAAACCATGGTTTTGTTGAGGTGTTTCTGAGGAATCTTTGAAGATCTAAATATTTTCTTCTATGAGGCAAAATTGCCAAGTTTTTTGTCTAATTTCTTAGGGACATTTTCCTAGTATGGGATCCCTTGTAAGCTGGGGATATTCCTAATGAAACATTTATTTTGAAGGGAAGAAAATTGTGCATGTATTTTGTGATATGTTTCCTATATTGCTTCAGTTAGTTATCTCTTTTAATAGATCTGTGCAAGTGTAAAATAGTTAGTGTGCTGAAAATTAAATTTTGTGCAAGGAAACCAATATAAATTGTTTTATCTAGTGTCCAGGATAGAAATATTTGCATGGTATTAGAGCTTAGGCTCTAAGAGGGAGAAGATATGAATTCTATTGCAACATATCTAGTATAACTGAGTGATTAGTAGGAATATATAGTGCATATCTGAGGTTTACAACAATGGATCTTAGTGGGTGATTGAAGGACAAACCACATAATATTTATGGTAGAAATGAGTGTCATATCTAAAGACAGGTTAAATGGGGAATCTAACTTCCTATCATGGAAAACAGGGATTACACTACTCTTGAAATACCATGAAATTTGGGACATTATAGTGAAAGCAGTTACTAAACCAACAAATCCAACTCAACTAGTAGCACGTGAGAAGAAGGAAATTAAATCCTAGAGAGTGATCATGGTCATTGTGAAGGATCACTTGATTCCTCATATAGATGAGAATTTAACATCCCATGCAAAATACAAATTTATAAGGGATCTAATCCAAAGTGATAATGCAAAGAGGAAGATACTTTAGAGGGACAAACTCATATATGTCCATATGACTAGATCGGAGAATGTTACTAGCTATTTTATGAAGTTAAACTAGGTTTGTGATTAGCTTGCATCCATTGGGGAGAAGGAAGAAGATCTAGAGATCGTGAAAGTGGTGTTGAATGGGGTCGTCAAGCATTGGGAACCATTTGTAAAAGGGATCTATGTTCGGGAAAATATTCCCAACTAGAAGAGGCTATAGGATGATTGCATCATCAAGGTGACTAGGGAGAAGTCTAGAGATCGCAAGCAGGAATATAGTGAAGTGAACTTGGCCCTTGTCAACAAGGCATGAAAGGGAAAAGGGAAGATTTGTAGCAAGAAGTGTAATAGTGAGGGGTAATCCTTATAGCTAGGGAATAAGAAATATTTGATTAAAATCAAGTGTTTCATGTGCCACAAGAATGATCTCTATGCATCTCAATGTCCAACGAAGAAGGTAAGGGGAAGAAGTAAGAGGTAGCAACATCTCTAGAGACTTAGTTGAGTTAGTTTGTTGTGAATTTGGAGAGTGAGTTCTCTCTTTTTTCCTTTCTTTCTACGAGCACAGTTTCCAAGAGTGCTTGGCACTTGGACAATGGTGCATATCAGGATGACGCTAAGTAAGACTCAAATATCCATGTGGACATTGGTGATGACGCTAAGTATGCGGTTAAAGGAAAGGGAATTGTTTCATTCTAACTTGAGTCAAGTGGTTCGTTTGATTCCTAGGATGTGCCATTTGCACCAAAAATTAAGAATAACTTGTTGTTAGTCTCAATTATGGAGGAAAAGGTTTTTTTCATTATGTTTAGGAGAGAGCAAGTACTCATACATCCAGAGCAAGCTATCCTAGACATATCAGTGAAGATTGAAGTTGGAGAGGGAAACTTATAAAGGTTGCAAGGGAAACATGTTTAGGATTTGGTACATGACAATGAAATCCTATGTGAGATTTGGAACAGGAGGATGGGACACTTTCATTACAGAGCATTATTGATTTTGAGGGAGATTGACAGTGGTCTTCCATATTTCATTGTTGAGCATTAGGGAGTATGCATAGGGCGTGCACTTGGAAAGAATTTTAAAACCGCTTTTCCAAATAGTTAGAGTAGGTCAAACATGATCTTGGATATCATTCATTCATATGTATATGGGTCTATGTCCATAGTAGCGATGCAAGGAGCATCATATTACATTACTATAGGTAAGTAACTCCCTAATTGATGATTCTTCATTGATCAAGATGTTTATTTATACAATGGAAATGTGTCTCTTGGGTTTCAAATTCCAAGATATCCATTGGAGTACATATGACTCCACATATCCCTTTTATTCAATTGACTATAATATTTACAATAAGGTTGAAATCATAATCCCAGAGGATTAGATTTTCAACATTCCCCCTCTTAATCTGAAGGGGTGTTTGTGAGTCCGAGCATGGTTCTAAACTTTTCAAACATTTCTCGCGTAAGTGATTTGGTGAAGATGTTTGCAATTTTCTCGTTCATGGAACAATGTCGTAAATGAGTTATATTGGGATATACATCATGTCGAATCAAATGGTACTTTGTGTTGATGTGCTTGGTTCAATCGTGGAAGCTAGGGTTCTTGGACAACTTGAATGCATAAGTGTTGTCAATCAAAGGTGGAGTGGCGTTTTCTTGTTTCTCCTCCAAATATTAAAGTACATTCCTAAGCCACACAATCTCTTTCATTTGTTCTGCAGTAGACACATATTCTGCCTTTGTTGTCAAATCTGATGGAACTAACTACTTGTGTGATCTCCAAGAGACAACTACTGATCGAAGACTCATTGTGTATATAGAAGTGGACACTCATGTTTCTTTGTCACCATCAAAGTATGAATCATAGCACCCAATAAGTTTGAAGTCCTCCATTTTAGAGTACTTGAGTCCAAAGTCTTGAGTCCCTTTTAATCATTTTAGAACTCTTTTTGCAGCAAACTGGTGTCCTTCAGAAGGTTTGTGCATGAGCCATGAAAGAATGTTGACAACATAACAAATATCGTGTCTGCTGGTGGTAAGGTATATAAGGCTTCCTGCAAGCTTTCAGTACTTGATAGCATCCTGAAATTATTTTCCTTCACTTTATGTGAACTTCAAATTTTGTTTCATTGGAGTTGATAGAGGGTTGCATTCTGTCATGCAAAATTTGTTCAGCAATTCTCAATCATACTTCTTTTGAGAAACGGAGATTACTTAGGATGTTGAGCCACTTCAATTCCTAAGTAGTAATAAAGGTGTCCTGGATCAATCATTTCAAATCCTTTCTTCAAATATTTATTTATGGATGCTATATAAATTTCATTGTTCCCTGCCATCAAAAGGTCATCTACATACACCACAATAAACACAACAGATCTTACAACTTTCTTTACAAACAATGTTGCATCATAAAGATTATAATGTTTGAAATTTAGCTTTAGAAGATGCTCGGTTATCTTTTAATAGCGTGCTCTTGGTGCTTGCTTCATGTCATAGAAGGACTTGACAAGTTTGCATACATTTTGTTCTTGTCCCTTCACAACAAAACCTTCTGGTTGAGGCATGAAGGAAATTTCTTTCCAGTCTCCATTCAATAATGCAGTTTTTACATCCATTTGGTGGAATTTCCATCCATTTTGTGCAGCCAAAGAGAGTAAGGTGCATATGGTATCCCATTTTGCTATGGGGGAGAACATTTCTTCATATTCAATTCCTTCTTTATGTGCATAGCCTTTCACCATGATCCTTCTTTGTGCTTGTCAAGTGGGTCATCTGATTTGTATTTGTTCTTGTATACCCACTTGCTTCCAATTGGTTTGGTTCCGACTAGAGGGCCAAAACATTTCCAAGTTCCATTCTTCATTATAGCATCATACTCATTATGCATGACTTCTTTCCACTCATCACTAGTAGCACCATCTTCAATGGAAGTTGGTTCAAAGTTAGCAGGTAAATTAAATTCACAATCAAATGAGACACCCATGTCATCATCTTAGTTATCTACATCTCCTCCATCTTCTTGTCTAGTTGAGCTTCTCATTCCCATATTTCCAACTTCATATGGATGGACACTTTCAAGTGTCTTTGTGTCCCATTTTGGAATATTCCTTGATGGCCCAGGTTGATCTGCTGGTGGTGCTTCATTCTCTTGAAGTTTCAATCTTCCAATCCTCTCAATCACATCATCAAGTTGAGTCTCTTGTTCAGGTGAAGTGGTAGGAACTTCTTCTTCATGATTTTCTTAATAAAGGGGTGTTGGTGCTTCGAAAGGAAATTCCATTGATTGCTCCAAGATAGAAATTCCCCCTCAAGATATGGAGTTTCATTATCAAATTCATAATGCATACTTAGATGGGGAAATATTTCTAGATGATCAAGTTTTATTTCATTAGACTGGTCGTTTTTATTAGTTTCAAGAAAAATTACATCTATGGAAACAACAAACTTCTTGTTTACCTCATCATAAAGATGGTATGCCTTGAAGGTTTTTGAGTACCCCAAGAAAATGCATCTTTGAATTCTAGAACCAAGCTTGTTTCTTTGTCTCTTTGGTATCAAGGCATAACAAGCGGAACCAAAAACCCTAAGATGCCTAAACGAAGGAAGGTGGCCAAACCACATTTTATGTGGATTCTTGTATTGATATCTAATTTTATTTATGGCAAGATAAGGTTTTAGGTTATTTTTTAAGAAGATAAATACATATTATCAAAAATAGAATTGAAACATCAAATCTATATACGCTCATATAAAACATTTTATATTTTTGTTGCTAATAAATTCACACATTACATTGTATAACAATAAAAATTAATGATGGAATTACACCTTAATGTATCAAATACTCTTAATGAACACTTTTACAGGAGTCAATATCCTTTATCTAGGGTCAATAGTGCAAGTTCCCTACTCAAATATCTAATTTTTTAGGACACTTCCCACAAAAAATCCATAGAATTTAGGGATTTGTCCCCTCCTCTTAGCCAAATCCGTAGATTTTAAGGTTAAATGCACCACTAAGTAAGGATTCAAAATATCCTATATCTAGGGTCAATAATGCACTCCCTACTCAAATATCTAATTTTTTAGGATACTTCCCACACAAAATCCCTATAATTTAGGGATTTTCCCCCTCCTCTTAGCCAAATCCGTATATTTTAGGGTGAAATGCACCACTAAGTGAGAATTCATGTGTTCTTCTTTCTTGCTTTTCGTGGGATTAAATGCTCTCTTGCATGAGGTGCCTTCCTTTTCTTGGATTTTGTGCACTTAAGTTAGCAATTAAGGCTCAATTAGCTGACTAATGGCCATTTCAACTTAGTTAACTACCTAATTGACTAATTAAGGCCAATTAGACTTCAATTTCACATGCATAACTAAGTTAACTAGCTCAAAAGGTAGTTTTAAAGCTAGTTAACCATAGTATCCACTCATGCATGACAAGGTTTCTCTCCAAGGAGAGCACACTAGTCTAATCTTAGACATAAAAGCACCTGACTTGAGTGTCCTAATATTAGTTACACCTACTGCTTCCTTAGGAATACACACTTGATCAGTTAGAGGTGATTAGTGATGTTTTGACTAGGTTTAAAGATTGTGCATGTAATTAGTTATGATCAATCTTTCCTATATATAAATACATATGCCTCATTCGTCAGGAATTCATCCATATACTCGCTTGGAGAAGTCATTGTTAATACAAATTACTTGTTTGGATCATTACTAGTATTATTTCTCCTTTATATATTACTAATTGTATTACTATTTCATTTAGCTTCTAGATCTAATGCTCGAAAATTTCACCTGGAATCAAAGCCTTGGGACTTTGAAGAATTTGTTTTATAGGTTTGCAAGTGAAGACAAATATCAAATCTCATAATTTTGGATGGATATGTCTCTCTGGGTAATTCTTACTCCATTCAATTACTTTGAATAGAATCAAAAGATTATGATTGTGATTTTATTTCTCTACTAAGTCTTCTACACGATCACAATGGCAATAAAAACTAATCCAAATTCAATGGTGGAAAAGACAAAATGGTTCAACAAGATGGGTGAAGCCTTTGCATTCTGTTGTCTCTTTATTTATCCTTACCTATTGTATAACATCAAAGATGAAAAAACTCCTAATGAATCCAGGACCAAATTGGAAGGCATCTTTGGGAAGCAAGATGAGATGAGAGGTCATTAATTGAAGAAAAAAACCATTAATCAAATCCCAAGTAACTTTTAGATAATAGAATATTTATTAACTAAATTTGAATCTTTATTGATGCAATTTAAGGTATGTGGAGTAGAGAAAAAGGTTGAGCATATAGTACTCCCAATCCTATCCAAATTGGGTATAAAGTATTCAATATTTTTGTCTACCTATCATGCTACAAAAATAGCATTGATGTTTGTAGCTAAGATAGGTATTTCCATTTGTTTGAGTTTTTCCCATGGTAATCATTCTTATCTCCTCTCGGGGACTTTGTAAATTCACTTTATTAATGTAATTAATTAAAGTGAAATCCTTTTTATAAGTAATTGGGATTAATTTGGACAAATGACTAAGTTTTGGGGCATTAGTGATTTAAGTTAATTAAATGAATCTTAGTCATCAATAGCAACTGAATGATATCTAATATCAACAATTGAAGTTAGGGTTTGGTTCACCTCAAAAGTATAAAAGGTATCCAAATGGAGAGGACAAGATACATAATATTTCAAGAAACTCAAGTATTGTGTGTTATAGAAGAAGGACTTTTTGATTTCCAATCTCTTGGCCGAGAGAGAGAAGTAGCGGCATTCATGGTGAAGTAGACAGTTGAACAAGATCAAGGAGTAACATAACTTTTCTATTGTAGGGAGTCATTTGGACCATACGAATATGGTGTACAAACATGTTGTGTATTCATATGAACCTATCGTACAAATCCATACAGTTGTAGGGATCTAATGTACGGATTTCCATACAAGTCATATAGATAGTCGTACGTATTCATATAGTCATACAAATATTATAGGTTGTACAATGAGGATTTCAGAGAAGAAAATTCACGGTTTTCTTGAGGTGTTTCTGGGGAAGTTTTGAAGATCTGAAGATTCTCTTCTATGAGGCAAAATTGCTACATCTATTGTCTAAATTCTTGGGGACATTTTCCTAGTAAGGGATCCCTTGTAATCCTGGGATATTTTAATGAAATGCTTATTTTGAAGGGAAGAAAATTGTGCACGTATTTTGTGATATGTTTCCTATATTGCTTATGCTTGTTATTTCTTTTAATAGATCTCAGCGAGTGTAAAATAGGTAGTGTGCTGAAAATTAAATTTTAAGCAAGGAAACCAATAGGAATTGTTTTATCTCGTGTCGGGATCAGAAAAATTCCCATGGTATCAGAGCTTAGGCTCTGAGAGGGAGTGTATTTAAATTCTATTGCAACAAATCCTATAGATCCGAGTGATAAATAGGTAGATCTAGTGCAGATCTCAATTTTACAACAATAGATCTTGGTGGGTACTTGAAGGACAAAGAACACAAAAATTATGGTAGCAATGATTCTCATATCTAAAGACAGGTTAGACGGGGAATCTAACTTCCTATCGAGGAAATAAAGGGTTACACTACTCTTTAAATACCATGAACTTTGGGACATTGTGGAGCAAGAAGTTTCTAAGCCAACAAATCCAACTCAGCTGGTAGCACATGAGAAGAAGGAATTTAAACCCCAAAGAGTTATCATGGACGTTGTGAAGGATAACTTGATTCCTCACAGAGCTGAAATTCAACATCCTATGCAAAGTACAAATTTTTGATGGATCTATTCCAGAGTGATAATGTGAAGAGGAAGATAATTTAGAGGGACAAACTTAGATATGACCAGATGACTAGATCGGATAATGTTACTAGATATCATATGAAGGTAAACCAAATTCATGATTAGATTCCATCCATTGGGTAGAATGAATAAGATGCAGAGATTTTGAAAGTGGTGTTGAATGGAGTCACCAAGCATTGGGAACCATCTATAGAAGGGCTCTATGCTTGGGAAACGATTCCCAACTAGGAGAGGATATAGGATGATTGCATCATGGAGGAGACTAGGGAGAAGTTTAGAGCTCGCAATCGGGAAAATTGCAAAGAGAATGTTGGCAAGGAATGAAAGGTCAAATGAAATAGTTCTAGCAATAAGGGTAATAGTGAGGGGGAATACTCATATCTGTAGATTAACAAATACTTGAGTAAAACCAAGTGTTTCATGTGCAACAATTATGCGTCTCAGTGTCCGAAGAAGAAGAAAGGTAAGGGGAAGAAACAATAGGTAGCATCATCTGTAGAGACTATGTTGAGTGAGTTTGTAGTGAATTTCAAGAGTGACTTATCTCTTTTTTCCTATCTTTCTACCAGCACAATTTCCAAGAGTGCTTGGTACTTGGACAATGGTGCATCTCATCATATGATAGAAGTATGAAACCTATTCAGAAAATTAATAGAATAATACTTAGAGATACATGTGGACATTGGTGATGATTCCATGTATGCATTCAAAGGAAAGGGAACCATTTCATTCTAAATTGATTCAGGTGGTTCATTTGATTCCCAAGATATGCCATTTGCACTAAAAATTAAGAATAATTTTCTCTTAGTCTCAGTTATGTAGGAAAAAGGTTTTGTCATTATGTTTAAGAGAGAGAAAGTACTCATATATCCAGAGCCAGATAGCCTAGACACAACAGTGAAGATTGTGGTTAGAGAAGGAAACTTGTAAAGGTTTCAAGGGAATCCTCTTCATGATTTGGTACATGACAGTGAAAACCTATGTGAGCTTTGGAAAAGGAGTATGGGACACTTGCATTACAGAGCATTGTCAATTTTGAAGGAGGTTGTCACTAGTCTTTTATATTTCAGTGTTGAGCATTAAGGAGTATGCATAGGGTTTGTACTTGGAAAGAATGTCAATACTACTTTTCCAAGTAGTTAGACTAGGTCCAAGGTGATCTTGGATATATTTAATTCAGATGTATATGGGCCTATGTCCATAGTAATAGTGCAGGGAGCATCATATTATGTGACATTCATGTTGACTTTTATAGGAAAACCTCGAACCATTTCATTAAGACCAAGGATGAGGAATTTGTTCGGTTATAGGAGTTCAAGTTTCAAGTGGAAAACTTGATAGGAAAGAATATCAAGGTATTGAGGTTAGACAATGTGGGAGAGTACACCTCCAATTACTTCAAGAAGTTTTGCAAGTAGATGGGGATCAAGAGGGACAAGATAGTCTCATACAACCCTTAGAATTATGGGGTTGCAGACCAAAAATAGCAGGCCCATCATCAGTACTGCAAAGGATATGATTCATGATCAACAAATACCTATGTTTTTTTGGGAAGAGGCATGTAACACATCATTTTACATGTAGAATGGGAATCCTCACGGGATATTAGAGTACAAGACTCCTAAGGAGGAATTCACATGTGTGAAATCATATTTCAATCATCTAAGGGTATTTGGATTTCCATTCTATATTCATGTGCGTGAGGAGAGAAGGAAAAAACTTGATCCTTCAAGAGAAAAGGGTTGTGTTTGTGGGGTAAAGTGAAACCTCGAAGGCTTACAAGATCTTCATGCAAGCATATCGAAAGATAGTTGTTAGTTGAGATGCTAAGTTTGAGGAGAACTTGACATATAGTAAGTCTTGTGATTTGCCTCTAGTGGCAGAGGATGAGGATAAGGAGGCTCATAAGGGAGAATAGAGTTCACATAATTCCATTTCAATGAGTTATCCTTTAGGTGGTAAGGATGAGTTAGCTCCTTCTAGTTCCATTAAGGGACTGATATGCATTGAGAAAAAATTGAGAGATGCTCATGAGAATATTAAGGCTCCCAAGAGATCATTCAGAGAGAATAGGCCTCCGAGGAAGTTTCTAAACTACATGGAACTAATGAGCATCATCATTGATTTTGATCCTTCCAGTTACAAGGAAGCAACCAATGAGTAGTTTTGGAGGGATTCCATGGTGGAGGAGTAAAACTCCATCATGAAGAATGATGTTTGGGATATTGTGCCAAGACAAAAGAAGAAGTTTGTAGTGACTTCCAATTGGATTTTTGAGATCCAGCATTATGCAGATGGAATCATAGAGAATTCCACAGCGATGTTTGTGGCAAGAGGGTTCTCGTAGAGAGAAGGAGTGGATTATGAGGATACATTTTCCCCAATTTCCAAGTATGATTCCATTCAAGGCATGATATTTATTTCCTTAGTCATGATGTGGAGGATTCACCAAATGGATGTGAAGAGAAAATTCCTCAATTGGATCATTGAGGAAGAAGTATACATAGAGAAACTGCATATATTTGAGGTACATTGGAGGGAGTCTCATGTGTACAGGATTAAGAAATCCTTGTATGGACTCAACCAAGTGACCAAGGTGTGGTACTCCAATATTAACAGATATTTGTAAAGCATGGGATGCACGAAGATTGAGGCAGATCCTGACTTCTACTTCATAGTTGTTGGATCTAATCCACTCATATTGGTGTTGTACATGGATGATTTGTTTCTCGTAGGTGCAGAAGAGATTATAGTGGGGTGCAAGACTGATTTGGACATGGAGTTTGATATTAAGGACATCGACTTGATGCATTATTTATGAGGGTTAAAGTTATGGAATAAATTGAGAGGGATCTTTCGTGGACAAGGAAAGTACATATTTGATATTTTTCAAAGATTCAAGGCGGAGGATTGTAGACCAATGGTTACACCTATGGTATCCAATATAAAGAAGATTGACTCTTCAGATTCAGAGTGGGTGGATCCTAGAGTAAATAGAAAGATGATAGGATCCTTTAAGTATTTGGTCAACACCAAGATAGATATATATTTTGTTGTGAACGACTTGAGTCAGTTAATGGTTGAGTCGAGGTAGGTGCGTTGGGTAGCACTAAATCATGTGCTCATATATTTGAGGGGCATAATGGATTATGGATTGAGGTGACTTGGAGGTGATGGAGTAGAGTTGCAATGCTACTCAAAATCATATTAGGAAGGGAGTGAAGTTGATGAGAAAAGCACCATAAGACGTTGCTTCAACTTGGGCTCAATAGTGATATCTTCGTTTAGTAGGATGTAGACTTCTGTAGCACTCACTTCAGCAGAGGCAGAGTACATGGTAGAAAGTATGATGAGTTGTGAAGCACTTTGTCTTTGCAAATTTCTTACATGGCTATTTAGTTAGGAGTTGGAGCCTATGATTACCCATTGTGATAATCAAAGTTGTATCAAGCTCTCTAAGAATCAAGTGTTCCATGACATTTCCAAGAATATTAAGATGAGGTACCAATTTATTCGATACGGGGTCCATAAGGTAGCAATAAATCTCTAGTACATTACATAGATGAGTAGGTTGCAGACATTCTCACCAAGCCCTTAGTTAAAGGGAATTTTTTCTACTTCAGAGATATGTTAGGAGTGGTGGAGAATACCTTCCTTGCTATGAGGGAGTGTTCATTTTTGTACCTCAAAAAGGTATTTCCATGGGTTTGTGTCTTACCATGGGAATCGTCACTATGACCTATCAGGGAATCAGGAAATTCACTTTATTAAACTAATTAATTAATGTGAATTCCTTTTTATAAGTAATTGGGATTATTTAGAGAAATGCCTCAATTTTGGGGCATTAGTGATTTAAGACAATTAAATGAATCTTATTCATCAATTTCAAGTGAATGAGATCTAATCTTAGTCATTTAATTTAGGGTTTGTTTCATCCGAAAGGTCTAAAAGGAATCCAAGGGCAGTGGAGAAAACACATAATCATTCAAGAGAGAAAATCAAGCATTGAGTGGGAGAGAAGAAGGATTTTTTGATTTCCAATCTCATGGTGAAGAGAGAAACAAAGCAACATTTTGGGTGAAGAAAAAAGTTGAACTAGCTTAAGGAGCAGCATAATTTTTTGGTGAAAGGAACCGTACAAACCATACGTATAATGTGTTTAAGCAAGCCTTCTATGGACTTGTCATATGAATCCATATAGTCGTACGAATCTAAATGCATGGATTTTTATACATGTTGTACGAACAATTGTATGGAGTTGCATAGTTCTATGGACCATATTGTATGGATCCAAATAGTCGTACAGATTGTATAGGGAATACAATGAAGTAGAACAATAGATTTGTAGAGTCAAAAAATCAAGGTTTTGCTTAGGTGTTTCTGGGGCAATTTTGTAAATTTGAGGATTTCCTTCTATGAGGAAGAATTGCCAAGTTTGTTGTGTAATTTCTCAGGGAAATTTTCCCAATAAGGGAGACCTTATAAGGTTGGTATACTTTTAATGAAAATTTGATTTTGAAGGGCAGAAAATTATGCAATTATTTTTTATTTATTTCCTATATTGGTTCAGCTCGTTATTTCTGTTAATACATCTCAACAAGTTTAAAATAAGCAGTGGGTAGAAAAATAATTTTTAAGCAAGGAAAATACCAGGACTTGTTTTATCTACTATTAGGGTTAGAAAAATTAACAATTAGATCTTGGATTTGCTTGGAAAAATCCTAGTTTCAATACTTTTGTTGAATTTCGCATCCATGAGGAAAATAAAATTGTTTAAATGTGCTCCTTAAATTATTAAAAATCCCATTTCTTTGATACAAATCGGGGAAGAAAGAAATGCATCGAGAAAAAGGAAGAAATTAGAGGAAAGAAGGAGTAAAATATTAGATTTAATGAGGAAAACTCCTCCTATGAAGCTTACAGGACCAATAAGAATATAATCATATGTACTTACTGCAATAAATACACTCATGAAGATTATGAGTGTATAAAGAAAGATAATGATCATCTGAGACATATTATTTTCCATAGAAAGATGAAAATCCTTTACTCTCTCAATAAGCCAACTAAAAAATTCGAAAATCCACATGTTGCATGACATGCACTTATTATTATCTTTTCAAAACCACTCTCTTATTATGTTATTGGCTCGGAAGGTTCAAATACATTTTATGCTTCCTTGTAGATATGCATCAACAAGGAGCATTAGTATCTAATGAAGAACCAACCTTGGCATTCACATACCCTACCCCATGTTAGGAAACTTGCATGGTGAAGGCGGATATATTGATCAAAGTTGGAAACAAATGAACATGAGAAGAACCATGGATAAATATGACAGTTAAAGTCCTTTCAACACTATACTTATGTTGTATTTCCTATATATATATATATATATATATATCATTTAATGTGTCAAAATTGGAAGTAATGGAAGTTTTGTTCTTGTAAATTTAAGGAAAAGTTAACAAGTGTATTCTACGCATGTAAAATAATTTAATGATAATGTATAAGTTTTGAAAAATAAATATGAGCATAATCTACACAAAATTCGCTAGGGCACACATAATTTTTTTAATTTATTTTAGAAAAATATATTTATTAATTTTTGAAACTGACCATTGCAAATTTTAGTCACATTTTGTACACATATGTGTGAATGTAAACTTTTTTTTTACTGCTTACAAATTTGAGAAACCAAAAATACCCTTTTGAATAGGACATGTCAATGTTGGGAATATATATATTTTAAAATTTTGTGGTCGTGTACTTCTTATGTTGTTGATTTTTCTTTGAGCTGCTTCAAAGTTTTGGACATATTTTTCAACTGTAAGTTTTAAAAGAAAATAAAAATATTATATGAAATCAAAAAACACTAAATTATATGCTAGTGTATAGATGATTCGTTGACAAATTTTCCGGAATGAAGTCCAACACCTAAGATCTATTCCACGATAGGGTTTATGCTTGGCAAAGAGGCCAATAAAATTAAATCTATAGAAAGGGGGAAAAGGATTTTTTTTAATCCCTCAATCAAGCTATTAGATCGATCAAGGTTTTAAGTGCATTTTTAAATACCTCGATCGAGCTACCTTACATCAAAAGCATGATTGAGATAGCTTCCATCAAAGACTTGATCGAGCTACCTTCCATCAACTTTTTGCATTCAATTCACTACATTTTCTTGTCTAATGCATAGAGAATGAATTACCTACCATGTGTTTGACTTTAATAAACCTAAAAAAACAATCATATAAAACACAGAAATGTAAACTAAAAATCATGAATTTTAATACCACTATAAGCCTTTTAAGTGTTCAAGGAGTACATTTTTTAAGATTTTCCACATAGAGATATATACTTTTTCAAAGGAAATTGTACATTTTTCATTTGTTATTGACCAATCAATATGGAAAACAAGGAAACATGGCCATGATCAAATTAATGAAGATGAAATATGAGAAAGGATCAAAGAAAAGATGAGGATATGATGAGTAGCATTGAGAAAATAACAAGAAGAATATATAAGTCAACCTTTGGTGCATCTAGTTCCAATTGAGGGCGATATTTGTAATTCTTACTCCATTCTTCAAATGTTAATTATTTTACCTCTTAATTTTTGCCTCTTGTCCCATTCTTATAATTATCATGTTGATTACTTACTAGCCATTCGATTTTCACAATATATATATATATATATATATAATTAGTTTACTTAATTTCTTATTGACATGTAATTTTCATATACTAAATAGTGTAGTGAAATATTTTATGCATGTGCAACCCTCATTAAGGTGGGACACATAACACCAATAATTCCTTTTCTATTAATGTAAAATTCAAATTACAAAGTTATGATTTACAATCATAGTCAAATATCTATTTCAGTCAGTCTCTTGGTCGATTGTTCTTTACATTTAACAACATCAACCACTTGGGAACAATATCCTTTTCTTCTTTCCTTGATCCGTATTTAAAATTTCCTTCAGCTCCTCAAGTTCTTTCTCAAACTTCTTCTAGAATACTCTAGGTGATTCGTTGATCCAACTCATATACATTCAATTCTCACTTGCAACTTTCTTGGTGTACCATGTTGTTTGGAAAATACAAAAACTTCCATAACTTCTACATTAATTGATCCAACCACTTCTTGGAATCCTCGGCTTCTTATCACTCATCGCGAACCATAGTCAGACGATGTACTCAATCACTTTAACTTGGTTGTGTCCTGACTAATCCTTGTCTAGGCCTTTCCCCACTATTCAATCTTCCAACTTTTTCTCCATCTTCTAGTCAATTTGTTTCTGACTACTCTTCAATTCCGTTGACTCAACCTATTTTCAATCCCTCTAACCTCTTGGCCTTCAACTGACCAAGACTGTTGTCGACTCTTCTACAATTGAATTCTCTCCAAATCGACTAGTCCATCAACCAATATTCTATATCAAATACTCAGGCATGACTGCCCTTACTCTCATTTGGAAGGCCATCAAGTTTCTTCTTGATGACTTCGATCGTCTATCTCCCAGTCCTCGTTGAGGGTCCCAATGCTCCTGCATCAGTCTTCCCAACAATATTTCATATTCTTATTTTGGAACACATGTTTCCTATTCTAAACTTATATCCCTCCATCAGAACAAATATTGTTTCTTCCTCTAGCTTCTCATTTGACCAACTTTTTGTTTATAGAGTACTTCAGCAATTTTCTCTCTTGGTTTCTCTAGAAATTGTTCTTGCTAATCGATGGTCGACTCTCCTTTGTTGGTCAATCCTTCTTCATATTTATTATCAGTGCCCAAGTTTCGGACCAGTCATTGTGTGTTAAGCCAAATAGTTAGAAGCAGTTGTGCTCCAATAGATGTTAGTTATACATGTGTGACAAGTTAGTTAGAGACTCTACACCATAATAGTTATGTAGTCTTGTACCTTAACCTATATAAGGCCTACTTTTTTAAAGGGGTGAGTTGGCTATGGTTGGATTTTTGGCCATACTGTATTGTGTTGGTGAATGATTTCCATTAATATGGAGTTGTCGGAAATGAGGTGTATCAAGTATTGCTAGTAATACAATGAAGTTGTTGTCTCATATGTGTTCTTGTGCACTGTGTTTATGTTTGGATTTATGATGATTTCTTAGTAGTTCAATGAATGATTGTTAGAAGGATAATGATCTTTATGCATAGCTAAGTAAAGAACTATTAACATGTTGAGTAGAAAGAACCCATTCCTTCTTACGCAACCCTGATTCAGGTCTATATATAATTTCCTGTGCGCATATCGGGTGAGACTTTACTCTTCTTGAAGAGTATTGAAAATATTGAAGCTTGTGTGGTTTTTCTTGGTCACGTAAATCAAACCATGTGTCTAATAGATTGCAGCCAATAATGGTTATGTTGTAGGGACATGATGGGGATTGTGAAGCGAGGATGAACTAATGAGGCAGAATCCTTCTAAGGACAAGATTGAACAATTCTTGGAAAGAAAGGAGGATGATTTTGCGCAAATAGAAACTAGAGGAATTCGGATCTCTTCCCAACACTGGAAAGAAAGGTATATTTACTAATCATATATGCAATAATTTTTCTTCTGTGAGTTTCCTATTTTCTATATGAATGGACAAAAGGACACTCTGAGATAAATATCACCCGAAGCGCACCTTGGATAGTAGTATGGATTGAAGAAAGGTTACAAGAGCTAAAAAATATAGAAAACACATGATCTATAGTTGTGGATTTATTGTTCTTGCGCATGAAAGAAGGATATATTATAGATATTGCTATAATTTGATGTGAACCCTATAGCCGCAGAGAAGGAAGATTCAAAGAGGGCCTAAGAAATAATTTCTTGAAGTAGATCCCATTGTGGGTAAATATGTTGTTCATTGAGAAGAGGCTAATAACAATGAACTATGATAGCATTCCTGTGTAATCCTTGTTATGGGGGTGGGGTATGAAGAAGTGGGATAACACCTAGGTGTAGAGATGGATCCAAAAGAGAAGAGAGTCCATAGGGATAAAATACATGTAAGAAGGGCTGAGATAAAGAATATAGTAAGAAGAAAGAAAGAAGAAAAGCAGTCAATGGGGAAAGTTAATGTAGATCGAAGAGGAAAGAAGAACACTATAAATGGAACTACAGGATGAGAGCATGAACAAGGGTCCTCTATGCCATAAGGGTGTGCATAGGCTAAGCAAGAAGAATGATCAAAATATTATATACTTCCCAAGAGGCACAAAATGGAATAAAATGAGAACTTCAATGAGAACAACGATGTCACACCCTTGAAGCTAAGAGAAGGAAGGAATCAATACAACGTGCAGTAAAAGGAATTGTATACTAATGAAGTCACTTGCATGATTTTAAGAGGGACTGTGCAGCTGGATAGGAGCTCCCCTGGATTCAATGTTGTGAGAAGAAATGTGCCAAGAAGAAATGTAGGCTTTGGCCCAACCCCCCAGCGCCATTCATTTAATCAAGAAAACTAATTATTACTCGAGTGAGTATAGGAGGAAAGGACCAAAGTCAAACAAAGGAAGAGAAATAGAAACTAGTCCTATACCAGAGATTAACACAAATCTACAAAGTTCAAGAAGCAGTAGTACTTTTCCAAATCCACCAAGGGCAAGTAGAGGTAGTAGTCCACCTATACTTACAAGAATGGAAATGACATCATATGCTACCCTATTATTCCTTGTGTTTAATGGGATGGGTAAAGATGATGTAGAATAGAATTGGTTTACCTACGAGGAAATATGGTCAATGAAGAACATCAGAGATGAGGCTACCAAGATCGTGCAATTGGAGACCACTTTACAGATAGAGCTCCGACCTAGTATATGAAGTATAATACTACTATCTCCATAGGTCAAAACAAACCATTAACAATGATCAAAGTTGATCTTCCGAAATACTTCCATAAGCCAAACTCTAAATCTGAGTGCATTACAAAAATCAAGGATATCAAGCAGAGAGTTGTTGAGTCCATTTGGGACTATGACCAACGATTCAATATTTTGTTGGACCGACTATATGTGGCATCGAGAATGGTTCATTGTGGGTTTGTTGCAACTATATTATTTACATATATTTTATTCCTAAATATACATCTCGCCAGTATAGTAATTTGGTGGTGGAAAATAAGATACATCTCATTGAAATCAAGGTGAAGAAAGACCTAAAGAGATGTAAGATGGTATAATCTGACGATGACCCTATTATGGAGACTTGAATTCATATAGCCCATTGGATAGAACAATAAAATACACATGTGCCACTTTTGAGGTTGACCTACTTGGCCCACTAAATTGTTTTGCAATGATTTGTATGATTTTCAGACTATCCAATTTTGTATCAATATACATAGTATCAATGTTATCAATGGCCCTATTATCTATCTTAAATTTAAATTTTACATAGTTTTGAGGCTCCTCCACATACATGTATCACCACCTTCACATTTTTCAATGCATGGACCATGATTGACTTGTGCTTCAATGAATCATCCAAAATTTCTATTGTCAAAGTAGAACATCGTTACATCCTCAACTCAAAATACTCTTGTAAGTAAATTTGACTTATTATTGATTGGGGAATCAGAAGCATTGGCTTCTAATAAGTGCATGTGATAGCACAATTATATATATCAAGATATCATGACCTTGAATGAAATACCAATGCTTTCTTTATATTTCACCTTTTAAGTGTAAATGTCCCTTATGTGAAATTCCACAGGGGTAGATCACTAAGCTTGAAAAAACCTCACAATTTCACAGTGTTTATTGCAGAGAATAATTAGCAACAAATATGATCAAAATCACTGATGAAACTCAAAATACATGAGAAACTGTTGTTGATACACTCATCATGTGTAAGCTAGAAAAAATATGATAATACAATAGAATGAATTCGATACTCCCTAGAGGATTCGAATTCTCCTCAAGTCATGGCTTAGTTTGCATTGGAACCATCTCCCGATAAGGTTTAGTGGCCGCCTATGATGAATAATCAGTCAACTTGAGTAGGAATAAGCATAATTGAACCATGTGGGCACCAAAATAGGGGAGGAGAATACAAGGGGGCACATAACTATCTGTCAATGGTCAAGGAGGGCGCTTCTACACTCAGTAGCATTCAACTATGAGCTACAGTCAGTTAACTGAGCAATGAAGGTTCCCTAAATCATGGAACTGACTGATAGATCTCCTAAATCTATGCATGAGGGTGCATTTGTAACTCCAATTATGGAAACAAGGCACATGAGTGGCTAAGAGGGATAATGATGGCCAAAGACAAGCTCCATGGGGGGGGGGGAATAGGGACTAGGTGTTAGGAGACTCAATTGTTGATGCATGGATACATGGAGTTCTACATGGAATGCATGCATGAAAAAACAAGATATGATGGTGAGAACATTCCAACACCCCACCTTAAGCCGGACTATGAGGAAAAATAACTGAAAAAATAGGACCCTGTTTACTAAGACCAAAGGTCACCCCATACAAAAATCTAAAAAAGTGTGAGGAAAGAGAGAAAACCCAGTGGGAACAAAACCCCCCCCACTATAGACTGTAAAAAACTAATAAAACAAGGTAGCACTCACCCCAAGAAGGGAGTGGAGATGAGTAAACTTCCTCACTGAAAAATACTTGGTGAAAATATCTGCAATCTTCTCTTTTGTAGGACAATAGAGTAGTGTGATAGTACGATCATACACTAAACCTCGGATGTAATTCATGTGTATCTCAATATGTTTGGTTCTTTGTCTCAGAAACAGATCTGTAGAAATCATGATAGCACTCTAATTGTCACAATAGATGATTGGTGGGGTAATGTAGCGAATCCCAAACTATGACAAGATGCCCCGCAACCAGATGAACTGTGTCGTTGCATTCACTACACCTATGTACTCAACCTCAGTTGATGAAAGAGATAGAGAAATATACTTTTTGCTCGACCAACAGATAGGACCAAATCCAATCATGAAGACAAAACCTGATGTAGACTTCCGATCTAAGTTGTCTCTAGCCCAATCGGAATCTGTATACCCAACTAGGTTCAATGGAGACCTAAATGCATACTGGATACCATAGGTCTTCTCCCCTTGCACATAATGCAAGATCCTTTGGGATTCCTTCCAGTGAATCTCATGAGGCTCTTACATGTATCTAGAGACAGCACTCACTGCATAGGATAGATTAGGGCGAGTATGTGTAAGAAACAAAAGACTCCCAATCAACTATTGATACAAAGTACTATCCACCAAAGGTGAAGATGAACCATCCTCAATATTGATACCTAAAAGAAAAGGAATTGTTGCTAGTTTGAATTCCGTCATATGAAACATGTCAAGTAGATCTAATGCATACTTGGACTATTCAATTTTGATTCCTGAATCACTCTAAGAGTCTTAAAGACCAATAAAATGCCTTAGCAGTCGCAAATATGACATAGAGAAGGAGTTGTTCAAGGTTGTTTTGATAGATCTAAGACATGAAGAGAGACTCCATGTAATAAGTAAATCATCAACATAGAGGAAAATAAGGAGTAGATAGTTACCATCATGTCTCATGTAGACATTCGAATCAGAATTGCATCTCCGGAAATCTTGTGACGATAGAAAGGAGTCCATCTTAGCATACCATGCTCAGGGATCCTTCTTGAGCCCATACAAGGACTTCCTCAATTTGCACACTAGTGAAGGATCATCAATGCATCCTTCAGGTTGCTTCATGTAGATCTCGTCCTCTAGATCTTCATGAAGAAAAGTGTTGTTGACATCCATGTGATGCACTTCACAGTGCTTGGATGCATCAAGATCCAGAACAAGACCGATGGAGTCCATCTTTCCAACAGGAGCGAAAGTCTATGAATATTCAATCCCTTGAACTTGTGAAAAACCTTTAGGAACCAAGTGAACCTTGTACTTGCTTGTGACTCCATCTGAGTCCATATTTGTTATGTATACCCACTTACATTGAACAAGCTTCCTACCAGGAGGAAGAGAAACAAGCTCCCAAGTCCCATTTCGTTGAAGAGGTTGGTACTCTTCATCCATAGATGATATCCATATTGGATCTTGGGAGGCCTCAAAAGAAATTTTTTGGATATGATCCAATCATAAGAAAACATCTGTCATCAAGAAATGGAAATGTATGAGAGAGTGCAAACCTTGCATTTTGAAAATCAGATCTAGTTCTTCTTGGATCTTGTGGGTCTCCAACAAGATCACCGATAGATTCAAGGGTCTTGGAATCCCATCTTGGAAGAGGAGGTGGAACTTCAGGTGCTAGATATTCAAGTTCTTGAGGATATGGATCTATCATTCACTCATCTTCACTTTCATAATCAAAATCTAAACTTTCATGAGAGGATGCTTCACTATCTTGTTCAATAGGCTATGGTGGAGTAGTTGGCAAGATGTCTTCATCAACATGGTGGCCATCATGCAATGTCCATTCCTCAAACTGAACACTTCTCTCAAGAAATTTCTTCATGGTAGATAGATCTAGCAGTTTGTAGGACTTTGCACTCAGTGCATAACCAACCAGTATGCACTCTTTTCTTTGTGGATCTAAGGCTCTCCCCTTCTCGGAAGGAATACTTTCCCAAGATTTGGATCCAAAGACTCTCAGATGAGATACATATGGCTTGTATCGCATCCATGAGGTTTGGATGCCTTAACAAATTTTTACCAGAGTTATAATGCTAACAGAAAGATGGTACTCAGAGAGAAACTGATAAGTATAAAGATGGGAAAGGATGAGAGCATGTCCATATATATTACCAAGATCACTCAGGTAAGAGATGATCTGGGAGCAGTGGGTGAGAAGGTTGAGGACAGTGAGTTGGTTCAACAAGACCTAAATGGGGTGACCATTCCATGGGCAGTATTTGTCCAATCCATTATTGCCAGAGAGAACCTTCCCAAGTGGGATCGTATGTGGGATGATTTCACCCAAGAAGAGATCCGGAAGGGTTATATTCAGGGATCAGCTTCTTTCATTCCAGAGGAGGAGGATGTGGCACTTATAACAAAGGGAAAGCAACGGTTCAAACAAAAGAAGGATCTAAGCAAGATCAAGTGCTTTTCCTGCAATGATTATGGACACTATGTGGGACAGTGGCCGCTTAGGAAGAAGAATAAGAAGGTAAAGGATGAGCAGGTGGCAGCAGCGAAGGAGGTGGATGAGTTTACCTCTAGGTTTGAGATGTATTTCTCACTTTCCTCATTTTTGTCAGGGCATGATAGCATTCAAACAGAGATTCGGGTTGATGAGAGATGGAGGGTTGATCGTAAGCAGTGTAGTCACATGATCGGGATGCGAGATGCATTCCTCGTTCTTGATCACACACTTATGCATATGATTCGAGATGTGTAGGGAACTTATCACTTGGTCACAAGACTGGGTAGAGTACATTTTCTCCTAGATTTTGGGAAACTCCTGGAGGTATCAGGAGAACTTTTCATTCCCGGATTGAGAGGGAGTGTACTCTCAGTGGTAGCATTGGGTGTTGTCGGTTACTCAGTGGTGTTCTAGAGGGATCTAATAATCATTTATCCAGATGGATTTGATCCATTCTTCATGGGTCACAGGATCGATGGTGAGTACTTGGTTCGGGGTCATCCCACATCTAGCACATTAGGTTGGTTGAGTGCATCCTCATCAGAGT
This sequence comes from Larix kaempferi, assembly GCA_027924585.1. Lineage (NCBI taxonomy): Eukaryota > Viridiplantae > Streptophyta > Pinopsida > Pinales > Pinaceae > Larix > Larix kaempferi. The sequence goes on along the minus strand of BSBM01000485.1, from coordinate 10,309,747 downwards.
CAGAGGAGGATAGAGAGCGAGATGCTCACAACAGGGATGGTGCTAGTATGAGTGAGTCCTCTCAACAGATGGGTGAGCAAGATGATCACCATGATGATGAGGATCAAAGGAGTTATTCCTTTTATTCGATGGATGAGCGAGATGCTCATGGAGTTGCTGAGACACAGGGGAGTGAGTCTTTGGACTCAGATCAAATGGATGAGCATGATGCTCATACAGGTACTAATCCAGATATTGAGTTGGTATGATATGACTGAGATGGACTTAGCTCAGGAGAGAGTCAAGTCAGCTCAGGGACAGAGGGAGATCTCCTATAGGGAAATAGATCTGCTTGATGGCAAATTAGGTGATTGGTTACAACAGAGGTTCAGAGGGAGTCAGGATTAGAGTTCAGTTACAAATTTAGTGATTGATCAGGAGGATTCTTTTGGAGCCACATTGATGGATTTAGATCAGGGTACTACAGGTCAGAGGGAAGCATTGACAAGCAGGATAGTTGGGCCAGTGTTAGCAACAGGAGATTTGTTGGATCCAGGGATCAGTCGTTGGACTTCCCTTTATAAGAGGGAATGTCAGATATAGTGGTATCTCGAGATGTCCTTCATGATTCAGATGCCTTGCATGGAGGTACATTTTTTGTATAGGCATCAGGATGGAGTAGAGGGTGAGATTCACTCTACTCAATGGCATGAATCCAACAGTGGATGCATGCAAACTTTCCAAAGTGTTTTTCCTCGTGCATGCATGAGTTTTGCATGTACAGTTGTTAATTAAAATTGCATGCAAAAGTGACTTCTTGCATGCACTGATATTAGGTTTTTGGTAAACCTAATTGATCAGTGAGATGATATAAGGAGGTAGAAGGTCACCAGTAAAGGTTTCTCAGCAGACTAGTGAAAGAGAGATCAGTCAGAGTTAGGAGGGCACATTGTGCATGCAGAGGACGACTTTATGTGTGTGTGTGTGTGTGTGTGTGTGTGAGTGAGAGAGAGAGAGAGAGAGAGAGGGGAGCTTATGCAATAGGGAGAGTGAGGGGATCTGAGTTGGATCAGTCCTCACATGATCAGAGGCACTTGGCTACCAGATACTGTGAGCAGAGAGAGCTCATCAGTGAGGTTTCTTCAATGATTGAAGGTTGGGCGACTTTTGGAGGAGGAGGGGTGCACTTTCTAAGGAGAGATGCTCGTTGTGCATCTAGTTGACCGATTGAGTAGCTGAGACTTTCAGAGTAGGCCTTCCTAAGTGTTTGAGGAAGATCTATGACGATCAGAGCTCAGATCTGTTAAGATCTGATTCAATACAAGTTTTTGGCATTCGGAGGAAGGCGCACTTTCCCATACAGAGAGGGGTGCATTCTTTAGATATAGAGAGTTGGCCATGTTCTTTGGGAGAGCATATTAGAGTTGTGGAGTGAGAGAGATAGTACAGAAAGAGATTGACTTGCAGAGATCCAAATCTGTATTGACAGTTAGGGCACATTTCCCCAGTGCATGCATTAGTATTTGCATGCAAATATAGGGTTTGATACCCGTTAGGTTCGGTTGTTTCATCTGAAGTATTTGTATGTATTCATCTTCTACTTACTTTGCTCTGGGATCGAGATAAGAAGATAGCCCCATAGATTGTTGGTTTTCCACGTTTGGGGTTTCCAAGGTACATCCTGAGTTATTGTGTGATTGTTGTGTTTTTCATTGTGGATGTGTTAAGAGATCTATAGTGTTTGTATCTTAAGTCATTATTGCATTTCTTATTTATAGAGACTTAAACCACTTGAGATCTCGGGGCATCCAGAGGGAGTAGTGATCTCTGGATAAATTAACAAGTTTGGCCATTAAAAATCAACAGAGCTTAAAAATATATAACAAGAGATCGATGATAAGCCTTATATAGTAAATGGTGTAATCAGGTTTCTCAATTCTAAGACTTGGGATGAGTTGAGGGTATTAGAATTTATTGATAGAACTTTGATAATGGATGATACTAAGGTTATTACCAAGAAGAATTTAGTTCGGAAAGATCAAAACAAATGCAATGTTCTTTTGAATGGCACTTATAAATTCGAAGGTTATTTTGAAGATTTGATTCTAAAGGGATTGCCCTCATTCTGGGATGAAAATGGAAATTTATTTTCTCAAGATGTTAATCATGCCATGTTGATTCGAGTTAGAGATGATGCTACAAAATTTCAAGATATGGAGAGACCATTAAAGGTACATGTCATTATTGTTAAATTGTTTGAAGACTTTGAAATAATAGCAAAAATTAAAGCTTTATTCAAAAGTCTATTGTGACCCTCTTATGAAAAATATATTGATCTTGATATGGTGACAAGGAACATGGTAAATTTTGCATATCCTATGGGAAAACAATGGAAGAATATTGCTTGCTATCCTAGAAAAAGTCCGTCATATTAAGACATCTCGTTATTGATCCAAGTTAGTAGGAGATAAAAATAAAATGTGAAGTTGTCTTTACAGTTATGTTCACCACTCATAGCCTTGGAGAAATTATAGGCACCAAGATCTATTCTTAGACAATTCCCCAAATTGATTGAGGCAACAATTATTTCAACCAAGAAGGAAACAAGTATAAAGGAAGCGATCAATTCTATCCCAGGGGATCATCATTTTTTGGAGTGTGAGAGTGTAATTGTTCCTCGAAGAAGAGAAGATCAAAGGTCGAACGTCTAAAGAGAGCTATGAAGGTAGAAATGAGTTGTAGCCTATTAATTCACTAGAGACTCACCTATCAAATGTATTAGTCTATATAATCTCTCATGTTTTATGTCTTTATTTGTTATTTACAAACCTTTTATGTATATGTATCTGAAGTTCTGAGTATTTTTAATAAAGTTTGAAGACAACAATTTGGAACTACCTCCATTGTTGTGAATGTTTATTGATGATTAATGGGGTGTACAGATTTCATGTATAATGTTTGAAGTGTTTGCATGACCTGTTTATACCTGTAAGAACCATAATATTACTTCTTCATCATTGAGCAATTGTCTAAAATGTTTATTTACTAATCTATGTTATGGGAAGTTAAAGTTGTCCAATGTTAATGTTTTGACTCATCTTAGATACATTTTGTTCCACTGTCGAATTCTTTTAGGTTAGAACACCTTTTCTAATAAAGTAAAAATATTTGTTCATCAATAACTCCTTGCCCTTGTCTACGTTGTAGCGTTGCATGTGTTATTGTGTATCTCTAACATCCTGAATTTAAAAACCATAGAAAATTTTATGGGTGGAATTTCACCCATAGGTGAAAATTAAGGGGTCCCAAATGTTGAGTGGGAAATACTTTATAAGGTAGTAAGTTTTAAAAATAAAAATAATTATCCCCATATTCATTTTAAAATATATATGTTTATAACTATCCCATGGGTTTTTATGAGAGAGGGCTTGAAAATTGTTTCCACCCATGGTTTTTAGAAGATAGGGGCTTGAAAATGGTTTATGCCCATGGTTTGTAGAAGAGAGAGGCTTGAAAATGGTCTTCACCCTTGGTTTTTAGAAGAGAGAGGCTTGAAAATGGTTTTATGTTTTCATGCAATGAAAATCAATTTTTAATTTTTTAATTTTGCACACGTTTTTTAAATTTAGTTTGGTAAAAACAATTAATCAATTATATACATTTTGGAATTTGAAAAGTATAATTTTTCCATTTGTTTAATTTTAAATTTTATTTTAGTAAAGAATATTTTCCACAGTATAGCTATCCAATTTGAAAAGAAAGATTCACCATAAAATTATATATACATATTCTATTATTGATTAAATAACCTTCACACTTTCTCATGTATCATTGGGGATTCGCCCATTTAGTATACATTGGAAGGATATCTTGAGGGATATGGATTGAAATGAGTATATGTCTTTATTCATCTTGAGTGTTTGACTTCTAAAAATCATTAAGTGAGAGTGTTTCACGTTTCGTTTTTTAAACATATACCTTTCCAAAACTCTACATCAAGTTTTGAGCTAAGTTATGGGTGTCCTAGTTGTAGTTCCCTAGCCATGAACATCTCAAGGACTAATAGTCACCTTCATCTTCTCCCCCTTCATTCCCTTCCAAACCTTCCTTATGTTCATACAATTGGTCACTGACCATTGTCATATTCTTTCCCCTCATGCCTATTCCCCACAAACTCTATATGAGAATAAAAAAACAAAAGCATACACCACATTAAAAATAGAATTTGCACCTACAATAGAATGAGGAAGGAATGGAAAGAGTAGGAGAAGAGAAGAAACCCACACACAAACAACGCAGTGAAATACAAAAAAAATATGAATAGCTTTGAGCTTACTGCCCCGGCACCCTAACTATTTGCAGCAAAAAAATGTAACTATGGCACCCTTCTCTACTAAGCTCTCATAAATTTGTCTTCCTCAAAAACCAATGAGTAAACCAAGCAACTCACTCCAAAATCAAGCAAATGAAGAGGAATGAGTGATGGAAAATAATTAGGGATAAGGATTTCACTTTCCCCCTTGTATTTACCCTAAACCCTAAGGCCTTCCCATAGGCCCCATGTTATTAAAAAAACTTTTTTTTACACAATGCCTAATATTTTCACATTTGGGCTGGGTTGGTAGGTGCGGGAGGGGTCATTTTATACCCTGGGGGGAATAGACAGAAAGATTATGCTTGGGGAGTAGGGAAAAAAACAAACAACGATGCCGAATGGCTCGCATTAATCAAGGGGATGGAAACTACAAGCACTCTCGAAATAAAAGACCTAGTCGTTTTTGGGGATTCTCTCATGATCATAAGAAAAGCTCGAAAGCTCATTATGACCTACAAAACTCCTTTCACAAAGTTGCACCAGATTTTCAAAAATATAATTAGCGATTTCAATACTGTCACTCTCCTCCACATCCTCTGAACTAATAACCATCCCGTGGATCAAATCGCGAATAAAGGGTTGCATTTAGAATTTGGTTACATTTTTTGCAATGGGAATACTCCTAATCGTTGTTGGGTACCTTGATCCTTCTAGGATTCCCCTTAGGGAAGTTCTACCACCTCTCCTCTTCTTTAATAGCCTGAGCTTTTTCGCTTCTCCTTATCGTGACACTGATCCCTCCCATCTCCGTCCAGCTGGGCTTCCTCGTTTTTGGCTCCAAGCTCGCACGCTCCATTTATTATCTTCACATGGGCTCCTCTACCATCTCGGTCTTCCCTCCACCCTCACCCTGAATTTCCTTATCTTTCTCCTTTGGCTCTCTGCAAGCTACCGGTTCAGATTTATAATGGGTGATTCTCCTCATGCCCTTCCCCTAGCAACATTTCTGGGTGTTGGTTCGTTAGCCTCAATTTCGGCCTTCTACACCCGTCTTTGTGCCTCCTGTGCAAGAAACCGCTTCCCCACTCTCAGGTTCACAACCCCTCTGGTGCTTGTCTGCACTCTCCTCTACATACCCTTGTTGATGACCTATCCAATCTTAATCTTTTCTCCTTGGAAGACTTTAGCCCGTCGCACCATATTTCCAGTTCTAACCCTGTCGCGTTGGGAACCATGGAAGAACAACTTCATCTTATCAAGGAAAAAAATGCAGAAATGAAGAGGTCTATGATGAGGATGTACACTTTCCTCCATTCTATCAGCACTACAATCAGGAACAACAATAATCTCATGAATGGGAGAATCTCTACCATCTCTGATACTGTAAATTACGTGGCCAACAACATAGCTAATGTGGATTCAAAAACAAAGGACAACTACCGGAGCATATCAGAAGTGGAAGGAAAAGTTGACAAGCTCAGAGAGGACATTGGCCGCTGCATTCCAAGCTTTCACGATAGCAAAGGATCGGGTATCAGACCTGAACAATCTTCGAAAAGTACTCCTGGACCTGCTTCTCAGCGTCAACTTATCCCTGTTCATCTGGTTCCTTCTTCATAGTCCTTCATAGTGTTACTCATGCAAATTTTGGTATTTTATCCTTTTTATGCAGTCACTAGATCAGGAGCTATTTTGATAATCAGGCTCATTAGAAAGATAAATTTTATGCTACATTTGGGACTTAAAACTACAGAAATCTATTTTTTGATATGTTTTGCTTCTACACCTTCATCCTTGGGCAATTTGTAAGAAGGTATAGTCATCTTAGAACAGGGTTTTTTCGAGATACTCGTCACTTTGTAAAAGATGAACATGATGTCATGGGCTTAGAACCACTCTGGATTCAGTGCATTGATCTGCCTTTGTAATTCTCTGCTGCCTTTTTATTTCAAATGATCCTCAACCGTTCTTGTTAAAAATAAAAATAAAAAACACATTTGGGGGAGCATGAGGGGAGCACAGTGGGAGCAAGATGAGAGTAGGGATAGAGAAAGGAAAGAGTGGTTGGGATCAAAGTAATCCAAACAAGAACAAGTTGAGCCATGGAAGGCCAAGGAAGGGGATCCCAACACAATAATGTTTTCAAGAATGCACTACGTAGGCATTCCCTATGTGAATTTACTCACAGCCCAAATTTTGAGCTGGATTGCCCCCAAAAGAGAAGCTTTTATCATCCCTAGTATTGATCTTACACACTTCTAAAGGTGGGGGCTTCTTCCATTGTTGTCTTCAACTCTACCAATGCATCTTCCACTTATCTTCCCTGCATTCCAAATTCCCCCTCATTTTGGTTATGCCTTATGTATTCTTCAAATGAAGGCGAGGAAGAAGTACACAACATTTATCCTTCTGATGACCCCCTATCTCACAAAGTTCACAAAAAAAAATAACTATGATTGTCAACTTGAGCAATATTAGCTTTCCCTTTTAATTTATTCATGTATTCTTCTCACTTGATGTAAGAAGGGTCTTCACATTCATCCTTCTTGAAGCATCTTAGGTCAGTGGTGATGGATTGTTTCATCTAGCATCCAATGTCACAATGGTTGTCTACACCAAAAACTGAACACAGAAAAGAATACCATCATGGGTACACCTTATGGCCTTTCCTTTTACAATAATATTGAAAAATAAAAAGCTTTGTATTCTTACCCTCGTGCTTTTTGGAGTCCTTGCTTGACCATCCATGTTGGTTATGGAGCCTAATTATAATATTTCTAATTCAAAGGTCGTGTTTCAATCGTGTTTAGATCCCAGTACCTAACGGGGGGTGTGGGGCGGCTTCCCCCCACACCCCCCCCCCCCCCCAACTATTATTGCCACTGCCCCTTGGTGGGGGTTCGAGGGCAGTGGCCCCAAAGATAAATTTTCAAAAAAATGCCTTGTAAAATATTGTAATTTCGTAGTCAATATGGACCGCTCATCAGTAGGTTGTAGATCTGACAGTAGAAGTTATGTTAGGGTTTTTTCCCCTAGAAGGAAACCCTCTTTTATGTATGAGGGAATCATATTGCAGTTGTGTATTATGAAAGATCATTGTGACTATGTGAGAGAGATTGTGAGAAAGTGAAGAGGATATTGTGGCAGATGCGTTGGGGGTTTTATCCCTTCATTTTGTTGGAAAAAATAAAAGAAAATGATGGTTTTTTCTCTGTGGATGTAGCCCATATCGAGTGAACCATTCATATTGGTGTCTCTCTTGTATTTTCTTCTTATGTGTTTTATTTCTGCATTTATTTTATGTTATTGTTGTTTGATCCTGTTTTCTAACACTCCATTTGTTTTGTTGGATTATGCATAGGCGATTGGATTTCCTTTTGTGACTTATGCATGTCTAACTATTAATTATTCTTTGTGGTATTCTCTTTATCGGGAGTGTTTGAACTTCCTTCATCTTGATTCTTCACAAAAATGATTCCCAAAGTCAATATGATGCTTGGGATTGTCTTTAAAACATTCCCCCTATGTTATCTTACCACCATTGTATCCTAAACCAACTTGAAAAAGTATAGAATTTACCACGACTAGGTCTTCGTGCATTGACCATTCTTGCCAAGACCTTGGTTGTCAACCCCTATTTTTTGCAACAACTTTGAGCCTATCAACCTATCGATATGCTATGATTTTCAAAACTACCAAAAGTCTCAAATGTTGAATCAATTTGAGTAAGTGAAGATGAAGTGCATACCACACTTTCTTTATTCATTATCTTGCATCTTGAATCAAAGCCTCTCTTTTTTCTTTTCTTGTAACTCTCTTTGAGGATCACCCAATATGGATTCTTTAGCCACCAAATATTGGTGGAGTATATCTACAAGTTAGTCATGTCATTCCTCAAAAAGTTTCACGTGACTTTTCAAAGACCTCTACAACTCGTCATTTTCCTTCAACTACTAGATTATCTTCCTCAATTGTCTTGCAATGCCTAAAGTTGTTCTCTTTTCAATGTTTTTCCCATTGCTAACTCACTACAACACACAATAAAAAAAACATATTATACAACTTGACGAGAACTCTCATTTTTTATAGGTTATATTTAGTGGTTATTTTTACCCTAAATCAAAAAGTGGTGCTACCAGTAGCACCCTTTTTTTCAAGGATAAAACTATGACTTTTTGGAAACCCTGACCAATGTCAATGCAACCAAAATCCTAAATCAACCCCCGAATTAAAAAGTGGTGCTACTAGTAGCACCCTTTTTTCGAGGTTAATATTAGTAGCACCCTTTTTTTCGGGGTTAATATTAGTAGCACCCTTTTTTCAGGGTTAATATTGTGACTCTTTGGAAACCTCTACTGGTGTCAATGCAATCAAAACCCAAAAGCAACCCCTAAATAAAAAACACGGTGCTACCGATGGCACCATTTTCTTCTGTAGAGTTACAATTGCATTCATTTTGAAACCATCCATGGCATAAGAAAAAAAAAAATCTTTTAAATAACTTAAACAAAAAAGAGCCCAATTTTAATTACAAAAAAAATCTCAAAAAAATAAAACATTAAAGGAATTTGAAAAAAAAAATGCCCAATTTTTTTAAAATAAATTTGAAATTTAAAAAGAAATACACTAATATTTAAAAAACTTATAAAAAAATAAAATAAAATACAAATTTAAAAATAAATACAAAAATTTAAAAAATAAATTTAAAAAAATGAAAATCTAAAAAAATACAAAAATTAAAAAAATAAAATTAAACTAAAATTAAAATCGAAATAAAAAATATCAACCCAACCCCCTCGCTCCCCTTCCCTCCCCCCCTAAGAGCTCCCCCTCTCCTCTCCCCACCCCACGCTCTCCCTTCCCTCTTCCCCCTCCCCTCCCCTGCTCCCCTCTCTCGAAACCCAATGGGTCTTGACTCCATTATTGAGTCTCCAACCCAAGGCACCCAATTTTGGTGCCCAAGGGGCAAAGACTCGATTCTGGAATCAAGTCTCTACCAAGGCACAAGGGAGGGATGAGGGCAGGGTGGGGCAGGGGAATTTTCATGCTCAAGGGGTGGACTCAATTTTGGAATCGAGTCTTCATTGGGTCTCGAGGTGCAAGGGAGGGGAAGGGCAAAGGAGGGAGGGGCCCATGGAAGAGAGGGTGGCGGCACGAATCTGGAATTGAGCCCCACATCCCATATTTCTTTTTTTTTTAATTTTAATTTTTTTACTTTTTTGTAATTAAAAAAATTTGTTTTAATAATTGTTTTTTTTTAATTTATTTAAATATTTGTGTTTGGTATTTTCAAATTTATATGAAAATAATTGGACATTTTAATTTTTTTAAATGTTTTTTTTTTCAAATTCATCTATTTTTTTTCTAGAAAATTATTTTTTAATTAAAATTGGGCTCTCATCTTTTTTAAGTGATATATATATATATATATATATATATATATCAAGCTCTCTCATCTTTTTTAAGTGATTTAAGTGTGTGTGTGTGTGTGTGTCTTACACCATGCAAGGTTTCAAAATGCATGTAATAGTAACTCAACCATAGAAAGGGGTGTCACCATAGCACCAATTTTTTATTCAATGGTTGATTTAATATATATCTATATATATATATATATATATATATATTCTTTCTTATGCCATGCATGGATTCGAAATGCATGCATAGTGTAACCCAATCAAAGAAGGGGGTTTCGATGGTAGCACCATTTTTCAATTCGAGGGCTGATTTTGGGTTTTGATTGCATCAACAGAGGTTTCCAAAAAATCATAATTTTAATCCCAAACTACCGATAACACCATTTTTTGATTTAGGAGTTTTTTTTATATTTTTGACACAAAAGTACTGAGTTTTTATTGCAAGTGTTCTTCCTTTTTAGTATAAAGTTCTTGTCAGGTTGTATGATGTTTTAAATATTTTTCTCAAATATCAAGCTTATATGTGACCTAGTGGGTGTGAAAAAATCTCTCGATGCCACTCAAATCAACTGGCAATTTAAAACTAAACAATGTCCATAAGAGATTGTTATGGCCTAGATTCTTTCCTTATTGAGCATTCAACATAATAAGAAATAGACAACATAGATAAAACATTCATATATCAAACAACAATGTTTTAACAAGAAACCTTATAGAAAGGAACTCCAATGTATTCCCCAATCTAAAATAATTCGGCTAGCAAACACTTACACGTGCAATCTTGCATCACCTTTGAGATTGCACATCTACAAGTTTGCATATACAAATGCTTTACACTTTAATCTTCTAGAAGAATTGCTTGGCTATCAATTGTTTACCGTTTGATAATTGCCTCCTCCACAAATTTCATGAGCAACCCATTAAACAAAAAATTATTTCTCTAGCTCATAGAGTTGTCTCAACTTTTGCTTAGTACCAAACTTTGTCAACATTTGCAATGTTTCTAGTGTCATGCTCAACCAACACTCGATTTCTAGAAGTCCACCTTAAGGGCCTTCTCCAAGAGTCTGTTACAATTGTTCCTCTTATATCCCTAGCTATTAAAAAATTGATTTTCCTTCCTCGAGTCATTTGGCAGCCATTGTCCAATGACAATAAATGGATTCAATGATTATGGTCGATGTGGCATACACATGTTGCTTCTAGACTAGCTTGTCCACTTGGTCATTCTTCAGAGGTTCAAATATACATCTTTCAAGAAATTAGTAAGCTTCAAATCTAGTCAAGCGTGTCTACTTGGTCATTCTATAAAGGTTCAAATATACCTCCTTGAAGAAACCATTAAGCTTGGTGAATCCCATGGTAGTTATCAATCATTTTATGAATCCCAATCAACTTAGTCCTTGGACCTCTTTGACCTTACTTCATTAACCACTAATCAATATCATTACTAGAACCTATCAAATTTTCTATTGACATGCTCCATCAGCATCTATTCAAAGCTACTATCTATGGATCCTCAATGTGCTCTTCCAATGGATTCTTCTCAATTGAGTAAATTCATCAATCCCTGACTATTTGATTTTTCTCAATCAACTTAGTCTTTAGCTAAACTCTAATCCAATGAAATATTTTACTATCCTACTTCTTTGACCCTATCACTTTCTCTATTCAGTTTCCTTCAATATCAAAATTCATTGTCGAAGTCCATTTTTATAGAGTAAATTCCAGTTCATGTTTTCTATGTTTTCTAAAATACTTTTTAAAACTTTTCAACCCCTATGAACAAAAATAGTACATCTAACTTAATATATATATTCCTTTATTGCTAAAACCTAATAAAACTTTGTTAGGTCAAGAGGCTATCAACTATGGTAATGCTACCTTGCCAACATGAGCAAATGGCAATTTACAACTTTTATATAGAAATATTATGATCACAATGAACAATGTACAGCATCTCCTACCTCTATCCAAAGAAAATTGCTTTGGACAGAGGTATGATTAGCACCTCGTCGTATTGCTTTGACATCTGGACTATACAAGTATGTAAAATCGGATGTTTTTTATGTTAAACTTATACCAAGAAAGAGGTTGCATTTTCTATGTTAAAATTTTTAACAAAATAGATATTCAGTTTAATCCCACATACGATACACAATTTACAAATCTTCGACTTTCCAACTTCATATTAATCATTGACAACCCTATAAGAACGTAAATGATAAAAAAATTAAAATATAGCACACAAGTCTTCAAGGGAGATTGTAATTGGTAATTACTTACAGTTTTGCGGGATTTGTATCAAGTATTCAACAAGACTAAGCATCACAACCCAACAAAAGCGCAAAGTAATAATTAAGGTCTAGACATAAGAAGTAAACCAAGCCCATCAGTTACAAAGTTACGAATGGAGACTGTCATATCAATAACTATTAGAGACCCTATAAGCGGCATGGAAAACACTAATCATGCTTGTGCTTCTTTGGTATATATACACTATGAAACTATCGTTATATCTCATATATGTGTTAAGATAGTTAAATAGTATAAATATTGGAAAACACTAATCATGTGTGTGCTTCTTTATCATATATACACTATGAAACTATAGTTATATCTCATATGTGTTCAGATAGTTAAATAGTATAAATATTGGAAAACACTAATCGTGTTTGTGCTTTTTTAGTGTATATATACACCATGAAACTATAGTTATATCTCATATGTGTTAAGATAGTTAAATAGTATAAATATTGGAAAACACTAATCATGTTTGTGCTTCTTTGGTATATATACACTATGAAACTATAGTTATATCTCATATATGTGTTAAGATAGTTAAATAGTATATGTGTTTTAATTAAATACTATAAATATTGTGTTTATACAAGGCTAAGTAATGTCTCTACAATTATGTGCACTTCGGTATTGCTTAGCAGACATGCAATTAAAAGTACTCAAATCAACTGGATGAGTAGATCTAACTTACCAGACTCTGGCTCTGACTGATGTGAATAAATTTGATAACATTAACAACATTGTTCAAGTTTTGCTACCGTAATCAACTTTACGAAACTTGTCCGATTTGCCCGAGACTCACGGGTCAAACTTGGCTCAGCCAAAAATATACGTCTCATTTAATCCAAGAGCGGGGCAAAAACTCTAACCTACGAGTACTCACCAAGTTTTTGGTGGGTCAACAAGTCCGACTGACGAGCCCATCATAAAACTCAGTGGACCCTTTCGACAGTAGAGAAAATACTTTATTCTGCTCAAAATATTTCGTGAATTTTCACCAAATCCGAGTTTTGTAATGTAGCTTTAAAACTATACTTTAATATCTGGGATCAAAGCAAAATGACAAAAAACTATACTCGCATGAATGGCTTTCTAATAATGAATACGTCCATGCAAATGAGTTGGACGAGGAGACTCATTCCTACACATATTACTGTGAGAATACAGCAAATTGGGTATGAGTTGTACCCACTGTTGCTAAATTTAACAATCTCGTCTCCTTCACTCAGCGGCTCTAAAGAAATATTGAGGCTAAAGCTGATATTTAGGTTTGACACCAAATGCAAATGTAAACTTCAGTCTGGCTGAATTTCTTGTATTGCTTAAGAAATTGAGGTACTTGGTTGTCAGATGTATGGAATGCTCTCTTTTGCTGAAGTTGAAAGAACTAATAAAATCACAATACTAATTAGTGTAGGATAAAAAAAATTGCATTATTTTCCAATATTTTACTTGTACATTTATAGAATACACCAACCCCAAATTTGGTCAAGGATAAGGTCTCTCGTGACATTCTACCTTTTATGCAGGTTGTTTGTCCTGCTGCTCTTCATACACATCTTGAATTCTGTGTAAGAATTAACATATCTGTTATGCACATCACTCTTCACAATTCATACACAACACTTGTGTCCTCGGGGCTTGATTTGTTACATCATTGGCCTGTGGTATTCCATGCAGTGAAAGTGTGATGAGCCTCCCAGGTCTCACAGCCTATATGCACAATCTGAATGTCTACAAGCTGGCCCATCTGAAACATATATGAAAATGAGATTGCCAACAGGGCAGCACCAGTGCCTCGGATAGGATGGGGGTGAAACACAGAAGAGATTTGAAAGAAATTGAGATCTGTATTGCTAGCAGGTCTGTGGTGAGAAGGGCCAAAACATCAAGTTGCTAAAAATATCAGTGTGTGGAGATGAGGCTTCAATCGGATACTGACAAGTAGTTATCTTCAAGAGATACTAACTTGTGACAACAATAAGGAACAGGCATACCACTTGATATCTGCCCACTTTATCTGTGCAGTCTGGAGAAATACAGAAAGATTGGATGGCACCTTCTGAATAAGAACAATAAACCTGTTTTAGATAAATAAAAGCAAGCTACAAAAGGGAATTAGTGTTCCACTTCTTGTTTTAAGCGCACCCTTTTTTCTTCTCTTTCATGATCTTGACAATTTTGTGTTGGTCTTGTATGCAACCTATTTTTTTTCGCTTCTATAGAGCATCGCTGGTATGGTACAAAGCCTCGTCCAGACCTGGAATTTCCAAAGCTTGAGATAACTGAAGATTTAGATGGTTTAAAGTCTACTGCTACACTCTTATTTAGCAGTAAGCTTGTTTCACAATCTCCATAGTTTTCTAATGACTGATTGTTGACTGTAGCTTCTGAGTCCTGTATCTTTTTTACTTGAGCAGATGAACCAGCTACTTTCAAAGGGATTTCACAGCAACAAGCACATTCTTCTGTTTGTGCATCTCCATTGCATGCTTGGTTCTGGTTTACTATCATATTTTGGGCATCATCATGCATTTCATCTCTAGATGCTTTGTTTGGATTTTGCTTTGCTTCATTGCAAAATGGTTTCCTGCTAACTCTTCGAACTTTGTCTTGATCCCTAAGATTCTCACAAGGGGAAAAGCTCTGAGGTAAAACATCTCGGTTAAACAATGCTTGGAATGCAATTCTACCCTGAAAAGCCAATACAAAAAAGGCACTTAATAAACAGGAAAGAACAAAGTAACAGAATAGCAGTGCCTACTTACTAAATGTAATATTAGAATGCAATATGAATCATTGTGATCCTTCCATTAAATCTGAGAGGATATTAGAATATGATTAGGAATGTGTGAAAGCTTTCCTAGAAAAAATCTTCAATGGAAATAATATTGATGGTCAACAAGCATGCAACAACCTCTTGAGAAACTTCCCTCCAAGTTTCGTTGAGATGCCCTCCTGACTTAAATCGATGCCCTGCTGCATCTCCCCCATAACTCTGGTATCTTTCTATATTAACATGATTTCCACTATAATCCATTTTACCATCCTGCTTTGCCAATAAGTTATTCTTCTCTCTTTCAGTTTTACCTAGAGTTTCAGGGAAAATGCAATTAGTACTCTCCTTTGTTAATATATCTTCTCCTCCTGCTTCAGAACTTCCAGTACCCACCCAGTTGAACTCGAAATCTCTTTGACTATTTCCTTTCTCTTCAGTGTTTGTCCCCAAACAGGGATCTATTTCAGGGTCAGCACTTGAAGGTGTATTTGAACCACTTGATGACTTTTCTTCTATAACCTTTTCACTATTTGTATTTTCTCCATCAGGCAAGTTGATACAAAGTGCATTTTCATCCTGTTCTTCCACTTGACAATTCAGTTTCTCTATCTGCATTTCTCCATTATAGGACTCTTCCATACAGCTAGTTGTGTTGGGATCTGAACCTGATTGCAAAACTTGTGGCAAGCAATAAGCAGGTCCAGATGTGGGACACAGTATACCATCATCCAATTGCTCCATGGTTAGTTTTCCTTTAGTATCGGCATTAGGACTGGCAGGCATTGCATCTAATATCTCACCATCTTCTTCAGCTGTAATCATTTGCTCATGCGTTCTTGCTTCCCTTACAAGTTCTGTCTTGCATAAAGGTGAAGAATTTCCAGAAGCTGCTGCTGCAGCTGCAACAGCTGCAGCTTCTGCAGCCATTGCCGCTACAACAGGACCATAAATACCTGGATGGAGAAAAGGTGGTGGAATGGCACCATGCAAGGTCCACCAAGCTGATGCAGCAGCAACTGTGGCTGCTGTAACTGCTGCCATTGCACTTGTCTCTTCACCAATTGAATGTCCATAGTTCCCTTCTCTTGTTGGCTGTGGATCTCCTGTTGCCACTGGAGAGGGTCCTGAGACCAACCCAGGCCAGAATGCAGCTGCCGCTAGTGTTGCTACAGCATATGCTGGATGATGCAAGGGTGCCGATGGGGTAAGATGCCATGGCAGGAGTGAACCATTTGGAGCAGTGCCAGGAGCAATGAATCCTGGAAGACATGCAAAACTTTCCAAATTGCTGTATCCTGGATTGAAAGAACCTGGCATGCCAGGAAATGGCAGCAAAATGTTATGCTGTGAAGTTTGAACATCTGCCTTCATCTTCCCAGTTGCATCAGATGGTGACCCATTACCATTCAGCTTAGTAACTGTTGCAAATTCTTGTACCCCTCCTTCAACATGCTGTACTGGAATATGTCTCGGATAAATGGACATAGGAACAGAGGCTTGAATCTCTCTAGAAAGATAATTCATGTTGTTATCCAGTTCAGATAACTGCTCGTCTGAATCCTGATGTCCTGTATGGATTTCCCTGCAGGGAAGATTAGCATTTGATTCTCCGCTACCTTCAAGCATACTGGTCCCTGATTCTGAGGGTAGAATATTGGATGCCACCCCTGAGGCATTCTCAGATTTAACTATTTTCATTTTAGGCTTCAGACCAGGGCATTGCAAAGATCCTTTCACGTTTTCCAACTTTGGACCCTCACAATTTTGATCGTCTAATGAGTGTGACTCCTTATGAGATGTAAACTCTTGGAAAGCCCCTTTAACATTAACATCTAAGGCTGACTCATTAGTTGGAACTAGAACTGTCTGGCCAAAGAGCTTGAGGCTTGATGGTGAAATACTTGTACTAGATGATTCCATATTTGTTTCCTGCAAGTTGATGTTATCACTTGTTTGAAGTGATCTCGGTCTTGCATTGTATGGAGCAAATGCTGCATTCTGTCATATCAGTAAAGAGAACACAGGGCTTATCAATCTCTTTGCATAGACCAAAATGTAAAAATAAAGACATGAGAGAAAAACTCAAGAACTAAAAGGGAAGACAAGCACATCCATTACTATCTGGAAGATGCCTACAGTTTGCCCAGTCTATCAATAGCTATTGATCACAAATTTGAAAATCACATAGGATCTAAAGAAGTACATTGTGTACATACAGCCGATGCATTTCTCCAACAAAATATCAGAAAGAAGTCCAAATTATATATTTTTGAGCAGGTCCTGTAAAGCACCTTGTGAGTTTCACCAACTAGATCAGGCCCTGCACACAATCTGTCAGGCGCAGAGGAAAGTGCTGATGGTGCCCTGTTCTCCTCTTCATTCGTTGATGAGCCAATCTGAATAGCAGTGCCTGCCTTTCGAGGATATGGATGGCTTGGCTTCCGTTTAGGTCGTGGTGGAGGAATGTTGATATCCTGTGCTTTGCTCACAGATACACCTCCAGCTGAAGCTTCCCGTTCCAACTGCAAAACATGTGAAAATTTTCAAGAATCAACTTCCCTGAATTCTCAAAGCAGCAAGGAACCACCTGTAGAAATAAAAACCTCATGTGCTCTAAATCCAAGTAATGCAATTTTCTTAAGCTATATTCCCCGATGTTAAATCAAGATAGTAGTTGAAAAGAATACAAGTGGATGAAAAACAATAGCAACTTCTTTCAAACTTATTTCTAATCTTCAAAGAGGGCATAACCAAAAAACTCCTTATTAGAAAGAAAAGAAAAAGACAGACTCAGACAAATGTCTGTCTGAGAACCTTGCTTTATCGTAGGTGAACATGTTACCATGGCAGTAAAAAGTTAAAAACAGCCAGAACAATTAAAAGCAGCATGAGAGCTTGCTTAAATTATTGTATTTTATTTTCTGCTGAAGATGTCCCTTTGCACATCAACTGTCTTTTAAAACAGATTTTGAAAGCAGGTACTCCTAGATAACAACTTTCTAATTTGTGCTTGGTAACAAAAAACTAAGATGGTCAGCTACATGGATCAGGTGTAGCTAGGCTACACCTGAATGACGGACCCAGACAAATGTCTCTATGACAGCCTTGCTTTATCGTAGGTGAACAAACTACCATGGCAGTAATAACAGCCAGAACTATTAAAAGCAGCATGAGAGCTTGCTTAAATTATTAATATATTATGTTTTATTTTCTGCTTAAGATGGCCCTTTGCACATCAGCTGTCTTTTAAAACAGCTTTTGAAAGCAGGTACTTATAGATAACAACTTTCTAATTTGTGCTAGGTAACAAAAAACTAAGTTTGTCAACTATATGGATCAGGTGTAGACTAGCTACAGCCTACACCTGAATTTTACTTGCATCAATTCTTATTTCCCATCTTAGACTGTGTGCCCAACTAGCACCAGAACAAAACAGAAAAATGCCCCAGTTATTTTAGTCATAAAAATAGATCACAGATTGCTTCATGTTTTGCGATATGGCTACAGAAAAATAACATGGTCTTGCCTGAATCCCAGATAGCTGATTTTAAACAAAATATAAGCCTACAATGACAAAGCCAATGGGCTTCCCTATACACAAAAAGGCTTAAAATACATATAGTAACACAATATTTAGCTTGTCAATTGGGTCTAACCTGAGTGGTTGTGGGATGGAGTGTTATATTCCCCACCCAGGTTCTATTCTTGTAAGTGACCTCGAAAATAAGAGAAATTTTTGTTTATTTATTTAAAGCTAACATGAAGAATACAGGTGTCAAATCCCACTAGCATGGTTGGTTTCAAAGGGCCTCATTCTACATAGCGACCCAAGATCAAACCCTGCAAGGTAGCTGGATGAGACACTTAAAATCCAGCCATGCTAAAGGTTGGTGTGGCCCAGGCTGGGTGCAATCCCCAGGTGATTTTGATGGCTTAGATGCCCCTGGGTCGCATTTTCTTAGACCACAGGCTGGTCCCGCAAGCCACAGACAAACTAGCAAACAAAATAACATGAAGAATACAGGAGTCCTTGAAACAAAAACTCTATATTCTCTCAGATATCCAGTTCATCGCATAAGACTTTAAATTCGAATTCTATCAGGCCACTCTTGGCATAAGTCTAAATCCAATTTTAACATGCCTGCAGTGACAATGTAACTCAACCAATCATACTTCGGAAATCAAAAAGAAAACAAAAAATTCTAAATTCTAAAATGTACTTCATAAAACAATTTTCTGATGATCTGTTTCAGCTTCTTTATTTTAATTCATTCAATACTTTGAAGTTTGACAATACCAAGGCTATTAAAGTATAGCCATTCTTTTATATCATGTTTTTTAACAGAAGCCTTTTATTGTCCACTTATCATTAGAAGCATGTAGAAAATTCAAATTCATGTTTTGTGCTCTAGAAACTAATACCAAAGGACATGAAAGGTCACCATGAGCTTGACAGTTGATCAAGCCGGAGTGGTGATAACCCCCCAGACAGGGTTCAATTAACCCCAAGAGTGTGACATGTTTAGACCCCTGAAAAAGTGGAGGCCATCATGGACACATAAGCAGGCTGGGCATGGCAATGGACAAAATTCCTAGCCAGAGTGCTCATTAGGCTCCAACACAATAAGAGCCCAACTATTATGATATCAAATACGAAACACCTTTGAGTTTGAAAAACGCCCATTTCACATGGATAACACCTTCCTCATATTGCCTTATTCAATGGGTGTTTATTATGTCAGTGGAATGTGACAATGTCTCAAACAATGTAAGAATAGCCTAGGAGAGAGATACTATTCAACTAAATTAAATGTTTAGGGCCCGATAATGAGTATGCTTGATTAAAAGGACAATTCTTAGCTATATGGACTAAGTTAGGTCTAAGTTAGGCAATACTTACTTTCACAATTGCTAGCTTTTATCTATCGATGTTTAGGTACAGAACAGAGTTTAACTCAGTTGTCATATATTGACCAACCATTGCTACTCGGGTTGTAGCAAATCATCCAAGACTGGAAAATGATCCTCAAATTTGCATGTATCATTCTACTTAATAATATCATGGTATTAAATGCCATAATAGAGAGCATCATATCTGAGTGTGCCCAATAATGAGTATGCTTGATTAAACTAAATTAAATGTTTAGGGCCCAATAATGAGTATGCTTGATTAAAAGGACAATTCTTAGCTATATGGACTAAGTTAGGTCTAAGTTAGGCAATACTTACTTTCACAATTGCTAGCTTTTATCTATCGATGTTTAGGTACAGAACAGAGTTTAACTCAGTTGTCATATATTGACCAACCATTGCTACTCGGGTTGTAGCAAATCATCCAAGACTGGAAAATGATCCTCAAATTTGCATGTATCATTCTACTTAATAATATCATGGTATTAAATGCCATAATAGAGAGCATCATATCTGAGTGGTTTGCTATTTTGAATTTTCTTTTCAATATGTGAAACTTTTTTACCACTTTTTCCTCTTCTTTTTCTTCTCTTCAACATTAATGACTTTTTCACTTCTCTTTTTTCGCTACAAGTAAATTTTCCATTTGTATTGATCTTTCTGTCAGTCAACAAACACTACAAAAGATCAATAGCATTGCAAAGTTCCAACCAAGGGAATAAACCGTAAAGCCTATTTGGCAAGTTATCGTAATAGTTTCTTGTTCGCTTTTTGTTTTCTGCTTTATCTCTTCTCCATCATTCTCCTAATTGATTGGATACAAAAAATGCCTCTACAGGGCAAATAAATTGGTTCTTGACCTCCTCAAGGAGCAACAGATTTTTATTTGCTTAAACCGTTCAACAGAGAACAAAGAATAAAAGCAGTCCACAACTTTTGGCAAACTGCTATGCAAAAACACAAGATGACGATTTCTCGGAAGAAGAAAATACCTTTCTTGGTTAATATTGGATGAATAATGAAGAACATGACAAGTCAAAAAACTTGGAAAATTTAAACGCTGAGCTATATGATGAAGAATATCTAGATAGTCAACTAGATAAAGTGCCTAAACTAGTAGAGGGTCATTCATATGTCATCGAGCTTGATCTTATTTTGAACATTTCCTTGTAATTGACATTAAATTTTAATATTTATATATTTGGATTGTGAAATGTCAAGCATTCCAATTATGTTTTTTATATTGAGCTTGTTATGACGATGTCGATTAGTGTACTGAATTGATATTTTTCTATATAGAGTTTTTGGTTCAAAGCAACTTTTACACAATTTATTGTATTTGTTTTGCTTATTGTGTTTATTATATACTTCAGGTCCAGACTAACAACATTTACATCTATGTGTTGTGAGTTTGCTGACAAATGATAAATTACCATGCAATTTGAAGCATTCAAGGGAATATATTAAGCATGAAATGACAATTGATAAATTGATCCATAAGAAAAGAATCAAGAACAGTATTCGGAGACAATGCCAAAAATCAACCATCATATGTCAGATGCTGTGAGATACTAACTGTGACAAGAATATCAGTCAGAAAGCATGAAACAAAACATTTTTCCACAATGGGTTATCCATAAAAAAAGAAAACTAGCGTAAACAAATTAGGAGCAAGGGTAAATCAGGTGATCAAATACATTATTTCCAGCAAAAATAAAAACGAAAAGGGCATAATTGATGGCAAACCTGATGACTTTCCCTTGCTCCTTGGAAATACTAAAGCTTGCCCCACATAATTCATACCATTAACATTGAAAGCCTCATAAAGAGCTAGAACATCAAATCTCCAAAATAGGGCCAATATGCATTCCCTAGTACCGATATCCACATTGTGAACTTGGTGTCAAATGATAAGTTACCATGTCATTCAAAGCATACAGGGGAATATATGAGGCATGAATTGACAATTGATAAATTGATCCATGAGAAAATACTCAAGAACAGTATTCTGAGTCCTGACATAATACCAAAAATCAACCATCAGATGTCAGACGCCATGAGAAACTAACTGTGACAAGAATAGCAGTCAGGGAGTATATGAGAAAATAATTTTCCACCATGGGTGATCCATAAAGAAAGAAGACCTGTGCAGACAAATTAGGAGCAAGGGTAAATCAAGTGATCAAAGTACATTATTGCCTGCAAAAATAAAATGTGAAAGGGAATAATAATAATTGATGGAAAGCCTGATGAACTTCTCTTACTCTTTTGAAATACTAAATCTTACCCCTACATAATACATTCCATTAACATTAAAATCCTCACAAAGAACTGGAACACGAAATCCCCAAAATAGAGACCAAATGCATTCCATATAGAACCCATATCCCTATTATGACAAGATGTGAGTAACCTTAAAACGTAAATAGGCCAAGGTAAACTCCCATCAAGAAGCATTTCAACAAGCAGCAGAAGATATTATGGCCACTCCCAATACATCCAGAAAATATCATCCATCTCTAAGTCTGATATCCACATGGATATGGATCTGAAACATCTTGTTTGCACATGTTTGAACTCTGGATAATAGCATACTAGTTCATTTTATCTCGACATGTTTTGGACATTCAGAGTTGTCTGGTAGAAATATGAACAAATTCATTTTGAAAAAACCTGTTCTCTGAGGCGAAGGAAGGAAATTTATGGAGTAATTCCTATGCAGTGTTCTATAAAGCTGGACAACAAATCTGTAGTTGCCAATGTCATTAATTAGACTGAAGATCAAGCAAAGCATTTTTTCTACTTTATCTTGATATTTTATAAGTGTAGTGGAACATGCGCATTGGCAAATGCATATGCATGCTGAGTAATGCAGAGGTGTCTTGAGTCAAACTGCTACCCATGAATCACCATAATAAGTTATCTATATGAGAGGCTAGAAAGGGATTCATCAAATCTCATTAAGTATTTTCTCAATTTGGTTTAGTTTTGATTATGCCAAGGATCTTAACAATAAGACAGGCATAGAATGTATAATTTGTTTTGTGAATTCATTCACAGTGAACTAGTGTTCACAGAAAAGCAAGGGCGTGGATCAAAGGCAGGAGCCCCATACTGGCAAAAACTAAAAATAAAAAACAATAACAAGACTTTTATTCAAAAAGGATATAGCAGAATTGGTCAAGAAAAGTAAACGATCATTGTCCAACCATGACTTGAAATGATCTGCTTATTCATTCAATAAACCATACTGGAAAAAGTTGAAAAAACACAATAACAAGTATTTTATTCAAAAGAGATTTAGCAAAATAGTAATCATGAAAAGTAAATAATCCTTCTCCAACCATGACTTGAAATGATCTGCTTATTCATTTAATAGACAGGCTTCCATGAAATTCCAGCGACATGCAGAAAGACATTAGTGTTTTCAAAGCTTGCTTATTGATGGATTTCTTGATGTTGACAACTACAACAACCTAGTATTTACAACGAATGCCCTACATTTATTCAGCCAAAAGAAGTTACAGAGTCTTCCCCCCTCCCTGTCCGCCCCCACTCCCGAATCTCGCTTCCAAAGGAAGCGTCCAGGAAGCACTAAATGCTCCCATATGGAAGCGTTTTCAGGAAGCTCGCTTCCTTGCAAAAAAAACATTCCCTCCTTTTTTTCATTTTTTTAAAAAGAAAACCAAAAAGGTAAGTGATGGGTCTAACCCTAGGCCCATACTAATGCTATATAAAGGAGAAAAAGCCTACTCTAATAGCAAAAAACCTAACCTTAGTAATCATCAGTAGCATTAAATGGTAATATTTGACATTAACAGTTTTTAGGATTTCAGGATTGCAATGTTTCCACTGGATTCTATCATATATGAGGGTATGGGATTGAAATTTAATCAAACACATCATCCCCTCTATGTACCTTGATGTTGCTGGTGCTGATTGTTCAGATTGATGTTGGCGGCCTCAAAACTAGTTTTTGAAGAATCCCTAGTTTATAGCCTATTTATCGATGTACTTTGGTTCAGATCTGGATTGCACTCAGTGCTATTTTGGTTGTATGCACTCTTACTTGTTATATACAAGAGAAACTTTGCATATTTGTGTATAATGGTTTGAATTCTGATGGATGCACATGGTTTTGTTGACATATGCATCAAAATAGACAAAAATATATATTATATAAAAAATTCGCTTGTCGCTCCCGCTCCCGCTTCCTACTTTCGCTCCCGCTCCTGCTTCCTGCTTTCGCTTCCGCTCCCAAGTAACCTAGGTCTAGCTAGATGTTTGTTATTGAAACTCAAAGTTAGAAACATAGCTGACTACAAGAATTTATTAACTGTTCTTCCACAGTCCCCATCATAAAAAAATTAATTTTAATGCATAATCAACCATGAAAAATATTAAAATAAGCCCAGCTTTATATATATATATATATATATATACAGAGAGAGAGAGAGAGAGAGAGAGAGAGAGAGAGAGAGAGAAGGTGCATACCACAGCTAAGATATCCAAAGTTCAATGAAAGATCATTTTCTTAATCTATTTCCAACCCTGCATCAATTAGGGGTTGTGACAAAAGCACCTCCAAGCAAAGAATTACACGGTCCCTCTATCCACCAGCCACACTCACACCACACAAAGATAATGGTAGAACATCTAATGGAAGAACTTTGAAAGCATGACTAGGAAATTAAAACATTGCACTGAGAGGTATTTCAAATTGATAACCCACACTATCCATCATAGAGCAGAAGACTATGATTTTTTCTGTAGAATTCCATTTCCTTTTCACTAATTGATTCAATTTATGTAATACATTATGAAAGTCCATGTTGAACATGTTGAACAATTCATTGAGATGATAAAGCATAAAGGATTATGGATAATTAATGATAGGAGAAAGCAGGGGACCTTAGAGAAAAATTTCTGTGCATGGCTTCGAATCTGGACAGCAGTCTTGGTACCAATATGCTCTGCAAGTGAAGCACAGCACAGGGGCGATACATAGGAAGCAAAGTATTAGAATTTAGGACCCATAATTGATAAAACGAAAATTGAAACCTTTGGTACAAGTTGTACAAAAGAATCAGCATCAAAATACAAGAGTGCAAAACAAAGGGGAAACCAAGCAAATCAAAGGGGGAAGCTGTGCACATGTCAGACATCCTACTTCAACATAAATAAAAATGTAATAATTTAAGAGTAAAAAATTTATGTGTTTTACCTTCAATCCGTCGCCATGCTCGACCATGCATCTTCAATGCTTCCAAAAACTTATGATGTTCTTCTTCAGTCCATCTCTCCCGCTGCTTTGTGATAGTATAGGGTTTTCTAACCTATCAATCAAGAAGATAACTTATCCTTTGTCAGAACACAGTGCTGTAATTAATAGGCATGGTTGACATTACTAAATGAGTTTCAGTCAAAAACTGTCAGCAAACAATTGCAGCTTAATAAAAAATCCTTAAGGCTTTGGTCTAGAACATAGTCACAAAATGAAAATATGTTTGTAAAAGTTTGCATGCACTGCAATATACAGAAAAAATATGGTATTCTAAAGAGGTAAGGAAAGTACCCAAGAATATACATCCACATACATGTCAGCAAAAATGTCAAATCTGAAAAGCTTGTAAATAAAGCATTGACAAGTTAAACTTGAGGCCAGGCATGAAAATGAACTTTAGTAAAAATTCAAAAAGTTAAATTTCCTTGCAATAAATACTGGCATGCCTGCTTGTAGTCAATTCTCTAACTCAGTATCTATATGGCTTTTTGAATACTACTAGGAAACCAAACAAAAGTCTAGAATACAGATTTGTTTGGGAAACTTCTGGTATATTCTGTGACAAACAAGCTTCTTCAAGAAAATAAAGCTGCAAAAGAACACAATGAAACAAAAAGAAAAGTTTCCAGTTTTCAAACTAGATACATGTTCACAAGGATGAAAATGAAAGGATTTCAGCTTGTCTAGACATAATAATTTAAGAATGTCACACCAACAAAATCAATATCAATCATGTCAACCCTAATCATTTTTATCTTTGTGCAACAATCTTGGTAAGTATCTTCAAAGGAGCATTAAACCTAATGGATCTAGTCTGAGACTGAAATCCATCCCTAATACCTATTAATATGAATGTTACAAAAACTCACACACAGGCCAATAACTAGAAATACTTCATAAATAAAGTCAACACCTTACCTATTGAGGCATTAATAGACTCTCAAATAAACATCAGATCGCATGCAACTTTAGTTTAGCTTACAACCCACTTCTATAGAGTTTCCCTTGCCTTGCCCCTTAAGAAATAATAAATAGATCCCGAATAAGTTCTGATTGCAAGTGACATTAACATCACATAAAATCCATCATTCATGTCTCTGCATTCACATTGAAAGTTGAAACTTTAAGCAATATTTCCTGACCAGCATCAATTTGAATGGATTTAGTTTCAAGGAAACAAAACTAAATAGAATTTATTAAGCTTTTAACTCAAATGGATGGCTTTTCAATTGAAACAAACCCATTCTACAAGAAGAGTGGAGGGCATTTCCTTTGCAGTCATACCATTAATTCGGGACATATCAGTAGGAAGTGGATGAGTTCATGAATTCATGGGAAACAAAGTGCACGAGTTCATGAAGAATAATGTAGGGCTACAATCCGAAAGCTTGATATTGTTTATATCAGGCTATATAAGGAAGTTCAGATAGATAATCTAACAATGATGAACTTAAACAAGCCTAAAGATTTATATCTTGAATCATAAGTAGAACGGCAAAATCTTACCTTTGTGGTGAATTCGTCTCCTGACGATAAGACCTCGTCACTCGGAAATCGGATAGATGGGGATTGGGACTTGCTTGGTTCGGAATACTGTACACCGTTGCTTTGAATACCTTGCCGGCCTGCGAGAACTTCAGTTCTTTCCCCCTGTACAAAGGAGAAAAACATTCACTATTAAAATTCGATAGTACAGACAGGTCTGTAACCTGATTCTTTCCCCCTGTACATAGGAGAAAAGTATTCACTATTAAAATTCCACAGTACAAACAGGTCTGTAACCTGAATAAGTCTATGAAAACATCAGGAACATTTCGTTCGCCCAGAAAACGTGTTTTACAAGAAGAACGAAGAAAAAATACTTTAAATCAGAGATACCTGCGGAAATTCAAACTCAACCAAAAATTGTGCATTTAAATGGGAAAAACAGAACTAAATTACTTTTTGAAGGTGAAAATTGTTAAAACATTACTGGAAACTGTATATATCGAGGCAAATTTTCTACAATTAATAGATTTTTGTGTTGATTCAAACGAAAAACTATCCAAAATCCGTTTTTTCAGACAGTCTGCAGAGAAAAATATTTAAGCGGAAAAGTTGTGAATTTGAAGAAGGAAAAGGGCCGGAAAAATCTATTGAATAGAAAAGCTTTCAAGAATATTGCTTTGAACAGGAAAAGCTTAGTGAAAACCTTGTTTGTGTAGCAAACAAAACAGAAAAGAAGCAAAAAGATTGCTGTGTTTGAACAGAAAAATTGTGCTGAAATACCTGAGGAACCGTTACGGCCGGAAAAGAAGCCATGAGGTATACGACAGAGTAAAACCACTCAACTCTTCTCTCCGAAATGCAGGCAACGCTAATAAGATCCCGCTAACTTGAACTGTTGAGTAAATACTAACGTCCACCTATTGTTTCTTGTAAACGGCTCATAGAAAGCCGAAATAGGATAGACAGGGCGACAGAAGGCTATTCATTAAGATTTCTAAATAAGAAACAGTGGCAGGAGAGGTTCCGCAGACCGCCTCTTAAAAACGACCAAAATCAAGACGCGGAAACTTGGAAAGACCGAAAAACCATGCTTTCATTAGTAAATACCACCCCAAACTCCCGGAAAATGGTAAAATTCCTCCAAAATGGAAATTTTGCCGGTTACATATTAGCTTATAGTTCACTGAAGAACAAATAATTGCAGACTTTTCAAAGACCGGTAATTTTTCAGCAAAATCTCGGTAACTTCTGCTAAATCCGCCAGGAAGCTTTCAGAGAAATGAATGTTCCGAAAACATAACGCTGAATAGCATGGTTTCCACAGTAGCTTCATAAGATGAACCGAAACACATCAAATAAGCTTCAAAACAAAGGAGGCAGATTACTAATGGTTCGTCTGTCCAGCAAATCTCTTCAAACTCCCCGATCTGGTCCTCATAGAACTTGCAAAGCCTGTGGTTCTACCTGAAGCAAATCTGAATGACATACAGCCAAATTTTAGCTGAAACTTGTCCAAATCGAACAGAGAAACGGCTCAAACCATCGGTGATCGCTCAGACAATATTTCAAACGGTAAAGTTTCGTCCAAAACTGGTCCGAATTCTAGACAAAAATGATATTTGTCTCGAGAATGTTAACACCCGACACAGAGACCAACCAAAACCGTTCCGCGGCCGAAAACAAATCCGCAGAACAGGAAGCTTGACGAAATGCGGCCCAAACTTCTCGAAATCAGACCGTGAAAACGATCATCGTCCCCCTCGGCCGATCCCAAAGCTCCTGAACTGGGTCTCGGAGGGCGAATCCTCGATCTTTCGGTACGTTTCGAACTCAGAAGGCTCGGAAAGCCACAGAAGAACAACAATGACAAGGGTGATCCGTCGCGATGGCCAGGGTCCTCTTTCTAGCCCTCAGAAAAGCGCCCATTTCTTGATGGACAGCTCATTTCTTTCTCTCTTATTTTGCGTCAGTCTGGAGAGAGAATGTAAGGCGAAAAGCCCAGCCTTGAATTCTTTGCTGGGGCAAAGTCTGGCCATGAGTTTTTTCAGCGAATTTCAGAAATTCGCAAAATTTCATTTAGCCATTTTTAAAAATAGATAAATTGTGGCTGGAAACCTCGCGCCGGTCTCACACGTGTTGGCCATCTTATGGCTAGAATTTTAAAATGCGAGAAAATCCTATTTTCTCTCTGCTCTGGATCGCACAAGTCTTCCGGCTAAGGGAGGTGGGTTTCCTAACCTTGTTTTATCCATGGGTTGTGGTCGAAATTCCACGCGTTGTTCCTGGTCACTTTGGGGAGCTTTTGCACTTTATTGTCACGTCATTTCTTACGTAGGGCCCACCGAAGCCTCTAGTCGAAGCCACCCATGTGGACGAGATTTCTGCCTTCAACGAACCTTCTCGAAAGGGGACGAAATTTGCAAGCTTCGATGGTGTAGGTAGTCGCCATCGCCATCGCCATCGTGTGAGTAGAGGGCCAGTCTTTATCTCCCGTGCACGCATAGACTTTCCACCACGTATTTTGGTATGAAAAACCACACATAGAGTCAGGTGGATGGTTAGATCGTGTTTTATATGAATGTTGAATGAGAACTATGTAAAGGTTTTTAACCTTGAATATAATTGTTATGGATAGAGCTTTTTAATGGTGGGTCATTTACTTTTATCCAATCATATTTGTGAAATTCATGTCTTATAGTGTGTGTGTTTAACATGATTCATCCATGTGGATTAGTAATATATGGGAAAGTGTTATGAAATTCAAAAACCTAACCTTAATTTTAATAAGGGAGAGTGTTAAAACCTTAGTTGAAGGGAGGGAAATAGGTTCTTCTAGCAATTTAACAAAGCCATCGTGTGATTGATTAAAAAAAAGGCATAGGGCTTTGTTCGACATCGGGTAAATAATATTATGTGTTTGGTTTTCCATTTTGTATCTTTGTTATTATATAGTTATTTTATTTTTGCAATGGTTAATGAATTTGTTCCCTGTGCATTGTGCATTTCTTTTTGTGTAGAATCATTTAAAAAAGAATAATAACCATGTAATTGAGTATAGGGTTATTGAAGTAGTAATTAGTTTAAGATAGGTTATGGGGTGGTCAATCATTGGAATATCCAAATAAATTTATAGAACAACTAAAAACAAATTAATATGGAAACATGTTTCATCTCTTGTGAATCATCTCATTAGTGAAAGTAAATCCTTTCAAACGATTGTGGCAATGCATAAGTTTTAAATAGTTTTCACATAATAGATATGTTGTGTTCACGATGTCTTGGTAGAGGCATATCGTTATTGAGTGTTGGAATCCAATTACATTACATTGTAATATTTCAAATTAATGAAAGATGCATTTATCAATATTTCAAATTAGTGAAAGAAAAGTAAGTATGTTAAATTTTAATTGGAAAAGGTTGAAAAAAAATAGTTTTATATTAAAAAAGAAAGACAAGAAGTGATTGAAGAAAAACTTATAATAATAATAATAATAATAATAAAATGAGAAGAATGGTCTCCTAAATATGGTTTTTAAAAAGTACATGTTCCATTAAACTTGTGAGAAATACACTCCATTGAAATTGAACTTGTACTTTAATAGGAACCTAAGTTTTATAAATATTAGATGTTGACTACTCCTCTAAAAGTCCTTAGAGAGATTAGATGTTGACTACTATTTTTAAGTTCCCAATTTCCATTTGTTTTATCTGGTTTTGGCAAAAACCAAATAATGGAGTAATTGGAGTAAGTTCCCAATTTCCATTTGTTTTATTTGGTTTTGGCAAAAACCAAATAATGGAGTAATTGGAGTGGAAGAAATTTTATATTTTTTTTATTGATTATTTGAATTTAATTTAATGATATTTTTTAGTTGTATTTTTTTATGAGATATAGATTAGAAGATACTTTGATCTATTAAATGTAGAGAGGGATCCAATTTTTTTTAAGTGTAATTTATTTTTTCTTAAACTTTTTACAGGTCAAGAAAAATTTACACATTAAGAAATTTGATACTTTTAGTGTGTTGCTTGATAGATTTAGGTTTAATATGGATGTATGCCCGTTTTATTTTTTTATTTTATGAGTAAATATGATTTTTGTTTTTGTTTTAGTAACTTATGAGTTAACATGCCAAATTCCATTAGCAGTTAGCAGTTAGTTCCGCGAGTAATTTTAAAAATATAATTAAAAAAAATTAATAAGTTAATATAATTTTTTTTAATTATTAATAATTTACAAAAACATAAAAACACTTTTCATGTAACTCAAATCTTTTGACTTCCTACAATTTTAACCTCTCCAATATTATATAATGAATAGAAACCATCTCATTTAATTAAAAAGTTCAACCAAAACTTTGAATTTAAAATAAATAAAATGGTTGTAAAAGTCCTTAAACCTAATCCATCAATGAAAACTAAGAAGGTATTAAGTGAAAAATGATGATGTTATAGCTAATTTAATATTATTAAATTGGTGATAAAGAAATCTGTCATTTCTTCAAGGGGTACCTTCAACTTTAGTCTTCATCGTCACAAAATCCCGTGGATATGGCCAAATCTATTCAAAGTGGACAACATTGTGGCACATGATTCATGATTGCATGAATTTATAAAAAAAAATTCTAGACATGTCCACATAGCTTAGGTAAAAGTTGATGAATTGATTAATTGGGATAGTATTATCTATATACTTTAAAATGCACTAGAAATTCATGTACTTTTGTAGCAATCGAGTTGATTTGATTCATATTAAGGATGTATATTATTAATATACTTTAAAATACAATATAAGCGTTCGTACTTTTTGCAACAATCAAGTTTTAAATAGTTTGTTTAACATTTTATTATTTCATTAAAATAAAATATTTTTGTAATTTATTGTTATATATTTTTTACATGAAAAAGGGGAAAAAAAGTTAATTCTACATTATGTTGGAATATAAATGAGATATGCAATATATCTAAATTAAAATGAGAAAAATAGAAGTTGTTTTATGTTTCACAAATAAAAGAAGCTTTATTCATTAATTTAGTATTTGGTTAAGTTTTATTGTCTTTATGTGTAAAAGTGTAAATAAAACCATCTAATTATAGGACTATTATGTTTAACTTTCTTTTAATTAAGTTATATAAAATTATTTCAAAAAAAAAAATGTATGGATAGAAATCTACGAAAAAAAAAGATAAAGACTAAGTCATATTTAGGAGCTATTATTCAACTCTGAACCACCTTATTAAGCGTAGGATCATTGCAAAGGAGTGTTGCAAAAATAAAACCAATATTTTGTGTTACTTCGTTGATTTTAGAAAAGCATTCGACACAGTGACCGTGATAGACCCTTGGAAAAGATTAGAAGAGCTAAAAGTTTCTTTCGAGTTGAGATTTGTTGCAATAAGGCTGTACAAGAATGTTATGTTTAGGAACAATGAGGGCTAGTCGGAAGAAATTAATTGTAATATAAGAGTCAAGCAAGGTTGTCCCCTATCCCCTACCCTTTTTGGCATATACTTTGGCAGATTAGAGGATGGTTTGCAAGAAGCAAGTTCCGTCGATATGACTTTAGCTGATATAGTCATCATCATTCTTATTTTCACTAATGATATTGTTCTTGTGGTGAAGATGTTAGAATATTGAGAATATGATAAAGTCATACAACAATACAAAGCATGCATGGCATGAGTTGATATAGCCTTCTATCATAAGCAACAAATAACATGAACATGAATTAAATGGAGATAAAAGAATAGACAAGAGAACACATAATATACGTGGCAAAACCCCAAATGGGGAAACATCCACAGGAGGGTTGAAATCTTCTTAATCATCAATAATCTTCAATCTTACAATAGATCTCCCACACATGAACATCACATCTCACTCCATAACCACATCTCACTCCATAACCATATTAAATGACACATCCTTGTGTTCATATGTGAATTCTTGAACTCTCGATTATTTTACAATGACTCTTCACCTCATTATATACCAAGAGGTAATAGATGAATTACATCCCATAACACATGTGGGATAAATGTAATTTCACCTCTTTATATAATAAAAGGTAATAAGAGTAAATGATTACAAATTACATGTGGGATAACTCTTTTACATAAGATTGGACATTATTACCTTCCAAATACATTCAGTCATCATTGCATATTCCAACACTCCCCCTTAATGATGATTGGGAGATAGAATACAAGAATGGAGGAATATGGCATTACATATCATCCCCCTTGATGACAACTTCCAAAATGTCCATAAGTTGCGAATAAAAACACACTTCGCCTCATGAAGTAGATGAAGATAACAACCACTTCTCATTGAACCATGAAATTGCACCTGAACCAAGTTGTATGATGAACTCTACCACAACAGTGTATGGCCAATTCAACAGAACATGTGGCAACAAGCTCCAACTGCAGAATGCCTAGATCTAAAGAGAAGCTTTAGCGACTACTAGATCCAACGGAAAAATTCCTAGAACATGTGGCAAGGGATCCAACAACAAATTGCCTAGATCTAAAGGAGAAGCCATAGTGGCTACTAGATCCAACCGCAAAATGCCTAGAACACCACAACAATCATCACAACTAGAAATCAACTGATAGTTGAAAGATGCAATAAAACTATGCAATAGACCTCATCATGAATACAAGACCCCAATGGTCTATTATAGAATATGATATTGTGCAGATAATCATCATGACGTTAACAATAGAAGATGGTGCTTCATTACATTATGTATGGAATATAGTGATTGAGATTGCATTACATTCCCCTTGAAGGACAACTTCAAACATCCGAGATAACGAAGCAAATAGGATCACACTTTGCTGCCAAGGATAAGTTGATCAACTAGGAACAATGTTGAATGAACAAAGATAATCAAAGCATATGATTAAGACAAGAGAATAGATAAGAGATCTAGCCTTCTATCATAATAAGCAACAAATAACATGAACATGAATAAAATGGAGATAAGAGAATAGACAAGAGAAACTCATATATACGTGGTAAAACCCCAAATGGGGAAACATCCAGGGGAAGGTTGAAATCTTCTTAATCATCAATAATATCCAATATTACAATAGAGCTCCCACATCAGCATCACATCCCACTCCATAATCACATTACATGACCCATCCTTGTGGTCATATGTGAATTCTTGAATTCTTGATTATTTTACAATTACTCGTCACCTCATTATATACCAGGATGTAATAGAGGAATTACATCCCATAACACATGTGGGATAAATGTAATCTCGCCTCTTTATATAATAAAAGGCAATACGAGTAGATTATTACAAATTACATGTGGGATAACTCTTTTACATAAGATTGGGCATTATTACCTTCCAAATACATTCAGTCATCATTACATATTCCAACAGAATAGTCCCTATGATCTCAACAATGTCAATGTATATGTAACTTCGGAATGTATTTCACATATATGTATATTGTATTCCTATAGAGATGTTATTATTCCTCTGTATGGAAGTGTCGTCATTTATATTGTAAGTGTTGTAACTTATACTTGATGGGTTATTAGACCACCTTGTTGGGGTCGGCCCTGTATAAGTCATGTGGGTCGAAGGGTTATTAGACCACCTTAGTGGGGGTCGGCCATGTGGGTCAAAGGGTTATTAGACCACCATATTGGGTGTCGGCCCAGTCAGCATTGTGTTATGTGGTTAAGTTAAGGCCGACCTAGTAAAGGTTATTAGGCAAGTCAAGTCTAGTATAAATAGAGATCGGGAGATCTCTATTTCATCATTCTATTCACTCACTCACACTTTGGAGAGTGGTGCACTTGTGGAGGAGGAGGCTCTACTGCTGGGAGAAGACTATCTCTTGTATTCTGGTTGTATCATTACTCTATCTATCTCTGAGGAAGTTATTGGGGTTTTTCACCTTTATGGTTTTCCCCAAGTAAACTCTGTGTCTCTGGTGTGCTTGCATTATTGTGTCCATGATTAATATGCTGTAGATATGCTGTACATGTTGTTCTCTCAGTTAAGATCCTAGATCCGATTGAAGTAAATTCTGAAAATTTAACATGGTATCATAGCTTTCTTGAAAGAAGGCATGATATGGCATGTATGACACTTGTTGCACTTACGATGCTAGGGCTTGATATAGAAAAAACCAGTCATCGTAGCACTTTCGCTATAAATCCATTTTGGCGAAGTTTTCGGATCTGAAACTTTTATAGGTAAAAGATCAGATCCCCATGTACCTTTTGTCCAAAGGAAAAATTCTAATTCGTTGTACTTTGTGATTTATGATATGTACAATATAGGGTTTCTGCCTCTTCCAGATTTGAGTCAAAAATAGGTGACCTTGGCAAAAAGGTCATAACTTGGGCTAGGAAGCTCCAAATGAAATTTCGTAAAAAGTGACAGGTAGTACACAGACTGTACTATCTCAAGAAATTTTTTTAGAGGCCGAAGTTGAACTTGTGACACGTGTCACACCATACAAGTTCGCTCTCTTGTTTTATCTCATAAGCAGGTCACGTTGCGACACTTGGCATAACTCTCTCTCAGAGAATCCAATTGAGGTCAGACCTGTCGGGATGGAAAGATGGAAGGTCGAGCTATCTCAGGAAAAAAATTCAGACCCTGTGGATTGAAAGGTTCGGAGTTACACCAGAAACAATCAGGTACATATTTCTGTCATAACATAATTATTTTTGAGCACCTTCATTCATGGCTTCCGGAATTTAGGGTTTCGGAGAAAGTTGGAATTTTTGTAATCGAAGACTACGGCTGAATGATACTCATCAAAATCGAAATTTAGAGACCAAGATCAGAATTTTTGGTTGGGCAGAAGGTCGGGCTTGATCAGACCCTAGTTCGGGACTTTGATCAGAAAAGTGGAAAATTAGGGCTTCTGCAAAAATGGGAATTTTTGAAATCTGTGACCACGGCTGGAATATCCTTAGAAAAATAGAAGCTTAGAGCTTTGGATCAAACCTTTTGATTGGGCAGAAGAGTGGGCTTCATCAAACCCCAGTTCAGGGTCACGTCCAGTGAATCTGGAAGCTTCAAAGGCAAAATTGAGGAATGAAACTTTGCAGTTTTCAAATTCTGAATATACCAGTTTGATTAGCTCATCAAGGAGCATATTTTTATCCTTTCAGAAGTTTGAAATTCAAAGTTTGAATTTTTATGGTTTCTCTGACAAACCTAATACAGCTCCAGATCCAGTTCCTGCAAATCAAGTGGATTGGTTTAATCCTAGAAGAGGATGGATTGGTCACCTGCATAAGTGAAGAAGTTCCTGTTTCAGAGGGAGATGAGGCTAAGGCCTTACATAAGAAGATTACAAGCAATCTCGATAGGTATGACTCATCCAGGTATGTCTCGAGATTTGTTCATGATTAAGTTTATGATATGTTTTTCGTCATGTTATTACGGTTAGAACAATCTTGATTTTAGACTTGTCATATCACCTTAACAAAATTATGAATGCATGCATTAGGGTATTGACACTTATGATTGTACTAATGCAATATGGTGTTGTATGAGGTTTATGTTGTCCGCTAACATGAAATGTACACTGTTGGAGCATAGGCCGCAGCTATGGTAAAGCTGCCAATTTTGGGGAAAAAGCACTAAGTTTTGAAGGAGAAGTGCTAATTTTGAGGAAAAACACCATTTTTGGCGGAAGTGAACAGTGCGCGGTACGGCACCAGATGGACGAGCTCACCGCAGAGTGCGGACCGGAAATAGCGGAGCTCGCGCGCACAAGTCAAAGAAAAGAGTAAAGGTGGCTGAGTAGAAAGCTCAACCACCACAGTAAATGAAGGAAGCGACAGAATAGAGGGCTCAGCTACCCTCATTTAAGGCAAAGTACAGGAGTTATGGTTGCTCGGACCAAGGAAGAGCAACGGGCCGAAGCATTGAAGGCGAAGGACAAGGAGCAGAGAACGATGAAGCGGCGCCCATACCCGCGATCTGCGCCGGAAATCACGGAACCTGCAGGAAGCTGCGACGCGACTGCAAGAGGCGTCTAAAGTACACCTAGCCGTTAGTGGTTAGGGTTTTTTGGGATCACTGTTGGGAAAGGCCCACAGTTTTGTAAAGGTGCGACCCTCAGGTCCACCTATATATATGTGTAATTGTAAAAGGAAAAGGGTTAGATGGGTTAGAGAGATAGGTTGGTTAGAAGGTTAAAGAGTTAGACTTGGATAGCCAGAGAACTAGAGTCACTGAGTTTGCAGACAGTCTAAGTGACGTCTGGTTCATTGTAATCTCTGTAGAAGAAGAGAATAGATCTAAGAGAAGGGCTCCCAGTTGTGTGCGTGGAGTTTCCCAGAAAATATCTAAGGCTGCAGCTGTGTGCGCAACGGAACTATGTAATTCCCATCTCAAGATAATATAAGATCCAACTCCTGAGGACGTGTTTTCCCCGTGGAGGCGAACCACATGATTCTTGTTGTTATGGTGATGTTTTGCGTGAATGCTTGTCTATGTTTTATTATCTATGTTTACATGAATGCTTCGTAATCTTTATGAATGAGTATGTAAAGTAAGTTCCCGAGCTCCCTTAGAAGTGTATATGTGCATCGTCAGACAAGTTTGTGAGAACACTGCCGCGGTAGTGCTGAAGGAAGTGTGGTACTGCACCATGGCGCAAGAGCAGAGACAATACGTCGTGTATCGAACAAAGCGGATAAACGCCCCATGCGCAGGTACGGAGATACCGCGCAGCTGGCTAAGGCGAGTAAGCTCCAGCGCTGTTGCGCTGTATGACCTGAGAAAGAATCAGACGCTCTGCTCAGAAGTTACTGTGTAAGAAGGGAAGAGGGAAGACTGTGGATTCCTCACCACCCCGGTTAAGGAAACCTGATTCCTTAGTCCCCCATAGCCACTTCGGGTGAGACCTCGAGCTGCTGCGTAGCCCGTTGCCGAAAGGGCCAGTGCGCCAAGGGGTGTTTGTTGCTGCGCCTCCTGAAAACCCGGGTCTGTCCAAAAGCATCCAACAAATGGTTCCGTTGCCTTTAGACTTGTTAAGCCAACAAATGGTTCCGTTGCCTTGAGACTTGTTAAGCCAACAAATGCTTCCACCGCCGGCTTTAACCCTATTATTTTGAAGGCAATGTGGTGCTGGAATCCTATAGCTAAAGAAATTCAAGAGTGGTTTGATTCAAAGGCGAGAGAGTTCGCTGAACGTGAAAATAGAAGCCCTCGGCTTGAGACAGAAGATTGGTTGCAGAAGCATATTTATACTGACCTTCACGAAATCTTCTTTGTAACATTTGCACTCGAGTTGCATGAGTGGGTATCCAAGCTAGCAAATACTCAACCCATTGTGCATGTTGATCGACCTATCGTTTGGACGCCTGAGCTAGTTAGCACTGTGAAGCGGGTAGATAATCCTGTGTCCCGCGCAGTAGACTTTTGGTTGAACAGTGTGCTGGAAGGCTTCATCACAGAGTTTGCGGTAGATACGAGAAAGAGCTTCAGCAAGGCTGAGAGGAGCTTCTTCAAAGCATACAGGGGTAAGTTCTTAAATTCTCTGAACCTGTCGATTAAAATGCTCTTATATGAAAAAGGAAAACTATGCATAGCTTCCGATGAATAGCATAGACAAGTAATGTCCGTAGATTCTGATAGTGATTTTGAAGCTAATGGTTGCACTTGTAGTGGAAAACGGTATAAAGTAGACCAGCATTCTTTTGAGTCTAGCACAAAAGATAGTCAAGCTCGTAGAGCGAGCCATATAGAGAGACAAGGGAGTGTTCATATCCCTTATCACCCTTTTACACCGCAAAAGCCAGACAGGGCCCAGCATAACCCCGCAGTAGCACCCTCTAGTAGCCCGCACGGTACTTCAAGTACCTCAGCTCCACCTTTGTTTAACCATCCCGGAGGCAGTGCCACAGCACCTCCACGTCAACCTGGCGCAAGAAGGATGGGTGATGACATGAAGCTACCAACCTTTAGAGGAACAGGGCTAGAAGACCCTAAGCAGCACTGGTTTCTATGTGAAGCCATTTGGACGATTAAGCAAATTAATGATGATGATGTTAAGCTGGTTCAGTTAGAAACCACACTAAGAGAGAGAGCCTTAACCTGGTTTATGAAATACTCAACAGCACAGAATAGGACGCTTGCTGATGTAAGAAGTGCTATGCTTAAAGAATTCAAGAAACCTAAATCAGAATCACAGTGTATAACAGAACTAAAAGACATAAAACAGTTACCTACAGAGTCAGTATGGGACTTTGACCAGAAGTTCAAAGCCTTGATAGATCAAGTAAGCTTTGAGTTTGCACCGCAGTAACATAAGGAATGGTTCATTGCTGCGCTGCTTCCTCACATTAGACTTCCTCTTATGCAACAGAATCTCACTACACAAGAACAAGCTCTAGAGATGGCTATGAAACTAGAAGCTTCACCAATTGCTGGAACAAGCAACGATGTTGCGTACTTGCAGAACCAAATAGCAAACCTAACCTTGCAAGTGCATGATATTAAGAAAGGAAAAGATGTCAAAGAATAAATTTGGTGTACAAAGTGTAGAGCACAAGGACATTCAAAGGACCATTGTCCTGTTTTCATAGATTATATTGCAACTGGAGCACCTAACCCTTTACCACAGGCACAGGGGCCTTGGTGTGAAATCTGTAGAACTAGAGGCCACAGACCATAAGAGTGTCACTTGTTACAGAAATATGTACAAACTCCAAAGAATCTATATTGCAATTTCTGTAAATCAGTAGGCCATGATGAGAACAATTGTAGAGCATATGAGCTCATGATAGAAAGAGAACATGATGTTTATAGAGTACAGTCAGAACCACAGGGACCCACAGCAGGTCCGCAGTATGACCAAGCTCGTGAAGGAAGAGGAGGAGATTACAGGGGTCGTGGACGTGCAGCAGGTTTTGGTCGAGGAAGAGGATAGATCACTTGTTACAACTGCAGAGCTCAAGGCCATTATGCAAGGGATTGCCAAAATCCTACAACCATCTGCAGATACTGTAAATCTTATGATCATGTCATTGAAGAATGCCCTCAGTTGATGGCCAAGATGAAAGAAAAGAAGCCACAGGTTAACCAGAATATCCAGTTGATTGGAGCAGAAAAAAGAGAACCAGATCCTACAATTAATATAGTGACGCGCAGTGGAGCAACCACTGGTGTGCCAGAGTCGGGAACTGGAAAGCCAGCGACGCAATGGGTGCGCCGCGCTAATATTAAACCATCCCCGTTTGACCTACAGAAGCAAAAAGAAGCATTCAAGCAAGCTCAAGAGTATTTCTCAGATCCGCGAGCTTCAAGTTCTGTCGCAATTCCGCATAATGATATCAGACCGCATGTGCCACATCAAGAGAACGGGGTACAAGATCAGGCCACTACATCTGGAAGGCCTGATGAGGAGGATGCACTAGGCAATGTTCATGCTTTCTTGAGAAACTGCTTAAATTTGTTGCGCAATGAAAAAGCAACTATGGAACTCCAACACCTGTTGGATCAGTGTCAATAATCTGCTTCGATGAATACACCGTAGCGTGTTGTTCATCAGATTGGGAGTCATACTAGAACTGGAAGAGAGATGAGACTCACAGCGCAGATTGGAGCATTTGAAATGGACGAAGTCATTTTGGATTTAGGCTCAGAAGTTAATGTTATCACCATGCAGACATGGGAACAGATGGGTAGCCCTCAGCTTGCCAGATCTCCTATCCGGCTAAGACTTGCAAATCAGCAACGAGTTTCTCCATTGGGCAGATTACCCAATGTACCCATTGATATTGAGGGAGTAAGAAGTTCTGTAGACTTCGAAGTAATCAAAATTCTGGATGACAGTAGACCTTACCCAACACTTTTAGGCATAGACTGGGCATTTGATAATCTGGCTGTCATTAATTTGAAGAAAAGACAGATGACCTTTGAGGATAAGCAGATCAAAGTCATTGCACCGCTCGATCCCCTTCAAGGACCACGGTATATTGAACCCATTCGAGCAGAAGAAGAAGTGCGCCACATGGAAAGTTTGTATCAGATGACTGCTAGTCATAATTATTATGTCAATCCCACAGCAGACGGCCATATCAGCTGGCGATGCGATAGTTCGTGCACATCAGATTTGGAAGCAGGACTGGAAAACTGGCAGAATCGCTTACATGAAGTTTCTGCAAGGCGTTGCGCCAGGATGACTAAATCCATTCGATGGATTGGCACAGAATTGAATAACACCCCAACCTTTGATGGTTTAACTGGAGTAAGTGAATTCATACATGCATATCAATAAGAAATCCCAGACGAACAGCGCATACAAGCATTGGATGTAGCACTGCGCGCTACACCCGCGAGATGGTGGGGTGCGCATAAAGAAAATATCGACACATGGCAAGACTGTCGCAGGTTGATACTGCGCAGATTTCAAGAGACTACAGTAGGAGTTTTGCGCAAATATGATAGACAGAGTGACCCCAGGACACACGTGAAAGCATGTATTCAGCAATGGTCAGGTATTCCAGAGGATGAGTGGGTTCACCTATTCATCCACACGTTGGATATAGTTCCAAGAAACTGGTACACTGAAACAGAATTGCGCAGAGGCACTATCACTTGGCCTCTCATGATTAAAAGTTTTCAACTCACTTTCAGCTTTGAGTCAGAACATCCAAGCATCGATCAGGCTTTAAAGTGTATTAAAAAGAAGGTATTTGAACAATGTCCGTTACCAGAGTATTCTCAACCAAACTGGGCTGTCCAGATGGAACATGCCCTGGAATGCTATAATTTCGCCGCTGGAGAAGAGGATGATGATCCTCGCAACATCAATATTCCAGAGTCAGAAGGGACGCGCAAAGTCGAAGGCCCTCAGCTTGATATCCCTGCCATTACAGAACACATCAAGCTCAAGAAAATTAACATTGGTATAGAAGCCGAACCCAAGGTTGCCTCTATAGGAGATCATTGGGATGATGAAACTGTTGACCACATTGTAGATTTACTACATGAGTACCAAGATATCTTTCCTACCAAGTTTACAGAAATGAAAGGCATCCTAGGAGATTTAGGAGTTATGCGCATACCTTTGAAAGCGGATGCTAAGCCAGTAAAACAGCGCTCGTACAGGTTGAACCCGCGATATAAAGAAAAGGTCAGAGAAGAAATTGATAAGATGCTCGCAGCTGGTATCATTGAGCCAGTAGAGGAAAGTGATTGGATTAGTCCTATGGTGGTACAAGAGAAAAAGGCAAAAGGTGAAATAAGAATCTGCGTGGACCTGCGCAAGCTCAACGACGCATCAGCGCATGATCCATTTCCTACGCCCTTTACAGATGAAGTGCTTGATAATGTTGGATGACAAGAGGCTTACTCCTTCACTAATGGCTTTTCGGGATACCATCAGATCAGAATCCATCCAGAGGACCGCCATAAGACCACTTTTGCGACTGAATGGGGCTCATTCCAGTATACGGTAATGCCCTTTGGTCTTAAAAACGCTCCTGCTATCTTCTCTAGAGTCGTTGTTGTTGTTTTTAAAGAATTCATTCATAAGTTTCTAGAATTTTGATGACTGGACTGTGTTTGGTTTACTAAAGAACCATATAGGGAATTTAAGGATGATGTTAGAAAAATGTAGACAGTATCAGATCTCCCTGAACTTGAAAAAATATATATTCTGTGCTCCTTTTGGTATTTTGTTGGGTCACATTGTATGCAGACAAGGACTCATGATGGATCCTGTGAAGGTTGCCATCATTGCTAACTTGCCTGCGCCCAACTCAGTCAAACAATTGCGCACTACATTGGGACATACAGGATACTACAGAAAATTTATCAAGGGTTATGCAAAGATTACTGCGCCTATGGAAAGACTGCTGAAAAAGGATTCGAAGTTCCAATGGACAGAAGAATGCCAACAGAGCTTGGACACACTTAAAGAAAAGATGATCACAGCGCCTATTCTAGTTTTCCCAGACTGGAGAAAACCCTTTCATGTTCATGTAGATGCTTCTTCCATAGCATTGGGGGTT
Source organism: Larix kaempferi (assembly GCA_027924585.1). Classification (NCBI taxonomy): domain Eukaryota; kingdom Viridiplantae; phylum Streptophyta; class Pinopsida; order Pinales; family Pinaceae; genus Larix; species Larix kaempferi. Next base: position 10,267,255 of record BSBM01000485.1, on the reverse strand, counting down.
GTACTTACACAACCGGGAGAAGGAGGTATCGACCACCCCATTGCTTACTCTAGCAGAAAGCTGTCCATAGCTGAGAAGAACTACACCACTACAGAAAGAGAAGGACTAGATATGGTGTATGCCTTACAGAAGTTCAGACACTATCTATTGGGTGCTCATTTTAAAATGTATACTGACCATTCTGCTTTGAAGTACTTGGTCAACAAGCCAGTGTTAGGGGGAAGAATTTGCAGATGGCTACTCCTCTTCCAGGAGTATGATTTTGAGATTATTGTGAAGCCAGGTAGATTGAATGCAGGACCTAACCATTTATCTAGGATAGAGTCAGGGGAGGAACCTACAAATTTGGAGGACAATCTGCCTGATGCGCAGCTGTTCTCTATTCAAGAAGCAGACGAATATTATTCCGATATTCTTGAGTTTCTTACTACAGGGCAAGCACCAGTTGAATTCACAATACAACAGAAGAAACAACTTGTTGTCAAAGCCGCAGACTTCACTTTGATAGCAGGCCATCTCTATAAGTTGGGCCCTGATGAAGTTTTGCGCAGATGCATTTTACCGCATGAGAAGAACTCCATAATCGCAGAAGCACACTCAGGAACCGCAGGAGGCCATTTCGCAGGAAAGCCGACTGCGCAGAAGATCTTAGCCGCAGGTCTTTGGTGGCCAACATTGCACAAGGATACTAAGGAATTCTGCAAGTGTTGCGATGTGTGCCAGCGAACAGGAAAACCTCCGAGAAGAGATGAAATGCTGCTCAGACCCCAGATAACAGTGCGTGATTTTGATAAGTGGGCCATTGATTTCGTGGGACCTATCAACCCACCAGGAAAGAGAACTGGTGCAAGATACATCATCACAACTACTGAATACCTCACCAGATGGGCTGAGGCGAAGCCAATCAAGAATTGCGACACTGTCACTGCCGCGTAGTTCATTTTTGAGAATATTGTCACTAGATTTGGATGTCCACTAATTCTAATGAGTGATCAGGGCACACATTTCCTGAACAAGACCATAGAGGCCCTTACTGAAGAATTCCACATTAGTCACCACAAGAGTACACCCTACCACCCTCAAGCTAATGGTACGGTGGAGGCATTCAATAAGATTCTGGAGAATGCCCTAACCAAGATTTGTAACCAACAAAGAGATGATTGGGACCTTAGAGTCACAGCTATGTTATGGGCTTACAGAACCACATGCAAGAAACTAATAGGTTACACACCTTTCAGTTTGGTATATGGACAAGAAGCAGTTATGCCCATGGAATACATTGTTCCCAGTCTCAGAATTGCTCAAATTATAGAAATGGCAAATATTGATACTATGAGTGAAAGGCTGTCACAATTGGTTGCCTTAGAAGAAGACAAGCTTCTAGCTGGATTCCATCAACAAGTGCAGAAGGCAAGACAGAAGGCTTGGCATGACAGGCATATTAAGAATAAAGTCTTTCAGGAAGGAGACTTGGTACTCCTCTACGATAGCAAATTCATCAAGTTTCCAGGCAAGTTTCGTATACATTGGTTAGGCCCTTTTCAGGTAATGCAGATAACTGAAGGAGGAGTAGTTCAGCTTGCGAAGCTTAATGGAGAATTGCTGCCCACAATGATCAACGGGAGTCGGCTCAAGCTTTACCGCGACGGCCACTCCGCCCTGTCGACCTAATCAGCTGCTAAAGTAGTGCAGATGTCTAGTGTAGTTGAAAGAGGCATCGCACTTATCATTCTACACGGAAGTCGTGAGACATTTTCAGTCTCTGGCTTCCCGCGCAGTTCCTCGAACCATCCGCGCAAGTAATAAAATCTGTTTTGAGCGAGCCTGTTTTCGCTCTTGCGGAGTTCCCCCAGGTTTTCAAACCTTCGCTCTTGCGGAGTTCCCTATTGTCCAGTTGTCGCTTGAGGAGTTCTCGTTGTGGACCCCTCTATATGCACAGTTACCCATGCTGAAGTAACCCGCCGAAAATTTGAAAATTTGAATTACGAAAGTTCTGTAGCCGCGTCTGAGTCTCAATGAAGGACGAGACCGCCAATTAATTGTATTTGCTCTAACAGATTTGGCTTGATTTCCCTAAGATCCGCATTTAATTAAAGGAGCCGAAGGCCTTAGCTTATCTCCCGAAAGGCTGTCAGAACCCATCCATCACATTTAATGCACCACAGAGGCGCGGGGGTAGGGGGGTTGTCAACTCATATGCATAGGCGCCTACGGTTATTAGCCCCACTTGTCCGCATCTACTACCGCCTTTAGCTATAAATACCCCTCATTCGTATATGTTTGGGTTACTTTCCTCGAGTTGTATAGTTGTCTTGTTTGAGTCTAAGTCATTGTTTTCAGAGCCGTGTCGTGCAGACTGCCCCCTTTGCTTTCAGAGTTCGTATCTTACGTTGTTCCGCCCTTATCTGATCAGTGTTAAGTCGTATCTGTAAGTTCATGATGGAGAACCTGTCAACTGAAGAATTCGTCTGACAGTTTAGACGCAGAAGTTTAGATTTCGGTATGGGTACCCCGATCAAAATCGTCGAGCTTCTTGATCTAAGACAGTCCCAGGGCACAAGGGCGTCTCAACCGCACCAGCCGGAGGAACCCGTTCCAGAGCCCTTGGCCACTATGGTTAACTACATTCCTCCATGACCAGATGATGCACCCGAGGTGTGTATTCCAAAGAATGCCAAGTATTCGATTCCGTTGCCACCAATGGCGGAAATCGTGCACGAAGAAGGACCCCTGCTCGGACATCTTCCGCTTGTTAAGTTTTCTGACTATAATTTGGGAGATTATAGAACGTATCCACAGTTCACGCCGGATCACTATCTGACAGTGGTCCATAACCCTGTCAAGAAAGTTGACGAATTCGTCCCGCAGCAATTTGCAGTAAATCTAGAGAGGCCTGGATTGTTGAACCTGTTGAAGCTACCACACTTCGGGCGTAGCAATGAAGTTAATGCGGTTGTCAAGGTCTTGTTATCCTGTGTTCATGGTGGTTATCTTTGGCTAGGGAGGCCAATTGATTTGAATGTGGATCTGATTCATCAAATTACCGACCTATCTAAGGTTGGTAAGGACCCCAATGTCCATTTTGTTGGTAAAGACAGGGACCGTAAGCTTGCTGCACAGGTGGTGCAAAAATACAATTTGTCGCGAGGAGATCAGGCTTATGACCTCACTACAGTAGAAGATGAAGCACTGAGATTCACAGGTAGTCTGCTCGCAGGCAGACTTTTAACAAAGTGCCGACCCAAAGAAGTCCCTGGAGCTGTTGTAGAGCTCGCAGTCGCAGCTGCGGAAGGAGAGCAGTATAACTGGTCTCTCTTCCTTCTGAATACATTCTTGGACGACTGTCGCAACGTTCAGGACACTGCCAATCAGCTGTTCCATTTTTCTTGGCTCCTGATCTTATGTGCCTTTGTCGGGTGGAAGGAACCGCCCAACACTTAGTTTCTTCCGTGCCGTTCAGGAGAGGTTACAGGGATGCGCTATGTTAACCTCTGGGATTCTAATAATCCCGTGAAGTGCAAGATGAACCACACCGTATTCTTTGAGTACTACAATCTCCTCAAAGATACCATCTTGCAGATGCCGAGGCTTACTGAGGAGACGACAGAAATCTATGGAAAGAAGTTGGTCTTTTCTGCCAACTTGCATGAAATCTATTTCCGCCCTCGCGGAATTCACTCGAAAGAATGGGCCGTAGGGCTCTACCGAATGACTACCCAGGATGTGGAGGACACTATGAAGTCCTGGCCAGATGAATGGAAGCAGGTCGATGACATCGCTGCCACGATGCCACCCCCTGCGGCGCCAGAAAAAGATAAGGGAAAGGAAAAGGCCGCGTAGAAGAATGATGAAGGTCTGTCAGGACTGCCTCCAAAGAAGCAGAAGCTGTCGCACCCCACAGAAGCGATTGGAGATCCCTCTGAGACCCTTGCCGTGGGGTTCGACCAGTATTTGAAGGAGCAATTTCATGAGCTGTGGACCTCTCAGGCCAAGATCAGAAGTGCTCTGGACCTGCAGCTCGTGGAATTGAAAGGTCTCGCACGATGAGTTGCGCAGACCCATGTTCCAGCATCTGGCTCGTAGGCGCCGCAAGCATCTACAAGCACCGAATGAGTTGAAGTACCTGCCGACAGGCACACTGTTGTACATATCCCGCCTGCAAGCATGACACTCGCAGATCCTTTAGCTGCACTGCAGGTAAGCGCGGTTGGCGCTGTTGAAATAAATTTGTCACTTATTCCATTGGAAACTCTCCATTTGGTTCAGGAGCAGGTTTCTACTGAGCTGAGAGCTAGGGATCTCTCCACATTCCACGCCAATCAAAGATTGCAGACGCAGGAAGCAGAGCTAAGGGCAGGCTACAAGGAGATCTCTGCGCAGCTTGAACTTCACGAAGCGCAAGACACTGGGCTGAGAAATACTGTTGATGAAATCGCCCAGGAGCTGCCAGCCTGTCAGATCCAACCAGACCTTCCGTTAGTTCAGAAAGTGCAACGCATCGACAGAAGGGCGCAAGCCCTACAACAGCAAGTAGTTGCTATGGCTGAGGACCATAGAAAGCAGCTCGCCGAGTTGGAAGCTCATGTCGCAGTGCCTCCCGTGGATGAGACACAAGTACGACTTGAAGCACTGCACATAGCTTCTATCCAGATGCAGCACAAAATAGATGAAGCCCAGCAGTTAATGACGCAAGCTATGGAAGCTTGGGCGGAGCTTGAGAAGCTCCCTTCTAAAGTTGCTCTTGTAGAACAGGTTGAAGCAGCAGAATAGTCCCTAACTGTTCTGAATGAAGAAGCTAAGTCCTTGGAAGGCTTAGCTAAAATGAGGAAGATGAGCGAAGTCCGTAAAGTACAGCAAGAACTGCACAGGATCAGAAACAAAGATGCTACTCTCGCCAACATCATTCAGCCGTTTATGGACGAGTATGCTGAACTTGCTGCCCAAGCAGAGGCCAAGGTCAAAGCATTTGCTGAGTCTCAAGAGTTGGTCGACGGCATAGAAGGAGAAGAAGCTACTGCAGACATGGTGCAGACAGCTGCGAAGTGCGTCGAAGACATGGACTCCGCTGTTGTGCAGTGGAAGCAAGAATTCGCTGCGACCCAAGCAAAGTCAGATGCACAACTAAAATGACCGCAAGCTAGTGCGGGTGGCTCGGGGACGAGCCACAAGTAAGTGTTAGGGGCCTGTTGGAGCATAGGCCGTAGCTATGGTAAAGCTGCCAATTTTGGAGAAAAAGCACTAAGTTTTGAAGGAGAAGTGCTAATTTTGAGGAAAAGCACCATTTTTGGCGAAAGTGAACAGTGCGCGGTACGGCGCCAGATGGACGAGCTCACCGCAGAGTGCGGACTGGAAATCACGGAGCTCGCGCGCACAAGTCAAAGAAAAGAGTAAAGGTGGCCGAGTAGAAAGCTCAACCACCACAGTAAATGAAGAAAGCGACAGAATAGAGGGCTCAGCTACCCTCATTTAAGGCAAAGTACAGGAGTTATGGTTGCTCGAACCAAGGAAGAGCAACGGGCCGAAGCATTGAAGGGGAAGGACAAGGAGCAGAGAACGATGAAGCGGCGCCCATACCTGCGATCTGCGCCGGAAATCACGGAACCTGCAGGAAGCTGTGACACGACTGCAAGAGGCGTCTAAAGTACACCTAGCCGTCATTGGTTAGGGTTTTTTGGGATCACTGTTGGGAAAGGCCCACAGTTTTGTAAAGGTGCGACCCTCAGGGCCACCTATATATATGTGTAATTGTGAAAGGAAAAGGGTTAGATGGGTTAGAGAGATAGGTTGGTTAGAAGGTTAAAGAGTTAGACTTGGATAGCCAGAGAACTAGAGTCACTGAGTTTGCAGACAGTCTAAGTGACGTCTGGTTCATTGTAATCTCTGTAGAAGAAGAGAATAGATCTAAGAGAAGGGCTCCCAACTGTGTGCGTGGAGTTTCCCAGAAAAGATCTAAGGTTGCAGCTGTGTGCGCAACGGAACTGTGTAATTCCCATCTCAAGATAATATAAGATCCAACTCTTGAGGATGTGTTTTCCCCGTGGAGGCGAACCACATGATTCTTGTTGTTATGGTGATGTTTTGCGTGAATGCTTGTCTATGTTTTATTATCTATGTTTACATGAATGCTTCGTTATATTTATGAATGAGTATGTAAAGTAAGTTCCTGAGCTCCCTTAGAAGTGTATATGTGCATCGTCAGAAGAGTTTGTGAGAACACTGCCGCGGTAGTGCTGAAGGAAGTGTGGTACTGTGCCGTGGCGCAAGAGCAGAGACAATACGTCGTGTATCGAACGAAGCGGATAAACGCCCCATGCGCAGGTACGGAGATACCGCACAGCTGGCTAAGGTGAGTAAGCTCCAGCGCTGTTGCGCTGTATGACCTGAGAAAGAATCAGACGCTCTACTCAGAAGTTACTGCGTAAGAAGGGAAGAGGGAAGACTGTGGATTCCTCACCACCCCGGTTAAGGAAACTTGATTCCTTAGCCCCCCATAGCCACTTCGGGTGAGACCTCGGGCTGCTGCGCAGCCCGTTGCCAAAAGGGCCAGTGCGCCAAGGGGTGTTTGTTATTGCGCCTCCTGAAAACCCGGGTCTGTCTAAAAGTAGCCAACATACACCAAGAAAGACAAATCATGTTCTAGTTCAAGAACATATGATCATGATGACATGAAGACAAAGATTCATCCATTGTCATGGATCACTTAGAAAATCTACTTACGAGGTATGTATAACTTGGTTCTACAATGGATAACTCATGAGACATCCAAGTTACTAGCACAAGTCATTGAAGAGAACCAGAAGACATTATGCGGGTATGTTAGACATAATTAGCTAGCATGCTAATCCAGGTATGTTTTTCCTATATCAAGCTAGAATCCTACCTTGTGTTAGGATCTTACACTGTTGTGTTGTTGATAATGATTATTCATGAAGTCATAGGTTTGAATAGTCATGGTTGTATGCATATTATGTTTCTTACCATAATTGATGATATGACTAACCCGAAGAATCATGAAGGGATAGGTTTGAATAATCACGTGTTTTATGCGTATTATATCTCTTATCTTGATTGATGATTTAACTAACCAGAAGAGTCCTATGATCAAATAAGAATATTTATGAGCAAAAGAAGACTTCCCTGAAACCTTGAATACTAATGTTTGTTATCTGTGTTTGAAATGATCCTGACTATACATGCTTGAGATTATTGTGTTTTGATAATATTAAGATTATACTAATGAATGTTTGATTATGTATGAGACCTAGAGGATAACACAATGATGATACTAACAAGCATGCATAGGGATCGAGAATGAATATAAGTTCAAGGACAGGTAATCCAGGAAGCAAAGATCAAGAGGGAGCGCACTCCAGTAGTTTCTGCAAGGATGCAGATATTCAGAGGGAGTTGACCACTTCTCACAATCCACATCAGAATGGAGTTGCAGAAAAGAAGCAAAGACAGAGAGAGAGTCAACCCAACAATCAAACAAAGATAAGTATTTGAATTGTCATTTCTTACATAGTTGTTTGTTTAAATAATGTTATTCAATAATGTATATACTGATGTTCCTACAATTAGGTTGTGTATTATGCATATTAGAATAGTTGCATTGATAAACAATATACTACTAATATACATGGGTAAGTGGCCTATGCACTGTACAACATTCCATTGCTACTTATCTAGAATGAAACCTCTTTACTGACATGTTGGGAGTTGTGCACACTCTTAACAATGTTCTGGTAGAGATTGGAAGGCATCTAGAAAGTTACGGGATATGGATAAATGTTGTATTGAAGCATTGGCTAAAGATAATTGCATGACTGTATGACATATTTATTTATGTGTAAGAATTTGTTCTGAAAACTATGAGATGTTTTCTAATCATGCAATTTAACTTGTTGTGTAGGAAAGATCGTATACCATCACCTACAAAAGAAGGACTACAACATTTGTCCAGCAACAAAGTTATCTGTTGAAAATATTGAAGATATTGAAGTTCCCAGGATCTAGGAAGAATGCCATGATCGAGGAGTATCAGTCGATCATGAAGACGTTTGGGATGCAGTCCTAAAGGGTAGTTTGTAGTGACTTCCAAGAGGATCTACAAGATCAAGCATGCTGCATGTGGTAAAATAGAGACTTTTGCTCCTGTAGCAAGATACATTTCCATTAGATCCGTACTTTCTCTGGCTGCAGTGATGAAGTGGAAGATACACCAGATGGATTTCAAGACAGCCTTCTTGAATGGTGTAGTTGAAGAAGAAGTGTATGTGGAGAAGCCACTTGGTTCAGAGACACATGACAGAGAGTCATATATGTGTAGAACTTGGTATGGTAGATAGCTTTCTATCCAGTTTGGGCTTTACCAAGAGTAAAGCGGATTCCAACCTTTACTACAAGGTTGAGGAAGGCAATCCAGTGATACTACTTTTGTATGTGGATGACCTGTTTGTTACAGGTGAGGATAGATTGATTGCCGACACGTAGCGGAAGCTTGCTGCCGAGTTAGAGATGAAGAACTTGGGTATAATGCACTACTTTCTTGGTATGGAGGTGTGGCAGAGTGCAGATGGAATCTTCCTTGGACAAGGGAAGTATGCAGTAGAGATCCTGAAGAGGTTCGAGATGATGGACTATGAGGCTATGGCATCGAACCTGAAGCTTCTGTGTGATGCTTCATCTGAACCGGTTGATGTCACTATGTATCGTCAGATGATTGGGTCCTTGATGTACCTGACGAACACGAGTCCAGATATTTGCTTTACGGTGAACACATTGAGCCAGTTCCTGACAAATCCGAGGAGTGTTCACCTGGTTGCTGTAAAGCATATTCTGAGGTACCGGAAGGGTACAATTGATTATGGGCTCAAATATGATGCGAATCAAAAGTTTAACCTGTAGGGTTATGTTGATTCAGATTGGGTTGGCAGTGCTGCAGATAGGAAGAGCACATCTGGGTGCTGCTTTAGTATGGGATTAGGTGTGATCTCTTGCTTCAGCAGGAATCAGTCTTGCGTAGCACTGAGTATATCTGAGGCAGAGTATGTTGCAGCCTGTTCAGCTAGTTATGAGGAAGTATGGCTTCGGAAGCTACTGTCTGAGATATTTGATCTCCCGTTGGATGCTACTGGTATCTTTTGTGATAACCAGAGTTGTGTGATGCTGTCCGAGAACCCAATGTTTCATGACAGGTCGAAACACATAGAGATCAAATATCACTATATCATGGATATGGTGCAGAGAGGAGCTGTGAAGCTCCTATACATTGCGACGGACGAGCAGATTGCAGATGTGCTGACGAAGCCACTAGCCAGGGTGAAGTTCGAGTACTTCAGGGAGAGGCTTAGTGTTCTTCAGATTGATGAAACTTCAAGGAAGAAGTGATGGACACATTTGCAGAAGCCATTCCAAGCATGTTGGAAGGAGGATCCTTCACATGGTTGTGGATGTAAGCGCTGGATGATGAGCATCAGGACGATGCTCCAGTTACTGCTCTATATATGCATTAGGAGGATGCTTGATATGATCAGTTGGATCATTTAAATGTATATGTATGTACACATCATGTTGGATATGATCAGTTGGATCATTTATATATATATGTATGTACGCATAATGTTGGATGTTGGATATGATCAGTAGGATCATTTGTATATGTTTTGTATATGCATCATGTTGGATGATTGGACCATGTATCTGTATATGTATTAGGTGGATACTGTGTATGATTAGGTAGATCATGTATGTTGATATGTATCAAGTATGATCAGGTGGATTATGTTTTTGTATTTGTATCAGGTGGATACATGGTATGATCATGTGGATCATGTTTTTGTATTTGTATCAGGTGGATACATTGTATGATCAGGTGGATCATGTATGATGATATGTATCAAGTAGATACTTGGTATGCATCAGGTAGATGCATTATATGATCAGGATGATCATGGATGACGAGCTTCAAGATGTTGCTCCAGATGACATGCAGCAGGATGTTGCAATGATGATGATCAGGATGATCATGTATACATCAGGATGATGTATGGTGAGTATCAGGTTGATACTCTATGGCTGTGGATCAGGTTGTGCAGATGAGCATATAATGTGGCCCTGGGAGATTTGCAGATAGTATTTCGAGGTTTTTCCTATGGCATGTAATCTGGCCCTGGGATATCTGACAAATGCTCTTTCGAGGTTTTGCTCTGGGAGGACATATAATTTGGCCCTGGGAGATCTGCAGATAGTCTTGCAAGGTTTTGCATATGGCATATAATTTGTCCCTGGGATATCTCGCAGATGCTCTTTCGAGGTTTTGTCCTATGGCATATAATAGCGCCCTGGGAGATCCGATAGGTTGAGTTGTGTGCTCGTAATAAGTCCTGGGATGATCTTGCAAGGTTTTTCCATGACCACATGTAATATCGCCCTGGGAGATCCGATAGGTTGGAATGTGTTCCCGTAATAAGTCTTGGGATGCTCTTGCAAGGTTTTGTGGTGACCACATGTTGTTAGGATATTCCTATACTCCATCCTAGTCCCACCAGTATTTTGATCATTTACATTTTCAGTCATGCATGCACTTTTAGGGTTTACATGCATTCTAGGGTTTGCATGCATCCCAGTCATCAGTCCAGCACCTAGCCCTCAATTAGCCATCCCCCATGAGCTTCTCACTATTCATTTTTAGCCCTCCAGTTGCTTAATGCGCCCTTCTTCCTTGATTTTAGGGAGCAACTCACCCTTCTTCACCTACCAGTCCAGTTGTCTTCAGTTTACAGTCAGTTACACTCAGTTACACTTAGTTACACTCAGTTACACCTACCAGAGTTAGTTTGACTGATGGTTGACAGTTACTTGAGCATTGATGACTCCACTGATGATGATGAAGACATCCAGTTGTGCTTCGATGATCATGAGGACACCTAGTTGTGCTCCGATGACACTCTATTGATCTTATGATCACTCTGAGAGGCTAATTCGAATTGCCACCTTAGGCATTCAAATCCTCTCTACCATTGTACTATTTATTTGTCCATATTATGATTAATTAACTAGTGTGTGTGAAGTATTATTGCTTCTATCTGAGTTCTACTGTACCATATTATTCTGTTGGTCATTATACTGTATTGTTCACTCTTCTTCTATTTTCTTGCTTAATCATAATTACTCTTGTGAGGTATACATCATCTCTTAGATCTGCTGTGAGGATTTTCACATGGTATTAGAGCATGTTGAAAGTATTGTTTATCTCCATTCTTGAGAGTTTTTTGCATGTTATTACCAAGATTTCGAGTGCAGCAATTGCACCAGTTTCTGCATTTTTTTAGCAGTAGAAGTTGCAGTTATTCTATATTGTTTTTGCAGGTCTTCTACATCTTCAATGAATTAAAAAGAAATCACTACTCTTTCTCCTTTCTCTCCTCTCAGCTATGATGATTGGAAACAAAAAATGATAGCATACTTGAAAAGCCATGATCTCTTTGACTGTTGTTTTGAAAGAGAGTTCGAATCTTCTGAAGAGAAGAGTGATTGGTTAAATAAAGTTGATGAAGCCTTTGGATCAATGTTGGATGCTATGTCTGATTGGATGTTATATGACCTCCCTGATTTTTCATCACCAAAAGAGCTATGGGCTCACCTGGATGAAATATTTGGCAGAGAGAATGAAGGACTTGGTCCCAACCCATTCGAAAGCAAACAAAGTGATGCATTCGCTCCTCTTGATGGTCTCTCAGATCATGAACCAGTATCATCTCATATTGAAGTTGTTGAAAAAGAACTTGTATATTCTCCACTCATGCTCAAACTTTCTTCTCTTTCTGTGCCAGCTCACACTCTAGATATTGCAGAAGGTCCTAAATCCTCTCTTGCACCAGAGTCTGTTGGTTTGCATCATGATCACATGATTATTTCGGAGGTCAAAACAACTATTGAAGGTAATGCATTCGCTCCTCTCCAGCTATCTCCTCTTTTATACTACTATATGATCATAATTCCATGCTTTCAGAAGGTCATTGAAGAATATGGCCATTTCCATTCGCTTGGGATAATTTCTCATGCATCTACTGGTTTTGATCTCCCCTCTCATGGTTCAAAGGAGATCTCAAGAAACCATGATTCAAGTCTTGTATCTAATTTGGATTCTAAGCAATTAATACTTGGGATAATTTCTCATGCATATGATAGTTTTGATCTCACCCCTACTGGTTCAAAGGAGATCTCAAGAAACTATTCTTCAAGTCTTAAATCTGATTTGGATTTCAAGCAATTATTATTTGATGGTTCTTTTTGGCATAATCTCACCCATGATGGTTCGAAGGAGAAGACAAAAGACTATCTGCATATTCATGATTTTGATCCTACCTCAGTTGATTCAAATCACAGGTTCAAGGATCATCCTCATACTTTTGGATTTGTTCTCATCACATTCGATCTGAAGAGCAAGTACAAGCACATGTTTTTTGAGCATGATCCACTTCTTCCCAAGAAGAAGATACCTCCAGACTTATGACCAAGCATCACACCTGCTTGAGTTTGGAGCATTTATTTTTGTGTGTGCCTTACAGTCTGTTTTTGAGGAGGGGGTGTGTTTCCCATGAAATTTTCCCACTTCCTTGCTTTATTGATTGTTACTATTCATTGCATTGGGTGACCTTTGGTCTTAGTTACCAGGGCCCAGGATGGATTAAGGGGGGGTGTTAGGATATTCCTATACTCCATCCTAGTCCCACCAGTATTTTGATCATTTACATTTTCAGTCATGCATGCACTTTTAGGGTTTGCATGTATTCTAGGGTTTGCATGCATCCCAGTCATCAGTCCAGCACCTAGCCCTCAGTTAGCCAGCCCCCAAGAGCTTCTCACTATTCAATTTTATCCCTCCAGTTGCTTAATGCACCCTTCTTCCTTGATTTTAGCGAGCAACTCGCCCTTCTTCACCTACCAGTCCAGTTGTCTTCAGTTACCACTCAGTTACTCTCAGTTAGAGTCAGTTACACTCAGTTACACTTAGTTACACTCAGTTACACCTACCAGAGTTAGTTTGACTGATGGTTGACAGTTACTTGAGCATTGATGACTCCACTGATGATGATGAAGACTTCCAGTTGTGCTCTGATGATCATGAGGACACCTAGTTGTGCTCCGATGACACTCTATTGATCTTATGATCACTCTGAGAGGCTAATTCGAATTGCCACCTTAGGCATTCGAATCCTCTCTACCATTGTACTATTTATTTGTCCATATTGTGATTAATTAACTAGTGTGTGTGAAGTATTATTGCTTCTATCTGAGTTCTACTGTACCATATTATTCCGTTGCTCATTATACTGTATTGTTCACTCTTCTTCTATTTTCCTGCTTAATCATAATTACTCTTGTGAGGTATACATCATCTCTTAGATCTGCTGTGAGGATTTTCACACATGTAATAGCTCCCTGTGAGATCCGATAGGTTGAGCTGTGTGCTCGTAATTAGTCTTGGGATTATCTTTCAAGGTTTTGTGGTAGGGTCACATGTAATAGCTCCCTGGAAGATCCGATAGGTTGGGCTGTGTGCCTGTAATAAGTCCTGGGATGTTCTTGCAAGGTTTTGTGACGCACGTAATAAGTCCCGAGGATTCCACAGTATGGCCAGTGATGATGAAGACCTGCAGGTGGTGGGCCTACATCCAGTATGAAAAAGGACTGGCTCTGTAGAACTTCCTATGACGAGTAGATTCAGAGATTGATTAAGATAGTAGCGGCAATGATGATGATGATGAGTCGATGACGATTATCCAGTGACGATGATCCAGAGAAGATGACTTGTGCTAGAAGACCTGTGTCGAGAAATACCTTCCTAGTTAAAAGGGAGTGTTGATGTATATGTAACTTCGGAATGTATTTCACATATATGTATATTGTATTCCTATAGAGATGTTATTATTCCTCTATACGGAAGTGTCGTCATTTATATTGTAAGTGTCGTAACTTATACTTGATGGGTTATTAGACCACCTTGTTGGGGTCAGCCCTGTATAAGTCATGTGGGTCGAAGGGTTATTAGACCACCCTAGTGGGGGTCAACCATGTGGTTCAAAGGGTTATTATACCACCATATTGGGTGTCGGACCAGTCAGCATTGTGTTATGTGGTTAAGTTAAGGCCGACCTAGTAAAGGTTATTAGGCAAGTCAAGTCTAGTATAAATAGAGATAAGGAGATCTATATTTCATCATTCTATTCACTCACTCACACTTTGGAGAGTGGCGCACTTGTGGAGGAGGAGGCTCTGCTGTTAGGAGAAGACTATCTCTTATATTCTGGTTGTATCATTGCTCTATTATCTCATTGACACTTGGCTTGACTTGATTGGATCAAGGGTTTGAATATTTCCCTCCCAATTCCTTGTAAATATCATGCCCTCATCTCTTGTTTCATTGCATAGCTAGTTGTGGGAATTTCTATTAAAATGCATATTTACAATTTCCATGGCTCACTAGCACATAGGTAGCATAATACCAAATAATTGCCTCTTCAAGGTCGAGCATTCACTAGCGGGGCCTTGGCCTTGAGCTCCATGCTAGGAATCATACATAACATGCATACAATATTTACATTATAGCCAAAATATCCTAAGGGTCAAAATGTGGGTATTACAACAGGGAAGCTAAATAAGTAGTGTGGATTCGACATGTTCTAACAAAGCTTGGAATAGCACATAAATCTCCTACTGAATTAATATGTGACAATAAGAGTGCAATTAAGCTTGTGTACAATTCAATGTATCACTCCAAGACTAAACACAATGACTTGGACACTCATTACATTCGATATCTTGTTGTGGATGGTATTCTTTGTTTGGAGTATTGTCCCACATAAAAATAAGCAGTTGATATCTTCACCAAATCCATGATGGAATCAAATTTCATTTATAATCACAGTCTGTTGGGAAAGAGGGAAGTTGTCATCAAGGGGGAAATCTAGTTTAATGACATCTTCTTCCATTTCTGTGTTTTTCTCCTAGTCATCATTAAGGGGGACTGTTGGAATGTGTAATTTTAATATTACATGTGTAATGATGTCTGGTATGTTGTCATAAGATGTCTTATCTAACAATGGAAGGAATAAATAACACTAATATATGTGAAAAGGGTTGTCCCACATTAATCATGGAGTAATATGCTCTTATTACCATTCATTATATAAATAGGTAGAAAATCATTTATCCCACATGTATTTTGGGATGTTATTCTTCCATACCTCTTGGTATATAATAGAGTTGAAGGAGAACCTTTTGGCATACTGGATCTTGTGATATTGCATATATTTGTATTGTAAAGTTATGGAGCATATGTGGGGTGGATCTCTATAATGTCTCGATTCTAGTAGCACTATGGTTCACCACTAACCCATTCAATCCCCATGGGTTCTAGTGGAGAATTAAATTAGTTAATAAGGGAGTTAATTTTGGCCATAGTTACTTTATGTAATTAAATAAATCATGAAAGGACGATGGACCAAAATTTTGTGATATTTAATATTTCTAATAATTGTTTATGAGTTGTAAATGATCTAGGTGACTCAAGAGGGCACATAGGAAGAGGAAAAGGCATATGCGCTTTCTCCCTCGGGAAAATTTGGGAATAAAGTAGCAAAAAGCAACCAAAAGCAAGAAAAGCAGCAAAAAATCAAGAAGGTAGGAGTTTCCATATTTTTGAAGATAAGGCTCAAGAAGGAATAGTAAAAGTAGGAAAGCAACCACTAGTACTTAGGAAAGCTACATATCCTAATTTTATCCAGTGAGGGAAAAATCATGGAGACAAATGGGTCCTATGCAAGAGCAACTTATCAAAGAATCATCCAACTCATCTATGGTCTGAATTTCCAAGAAGGAAAGCTCTAAAAGGAAGGGAAAAACCCACAAAGATTGATAAAAGGAGGATGAGTAATCCCTTTCACATATTTTGACCATTTTTGCATCGAATTGAAGAGCTCTGAGTTGTTCATCTGATTGGGTGATGTGCCCCTTGCACGCATTGGGAGATGTGCCCCTTGGAAACCAATAACTAGTTGGGAGATTGTGAATTCATTCAACTGGTGATTGAGGAGAAGGAAATCCATTCCTTTTCAATGAGTTTTAAGTATCATTTTAGCAGAGAATACAGTGTGGTTTGAACTCCAGTTGGTTTTTTGGTATGACAAGAAGCTGTAGGATTCAGTTGATGTGAGTTTTAGTGGATTGATTCCAACCTATGCTATTTTATGGATGGATTGCGCACCTGTGAGTTGGATGGTTGTTCCTGGGAGTCCATTTTAATGTAATCCCTCTGTAGTATCTATTGTACACACCTATAGATTTGAATTGCAAATATGAGGTCGAAATCTTTTCAGGAGGGTGAATTTTTGTAAGGCAGAAATCCACTGCTTTGAAGCTACTCGCTTATTTCTCTCTATGTACTTTTTTTGCTATTGAACTTTAGATTTCTTAAAAGTTTGCATCAGAAAATGCAGCCCCTGTATCTTCTCAAGTTATCTATCCTATAGTAATTACGTTATAGTGTGATTATCTCATGTATCTATACAAATTTATGATGTGTGTTTATCTCATGTAGAAATCAACCTTACTAGTTAAACTAGTTTTGATTTATGTGTTGTATAAAATCTATAAGGATTTCCAGAATTCGGTCTGTGGGTCAATATAATCTATTAGGATGTGTTAGGATCGAAATACCCATCCTTGGATGAAATTTGAACATGTTTGGTTGTTTTTGGAAAGCCTGGGAAATCAATGCCTTGGGTGAATTTTTGGTGGTTTGAGCACATGATCTTGAATCTAGTTGGGGTTATTCTTCTGTTATGAGTCTGTCATCTATATATGTGTTTTCAGATATGCGTTATAGGCCCTTACTGTTTCTATTTGCTTCCATAATTGCACCAAAAGCAGAAGGATTTCCACATAATTCCTAGGGAAATTGGCTCCCGCCATTTGGGTTGCCCAAATGGTCTTCTCAAGTGTGATGCATCCCGAAAGTGAAACTGTCAAAGCAAGGCATTGAATCAATCTCGTGAAATTAATTTGTATTGATATGGTTGTCCAGTGCATTTGGATTCTCATGAACCCTTTGTTGTTCAGGATTTCTACCTTATAGTGAGGAGATGGACACTACCAACTGGGCGGGGTTGACAGGTAAATACATTAATTGCATTACAACTAGTTCTTACAAATGACAGAGATCGGGATATCGAAAGACATACCTTTACTCGACGGCTGGTCCTAGCTTTCACTTGATCTCCCGCTTGATCTCCTGCAATACAAAAGAGACCTTCCTTAGCGTATCTTGACTATATATAAATATGATGAAATCAGAAAATAATTTAACATCAAATATAATAAGATATTACACCAAATAGACATACAATCTAATAGACATCTGATTTGGGAAAGGAAGGGTATTTTGACCTTCTTATTGTCAAAGAAACATGAAATCAGTACAATATACTTGACGTGTCGAGATGTTTCTGCAACCGAGTCCTGGGCTCCTGCTCTTCACAATGACTTGGGACTTTCCTCCAACGTAACAACACTTAATGCATTCTTTCTAGGTTTTCTCTCTTTCCATCTAATAGTCTAGCCTCCTCTCATGGATCCTCCTTGTATTTATGGGACAAGATAGGCAGTTGTAATCAAGAGGTAGTTGGATTGGGAGGTTGGGGAAGTTGCAGAACCAACTTCAACTAATCCCAATTCGTCAAATTAATATATTTTTGATTTCATCTTAATATGTGAGTGAGTTTCTCAATGCATAGTAGTGCACAGTATGCAACTTCAGTGTTTTACGACAAGCGCTTGCAAATTTTTCTGAGGTGTGCGCTAGTTTCCATTAAGTAAAGTAGGGAATACTAGCAGATGTGCGTTGGTTTTCCTTTATTAAAGTAGGGCACACTTCTAGATGTGCGCTGGTTTGATGCCCACATAGTAGCGCACATGTCAAAAGATCAGGAAAATCAGGGGAAATCTCAGCTGAAGAGAGTAGGTTCAGTCCATACATCATCTAGGGAAATCTAGCTCTTCAATCCATGTTGTCCTTTTGTGTGATCAATAGAGTGATGTGATCACAGATATAGAAGTGCAGATTTGACCTATAACAGATGCCCCCTAATGTGTGAGGTCAGAGGGAAACGATGGCCGAAATACATTATAAGTCCAAGTCAGAGAAAAAGCAAGAAACCGCAGAACCAAGTCACAAAAACACCTGAAACAATGATCAAGGTCAGCGAGCAATTACAATCTTGACATCATATAGATGTGTAGCATGATCTCCGATACATAACTAGGAGATGTATATATAGAGCATGCCCACTGAAATACATGCGTGGATCCATGTCAAAATGAGAGATCATAGCCATAACAACAAGTTGGATCTATGTCTCATGAAGAGCCAAAATGAGTGAGGCTCAGTCTTGCGCAACTTGGGCGATAACATAAATATGATGGTGCTATCATAGTCCCAAGGTCTTCATCCAAACAACCCAAGGTACAAACCCTAACCATGCGAATAAATGAGCTGAAGTCGAACATGGGGGGTATCGTTTTATTATCGGTCATTGATGTATATTGTTAACAAACGCAAGGACTTCCATCAATAATGATAATGGGGTCCAAGGTACCTAGTACAATCCAACAAGTGTGAATAAGAGGACTTGAAGTCGAACACTTGAGGAACCTGTCAAATAAGAGACATTGATGTATTCCCATTTATTCAACAGCGAGGGAAACTACCACTGATGATTGCAATCCCCAAGGTACTAACCGAAACTCTGAACTTCATTCCCAGAGCATAATGAGTTGATGTCGATGGGAAGAAGTTTGTTGGAAGGGAGGCCTTAATGCATCCTCCATCATCCAACACGAGGAACACTCACAGGTATGAGCTGATGTGGAGTAGGAAAAGTAACAAGATGAAACAAACTGACACCAGGATGGACGACACATGAAGTCAACGTAAACTGTAGAATGGCCGACATAGGATGAATCCTTGAACAGTGAGTACGACGCAAAGTGACTTAGGAAGTTTTCAACATGAAGGAGAAGTGATATAAGCTTGCAATGTAGGAGACATTAACAGACCCTCCATATGGTTGGAAGAATAACCAACTAGGGGAGTAAAAACTCAGAGATCAGGTTCACCCTAAGGTCAAAAACTAAAACCCAACTGACATGAAAGACTCAAGTAGGTGTTGTGTTCAAGGACATGACTGACTTAATTTCCTTTGAAACTGAAAAAGATGTGATATACCCTTCTTATCCCTTATTCTTTTTGGTAAAAGAATGCCCTTCTTGTTGTTTTAATGAGTCCAAGAAAGATCGAAAACTCAATAAGCCCAACCATGTAAAAAGTTTAACGAACCCATGGGAGGAACACTCAGGACCTTCTCCAGTGTTTACAGAGTTCGAAGAAGAGATAGAAGAATACTCTATAGTACTGATCTCTGCATTTTAGTATCGAGCCGAGATCTATTCTTGCTCGCCGATGTTTTCAATTTTAAGGAGTCTAAAAAACTTAAACAATAACTCCATACACCTACTCGTGGATTTTAATATCAAGCCCAAGTAGGTTAATGCTCGTCGGTGTTTTCCTGTTTATAGAGTCTGAAAAACTTAAACAATCCTCTATTTACCCTCTCGTGGATTTCTGATCGAGCCCGAGTAGGTGAGTGCTCGCTTGGTGTTTTCATGTTTCGCGAGCCTGAAAACCCTCAAGAAGGCTCCAAAAGTCCTTTTTCATACAGTTAGTTCCCTCCCTCGAAAAAAGTATAAAACAATGAGAGGAGAACTCTTCTAGCCACGTATGACTAGAGTATTCCTTTTTCGTAAGTAATCCGCAAAGGTCTGGAAAAGGGTTAAACTTATACCTAAGCGAATGGACCTTCAATTCCTTTAACGAGCTTGAAGTGGCCACGTTTGCTTGGAAATCTTGTTTAGTTTTTCAATAGTCAAAACAAGAGCATGAGAGAACTCTAGAAAGATATTTTTTCGTAAAGTTTTAACGAGCCTGAAAAAGTAAACTCGTGACCTCCTTACTGTTTTTAACGAGCTCAAAGGAGATACTGAAAAATGCTCATAACTTCCTTACTATTTTTAACGAGCTCGAAGTGAAGATGGAAGAAATGCTCGGGACTTCCTTACTGTTTTTAAGGAGCTCGAAGTGAAGGTGGAAGAAATGCTCGTAGCCTCCTTTTTATTTTTAACGATCTCGAAGTGAAGGTGGAAGAAATTCTCATAGCCTCCTTACTGTTTTTAACGAGCTCGAAGTGAAGGTAGAAGAATGCTCATAACCTCCTTACTGCTTTAACAAGTTCGAAGAAAAGGTGGAAGAATGCTCAATGGTGGATCAATGTACAAATGAATGGCAGACTGCATTATAGACTCTAGGAAAACTTCATCAGATGGAAGTATATCATCCCAAATAGAACGCATGTCTAAACATTCAGATGGAGTCATCACCTGGTTAATTGTTCGAGACCTAGTCCTGAGAAGGTAAGCATGAATTCAGAGGCTTCTTCTCAGTAGCAATTGGACTCAAGGAACAATATGCCACAATATTTGATTGTGACATGGTAGTGCCTACTGGCGAGGGATACACTTGGTCTATAGTTGGGTAATAAGTGGGATCAACAAATGTAAGCTGATCGATAGTGACAATGCTTCCGTTGTGAGGAAAATGCATCACACGAAAGAGTGTAGACACCACAGCTTGCATGGCATATACGTAATCACCCCCTAGGATCATATCAAAGTCCATAGGGTCTTTTAAAACCATAAAATCAACTAAGATTGTTTTTCCACCCAAAGTAACGGGTACTTGAGGGAGGAATCCCAAGAGTTCACTAGGTATTTTATCGAAATTCAACGGCCAATTAACAGCTGGAACAAGGTTAGGAAAATCTAAATCTCTCCAAGCATAAGGGGATAAGATACTAACAGAGGCTCCTTCGTCTACAATACATCGATGAACCGAATGGTTGTCGATATCAACCTTTATCCGAAAAGGTGTAGCAGAAGGAAGGTGAGGCCTAGTTAGACTATTCCAATCAAAGGAAATGATCCTAGAGCTTGGTAGGGGTTTACTTGGCACAAATGAAGTTCCCCCCATTTCAGAAACATCCGAACTGGTAATGCAGAAGACTTCAGGGACAAGTGCATCAGTCTCCGAAGGACTGATGGGATCGGTCGAAGATTGCATCGTTTCGATCACTTCACTCTCCGAAGAAAGAGTGGGGTTGACCAAAGATTGCATTGGTTCAACCACTTCATCAACCAAAGGTTGATCTAGATGTTGGGAATCTATAGACAATTCAGGAGCAGAGGATCCTTCAGACATGGACCACACTCTCCGCACCTCTGGAATAGCAGGGCGCAGGTGAGTAAGGTGATCTCCCTTACAAAGTTTACAAGGGAACTTTGGATTCTGTCCTATAAGCATCTTAGACTCCTTTACAACAACAGTACTCTCAGCATGACTAGCATTGGATATCAGCTTGCCCCCAGCATGACTTGCAGTGGCTGGTTGCTTAGAAGCAGAAGACTTTTGAACTATGGACCACACTCTTTGCACTTCTGCAAGTACAGGGCACAAATAGGTTAGGTGGTCTCCCTCACAAAACTTACAAGGGAACTTAAGCTTTTGTTT
The DNA here is from genome assembly GCA_027924585.1 of Larix kaempferi. Taxonomy (NCBI): domain Eukaryota; kingdom Viridiplantae; phylum Streptophyta; class Pinopsida; order Pinales; family Pinaceae; genus Larix; species Larix kaempferi. The sequence goes on along the minus strand of BSBM01000485.1, from coordinate 10,245,573 downwards.
ATTATGTTTGTCGACAATGTCAACTTTCTCAGCACGACTTGCAGTGGCTGATTCAGTGTCTCCAGTATGACTCACAGTAACTCGTGACTTGTCATTAATATGACCAACAGTGATCAATGACGTGTCCTCAACATGAGAAACAGTGGTTGAATACATGCTTTCATTATGATTTGGATTGACTGAAAGTTTGCTCCTAGCATGACCTCCAGAGGCTGGGTAGGTGTCCCCAGCATGACTTCCAAAGGCTGGGTGGGTGCCCCCAGCATGACTTCCATAGGCTGGGTGGGTGAGTTTAGTATGATTTACAGTGACTGAAAGTTTTCCCCCAACATGACCTCTAGAGGTTGGGTGGGTGCCCCCAGCATGACCTTCAAAGGCTGGGTGGCTGCCCCCTTGCTTTGGCATCTTCTTCCTATTTTTCCTTCGTCTATTCCTTTGAGACTGCTGGTTACTAGTATTACTAATTTCACCACATGAGGTAGAAGGAGGAGGAGAATATGTTATTGGCGAAGCAGGCATAGGGTTCTGATGCTCTTGATGTGAGGTGCTTACTTGAGAAGCATCAGGAGCATGCAAGGCGTTCAGAGTGGAAAACAACCAAACCGGTAACCCTATAGTGAATCTCAGAAGATTCAAAGTAGCCATTAAGGGAGTACCAATGTTCCCAATGAATGGAAAGCACAGGGAGCCCCTTCAACATGGGTGACTTGATTGGTGCTCACTGGGATACTATTCATAGTTTTCAACTCAACGGGCCAGAAATATCTAAGGCCAAAATACAAGCGACACAAAGAGCACACCACTAAAAAAGGTCCTAGGTAATCAAACCAGGAAAACAATGGCAAATACTCTCGGAAGCAAGTCTGGGATGATTAGGGACTAGAACAGACTAACAGAGTATCGACAGTCAGTTACGTGGCGTCCTCTGGAGGTCCACTGGGTGCAAGCATTTGAATCACCAAATCGCCCTCCCGGGATTACTGCCAAAGGGTTACCTTCCACGTCTGTCCGAGGTGAAGTGGGAATAACCTCCCACTCTACCTATGTAGAGCCCTAAAGGTCTGATACTAAGGCTACCATCAATACGAAATAACCTGGGGGGACAGTCATCAGCCTAGTTGAAACGCATGGGTAGGGTAGCAAAGCCCAAAGTCCGAAAGGACCCCTGTACGCGAGTCAACTCTGGTTTATGGTTGAGAGGAAAGTGAGGGGATATCCTCAACAATTCCAATCTCCCACGGCCTCGTGCTTAACTCTGGTTTGAGTAGAGCATCCCGGGACTATTTGATAGAGATGGACTTACCTAAATGAAAGTCATACTACGATTGTTGAGTAATGAATCCAGTTTCGGATCGTTTAAGGTGATTTAAGTCTGAAACTCTAGCCTAAGCTAGTTGATGTTGTGTATACCTAAAAAGAAAAATGTTGCTAATAAATTTTATTATTAATTCCTTTTAAGGTCTACTTGTTACTCAAAGGTTGTAGTGCGGTGTGTAGAATGGTTTGTTATGAAAGTAAAGTGCATGTAAAGTAATGCTTTCAAATTCACACTTTTTTTCTCTTTTTCGTTTATATTCTTTCAAAAATCGAAAACTAGGCAATCCTAAAATCAAGCTTCTTTTTGTATTTTTCTTTTAATATTTCAAAGCAAACTATGCTACCTCAAAATAATGCAAGACCTTACTACTAAGCTATTTGAACAATTTTTTGTCTTTTCTGATAAATGTAAAAGAAAGAGAACTTGTACAAAACCAAGCAAGATCTAAATGTAAAGTGTGCGTAAGAAAAACATCTAAATGGCTCAAAGCAAAAGAATCAAGAGACTCGATGAAGAGTGGACTTACCAAGTTTTTGCAAAAGAAAAACTTGAGGCTTGGAAACAAAATGTAAAAGAAGTAGGGAAAAGAGACACTCGTAATGGAACGTAAAACCTAAACAGGTTGCTCCTAAGCATCAAAACCCTAAGAAAACACTAAGCGAAGCAAAAGTAAGCAAGCGAACCAAGAATTACCTTAACAACACACAGACTTAACAAAAAAAAAACTAGAAATATTTGACTTACTTGGACTAAATTGATAAGGTAATAAAAAAGTATCTAAACCAAGCAAACTTTCGGAAGCAACCCTAAGGACTCAAACTTGAAGGTAAAACCCTAATGGAAAGGATAAGACAAAGTGAAAGCATGCTAAACATTGGAACAGACAACTAACATTAAAGCATGCAGGCCTGTATGACTGCAACAACGACTAGGGTGAAAGTATGCAGCTATATCGAAAGAGAATAGTGCACGAACTTCAAAAAGGGATAGTAAGTAGTAAAGATACTTAAAAAATTACTCAAGCAAGCAAACCAACTAAAAAAACTCAAGAGAGGTCAACAAGACTAAAAAAGAGACATGGAAGTCTCAGGGGTCAGTCAAGAAGGCAAAGCAACAGGCTGGAAGTGGAAACAAACCAATAAGAATCAAACCCTAACCAAGAACTAGACACTACAGGAAAATGCACTACTGTGCAGTGTAGGAACCAGCGCACACTAGGATATGTGCGCTACTATGCAGTGTAAAGAGAAGCGCCCATCAGGAGATATGCGCTACTGTTACTAGGGAAGATCAATGCACACATGTCAAAAAGACAGAAACAAGCTTTGCAACAGCCAACTGAGATGAATCAAGCAGCAAGGAACAATAAACACAGACCTAAAAGACCTCTCAAAGAATCAAAAACTGAAAAAGCGGCTAGAAGAAAACCTAAACTAAGTCTCTTAGAGAAGAATAACTACCGGTTACTCCCCAACGGAGTCGCTAGTTTGTTGTTCAAGATTTATACCTTATAATGAGGAGATGGACACTACCAACTGGGCGGGGTTGATAGGTAAATACATTAATTGCATTACAACTAGTTCTTACAAATGACAGAGATCGGGATATCAAAAGACATACCTTTACTCGACGGCTAGTCCTAGCTTTCACTTGATCTCCCGCTTGATCTCCTGCAATACAAAAGAGACCTTCCTCAGCGTATCTTGACTATATATAAATATGATGAAATCATAAAATAATTTAACATCAAATATAATAAGATATTACACCAAATAGACATACAATCTAATAGACATCTGATTTGGGACAGGAAGGGTATTTCGACCTTTTTATTGTCAAAGAAACATGAAATCAATACAATATACCTGATGTGTCAAGATGTTTCTACAACTGAGTCTTGGGATCCTACTCTTCAAAATGACTTGGGACTTTCCTCCAGTGTAACAACCCTTAATGCATTCTTTCTAGGTTTTCTCTCTTTCCATCTAATAGTCTAGTCTCCTCTCATGGATCCTCCTTGTATTTATGGGACAAGATAGGTAGTTGTAATCGAGAGGTAGTTGGATTGGGAGGTTGGGGAAGTTACAGAACCAACTTCAACTAATCCTAATTCGTCAAATTAATATATTTTTTATTTCATCTTAAGATGTGTGCAAGTTTCTCAAGGCATAGTAGCGCACAGTACGCAACTTCAGTGTTTTACAACAAGCACTTGCAACTTTTTATGAGGTGTGCATTAGTTTCCCTTAAGTAAAGTAGGACATACTAGCAGATGTGCGCTAGTTTCCCTTGAGTAAAGTAGGGAACACTTCTAGATGTGCACTGGTTTGCTGCCCACATAGTAGCGCACATGTCAAAAGATCAGGGAAATCAGGGGAAATCTCAGCTGAAGAGAGTAGGTTCAGTCCATACATCATCTAGGGAAATCTAGCTCTTCAATCCATGTTGTCCTTTCGTGTGATCGACAAAGCAATGTGATCGCGGATGGAGAAGTGCAGATTTGACCTATAACACCCTTGTTTAGAAAAAATAGTGAAGGCCTAGTGGTGTTTTGGGACAAATTTGAAAACTCTAGTCCAAAACTAGTCACCTTCGAGTTAGTGTGATTAAATCCTATTTTGGTACATTGCAATGGTATCAGATCATGGTCCTCTACACCTGTGCATTGTAAAATTCAGTTGAAAAAGAATTGCAGGCATGTCCTTGTTTGAACATGATGATTTCGAATTGTATGAAGAAGAAGAAATCATCTACATTGATGGAGGCTTGCATACACTAGTACAAAATGAGAGATAAGTGACCAGGCGACCAAAACATTTGGTCACCACAGCTTTTTCAAGGGATAAATGACCAAAATTGAGAAATTTTAAGTGAACTGATTAAAAATGACTAATATAAATGACCAATTTGGTCATGGGATAAGAACTAAACTAAAAATGACCAAGATAAATGACCAATTTGGTCAAGAGATAAAAACTAAACTAAAAATGACCACATAACAATTGGTAATTTTTAGTTGTGTCATTACGGCAATGGAAAATTATAATTTTGATAATGAATTTGTACAATTACTAAATTTTAACACTGTAGATGGATTTGCAGTGTTAAAATTTAGTAAATTGTAACATTAATAGTACACAACTTGGATTATTTTTCAATACATGTCTTCTAAGGGATTATTTCTTTGAGGCCATCCCGATACCTATTGTGTTAGATTATAGGAGAATCATTGAGATGCTCATTCAGGGGTTTTTTCTCTTCTAATTAGTGCCTTGGGTGTGGTGAGTTGATATCTAGATAATACATCATGTCTTGCATATAGTTTATCAAGTGATCGATGAGTTCTTCTAGTACATGTGGTTGAATTGAATATTAGATATTTGTCGTCTTTCCCTTTTGGAATTTTCATGTCTTGAAGTTAGTGTCACTTCGTTCAACTTGTTGTACTGGTTGTGTTCATATTTTGTTTCAACAAAACCATCGTCGTTTGACCGTCTCGGCAGTCTATTAAAGTTTCATACACCAAATTAATATGTGGCTTGGTTGTGACCTTAAAAATAGATTATTATTATTATTCCTCACATAAAAAACAACAACATAAATATAAATATCCATACATGAATTCATAAATTTTAAAACTTTAATTTTTTAAATAATTTTTTACTATGAAAAACACAAGAAATGATTCCTATGCGCTATTAAGTCCCATCATAATTTTTTAGCCAAATAAAAAACTTCAAATCATCAAATTTAAAAATTCACAAAACTATTTATATTTTTCAAAATAATAATAAGTTCAATATAAACATTAGGAAATGTTTCAGTGAGGGGATTAAGAAATAAGAAGTCAAGCTGCTTTGATTTGCCTACCTAAAATAAAATGAAGGAAATCAAGATGGTCTTTTATTGCTTCAAGAATTTACCTTCTACATTGTGATATTCAGGGAGATGCATCTTCTTTCTCCATGCCTATTGTCACGTCATGAGTTTCACACCATTGCGTTTGGATCGTCTCCCTAGTATTGCTCATATTTTGTTTGGAAAAAATCGCTACCATTTGACCATTTCGGCAGTAAGTCAAAATTTCGGCAAGTTGGAGTAAATTGTATATTGTCAATAAAATTGCCGCCAAAGTCGTGTCCTCCTAAATTCGCCACTTTTTGCTACCATTGGTATGGTTGTCATGCCCATGTCTTAGAATTCAAATTATTCCTTGAGCACCTTATACATCACCAATCTCCCATATTCTTTTAAAATACAAAGTCAAGCCCTTATTCCCTTTTCACATTATTAAAAAACCCTCAACTTTTATATATTATCTCTGAAATAATTATAAGATATTTTTTCCTGTATAATAATCTTTTACCCTTTTATTTATGAGCTCCAAAATCCTTCTTTCCCATTTAATCCCTTTCCCTAACTATGCCTCTCCCTTTATTTATCCCCTTCCCTCATTTCATTAAAAGAATATATAAATATAAAGATTAAGATTAAAACCTTCTCCATGAATATAAACTTATTCTTGCTTTCCCTTATCGTCACTAAAGCCCCTTTGGAATCCCAAAGGAAGTTATAAACAAACGAATCTTTTCATGGGGATCATAACCCTAACCTTATCACTGTCCACGAATCCTTGGAGCAGAAGCCACACATGTGATATCCTAGTCGAGGCTTGAATATTGGCAGGGAGGTTCGAGGCCCGAATATTGGCAGGGAGGTTGTAGACCGGAAAGGGGACATTACATTCCAACGAAAACTTGGAAATGATATGCATTACAAAATGCGTAATGACAGAGAGGACACCATTAGCATGAGGAAGCATTCCATACAAGCCCTAGACCAAGTGGAGATGCTCCGAATGACAACAACGGGAAGAGTCTCAGCAGGAACACACAGTACGCATGGGGTGAGTAGAGAACACCGTTGAGGAAATGAATGAAGAGGATCCAAACACAATTGGCATATCCCAGAAACCATAGGAAAAAGAGGGAACGCTCGTCGAAATGATGTGAGAGTAATAAATGCTGCTACAAATAGGACAGACCCACCAACAAGAGAAGATAGGTGTTACAAAGTAGGTAGACTAACAATCAGTCCACACAGAGGTAACTAAAACCTGGCACATAGAATAAGCACAAGAAATCCCACAGTGTTGGATAGGCCAGAGAAGAGACAAGCAGCCATTGGCAGGAAGGAGAGGGAAGAAAGAAAACACTGGCAACTTAAAACCTAAACGATCGAAAGATACCAATGTTTCCATACTTGGCTGCTCCAACAGTTAGCAAAACATCACACAAACCCTAAATCACACAAGGTGAAGGTAATGGTGAGGACCAAGCTAGGGATCCATGCATTGTGGAAAGGAGATGGTCGGGGAAGTCATACTCAGATAGCCTGACTTTGTAGCTCATGGAAGGAGACGTGGAATCCCTACCAGCCAGAGAAAATGAGAGAACGTTGAACTCACACAGCTCGACCCAATGAAATGACCAAGGATTTTGACAGACGTGAAAAGGTTAAGTTTTTTGTCCACTGGAACTTGTTTTCAAAACTAATATATATAATATCTTCCATTTTCAGATCATCCTCCAAAACCCAGGTTGACATTTATTCCCCTTTTTCTTTCAATATACCTGCAAATTTATTGTCACTCACCTTCTCTTCAAACTTGCAGCACAGGGATATGCATATTTACCAGAAAAATTATTTGCATTGAATTTATAACTATTCCTCTTATTTGGGAAAACATGAATCCTCCTCTTATCTAGAAAAAATATTAAAGGGAAAATGGAAACCGAGATTGTGAATTTGATTGTATTTGGATTTTGATTCATGGAAAAATATTTTGTGACTAAGTAGTGTCGACTTCCTTAATAACAAGGAAGTATGGCAATAAGGATTTTGAGGGTTTATAGCATGGAAATTCCTGGTGTTTATGGCATGGAATTCCACAATAAAGTTTTTAAGGTTTAGTTGAGAAGTTACACACCAATGAAAAATCAAATTAGAGGTCGAATTAGATGTCCCGGAATTCCTTTAGAACAATTGTTAAACTCTCATCACCCGTTAAGTGCTTCATAGGATATATGTGAACTCTCCAAAAGGGATTTACTTGCTTTTTATTAAATCAATGGATCGGTCAATAGCACTTCTTACGAATTGGTCTATCGGAGGTATTACATAATGATGACAAGTCATAAAAAACAGTTTGATGATCGAGAAACTTTGTCAGAAGGTTCCCAAGACTACATTGGTGTTTTGAGTCTAAAATAGCTCTATTTTGCTTTGATAATTAGTTTTACTTACTACTGTACTATTGTTTATGATTTCACTGTATTGATGAGGTTGTTGAACTTTAACACAGTGACCCTTGGGTAGTGTTAAAGTTGAAAGAGATGAAAATTATGTTTTAAACTTCAGATCTGATTAAAACAAAAACTACACCAGAAAAAAAGCCAAACTATGATTTAATTATCAAATAAAAAAACTCCAGGGGGTTTGATCTGAGGGCCAACAACAAGAGAGCCAACTGTACCAATTGTTTGCATGCCTGGTAATGTCTGCCCTGAAGATAATGAATGTTGAAATGAAGTACCCTGAATGGATCCTTGTTTCTGTCGTGACTGGTGAGATGTGTATGGCGATTGTATATTTGAAAGTTGATATGTTTGTCCAGAAGGGGCCATGGGAGGATGGCCAGTGCCCCGAGGTTGTCTAATCATACTTCCCCTTGGATGTTGTTGCATATTACAAGTGGCCACATTGAAAACTCTCCTTATGTGGAAAGTGATATTTATTTGAAAAGATTAATTTACATACTATCATATTATGGTCTTCACATTTTTTGATTCCAGAAACATCTTATTGACACGCACTTAAACATTCTTTTTGTCATTCTACTTACTTGCCTTCCTCTATTGCACAATCCTTGCAAAAGCTATTCAATCATATGGTTATCTTTATAAGCTACAGTTACAACTATATGTTAAGTGCAACTAATTTCCTGTGGTAGAAAGAGTTTATCATGAGTGATAACTTTTTTTAGATATAAATTCTTCTAAATTCCAATTAGATGTATTTTTTTGGCAAATCACGTAGAAAACAGTTTCAATATGGTACATTGAAAGGTCGAGTGTGGTTTTGTAGTTCCATTATCATGTTGCTACTATTTATAGTCTCTGTTTTTATTGGAAGTTCCCAATCAACATAAATGCAGTTATGTAGAATGAGAAAAAATGATGCACAATTTTAAGTTTTTTTTTTTTTCAAATTATGCATTATTCCATTTGACTTAAGTCCCAATATTCTGATTTTAGTCAATGCTATTCAATATGACTATGTTTGGCGTGTTAGATTCGTGCTTTGCAGCATCATATAGGTATGACATGGTAAGTTGCATTTTTGCTTGGAAACCCCAAGTCTATTGACGGAGCCATGCAATCCAGCTTGTGGGATGAATTGTTAGTAGCATATACTCAGTCTCGCTGTTCTGTATTCTACACATGCATAAGGGAAAAATTATGAAAGGTTTATGTAGAGCAATGGAAGCCACGTGATTTTGTTTGAGACAGTTGTGCATTTTTTCAATTTTATGTCTTGTTTGCAAGTGCTATCATTGTAATCAATCTTACTGAAATCTCTGTTGTATGTTTTCAAGGCACCACTAGCAACTTCTGGCACAGCTTTAGCTGCAACCTTACATCATTCATTGTCTTCATTTGGTGGACCTAAATCACATTCTTTGGGTAATCCATTACAGGGTCAGATGCGCATTCCCTTTCCTTCAACACCACCTTCTTTAGTAGTTGGTTCTCAGATCAAGACTCCAACAGAAAAGCCCCTAATTGGACAGAAAAAGCCTTATGAGGTTGCTAGTCCTTCAGTACAAATTCCAAGGTCAATATCAATATTGTTGGGTGTTATTTGTTACTCTGTAACTTGAACCACTTGTCTAAGGCATGTTGCTGACAGGAAGTTCATAGGTTTATAGGTTCAAATCCAGTCCGGTACCTCAGGGTTATTGATCATAATAGTGGTTAGCAGTTGAGTCACTGCCTGTCCAGATATTTTGTGGAATAGGAGATATCTTGTGAGATTTTCCTTGGAAAAAAATATCTAAAGCAGATTGAATGATTTTGCATTCTAAGTTTTGTGTATACAAAGGATACGATTGACACCTAAAACTAGCATAGATTCAGTTTAATCGGCCTTGGATTTATTTAAAGCTCTTAGAAGGATAAAAAATCCAGGTGCAAACTTCTTCTGATTTACAGATTAGGGGTTAGGAATCTAAGATAAATTAATGTTAGTTTATTTTTTATTTTAATATATATGGTTGGCTCTTTTTTCTTTTGGACAGTTTAAGATGAATTTCTGTTGATTTATTTTTAAATATGGGTGTCTATTTTCTTTCTTTCTTTTGAATGTTAAACATAGGTGTCAAATTCTTTTTCATTTTAGTTTGTCAGCATTATTCATAAATTGAGACATTGATCCCATCTGAGCTGTAGAGTTCTCTTAGCTTCTCTAAATGCAATAAGATTTTCTAGGAATCACACATGGACACTTTTCTAGGAACCACACATGGACACTCTACAGGTATACATGGGAAAATGTCTTCCGTTGTGACTGAGGAATATATGAGTTTTGTTTTCAAATAGCTGTGTAAGTTGAAACCGTGTGCGTTTTGTCATCATTCACACTTGTTAAGGTTGAAATATATATCATTTGGTTTCGAAGTAGCATAAGAAGATGTCATTCTCTATGAATAAAGTTGGCAAAGCAGAGGATGTTATAAGCATATTTGCATTACATTGCCAAGAAAATATAACCTTGCCCATAACATTAGAGATTAAGTATCCATAAATTAAAACCCTTGTTAACCTTTATGATTCCATATCATATTTATCTTGGAAGTGAAAACACACATATGTTCACCAACTACAGCTACTAAATCTGGTAACTGCACTATCTAGTGTATATGCTACTTCTATACTGTGATACTTCACGATCCATCCAATTTGCATCTATTTGAGAAAATAATGGAAAACAATACAATAAATAAGGTTGTACAACAAACCGCATCAGGAAATACCTGACTAATACTTTTTGTACAAAGGATTACAAATTATATTAGCTGTCAAACCCAAACAAATAACTTGGGACCTTTATGACCGCCTAGCAATCAACAGCTTTCTTACTGTTGAAAATTTCCAGTTGTGGCTTCCCACCTACCCAAATATTGCGAGTTTAGCCAGGACTGCTTTGAGCAGTTGGTTCTATTCTAGCTACAATACCCTGAGGAATTTACCCAGCTTCCTAACTGGCTCTGTTCTAGGCCATACATTAGATTCTATTATATTATATCTGGATACACTCATGATGCATGCACTTATTAAATCCATTTAATTCTTAATCTCAAGGAACATTGTCTCTTTTCGTGTTTTGTCTTTTCAGAGGTTTCAATTTTATTCCATAATCATTATCTATTCTATTACATGTAGTAAAACGAAGAAGACATCTGGGGGTTTTCTAGATCAAAGCATTGACCAACTTAATGATGTTACTGCTGTTAGTGGAGTGAACCTAATGGTAATGTGTAGTTCTAAACAACAACTGATATGGATATTGCATTGGTTTGATTGCCTTAATGTCCTCATGAAATCTTGGAAAGCTTGAAGGATAACTTAAATACAGTTTACATGTCAATTTTTTTTTAATTTGACAATACTCTGGTTTCTTTGCTCTGGTCCAGGAAGAGGAGGAACAATTATTTGTCGGGACGAAAGAAGAAAGCCATGCTACAGAGGCAATGAGAAGGGTTGTGCAAGAGGAGGAGGATATAATGTTCTTACAAAAGGGACCACTACGTGCCAAATTAGCTAGAATCAGTTACATTTCTTCTTATCTTTCTCCTGGTTAGTTGGAAAACATGATGGTTATTGCATACATATCTCTTAATGATTGTAGCCTCATTCATTGAAACACTCTTAAATGCATCTGTTTTTAAATTATTGTGCCTTATGCTATCCGATCACACATAAAATTAAAATATGTTTTAGGATATTCTTCATTATCTATGGCAGTGGCAAAGTGTGGTATAAAAAATGTAAGCAGTGACACCGAGCGCTGCTTATCACTGGTAAGAAATTCTTTTTGAATTATTTTTGTGGTGTTGACTTATTGTATGCTATTTTATTGGTGTTTTTCAGGCTCAGTTTTCTCAATTGCGGAATCCAGTTGGAATGGAACCAGTTGTTCCTGCTTGTGTTCCTATGTACCCTCCTGGAGGCCCTGCACTAAACCAACAGTTATTTTATGACAAAACAGAGGATGTCACAAGCATATTTGCATTACATCGACAATACCATATAACCTTGCCCATAACATTAGAGATAAAGTATCCATAACTTGAAACCCTTGTTCCCTTTATGATTCCATATCATATTTATCTTGGAAGTGAAAACACACATACTTTCACTAACTACAGCTACTAAATCTAGTAACTGCAAACACCATCCCAGGAGGTAAAACACCATCCCTAGCAATTTTGAAAATCTAATAGGATAAATGATTGAAAACACATTATCCTTTTTTATATTCCAATGACCATGCTATATGGATAGCACAAAATTTAGAACAAGTTATGATTAAATTTTTGAATCAATCTGGGAGGTCAAACACCATCCCCGGAAATTTTGACAACATTATTGACAACATATGACAATAAGACCAACTCTATAAAACTAACATCTCCCAACATGAAAGACTTGTGATGATTTGTAAACTGTATTTTCAAGTAGCATAACCATAATATAAAAATGACCATTATTGTAAAACTGCTAAGTGCTAACCCTCCTTAACATGCCATATTAGACTTAGGATTAAATATCTTACAAAGGTCATTATCAGGAATTGACTACCTTCACTCTCCCCAAAGATTCTCTCATAAGGAAACAAGATTTGTAATTTAGTTTACAGTTCTTTGGATCACAAGTCAGAAATTTTTCAGTGTGTGCCTTTATTCATTATCTATGAATAAAGTTGGCAAAGCAGAGGATGTCACATGCATATTTGCATTACATCACCAAGAGCATATAACCTTGCCCGTAACATTAGATATTAAGTATCCATAAATTAAAACCCTTGTTAACCTTTATGATTCCATATCATATTTATCTTGGAAGTGAAAACACACATATGTTCACTAACTATAGCTACTAAATCTGGCAACTGCACAATCTAGTGTATATGCTACTTCTATACTATGATACTTCACGATCCCTCCCAATTGCATCTATTTGAGAAAAGAATGGAAAACAATACAATAAATAAGGTTGTACAACAGACAACATCAGGAAAGGCCTGACTAATACTTTTTGTAAAAAGGATTACAAATTATATTAGCTGTCAAACACAAACAAATAACTTAGACCTTTATGACCGCTTAGAAATCAACAGCTTTCTTACTGTTAAAAATTTCCAGTTGTGGCTTTCCCACCTACCCAAATATCGCGAGTTAAGCCAGGACCGCTTTGAGCAGTTGGTCCTAGTCCAGCTACAATACCTTGAGGAATTTACCTGGATTCCTAACCGGCTTTGTTCTAGGCCATACATTAGATTCTATTATACTATATCTGGATACACTCATGATGCATGCACTTATTAAATCCATTTAATTCTTAATCTCAAAGAACATTGTTTCTTTTCGTGTTTTGTCTTTTCAGAGGTTTCAATTTTATTCCATAATCATTATCTATTCTATTACATGCAGTAAAAAGCATAAGACATCTGGGGGTTTTCTAGATCAAAGCATTGACCAACTTAATGATGTTACTGCTGTCAGTGGAGTGAACATAAGGGTAATGTGTAGTTCTAAACAACAGCTGATATGGATATTGCATTGGTTGGATTGCCTTAATGTCCTCATGAAATATTGGAAAGCTTGAAGGCTAACTTAAATACAGTTTACATGTCAATTTTTTTTGAATTTGACAATACTCTGGTTTCTTTGCTCTGGTCCAGGAAGAGGAGGAACAATTATTTGTCGGGATAAAAGAAGAAATCCATGCTACAGAGGCAATGAGAAGGGTTGTGCAAGAGGAGAAGGATAGAATGTTCTTACAAAACGGACCACTGTGTGCCAAATTAGCTGGAATCAGTTACATTTCTTCTTATCTTTCTCTTGGTTAGTTGGAAAACATGAAGGTTATTGCATACATATCTCTTAATGATTGTATCCTCATTCATTGAAACACTCTTAAATGCATCTGTTTTTAAATTGTTGTGCCTTATGCTATCCCATCATACATAAAATTAAAAGGTGTTTTCGCATATTCCAAATAATCTTCATTATCTATGGCAGTGGCAAAGTGTGGTATAAAAAATGTAAGCAGTTACTCCGAGCACTGCTTATCACTGGTAATAAATTCTTTTTGAATTCTTTTTGTGGTGTTGACTTATTGTATGCTATTTTATTGGTGTTTTTCAGGCTCGGTTTTCTCACAATTTTGACAATCTAATAGGATAAATGATTGAAAACACATTATCCTTTTTTATAATCCAATGACCATGCTATATGGATAGCAAAAAATTTAGAACAAGTTATGATTAAATGTTTGAATCAATCTGGGAGGTCAAACACCATCCCGGGAAATTTTGACAACATTATTGACAACATATGACAATAAGACCAACTTTATAAAACTAACATCTCCCAACATGAAAAACTTACGATGATTTGTAAACTGTATTTTCAAGTAGCATAACCATAATATAAAAATGACCAGTATTGTAAGACTTCTAATTGATAACCCTCCTTAACATGCCATATTAGACTTAGGATTAAATATCTTGCAAAGGTCATTATCATGAATTGACTACCTTCACTCTCCCCAAAGATTCTCTCATAAGAAAACAACATTTGTAATATAGTTTGCACTTCTTTGGATCACAAGTCTAGAAATTTTTCAGTGTGTGCCTTTATTCATTATCTATGAATAAAGTTGGCAAAGTAGAGGATGTCACAAGCATATTTGCATTACATCACCAAGAGCATATAACCTTGCCTGTAACATTAGACATTAAGTATCCATAAATTAAAACCCTTGTTAACCTTTATGATTCCATATCATATTTATCTTGGAAGTGAAAACACACATATGTTCACTAACTAAAGCTACTAAATCTAGTAACTGCACTATCTAGTGTATATGCTACTTCTATACTATGATACTTCACGATCCCTCCCAATTGCATCTATACAATACAATAAATAAGGTTGTACAACAAATCGCATCAGGAAAGGCCTGACTAATACTTTTTGTACAAAGGAATACAAATTATATTAGCTGTCAAACCCAAACAAATAACTTAGGACCTTTATGACTGCTTGGCAATCAACAGCTTTCTTACTATTGAAAATTTCCAGTTGTGGCTTTCCCACCTACCCAAATATCGTGAGTTAAGCCAGGATCGCTTTGAGCAGTTGTTCCTAGTCCAGGTTACAATACCCTGAGGAATTTACCCGACTTCCTAACCGGCTCTGTTCTAGGCCATATATTAGATTCTATTATATTATATCTGGATACACTCATGATGCATGCACTTATTAAATCCATTTAATTCTTAATCTCAAGGAACATTGTCTCTTTTCGTGTTTTGTCTTTTCAGAGGTTTCAATTTTATTCCATAACCATTATCTATTATGTTACATGCAGTAAAAAGCATAAGACATCTGGGGGTTTTCTAGATCAAAGCATTGACCAACTTAATGATTTTACTGCTGTCAGTGG
Source organism: Larix kaempferi (assembly GCA_027924585.1). Classification (NCBI taxonomy): domain Eukaryota; kingdom Viridiplantae; phylum Streptophyta; class Pinopsida; order Pinales; family Pinaceae; genus Larix; species Larix kaempferi. The sequence goes on along the minus strand of BSBM01000485.1, from coordinate 10,230,462 downwards.
AGTGAACCTAAGGGTAATGTGTAGTTCTAAACAACATCTGATACAGATATTGCATTGGTTGGATTGCCTTAATGTCCTCATGAAATATTGGAAATCTTGGAGGCTAACTTAAATACAATTTACATGTCAATTTTTTTTAAATTTGTCAATACTCTGGTTTCTTTGCTTTGTCCAGGAAGAGGAGGAACAATTATTTGTTGGGATGAAAGAAGAAAGCCATGCTACAGAGGCAATGAGAAGGGTTGTGCAAGAGGAGGAGGATAGAATGTTCTTACAAAAGGGACCACTACGTGCCAAATTAGCTGGAATCAATTACATTTCTTGTTATCTTTCTCCTGGTTAGTTGGAAAACATGATGGTTATTGCATACATATCTCTTAATGATTGTATCCTCATTCATTGAAACACTCTTAAATGCATCTATTTTTAAATTGTTGTGCCTTATGCTATCCCATCATACATAAAATTAAAAGATGATTTAGCATATTCCAAATAATCTTCATTATCTATGGCAGTGGCAAAATGTGGTATAAAAAATGTAAGCAGTGACATCGAGCGCTGCTTATCACTGGTAAGAAATTCTTTTTGAATTATTTTTGTGGTGTTGACTTATTGTATGATATTTTATTGGTGTTTTTCAGGCTCAGTTTTCTCAATTGCGGAATCCAGTTGGAATGGCACCAATTGTTCCTGCTTGTGTTCCTATGTACCCTCCTGGAGGTCCTGCACTAAACCAACAATTATTTTATGGCAAAACAGAGGATGTCACAAGCATATTTGCATAACATCGACAAGACCATATAACCTTTCCCGTAACATTAGAGATAAAGTATCCATAAATTCAAACCCTTGTTCCCTTTATGATTTCATATCATATTTATCTTGGAAGTGAAAACACACATACTTTCACTAACTACAGCTACTAAATCTGGTAACTACAAACACCATCCCAGGAGGTAAAACACCATCCCTGGCAATTTTGACAATCTAATAGGATAAATGATTGAAAACACATTATCCTTTTTTATATTCCAATGACCATGCTATATGGATAGCACAAAATTTAGAACAAGTTATGATTAAATGTTTGAATCAATCTAGGAGGTCAAACACCATCCCGGGAAATTTTGACAACATTATTGACAACATATGACAATAAGACCAGCTCTATAAAACTAACATCTCCCAACATGAAATACTTACGATGATTTGTAAATTGTATTTTCAAGTTGCATAACCATAATATAAAAATGACCAATATTGTAAGACTACTAAGTGCTAACTCTCCTTAACATGCCATATTAGACTTAGGATTAAATAGCTTACAAAGGTCATTATCGGGAATTGATTACCTTCACTCTCCCCAAAGTTTCCTTCATAAGGAAACAACATTTGTAATTTAGTTTGCACTTCTTTGGATCACAAGTCAGAAATTTTTCAGTGTGTGCCTTTATTCATTATCTATAAATAAAGTTGGAAAATCAGAGGATATCACAAGCATATTTGCATTACATCGCCAAGAGCATATAACCTTGCCCGTAACATTAGAGATTAAGTATCCATAAATTAAAACCCTTGTTAAACTGTATGATTCCATATCATATTTATCTTGGAAGTGAAAACACACATATGTTCACTAACTATAACTACTAAATCTGGTAACTGCACTATCTAGAGTATTTGCTACTTCTATACTATGATACTTCACGATCCCTCCCAATTGCATATATTTGAGAAAATAATGGAAAACAATACAATAAATAAGGTTGTACAACCAACCGCATCATGAAAGGCCTGACTAATACTTTTTGTACAAAGGATTACAAATTATATTAGATGTCAAACCCAAACAAATAACTTGGGACCTTTATGACCGCCTGGAAATCAACAGCTTTCTTACTGTTGAAAATTTCCAGTTGTGCCTTTCCCACCTACCCAAATACCACGAGTTAAGCCAGGACTGCTTTGAGCAGTTTGTCCTAGTCCAGCTACAATACCCCGAGGAATTTGAATTCCAGGCACTGATGGTTGAACAAGCACACCTGGTGAAGGATTTAATGTATTCAGAAGATGTGAAACAAGAGCTGACTGGATATAAGGATGTTGTCCTGAAACAAATGGTGTAGCTACACAATACTGCATCCCATGAATTGCAGTTCCTTCAAATTCCAAACATGCATAATTAATATAAAATATTTCAGAGAACTAATGTACTTAAATGATCATGAAAGCAAAACCAATCACATGGATACTAGATATGAAGGGGATTGTTTCCTAATCCATAAACTGCTGAAGCTATGCCTCTAGATAGCTCATCACAACTGATCTTAATTTCTAGAAAATAATTCTACTGCTACTTCCATTTTTCATATACACAACTAGATTTTTCTTTTCACAACATGAGATACTAGCTGTAGAAAATAAATTAGAAAATACCTGGAAATGTAAACAAAAGCAAACAAACAACAACAAAATTTACATTGGAAAAAACCTCAATCAAAGAAAGACTCCAACATTAAAATGCACAATTTTATTAATCACACAACAATTTACAAATCCCCAAACACTGTCCAAACTAAGAAGTTGTGTGTCCTAATGAGCCAAACAATTACATTATAAAGGCATCTTGTCCATTTAACTTATTGTGCTTTTGCCCTCATCCTGGACAAGTTTACTAGGACAAGATGGAACAGAGGAAAATCTCTTAATCATATCCACGCCTGTTGACGGTTTCAATCTTATACTCTGCATTGAATGCCATACGATCAACATTTAGGATATTTTCTTAATAGGTTTGCTTTGTTGTTACAAAATGTGGGTGCCAAAGATTATTGGAAGAAGCTGGAATCGAACTAGGGCCTAGCTTTAAGCACAACTGCCATAGTGGGAATTCCTCATGTAAGTACTCCCTTGCAGGATCTTGCAGTTCATAATTATTGAAGAGGCATTGAAATTGGGGGCATCCTTAGCTCGCCAAGTTCAAGATAAAACTCAATGTAATCTGCATTCGAATTTTGATTAGGTCTTGATTTGAGTAATTTTCTGGAAATTCCAACAGTCTCGCTTCGCTTTGTTCCTAGATGTGCTCCATCTTTATAGCCTTTAATTGGTTTCTTTGACCTATTTCAGCCCATTGACATTGAAATGGCAAGTGACAATATTCATGAAATCAAGAAAATTCTTAGACAGATGACCTGTCAACTTGAGGGCATGAAGCAATTCATATAATACTTAAGTATTCATATGAAAAATCAGGCCAATATAAAATTAAGTTTCAAGAATTGAACATTAATTATGATAAACTAAGTTTAAAATTAGAATAAACATTACAATATCATCATGGGCTTGGCTAGAGGTTCACAACTAGCTACAGGTTTTCCTCATGTTTCATTTGTTGTGGTGAAGGAACATTTTACTGATGAAGACATAGCTCAAGAAACAGTCTTGGATTTTACTGAGCACAATAGGAATCATGAGGACAATATCATCATGGGCTTCGCTAGAGGTTCACAATTAGCTACAGTTTTTCCTCATGTTTCGATTGCTTTGGTAAAGGAATATATGACTGATGAAAACATAGCTCAACACACATTGAAAACAGAGAATTTCCTTCCACTGTCCTCAAAAGAAAGAATGGATTGTACCACTTCCCATATGGTCCTTTTGCTTTGTCTCTCCACTCTTTTATGAAGTTGTTTGGAGAAGCTATCAACATTGACTAAATCAACCCATTAAGTGCCTTGTTTGATAAAGTTGATTTTGTATTCTTTTGGTCAGCACTAGATTATAGTGTTTAGATCCTACAATCCTTTGTTTAATATCTAGTTTTTGCCAATACTTCTAGTTATGAGAATAGACTTCTCATAACTCATCACTATGAATCTGCGTGCTTCTAATTTAAATGGTGTTAATTGCGTGTTTCTTACCTACTTATGTGATCCTTTTCCAGAATTTGGCAAGATGGTGTTAACTGTTTGGAAATTTTATTCTCATATCAATCCATAAGGAATTCTATTTAAGGGTGTGTGCTCAATGGTAGAGCACCTGCCTTATAGGAAGGAGGTTGGTGGTTCGATTCCTCTGTGCCCTATTTATATTTTGAAACCACTAAAAACAGATAAATGACTAAAAAAACGACCAAAATTTGCATATAAATGACCACTAGTACAACATGAAAGATAAGTGACCAAAAAAATGACCAAAATATGCATATAAATGACCAATTTTGAGTTGACAATCGCTGGCAGCAAATTAGCGGTCATTTATCACGTGACAAAAATGTGGTCATTAATTGTGACAATTAATGACCAAATATATGACCAAATTAATGACCAAATATACGACCAAATATATGACCACAAGATAAACTATAAATGACCAAGCTAAATATGACCACATTTTTGGTTGCGTGATATATGACCGCTAATTTGCTACCAGTGGTCACCAACTCAAAAGTGGTCATTTATATGCGGATTTTGGTCATTTTTTTGGCCACTTGTCTCTCATTTTGTACTAGTGATATGTCACGAGAGGAGGATGACTATTCTTGTGACATGGCATATAGATATGACATAAGGACCAATTCATCAAGGACGAACCTTGAGGATGAGTTAGCAAAGATGATAGCAGCTAGTAAAAATATGCCTTACCATTATCAAGAATATTTGGCTTTGGGTAAGGAAATTTGTTCACCCATTTCCTTCAAAGATTACTTTCATTACCAGTACGTATTTTGGCCCAAGGATGTGGATGAGAATTCTTTTAAGAGTAGAAAACTATCTTAATTTTATATTATTATGAGACTTTTTGGTTTTTCTTCAAATAAAGGCTCCAAAAATTTTTGTGAGGAAATTGGTTCAGAAAGTGGGAAATCAACAGTCATGGATCAACCGACAAATGAGCAAGGGGAATACAAGGACAATAAAGGAATGGAAACCAAAGATGAACAAGAAAATGCACATGAGCATGTGGTAAACATAACTCCAAGGTATGACAAAAATGTTGATCTTTGCAGCAATCATACTTCTTTGCAACAGTATGAGATAACATCCATTTCATGTAATGATATTGTAAAACCATCTAATGTTGATTTTGTTGTTAACGATGAGTTATGTGTTGTGGTTTCATGCCATGAGAAATCTTACTTTTCATTTCATCCATTATAAAATGTGAAGATAACACTTCTAGATGATGGCTGCAAATGGAAGAAAAAAAATCAGCCTTCTAGTCACCACAAGAGATTCATTATGAAGCTAATGACAATCACGCACAAGATGAGAGAAAATCAAAAAATTTAGTGGAGGATTGTCCCCATGAGTTGAATTTCCTAGTAGAGTAGTTAAAGGTGAGCAAAGAGAATGTTAGGATAGACATGCAATTTTTTTATGACACTAATGCCTTAGTTGCATACTATGGTTGGAAGGTTTCAAAAACATATGGCAGCTTGGGAGAAGAACCTTCAATTACATTTTTTTCTGGAACTTAGAGAAACAATGGCAAAAATCAAATCTAATTACACATACCTGCTTTCTGATAGAGATCATCTTCACATGCATGTTGATTTGTACCATAGTGCACTACAGGTAGAAGAAGAAGAAGTGGACAAGCTCACCCTTGAGCTTGATATTACCCATGGTTATTTGAAGAGCACACAAAAGTCCCTTCAAGAATAAGAAATACATATTGATCAACTTCATGAGAGGTTGAGTATATTGCATCCTTCATCATATATGGAAGATAACCAATCATACATGGCTGATTGCACACATGATGTGATGGAGGAACCTCATGTGAGGGTTGAGCATGATGAGATTTCAGATTTGTAGGTTCTTAAGGAGAAGACTGACATGGAGAGTTTTGGCCAAGCACTTGTTTTGCATCAGGAGCATTATGGGTTGCCCCTATTGGAGAAATAATTGGTCTTGGAGGAGGTAGCTGAATTCATTCCATTTGGACTAGCCAACAAAGGTGTTTATTAATCCATGGATTGGGTGGATAGATACATAACAGAGATGGAGAAACAAGGGGTTAATATTTTTGCTTGCAACAGTATAAAATTAATTGACACATCATTTATTTTCCAATCTTGTGAATAGCAGCAGAGGAATCTATGGTTGTCATATGGTGAATTCATTGTACATAGCAGGACAAGGAAGTTCCATTTGATTCTATTGGATGGAACATATGGCATTGATGTAAGTGATCAAACTAGTGTGCAGAATGCACAAGAAGAGCTTTTTTTGTTGTTGTGGAAAGGTGTACTTCCAAATTGGTTGTGGGATACTGGAATTTGGAAAGGTGTACTTCCAAATTGGTTGTGGGATACTGGAATTCTTTGGAATGATGGGATGCTTCAGAAAACAATGATGATGGATGGAGTGTAGCATTGACAGTGGGATCCTGGTATTGTTTGGTTCAACAATTTAGCAATCAACACAGGAGGTAGAGCTAACCATCATTTCGAGGAGTCTATCCATGTAGACCAGTGGATCAATTTCCTAAATGGGAAACCATATGGTGGATAGACTTACTGTCTTCCTTCTTGGTGGTTTTGGATTCTTCATGGGGCTCTCTATGTTGACATTGGGAAATATAGAGGGGGGATTAGAAGACACTTTCTAATTCTTAAATTCATTTGGGACCCATGAATCATTCTTGGTCTCAACTATTTCAGCTGGGAAATGCATATAACCGTGTGTGGGATAGAGACATCTCTTGAGAGGGATGTGATGCATAAGGCTAAGTACCTTCCCAAGATTGATCTACACTTTGATCATTATCATCAGTATCGCTTGGAAGAAGGATTTCTGCATAATACAACTCTTTGTGGCCACTGTGGCTAACCTTGATTATCATGCACGAGCATTGGCTTGGCTAGTGCACCTATGGCTTCGCCATCTTACATTAGCAGAGCATACAAAAAGCAATTAGGTAAGCTTGTGTTGGTTCTGTTTGATCACATTTTGGTTCATGGTAGGATGTTTGGTAAGCACTCTTTTAATTTGGAAGCTATATTATATACTTGGGTAAGGCAGTCATGGCATCAAACATTGTTTGAATGTGAATTTGGAAGGATTGATATGTTATGTCTTGATTCTATGGTTGAGCATGGTAAGTGCCCACAGAAGGGAATTCGGCCTACTATTGTTTGGTCCAATTCTATGGATGTGAACAAGTTGGAGAATGGTGCACCATGTAAAGTATCCTTCCAGTTCACAACACATATGGTTGTCCAAGTAAGGAAAGGAGTTTCATGTTGGAGTGAGAAATCTAAAGGGGTTTTCAAAAGGATGAAGAAGATGATGAACACTTGTTCAATTTTTACCTCATCAGGTTTCGCTCCACCATTTGTGCTTCAAGGTAATGCTTCCAAAGAAGAAAAAGCAGTGATTTTGTTGCAGTATGGTCACCCTGGTTGCTTGAAGATTTAAAGAAGGGTGTGTGAGAGGATTTCATGGAAATCACTCATGCATGAAGGATTGAAGTATGCGAAAGGGTGCAACATATGTCAAAGGTATGAGTAAGAGCATAGTCATCTTGTTGAAATTTCACAACCTCTACCACTTCAGGAGCAAAAATTGATGTGTGATCATTCCTATTGCTTCAAGGAAGGATTGGCCATTTTGCATACCTTGGTCAAATTCAATCCCCATATTGCAACTCAATCAGCCATGGAGAATTACAAAAGAAGTATCATTATGGAGTTGATTGTGAAGGATGAACAATGTAGGATTATCAAAGGGGTCATCTATGATGGAGATAAGGTTCAAATCATTTTTGAAGCATCCATGCAAAAGTATTGTGGAAAAAGTGTACAAGTTCTTCACCAACCATATTTTCACTTGCTTGAGGACAAGTAAATTCTAGGAGGGGAGGACTGTAATGTACCCATTCTGGTAGCACTATGCTTCACCACTAACCCATTCAATACCCATGGGTTCTAGTGGAAAATTAAATTAATTAATAAGGGATTTAATTTTGGCCATAGTTACTTTATGTAATTAAATAAATCATGAAAGGATGATGGACCACAATTTTGTGATATTTAATATTTCTAATAATTGTTTATGAGTTGTAAATGATCTAGGTTGCTCAAGAGGGTGCATAGGAAAAGGATAAGGCATATGAGTTGTCTCCCTTAGGAAAATATGGAAAGAAAGAAACTAAAAGCAGTAAAAGCAACGAAAATCAGAAAAAGTAGCATAAAATCAAGAAGATAGGAGTTTCCATATTTTTGAAGATAAGGCTCAAGAAGGAATAGTAAAAGTAGGAAAGCAAACAAGATGACTTAGGAAAGCTACAAATCCTAATTTTATCTAGTGAGGGCGAAATCATGGAGACAAGTGGGTCCTATGCAAGGGAAACTTACCAAAGAAGCATCCAACTCATCTATGGTTCAAATTTTCAAGAAGGAAACTTCTAGAAGGAAGGACAAATCCAACAGAGATTAATAAAAGGAGGATGAGTACTCCCTTTCACATATTTTTACCATTTTTGCATCTAATTGAAGAGCGTTGAGCTGTTCATCTTCTTGGGTGATGTGCCCCTAGCAAGCACTGGGAGATGTGCCCCTTTGCAAGCAATAACTAGTTGGGAGATTGAGAATTCATTCAGCTGGTGATCGAGGAGAAGGACATCAAGTCATTTTCACTGAGTTTCCAGCAACAGTTTAGCAGAAAATACAGTGTGGTTTGAATTCCAGTTGTTTTTTTGGTGTGACAAGAAGCTGCAGGATTCGGTTGATGTGAGTATCAGTGGATTGATTCCAGCCTGTGCTATTTGTGGATGGATTGCGATCCTATGATTTGGATGGATATTCTTGGGTGTCCATGTGACTGTAATATATTTTCAATAGATTTTTTACTCCCCTCTAGATTTGAATTTCAGATCTGAGGTCGAAATTCCTTCAGGAGGGTGAATTTTTGTAAGGCATAAATTCATTGCTTTGAAGCTAGTTGCTTATTTCTCTCTATGTACTTTATGTGCTATTGAACTTCAGATTTATTAGAAGTTTGGAGCTGAAAAAAAAGTCCTTGTATCTGCTCAAGATATCCATCCTACATTAGTTAAGTTACGGTGTGATTATCACATGTATCTGTATAAATTTATGATGTGTGTTTATCTGGAGTAGAAATCAACCTTACTAGTTAAACTAGTTTTGATTTCTATGTTGTGTAAACTCTATAAGGATTTCCAGAATTCAGTTTATGGGTCAATATACTCTATTAGGATGTGTTAGGATCTAAATACCCATCCTTGGATGAAATTCAAACATGTTTTGTTTTGTTTGGAAATCCTGGGAAATGAGTGCCTTGAGTGAATTTTTGGTGTTTTGAGCACATGATCTTGAATCTATTTGGGGTTATTCTTTTGTTATGAGTCTGTCATCTATATAGGTGTTTTCAAATCTAAGTTATAGACCCTTAATACTTCTATTTTCTTCCATAATTGAACCATAAGCAAAATGATTTCCACATAATTCTTGGGGAAATTGCCTCCGGTGATTTGGCTTGCCCAAATGGTATGCCTAGGTGTGATGCATCCAGAAAGTGAAATTGTCGATGCAAAGCATTGAATCAAGCCTATGAGCATATTGTGTAGTGATATGGTTTTCAAGAGTTCGTGGATGCTCATGTACCCCTGTTTAGAAAAAAAGAAGTGAAGGTCTAGTGGTGTTTTGGGACAAATCTGAAAATTATAGTCCAAAACTAGTCACCTTCGAGTTAGTGTGCCTAAATCATGTTTGGGTACATTACAATATCTCTTGTAAGATTGGATATTTTTGAAGAATAAATAAGACCAAACCTTCCCATGTATTTCTCCCATTTTTTTGTTTTACCACGTATATCTAGTGTATTGTTCTCTTATCTCTTATTTCTTACATGACTATTGTTGCTTTGGACAGAAGGCTAGACTAGTAGATATTTACTATTGATTTACATGTTAGTGTAAATGTATTGTTGTATGTTTATGCATATTCTCAATATTATATAAAGAATAGCTACTTATCTTTTATGTATACCATGGGTATGATATTTTGTTTCAATATATTGCTCATGAATATGATGGATGAGTTATCGTTACCATTTGAACATGATATGTGACTCATGGCTTTGGTTATATGTTTATTTTTTTGCGGTGTTGGTTTTATATATTGTTTCAATTATATTAATGTTTGCTTCAATTACACCACCAAGAAACCAACACTTAGGGGTGTATTCTTAATTGGAAATGAGTCTCTCATTATATAATAGCATGACAACATGGTTTATGTTAACGCCTAAAAATCACAAACATGCGACATTTCAGAGATTCATCCAGTAAAGAATCATCAACATAAATAATGCATCTCACCACATGCATCTTCAACAGATCCAAAACAGAGCAAGAGCCCACAAATGCCCAGAAACAATCAAAACAAAGGGTAGCGCGTGTATTACACAGTTTACTCGCGCTATAGCACATGTTATCTGAACAATGCCCATGCTACACCGCACGGATTTTCCTTCGATAGTCGTGATACTGTCAAAACAGTGGGATCACTTCATCCCAACGATGCATTAAAGGCTCAATCATCCCCAAGGATCACAATTAATCTCCTCACACACTTGGTGGCATTAATTAGCCCCCTTATGTACCTTGGAACTAGTTCATGAAGGAGGAGATTTCACATTTGGATCTAGTTGTTTGTTGGCCACCTCTTGGCCTATAAAAGAAATCCATTGGCATGCATCTTGTAGAGATAAATTAGAGCAAGGCTATGATGCTAGATTTGAGTTGGAGCTTTCTCATATCCCACCATTTCCTACCGTTGTGAGCATTTGCAATATTGCTTTCCACTTAATATCAAGGGGCAAGTGTTTCTCTCCATTGTTATCCCATTTACTTAGCATTTAGTTTGGACAAGAAAGGCCTCCCTAAGGGAGATTGTTGGATTCCCTTGAAGCCTTCACCTCCTAGGTATTGTACAACTATTCCATTGGTAAAATACAAGAGTGGTTTGGCATATGTTGGTTGTGATTGGAGTTTGCATTCTCCTGGTCCCCCCGTCTCTTTTTATTTCATTTTTATCAATATTTTCATGTTTGAATGTGAGCTACACTAACAATCTCTTGCAGGATCACTTAGAGGAATACCAACCAACCATCAAAAGGGGATCCAAGGACTGAGGCCTTGATGCAACCTACAAGGATTAAACCCTTACCAAGTGGAAGAGTGCACTTGTGCAATTTTTCCATAACATTTCACAAGTGTATATATTGATTTGAATTGCAAGATATATTTATAACTAACAACCACGGTTATTAAGGAGACTACCATGGTTGACACGCCTTCTAGCTCGTGACATGATTATTTGTGGCAACTTCACATGAAATAGATTTTTCTTCAATGTTAAACACACTTAGATATACTCTTTTTCATAATCTAAGGATGAAAATATCACCATGACAAGAAAGCATTGATGCAAGGACATGTGTTGTGTCCATTGACATCATAACAATCATTGCACCAAATAAGGTCCATGAGTATTCCTCTTGCTTGAGAGATAAGAAAGAACCATAAAACCTGGAAACACCTTCTTATTTTTTGAAACCAAAATAATTGTGTTATGAGTAAGAGTATTCTCAACATTTTGATCCCAAATGGGATCATCATTAGGTATTTTAGAAGAATTAAACAAATGTTCATTGGAGTAGAAAGCACCTAGTTTCTAATAAATACTATTAAAACCTTGGTTTTCATTGAAGACATAATTGAACAATGGGTTGACTAAAAAGCATTGGATCATGATAAAAACCTTTACTAGAAATTTATTAGGAGATTATTTCCATATTTCGAAGCATGTGAACCAATGGTCTCAAGATCCCACCAATTCTCGAACCTTCATCCCTATTAAGATTGTTTAGATTCAGTTCAACCTTCAAGGATTCCATGACCTTCCTCTTCTTGTAGTGGTAAAATTTGGCCATAATATTAGCATATTTTAAAAAAATGTGGTAGCTTGTTTTCGAGGCATGCTCGGGTAGGGAAGGTTCCTAGGTATTTTATTCTTTATATATGCTCCATGCTCCTTGAATGTTGTTTTTATTGATTTATTGGTCTCATCGAGGTAGATCTTTCCTCATGAGTATGGAAATGAATAAAACCCTTCATATGTGTATGGGTTAAGAGGATCATTGGCTAAGTCTACCATTATCCCAATATTATTTCGAGGGGAAAACATGACACCAATGTCTTCTTTCCACAAAATTATTGTCAAATTTTCTAATATGCCTTTAGTATATGGAAGAGAAACCTTCTTGAAAATTATCCAATTTTCATTCCTAGTTCTCTTCATTGGATACTCTTAAAGCCTAAGTGACTAAAGTGTTGATCATGCCTACTTTTCGAGGATGGAATGTAGTGGTGAAATTTGGCCATAATCTTGGCATATTCTAGGCAAATGTAGTCATTTTTTTTTCTAGTAATGCTTAGCTAGGGTCAATTTCTAGGTTATATTCCATTTTAAATATGCAACATTATCCTTGAATATTATTTCCATTCATCTAATGATCTCATCAATCTAGATATTTCCATGAGAACATGGTATTGAATATACTGTTTTTTGTGCTTGGGCCAATAGGATCTTTTGGTAAGTCCACCATACTCCTAATAATGTTCGTAGGGGTGGACATGACACCAGTATCTCCTTTCATCAAAAAAATTGGTAGACTATTTTATATTCCCTTAATATAGAAAAGATAAGCATTCTTGAAAATGATTTAGCTTTGGTTCCAAATGATCTTCTTCAAGTACTCTTAAAGCCCAAGTGACACATTTTTTTATCACTCCTAGTTTTTTAGGAGGGAATGTAATGATCAACTTTGGCCATAACCTTGGAATATTTTAAGAAAATATAGTGGATTGTTTTTTACGCGTGCTCAACCAAGTTTGATTTCTAGATATTGTTCCCTTTTAAATCATTGTCATGCTACTTGAATCTTATTTTCCTTGAAACTAGAAATTCCTTCTCGAAATGAAGAAGAACAAGAAGTTGGCAAGGAACAATATCCAACAAAATTGAGTAGTCTCGACCCAAGCCCACAACAAGGAATCCTAGGAAGAGGACTTCTACAAGAATCAAGTCAGTAAAATTTGCCACCAAGCTTGATAAGAGTTGTATTAACCCCTCAAATATTCCTACATTTGATGGTTTGTCAAACAAATTATTTCAATTATGTACACAATTAAGCACCTTGATCTATAAGTCGAAGGTATAGTCTGATTAGACACAAAGTGGCTAAAGGGATTAAAATCTCATTTAGATATGATGCGATGAAGTGGTATTTGCTGATGTATATGTAACTTCGGAATGTATTTCACCCATGTATTTCATATATGTATTTTGGACTCCTATAGAGATGTTATTATTCCTCTATACGGAAGTGTCGTCATTTATATTGTAGGTGTCGTAACTTATACTTGATGGGTTATTAGACCACCTTGTTGGGGTCGGCCCTGTATAAGTCATGTGGGTCGAAGGGTTATTAGACCACCCTAGTGGGGGTCGGCCATGTGGGTCAAAGGGTTATTAGACCACCATATTGGGTGTCGGCCTAGTCAACATTGTGTTATGCGGTTAAGTTAAGGCCGACCTAGTAAAGGTTATTAGGCAAGTCAAGTCTAGTATAAATAGAGATAAGGAGATCTCTATTTAATCATTCTATTCACTCACTCACACTTTGGAGAGTGGTGCACTTGTGGAGGAGGAGGCTCTGCTGCTAGGAGAAGACTATCTCTTGTATTCTGGTTGTATCATTGCTCTATCTATCTCTGAGGAAGTTATTGGGGTTTTTCACCTTTATGGTTTTCCCCAAGTAAACTCTGTGTCTCTTGTGTGCTTGCATTATTGTGTCCATGATTAATATGCTGTAGATATGCTGTACATGTTGTTCTCTCAGTTAAGATCCTAGATCAGATCGAAGTAAATTATGAAAATTTAACATGGTATCAGAGCTAGCCTAAAATAAGGCATGATATGGCATGTATGACACTTGTTGCACTTACGATGCTAGGTCTTGATATAGCAAAAACCAGTCATCGTAGCACTTTCGCTATAAATCCATATTGGCAAAGTTTTCGGATCTGAAACTTTTACAGGTCGAAGATAAGATCTCCGTGTACCTTGTGTCCAAAGGAAAACCTCTAATTCGTTGTACTTTGTGATTTATTATCTATACAATATAGGGTTTCTGCCTCTTCCAAATCTCAGTCATAAACATGTGACCTTGGAAAAAAGGTCATAACTTGGGCTAGGAAGCTCCAAATGAAATTTCGTAAAAAGTGACAGGTAGTACACAGACTTTGCTATCTCAAGAAACGTTTTCAGAGGCCGAAGTTGAACCAGTGACATGTGGAAAGCCGTACAAGTTCCCTCTCCTGTTTTATCCCATAAAAAGGTCACGTTGCGACACTTAGCATAACTCTCTCTCAGAGAATCCATTTGAGGTCAAACCTATGGGGTTGGAAGATGACAGGTCGGGATATCTCAGGAAACGTTTTCAGACCCCGTGGATCGAAAATATCGAAGTTACACCAGAAACAATCAGGTACATATTTCTGCCAAAACAAAATTATTTTTGAGCACCTTCATTCATGGCTTCCGGAATCTAGGGTTTCAGAGATAGTTGGAATTTTTGTAATCAGAGACTACAGCTGAATACTACTCATCAAAATAGAAATTTAGAGACCAAAATCAGAATTTTTGGTTGGTCAGAAGACCGGGCTTGATCATACCCTAGTTCGAGACTTTGATCGGAAAAGTGGAAAATTAGGGCTTTTGCAAAAATGGGAATTTTTGAAATTTGTGACCACGGCTGGAAGCTCCTCAAAAAAATAGAATCTTAGAGCTTTGGATCAAACCTTGTGATTGGGAAGAAGAGTGGGCTTCATCAAACCCTAGTTTGGGGTCATGTCTAGTGAATCCAGAAGTTTCAAAGGCAAAATTGAGGAGTGAAACTTTGCAATTTTCAAATTCTGAACATACCAGCTTGATCAGCTCATCAAGGCGCATATTTCTATCCTTTTGGAAGTTTGAAATTCAAAGTTTGAATTTTTGGGGTTTCTTTGACAAACCCTAATCCAGCTCTAGATCCAGTTCTTGCAAATCAAGTGGATTGGGTTAATCCTAGAAGAAGATGGATTGGTCACCTGCATAAGTGAAGAAGTTCCTGTTTCAGAGGGAGATGAGGCTAAGGCCTTACATAAGAAGATTACAAGCAATCTCGACAGGTATGACTTATGCATGTATGTTTCGAGATTTGTTCATGATTAAGTTTATGGTATATTTGTCTTCATATTATTACGGTTAGTACAATCTTGATTAAATCTAGACTTGTCGTATCACCTTAATAAAATTATGAATACACGATAGAAGATATTCATTGATTAGGGTGTTGACACTTATGATTATACTAATACATTATGGTGTTGTATGAGGTTTATGTTGTCCACTAACATGAAAGGTACACCAAGAAAGACAAATCATGTTCTAGTTTAATAACATATCATCATTCATCCATTGTCATGGATCACTTAGAAGATCTACTTACGAGGTATGTATAAGTTGGTTCTACAATGGATAACTTATGAGACATGCAGGTTACTAGCACAAGTCATTGAAGAGAACCAGAAGACATTATGCGGGTATGTTAGACATAACTAGCTAGCATGCTAATCCATGTATGTTTTTCCTATATCAAGCTAGAATCCTATCTTGTGTTAGGATCTTATATTGTTGTGTTGTTGATAATGATTATTCATGAAGTCATAGGTTTGAATAGTCATGGTTATATGCATATTATGTTTCTTACCATAATTGATGATATGACTAACCAGAAGAATCATGAAGGTATAGGTTTGAGTAATCACGGGTTTTATGCATATTATATCTCTTATCTTGATTGATTATTTAACTAACCAGAAGAGTCCTATGATTAAATAAGAATATGCATGAGTAAAAGAAGACTTCCCTGAAACCTTGAATACTAATGCTTATTATTTCTGTTTGAAATGATCATGACTATACATGCTTAAGATTATTGTATTTTTGATAGTATTGAGAATATACTAATGAATGTATGAGATTACAAGGATAACACAATCATGATACTAATAAGTATGCATAGGGACCTATGATGAATATAGGTTCAAGGACAGGTAATCCAGGAAGCAAAGATCAAGATGGAGCTCACTCCAGTAGTTTCTGCAAGGATGCAGATATCCAGAGGGAGTTGACCATCCTTCTGCATTCCACAACAGAAAGGTGTAGAAGAAGCTACTTCAGCAGCTCTTGCAAGGAAGCAAAGACTCAGAGGGAGTCCACCCAACAAACAAACAAAGATAAGTATTTTAATTACCATTTCTTACATATTTGTTTGTTTAAATAAAATTGTTCAATGATTTATAGGCTTATGTTCCTAGACTTAGGATATGTATTGTGCATATTAGAATGATTGCATTAATGAATAGTATACTACTAATATGCATTTGATGGGTAAGTGGCCTATGGCACTGTACAACATTCCATTGCTACTTATCTAGAATGAAACCTCTTTGCTGACATGTTGGGAGTTGTGCACACTCTTAACAATGTTCTGGTAGAGATTGGAAGGAATCTAGAAAGTTACGGGATACGGATAAATGTTGTATTGAAGCATTGGCTAAAATAATTGCATGATTGTATGACATATTTCTTTATGTGTAAAAATTTGTTCTGAAAAATATGAGATGATTTCTAATCATGCAATTTAACTTGTTATGTAGGAAAGATTGTATGCCATCACCTACAAAAGAAGGACTACAACATTTGTTCAGCAACAAAGTTATCTATTGAAAATATTGAAGATAATGAAGTTCCCAGGATCTGGGAAAAATGTCATGATCGAGGAGTACCAGTCGATCACGAAGATGTTTGGGATGCAGTCCCAAGACCTGAAGGGGAGTCTGTAGTGACTTCCAAGAGAAGCTACAATATCAAGCATGTTGCAGGTGGTAGCATAGAGACTTTTGCTCCTATAGCCAGATACACTTCCATTAGATTTGTACTTGCTCTGGATGCAATGATGAAGTGGCAGATACACCAGATGGATTTCAAGACAGCCTTCTTGAATGGTGTAGTTGAAGAAGAAGTGTATGTGGAGAAGCCACTTGGTTCAAAGACACATGACAGGGAGTCATATATGTGCAGAACATGGTATGGTAGACAGCTTTCTATCCAGTTTGGGCTTTACCAAGAGTAAAGCGGATTCCAACCTTTACTACAAGGTTGAGGAAGGCAATCTAGTGATACTACTTTTGTATGTGGATGACCTGTTTGTTACAGGTGAGGATAGATTGATTGCCGACACGCAACGAAAGCTTGCTACCGAGTTAGATATGAATAACTTGGGTATGATGCACTACTTTCCTAGGTATGGAGGTGTGGCAGAGTGCAGATGGGATCTTCCTTGGTCAAGGGAAGTACATAGTAGATATCCTGAAGAGATTCGGGATGATGGATTGCAAGGCCATGGCCACACCTATGGCATCGAATCTGAAGCTTCTATGTGATGCTTCATCTGATCCGGTTGATGTCACGATGTATCGTCAGATGATTGGGTCCTCTATGTACTTGACGAACACGAGACCAGATATTTGCTTTGCGGTGAACACGTTGAGCCAGTTCCTGACGGATCCGAGAGATGTTCACCTGGTTGCTGTAAAGCATGTTCTAAGGTACCTAAAGGGTATAGTGGATTATGGGATCAAGTATGAAGCGAATCAAAAGTTTAACCTGCAGGGTTATGTTGATTCAGATTGGGCTGGCAGTGCTGCATATAGGAAGAGCACATTTGGATTTTGCTTCAGTATGGGATCAGGTGTGATCTCTTGGTTCAGCAAGAAGCAGTCCTGCATAGCACTGAGTACAGCTAAGGTAGAGTATGTTGCAGCCTGTTCAGCTAGTTGTGAGGTAGTATGGCTATGGAAGCTACTGTTCGAGTTATTTGATCTCCCGTTGGATGCTATTGGCATCTTTTGTGATAACCAAAGTTGTGTGAAGTTGTTCGAGAACCCATTGTTTCATGACAGGTCGAAACACATAGAGATCAAATATCACTATATCAAGGATATGGTGCAGAGAGGAGCTGTGAAGCTCCTATACATTGTGACGGACGAGCAGATTGCAGATGTGCTGATGAAGCCACTAGCCAGGGTGAAGTTCGAGTACTTCAGGGAGAGGCTTGGTGTTCTTCAGATTGATGGCACTTCGAGGAAGAAGTGATGGGCACATTTGTAGAAGCCATTCCAAGCATGTTGGAAGGAGTATCCTTCACATGGCTGTGGATGTAAGCGCTAGATGATGAGCATCAGGACGATGCTCCAGTTATTGCTCTGTATATGCATCAGGAGGATGTTGGATATGATCAGTTGGATCATTTATATGTATATGTATGTACACATCATGTTCGATGCTGGATATGATCATTTGGATCATTTATATGTATATGTATGTACGCATCATGTTGGATGCTGGATATGATCAGTAGGATCATTTGTATATGTTTTGTATATGCATCATGTTGGATGCTTGGACCATGTATCTGTATATGTATCAGGTGGATACTGTGTATGATCAGGTAGATCATGTATGTTGATATGTATCAGGTATGATTAGGTGGATCATGTTTTTGCATTTGTATCAGGTGGATACATTGTATGATCAGCTGGATCGTGTATGATGATATGTATCAGGTAGATACTTGGTATGCATCAGGTAGATGCATTATATGATCAAGATGATCATGGATGATGAGCTTTAGGATGTTGCTCCAGATGACATGCAGGAGGATGTTGCAGTGATGATGATGAGGATGATCATGTATACATCAGTATGATGTATGGTGAGTATCAGGTTGATACTCTGTGGCCGTTGATCAGGTTGTGCAGATGAGCATATAATTTGGCCCTGGGAGATTTGCAGATAGTATTTCGAGGTTTTGCCTATGGCATGTAATCTGGCACTGGGATATCTGGCAAATGCTCTTTCGAGGTTTTGCTTTGGGAGGACATATAATTTGGCCCTGGGAGATTTGCAGATAGTATTGCAAGGTTTTTCCTATGGCATATAATTTGGCCCTGGGATATCTGGCAGATGCTCTTTCAAGGTTTTGTCCTATGGAATATAATTCGGCCCTGGGAGATTCGATAGGTTGAGTTGTGTGCTCGTAATAAGTCCTGGGAGGCTCTTGCAAGGTTTTGCCATGACCACATGTAATCTGTCCCTGGGAGATCCTATAGGTAGAGTTGTGTGCTTGTAACAACCTGGGATGCTCTTGCAAGGTTTTGTGGTAGATGTCACATGTAATAAGTCCTGGAGATCTGGACAGGATGAAAAAGGCATCAGATGCTCTTTAGGGTTCTTGCTAGTCAAGAGACTCTTTTAAGGTTTTGTGACAGTCACATATAATATGTCCCTGGGAGATCCGACAGGTAGAGCTGTGTGCTCATAACAACCTGGATGCTCTTGAAAGGTTTTGTGACGCACGTAATAAGTCCTGAGGATTCCACAGTATGGCCAGTGATGACGAAGACCTGCAGGTGGTGGGCCTACATCTAGTATGAAAAAGGACTGGCTCTGTAGAACTTCCTGTGACGAGTAGATTCAGATATTGATTGAGATAGCAGCAGTAGTGATGATGACGATGATTCGAGGATGATGATTCGCTGATGATGATCCAGAGAAGAAGACTTGTTCTAGTAGACCTGTGTCGAGAAATGCCTTCCTAGTTATGAGGGAGTGTTGATGTATATGTAACTTCGGAATGTATTTCACCCATGTATTTCATATATGTATTTTGTACTCCTATAGAGATGTTATTATTCCTCTATACGGAAGTGTCGTCATTTATATTGTAAGTGTTATAACTTATACTTGATGGGTTATTAGACCACCTTGTTGGGGTCGGCCCTGTATAAGTCCTGTGGGTCGAAGGGTTATTAGACCACCCTAGTGGGGGTCGGCCATGTGGGTCAAAGGGTTATTAGACCACCATATTGGGTGTTGGACCAGTCAGCATTGTGTTATGTGGTTAAGTTAAGGCCGACCTAGTAAAGGTTATTAGGCAAGTCAAGTCTAGTATAAATAGAGATCAGGAGATCTCTATTTAATCATTCTATTCACTCACTCACACTTTGGAGAGTGGCACACTTGTGGAGGAGGAGGCTCTGCTGCTAGGAGAAGACTATCTCTTGTATTTTGGTTGTATCATTGCTCTATCTATCTCTGAGGAAGTTATTGGGGTTTTTCACCTTTATGGTTTTCCCCAAGTAAACTCTGTGTCTCTTGTGTGCTTGCATTATTGTGTCCATGATTAATATGCTGTACATATTGTTCTCTCAGTTAAGATCCTAGATCAGATTGAAGTAAATTCTGAAAATTTAACAGTATTTTCTATCGGACAAGTAATTAAATTTTCAAATATAGGAACTCAAGATGTAGAAGAAGATTTCAAGCAACAATATACTTACCCATATGCACAACCAACTAAATTTCAATAGTTGATTTCCTACAAGAAAATGTCTAGTGATTCCATTGGAAAATATAGCTAAATAATCAAGGATCTCTTCTCACAACTAAGCTACCAAGTATCAGAGAGAGAGAGAGAGAGAGAGAGAGAGAGAGAGAGAGAGAGAGAGAGAGAGAGAGAATGGATTGGTTCCTCTCAATAATTAACCATAGCACAAGGCAATTCATTAAATATTATCGACTTGAGTCATACAAATAATTTTTAGAAGTCAAGAAAGAGTTTGACAAATAAATCCAATGGACATGCCAAGATGCCAAACGGACTAATTCTAAACTCGAGTAGATAGAAAAATACAACAAATATTGAAGGATATGCAACAATGACATGATACAAGACCACAAAAATCATCTAAAAATCCATACCTATAAGGCGAGGGAAGAGCATGGTGAAAGAATAGAGCATATATACCCTCCAATAAATATTACAAACATTACAACGATGTTGAGTGTAACTATTGCAAACAACAAGATGTTTGACCAAATTGATTCAATTGTTTAAGTAATTTGAAAAATATACATAAAAGAGAATGGAAGTGGGAGAAAAGGAAACAGGAGTGGAAACCCACTCTAGTCTAACAAATATAAACACTTATAGCACCACTAATATAGTACTGACTAGGGTAGGAATTTGGAAAAAGATTCACTCGTCATTTTTGACACTAGATATGAACATTTTCATGGTTTTATTTATTTTCTTTGTTTTATTTGATTGGTAATTTAAAATATAAGCCATATTTGATGGGGAAAATGGCCCATGACAACCATTTTGTTCGTCAAATTCCAACCTTGGTACCGACATGCAAATTGTTTATGAGGATAGAAGCATGATCTAATATATCAAGTACAAGGGCTAAAAGTTAGCCAAAATGTCGTCTTATCTAATGGAAAGTAAACCATGAATTTTTTTTTATGTGGCATGTGGTGCCACATAATTAGTAACTAAATGCCTTGCTTGGAGCTCTATCACACCTAGTTTATGGACATAATATTTATGACTTTGGAGATTGTCTTGTTATGAAGGAAAGACATGAAGAGGGAGAGATATTTTATAATTGCATAATCAATTCTAAGATATTTACCTAAGAAATTTAATATGATCATAGAAAAATTGACACCTCATAATGGATATAGAAAACAAGAGCAACGTGGTGGCAATGTACCCGACATTGCCATTGCTACGTGCTATTGCGAGATGGGAAATCATGTAGGAGGAGTACGAAGATATTGTCATGTTACATTGTTGACAAGATAAATGTTCCAAAAAATGTAATTGTAATAGCACCAAATAAGTTTTCAGTGTGTTTGCTAAGATCATGACTGAAAAAAATGTAGAAAAGAAAATACTACACAGACTGTAGTTAAGCATCCATATGAACTAATATTACTATTATGCAGAAAGTATGTTTCATATTCCTTTTGCAATCGAGATCAAGGTAAAATAAAACATTTTTGTCTTATTGCAAGGCACTACTAAGTGCTGCTTGGTATGCATCACAATACACTGATATTACATGGCATACCATCAAAACAATCCATTCAATCTTAGGATATTACTCGACTTCAAGAACTTATAATATAAATATCATTGCTTAGGATCTTATTCGACTTCATACCTTTGATATAATAACAAAACTCACCATATAAACTATATTTAAAGAATTATAGGTTGCTTTCTTAACTTCTTTGACATCAAACATACAACCCAACCCACATAAATTCTCAACACTTTGTCCACATGATTGTTTCGATTATGGCTAATTATGTACGTTGCAGCTTGACTTAAGAAGTAAGTCATATAAGGTAATATTAATATATATTATATAACTTAATATATCCCCTAATATTAACTAATACCCATATTTACATATTACTATATTATATAAATTAATATATTTTTTATATATTAAGTATCTTAATATTAATTATACTTATTAATAATTAATGATATCTTAATATATTAATTAAGTATTATAGATAGTTAATTAGTATTATAAATTATAAATCTTAGTCTCTAAGGTCTCTTTATATCGTGGCTCTTAACATTTAATAATGTTTCATCAGAAGAATTGTTACTTCTCTTGCACCTTTTCTAGCATGAGCTTCACTGCACCTTGACCCATAAACTTTTGAATTGTGACTCAGTTTTATTTGGTGTTTATGGTTTCACAAGGAAAGGTGGCTTGTGCTACAGTGAAAGATAGTTGTATCAATAGAAAATTTGGATGCCTCCTATCATAAAAAAACCTTAGTTTTTCCATTTCAAGGGAACCCTAAATTCCTTATTGTAAGGTAGAAATGTTTCACATACAAATTATCAACTGGAAAATGTCAAAGTTAATCAAATTGCTCGTGGTAGCAATTTGATAGAATTTTATTTATCTTATTTTTATGGCATGTAGCTTTGAAGGCGATGAAAGCTCTTATATTATAAAAAGAAATTAGTTCCTTTTTCTGATTTTAATAATCTAATTTATATCATTTCTTCATTTAATTGTTTTTCATTTTTTCATTTTTCAAACAATATTTTAAATATTCATTTAACACTAGAACACTTTAACCATTAAATAAAAATTCTTAAAAAAATTACATTTAAAAATTATATTTACATGTATCTTATATCATGTACCCCTTTACTTCAAACTTCTAAAAATATGCTCAAAATATCCTATTTCTAGTCAAATTTCCTTGTCTTACTTGTTAAAAGTCATGCAGTCCCAAATTTGGAGTCTCATTTAACAAGGTGTAATTGTAAGTTTGTAACCACTCTAAAATCGAGTTCCAAGGTACCATTACACAAAGTTTGTGGTTTTGTCACTTTTGTCAATGGATTTTATTTTCAACTAACTTTCTTGTAAAAAAATTTAGTGAATTTTGTTTCCAATTAACTTTCTGATCTAAAGTTTTGAAATAGCATATCACATTGCCTTGTAAGCTTGAAATATTATTCATTGACGTAAATTTAAAATTAAAAAAAAAAATTATTGAAATATTATTCATTGACGTAAATTTAAAATTAAAAAAAAAAATTTATTGAAATATTATTCATTGACTTAAATTAAAAATAAAATAAAATTATTTTTTCAGTAAAGAAAATAAAAGAGTAACCATTGATAACAAATCATCCAAATAAATAGCAATTTGTTTATTTACAAATATTAATTATGTTCCTTTACAATCAATAACGATCAACACAACATTCAATGTGTCTTTAACATATAAAATATTGTCATTGGAGCATTATAATATATACAATAGTATTGGAATTTGAACTCCATTAAGCTACAGACAGAGCATGCATCAAGTTGGGGCTCGTTGACATCACATCAAGAAAATATTTAGCAGGCACATGTTGCAAATCATTTGGTTTTCTGTCTACCTCTGAAATTGGATCTAGAATTGTGTTTTCTGATCCCAAGGGATCCAGAGAGGGTTCGTTGTATATGTTTCACCATTTCTGCACCAACGTTTTTATATAATCCCTCTCCATATTTTATTCCTTTCCACTAAACCTCCACGGATTTGATCCCTGCACATACACATCTATAAACATAAGTCATCCTTCCAATGTCGATCTAATATTTTATAGATAAGTCATATTATTTCAGCACAAATTTGGGATGAAAATAAAATCTTACAACTGCACAATAGTGAACCACTTTGACTCTGTCCAACTCCACATCCTGGGGATGTCGCCATAACATGTCCAGATTGTACACCAATGGGATGGGATTGTATATATTCTCCAAAAACATGTTCAAGAAATCATTAGACCACAATTTAGACATTGCTGGATCCAGTGAACCAAAAAAATATTTGCATATGCTGAAATCGAGGACATAAGCAGACCTGTTCTATGAAGGGCATTGGCACAATGTAAATGAGAATTTCAAAAAGGAAGTTGAAGGTCAGCTGATTTAGGAAATATAGTATCATTAATATCTATGCATATATGGAGAGAGTTGCAGGAAAATGAAAGAACTGGTGTATTTGGAGTAGTTGAGAACATAGTAAGGCATTGAGAATGAGGAGGAGGAGCACCTTTCACTCTCATTCTGTACATGAGGATCACCTTTCACTCTCATTATTACTCCCAAAAGAAATGACAATGGCAGTGCAATGTTGTAAGGAAAGCACGGGCCTGACAACATTCTTGCAATTTCCAATAAAATGCCAATTGGGAACCAAAGATAAATCACCAGGGAATTCATGGGTGTTGGTCGACAAACTAAACGACCATCGTGAAAAATAATGGGCTTCAAGTATTGTTCCCTTGGGACTGGATCCACCTTCTTATTTGAGGGTCCAATATATGCTTCTTGTATCAAGCATTGACAACATCCAAATACTCAGAATATAATCCAAAACAACAAGCATCCTCTGCTTTAAATCAATATCAAACATAGAAAAACTTAACAGAGGTAGACATAGAAAAATCTTAACACAACTATTCCATAAATTGGTAGAAACTGATATTCCAAATTTTAAATGACTAAAAAATAATTTAAAAACACCATTGTTACCTTATCAACCTCAGTCCACGACATAATAAAATCAGTTCACTAATTCATAATCTCTACACAACACTATCAAAGATCTTCTCTGTCTATATAAACTAAACAATATACCTTAGAAACAACCAGTAAGGAACACAAGCAATTTACCAAACTTAAAACAACCATAACCTCACCACCTAAGGTTCAAGCTCAAAACTATCATAAACACAGATTTGGAAATACAATTCAAGAAATGTAATCAAGGACAAAACGATAGTAAAGAATGCTTGAAAAATACAAAAGAAAGTAATTTACTAAATTGTAATAAGATAAAATTAATTTACTAAATTGTAATAAGATGAAAGTAATTTACTAAATTGTAATTAGATGGAAGTAATTTATTAAATTGTAATCAGACAGACACTGAACAGAATTTCAGGTACTACCACATACCCTGTGGTGCTCCTCATGCTATCCTTATCACCTTCCATATCTACATCAACATATCCCTGTAGAACAGTGTTTGAACCTCCAAAACATAATGCCTAAGTGGTAGTACCTCTCAAATACCTGAGAATCCACTGTACTACCTTCCAATGTTCTTTACCTGGATTGTTCATATATCTGCTCACAACTCCCACTACATGTGCAATATCTGGTCTTGTGCACACCATGGCATACATCAAGCACTAGAACATATGACCTTTTTTGCCACGCAACTTCGTTGCTATTGCCACACATTTTCGTGGCTATAGCAATGAACAAGACTCTCATTGTTCGTCGCACTAATTTTGTGGCTACAGCGATGCTTAAAATCTTTCGTCGCTATAGCCACGGTATAAGGACGACACGTGTTGGTTGCATATTTACTTTCAGAAGACTCAAAATGTTTCTATAGAGACACTTTACAGTCCCTATAGTGACGTATATACTTAATTTTTTTTCGTGGTCTTGCTAAGTAAGAGTCGCTATAGTGACGAACAACATAACAGGTGGGTGTCGCTATAGTGACGCACTTCTATCGCTATAGCCACGAAAATACTTATTTTCCCTTGTCGTGTTGCTAACTAAGCATCGCTATAGTGATAGATGGCCTAGCAAGTGGGTGTCGCTACAGAGACGCATGTGTGTCACTATAGCCACGACAATACATGTGTGTTGCTAAGGAAGGGTCTCTCTAGCGACACACAGCCTAACAATGTGGTGTCGTTATAGCGATAGATGGCCTAGAAAATGGAGACGAATTTGCTATACTAGCGACGAAATTCACTATGACATCTTTGTTGCTAGTATAGCAAATTCGTCGCCATTTGCTAGGCAATTAGTCGCTATAGCGACATCCATCTCTATTTGAAAAAAAATAATAATAAATGAAATTTCCAAGTGAGGTATGAAAATAATAGTATAGCAAATTCGTCGCCATTTCTTTGTCAAATTCCATGGTATGATAAAATATCCCCTCTCTTTACTCGATCCTGGCCTTGTTGGATGGAGTTGGAGGGGGGGTTCTCAGGCAAGGTTTCTCATTCTAGAAAGAAAAAGTATATAGGTGGTGGACCAAAGAATCATTATAGCAAAGCAAATGATGAATTGGTCTAGTATATAGATAGTGATTGACCTACTCTTTAATTATGAATATCAAACTAACCTCAAACACACATATAAACATCCTTTTGTGAGGGAAAACAAGATGAATGGTACCCTAGTTCCCTCCATTAAATAATATACAAATTACTTCTAGTTAAGCTGTTATGGGGAGATCATGCTACGAAAGTTTCTTATATGAGTGCATGAATGTTCTATGGTGTAATACATAAGGTAAAAATGTTCACTTATAGGAATCATTCCCAAATCATAGGAATTGGGTTTATTTCACGTTAACACCTATTTTATTTTCGAACCGTCCAAATTCCAGGTTTTTGCACCTCGCATTTGATCTTTCAATTTTTGGGATGCCTAGTCACATAGCATGGGGTTTCCATCTTGATAATCCTAACCACTGTTGTCATAAGTGTGTGCCAGGAATGACGACTTTTTTTTCTCAACGCAACAACGTATAAATTTTTAATCAATCCCTTGTTAAATCAAGAGGTGACAACTTGGGTCATTATGAATACTATCATCATCGCTAATTGCAGGGAAACTTTAATGACCTACATTATTACTTAGTGCTTTGTGGATGATGTTACTACCCATTTTGGTACTTTGCTTCACGCATAATTAGCAAATACTTGATAATCCTAAGAAAGAAAAGGATGTGATTCCTTGACTTGGAAGAAGTGATGCATTTGGTAGGTGAAAATTTGATTCTATAAGCCAAAAGAGACATCAATAAGAGACATATGATATGGGTTACTGGTTATATATTGCATCACTATCCTACCTGCAAAAGTTATAACTAATACATGAATAAGCTGTATTTTGCAATTTGCTGATTTACGCTTTGTATCTTACTAGATCACTATTTAGTAGACATTTTAGACAATTTTGAAATACTTTGGAACTCCCCACTCAATGTCGGTCTATAGATTATTTTGGTCATTCTATTGAAATAGGTAGTTAGTTCCTTTCCAAACATGCAAAGTACCTGTTCTTTATTATGATTTTTCCAAACACATATTCAAATATATTCTATACAGTTCGTATAAAAGGGGCGCTGGAATTTGTACCTCAGTTTCCATTGTAACTATGCAAGCACACTAGTTGATGATAATACTATATTTTCTACCTAGTTTTGCAACAAGTGTTTTGATGGAAGATGGAACAAAGGCAACTTATACATTTCATGTCTTCTCTTATAGTTCCAGTGAGATAGCATCATAGCTGTGCTTCTATTCGTGAATTTAGTTCATATAATATAGAAGCATCACAACAAATATTAACATATTTGAGGAGTGGGAAGTTTCACTCTTTCCGATGCTAGGAGTTTAGCATATCCATCTCTATAGCTAATTACATTTTCTTCTGAAAATGATGCATTGAAGCTAGTTGCTAGATTAAAAGGGATAGTAAAGAAGAGAACTCGGGAGTATGTATGGAATTAGCTTTATTAGTTGAATTGGATTGAAGGAATTTCCAATATTATTCATCTGCACAGCTATCAATGTTGTATCCTTATTGTTAATTCCATGGTTGAAAGAGCAATGTTCAAAGTAGTGGTTAATGATTCAATCTGAATTGCAAGATTTTGGATATTGTTTTTCTTATCTAGAAATTTATAGTTAATTCATGATGTTAGTTTGTACAAATGGTTGGTTTCCATATCTACAATTCTTTTTAGGTCTTTACAGTTGTCCACAAGCCAATGGATTTTGATTTTGGAGTGCTTCATATAAAGGTGGAATCATTTCTAAATTTGTTCTACAAGAATACCAACATCTTATTGCTGAAACATTGGAAGCTTTTGCTTGTTTTCCTACTTCAAGGCATATTGCAATTTAACCTGGGTCCTGCACCCTTGAAGAAATGACATCCTAGCAATACCTTATCTTTTCCCATTGATGCTAATCCTTTTCTGATCCGTATTTTATGAGCAGAACGAAATGAATACAGATTATTATTAGATGCTTAACACAAAATAACAGAGATACAGTAAAACTGGTTTTCTATTCAATAAGGAAATAAGCTAAAACTGTAAAATGCAGTGGAAAACAAGCTTGCTGGAATGGTGGCGGCTTATCTATGAGAAGAGAGGTGACGGCTGCGCTCATTTCGCAAGAAGATGGTTACAATGAGGCTCTCAAGGCCTTTTACAATAAATAGGAATGTCAAAAACCCTAGACATCCAAAAACTTGACCCTAGGAGATGAAGCACCAAAAGTCATGTGGGCCCCGTTTGGGTAAGTTAGTACATCAACTTCCCAGGGTCGTAACTTTTGCATACGATCTCCATTTGGGGCGCTTGGTAGCCCATTGGAAAGGTCTATTCAAGATTTACAACTTTTGACTAGGGCCAAATGCATGCTGGTGGCAACCATTTGGCCCCCCAAATTGCCAAAAAAGGTCGTTTAGGGCCTCAAAATGGCCCCGGAAGTTCAGGACCCGAAAAACTGCTAAAAATAGTACATTACTAAAATTGCCAGAAAACTATTTTGAGCCAGTTGGAAAGGTGGGTGGCCATCGATATCCACCTGGATCATTTTCATTTCAACCAATCCTGGTGGAAGAATTGGATTTGCAGGGGGATGAACTGCATTGGTAGATATGTATCTTCATGGAAAAATAGTCTTTAGGGTTGTGTAGTTTGTTTTTGAAAGAATACTTGTTATATTTATTATTAACAACAGAAATACTAGTACAAAATCACTCACATCTATCTGAAGGACAACGAGACTATCTTTAAAGGAAATTGAGATCGAAAATCACAATTCATGGCATCTTTCCTAATGACACTGTCCTTGGCTTTAAACTGGGCCTTAAGTTCGGCATGCAACTACCCATGGAAAGAATCTAAAGACATTTGTGAGTCTCTGAAGACTACAACAACTTTACATCTCATATTCCAGATAGAGTACACACAAAATAATATAATACAATGCTAAAGTCCTTGGCAATGAGGTGTGGAAACATCATTATTCTCTAATAATGTAGCTTGTCAATACAAATGCTTGGAGAGGATCAAATTCCAGGAGTTTGAAACAAATTTTAACAGGCTTTGGCACACCTTCAATACCAAAACAAGTGTCTTTCTGTCTTAGTAGCCCCACAATGTGGGCAAAGTGCATCAGAAAAAATGGATTTGGAAAATCTTGCCTCCCAAGGAAGACTCTCATAAACCACCAACCAAGCAAAGACCCTCAATTGATGAGAGATTATGATATCCCATACTTAGTTCAATCAATGATCAATCAATCGCTTTTCTTTCTTTGTCCTTAGTCCAACTTCTTTTGTTAAGGATCCCTTCAAGCAGAGGATGCACATGTAACACCTGATACAAGTGGGAAGGGTCGCAGATCGATATCGGTTTATTATAACCCCAAACCAAATCCCTCCAGATATGCCCCAAGGTATTCCGTATTACTATTCAATTAGTTTGCATCATATACAGAGACAAGGTTTTATAATTCTTGTATAGAATCCTGGGCCAATCTAAGGAGGCCCTTCTCACTAGAGAGAAAATACCAAGACTTCCCATCTCTGGTCCCAAAGGTCACCCACACAAGGAGCCACTTTTTTTGGCCAAGCATTTCGAAAGGAATCTATCCATATGAGAAAGTGGAGTGCTCGGTACCTTATATGACCAAATAGTTTGATTGGAAACATCTTAGCTCCTTTTGTAGCTTGGAGCTTGCCAACAGAGAAAAGGTGTTACCTTCTTCTAAGCTTCCTAGATTCTCTTGAGAATATGGGAAATTGAAATATTAAATTCTTCCAAGATCCAAGCATGTCACAGTGTTGAAAAGGGCCACACAATCCTGCAATATGCCCACCATGTAAAATTATGAATTTGAGAAGATGCTTCCAACACTCATCTCCAAAGAGGCAACTGACAACCCATTTGCCAAACAAAATAGCACCCTGGAGACTGATGTCAGTTAGGCATAAACCCCCATCCTGCCTGGACATTGTACAAACCCTCTAAAAAATCATTGGAAGACTCCTTTCACCACCAAAAATGGATCAAAGATAACTTCTCAGTAATTTTTTTTATTTTCCAAATTGGGTGCTGGAAGGAAACTGACATGGAACATATTTCACTTGGCTAGCCTGAAGAATCCTTCTGAACACATCAATATTACCAACTAAAAGAAGATCTTGAAAACACCTTCTCTGAAACTTATGTTGGAGGTTTTGAAGAAATCAGTCTCACATGTTGGCTACGGAAACATTAACACCAAAGGGCACTCCTAGATACATGGCAATCTGCCCATAAAAATTTTGCCACCATGCCCGATTAAGTCAAGCAGGGACAATGCCTGTCCCAGTGAGCCAGAATATAATTTTTCTAGTCACTAATAGTGGCACCAGCCATACTAAAAAAGTATCCAAATAGTCAAGTGGTACCCCACTAAATCAGGAGTTAGCTGAGTGTAATCTACCTACATCAATAAGATAACCCAATGCATCAACACCTAGCACATAAAGATAGGGAGCTAGAGGGCACCCTTGCTTGATGGACTTGTGAAGAACAATTTTTTCATAAGGATCCCATTTACTGATATAAATGCCAATGCATCACATACTGATTTCTTCATCTTTGCCAAAAATCGAGAACCAAAGCTCAACCAAGAAAGCATAGATGTGATAAAAGCTCAGTCAACCCTGTCAGAAGCTTTATCAAAATCAATCTTAAGCAAAGTTACTTCTTTCCCTGTCTCCTTAGCCCCGTGAGAACAATATCTAGGATGAAGCACCCTTGTAAAAAACATGTCTGCTATAGATGGATAATCCGAGTTGCAATTTTTGAACCCGCATGACAGTCACCTTCGCCAAAATCTTTTAAGACACATTAAGAAGTATATTTGGCTTCCAGGAAACAATGGTATCCCTGGTTCCATTCTTGGGAATCAATTTAATTAGCAACTGATTTTGCATCTCTTCCATTCTTGGGAATCATAAGTATAAAGTTTATTTGGATCCAAATATATCAACTCCCTTCTAAAATTATAGTATACCCCCCACCAGTGGCTCCTAGACCAATATTTGAATTAATTAGTCCTAGTGTTTCAATGAACCATCCCTTCATAGACACATGCACAACCAATAGTATTCAAGTGGATAGACAATGATTATAGACCCAACCCACAATTTGTTGTTAAGTGCAAGGCCCAGCTTGCAATCTGATGTCAATCTGAAGAGCTTAGTCAGCTCAGTCAATTGTCAACAATCTACTCAAACAACCAACTGCTCACAAGCCCTGCTCAATCAACAATGGTCTTGTTCTGCTCAAGTGCACAAGGATCTTCTCACAAGGATCTGCTCATAAGGATCTACTCAAACTCATGTAATTCTGTTGATTCCAAAACTGCTCATAAACCATGCTCAACTATCTACTCAAGAAGTCATGCCAAAAGCATCCAAGAGACCTACTCTTGTACTCCGAGCATAGATCAACATGCCATAATGTATAGAAGAGGGGTAATTATTTGGATATCATATGGATCAACAACCTATATATATGGATCATACAATCAGTTTGATAGTTGTAACTATATAGTTGTTTGCTAGTCTCCCTAACTGAATCGACTAGATTGGGCCAATCAGTTGGTGATTTGTTGGGAGGACCTAGTAAACTTAATTTTGGTATAGACACAAATAATTTGGCTAAGTTATCCATATATGTCCCAAGGACATAATAATTTGATTTATATCATGTTACTAGTTAAACATAGAAAAATGGAAGTGAAAAAGGATGATATTTTGGTCCTGAAGTAAAATGATTGGTTTTACACTTGTGCATGGATATGGAAAAACCCATTTCAAGTTAGATTAGTTATGACAAGTTAAACTAGAAAAAAATGTTGAAATTCGAATCCTCGCACTGCAATTTATTTAACAAAGTCTACTAGTCAATATTAAACCAGACTGCATTGAACTCAATTTTACCCCATAGTAAAGTAGATCGCAACCTACTTTTTGTGGTTGAAATTTGTATTATTTTCCAAAAGGTGGACATCCTAGAGATCCATTACTACAAGATTGGAGTGGGAAAAGATAACCTCAAGAGACGAGTCCAATGATTCAAACCACTTTTCCATATGAGACCATTTTAAATGGGAAAGGATAACCTCAAGGCATGAGTTCAGTGATTCAAACCACTTTTCCATAAGATAATATTTCAAATGTATTCTTAAAATTTCCTTTAGCTTATGTTGACATAAATTAATAAATAACTAAAAATACTTAAGGTATCCAATAAAGATACTTTTGAAAGCCAACCAGTACAAAAAATCCCTAACTGGGAGAAAACGAAATAGGCAATAGTAAGTGCAATCTACTAAAAATAAGATGATGAGGCCATAAAGCTGAACATACCTTGTGTTTACAATAACCTTCCCATTAGAAAATATTTTAGTAGCAACATGGCCTTGACAAGAGGTTCCCTCATCAACTTGATTGTTCTTATTCAAAGACTTGTCATGGCCTATAGAAATAGAAGTTTCAACTGGATTTTGCAATGATAGAGAGGACAAAACAATGCCATTATCTAGAGTTTCAAGTTCACTCGGTATTTGACCTTGTTCTCCAATATAACTTGAGTTATGTAAGAAAAAATCAGCTTTAACATTATCAATGTTCAATGTACTTGAATCATCCTCCCTCTTTACCAGGAATTCATATTGAACTGAACCTGCAAATCAAAATTTAGAAGTTGTCCTTCAACTACAGTTGCATTGCAGGTTGAGTTAGAGCCACAACCATATTCCACTTGGACTCTCTCTTTTGTTATCCTTTTCTTTTCCATTCTTTCCTGGTCATTTCAACATTATCTGAAACAGATGAAATCCATCTAACTTTTAATTTCTCCATCACATCTTGCAAGGACACTTAGGCATTCTTTATTTTCCCGGTCTCGACCTCTAGAATTATTTCTAGTTGCATTATCTACAAGATCACATGTGTAGGTTATATAAGTTGATGAAAAATCATGGTTGATGCATAAAGTAAATTACTTAATATTCTAAATAATAAGTGGCTGAATCCATACTATGCTTGTCTTATATGTGAAAAGCAGATCAATAAGCTAAAGCCACTTAATCAGGATGCAATTTTATATAATGTGAAGCTGGTCCTTATGCCATGACTAAAATTTTCATCAAAGCACACTACCAAAATACAATTCATTTTACACTATTGCAACTCAAAAATGTGTGATGGCAGATATTTATTCTCAAGCAAACATTTTATCCAAGTTTACTTCACTACTCAGTGGTTATAGACACTAATTTGCTACACCTTCTAAAAGTAGAAATACAATTCATTTTACCTCTTGGATTCCCGTGGATGGATATCATTTAGGGTTTGCTTGGTCTTTACTCTCTCTTATTGCTAGATGTTGGAGCTATCCTTTGGATGCATTGTACATGTGGCGTTGACCACCTTTTTAATGTATTACTTCATGGAGTTTGTTAGGGTTTGTTGGAGTAGTGGAGTATTTTGCATTTGTTTACTCCACCCTAGGATAGATCTAGTATTTATGATTATTTTATTGTAAAGGAAGTTGAGCTTGCTGGCCCTCCTTTTGCATGGGTGTCCACTTGTGAATATTTTCATGATTCGGCAGTGGGGGTGGTATCGTTGATGCCTTGATTGAACATGATGGTTCTGCTAGGTTGCTTGCTATATTGTGGTTGATGGACTAATGTTTGGTGGCACTCACCTATATTGGATCAGTGTGGATGGATCTTTCCCTTTGATGCAAGTTACGAAAAGGGCATGCCAAGCTTAATTCAACCCATACCTCCAATTTGGGTTAATTTTTGAGCGGTCTGGGCATATCAGCCTCAAAAAAACTATAATCACCAATTATGGGCATGGAAAGTGCAGCAGAGAGGCCTTGCTTTCAGTTCTGGGTGTCTTGTGCATTGAATAGCAGTAAACATCCATAAAACACAAACAAATGAGCAATCCGTTTAACCTGTGTAGTAGGCAAGCATCATTTCTCCACTCCTTGGCTATCCTGTTGGTAAAAAGCAGTAATAAAACCTTAATTTTCCACATTTTGGGGCAGTTGTGATGCAATGAACAGCTGTTAACAGGAGTTCTGGGCATTATTTGAGGTATTGTCCTTAGCATCAGCCCTGGATTATGTGTTTTGTGCAGTTTTGAAGGGTATCTCCAAGCAGCCTATGCATTATTTCAACCTAACACAGTAGTGAATAGAGAAATCTACACATCAAAACCACAGTAAGCAGCATGAAACTGAAGACTAGGTGAGCAAGGTGACAAACCTGCTTTGTGGATCAGTTTAAATTTGCAAATTTCCTTTAATTTTCAAGGGAGAAATCTAGCTTGAGATGGTACTTGACGATCAATCTTGAAAGTTGAAACGTAAAGTTTAAGGGGTTTTCCTGTAGCAATTCGTAGGCTGATTCCAACACTAAAGGAAATATAAAATGCTGAACATATGTATTTTTTGCAGCCACCTGAGCTCATAAAGTTTAGGGCCGACCTGTTTCAAAAAAAACTAGGGTCGGCCTGTCCAAGAAAATTGTAGGGCTGACTCAAAGTTATCCTCAATCATAATGTGCATTTATATGATGGTTTGAGCTGCTCTCTGATCTGATTTATGGTTGATTTTCTGAGGGTGGATTTGGGATGAAACGCTAAGACACAGATTTGTAGCAACGAAAGCTTATTTCGAGACATTTCCCAGCCTGTGCATGGAGCTCCTGGGAAATTAAACCTCGATTTTGATATATATTGCACATTATGATTTTCAGGATCAGTTGAATGCTCAACCATTTGAAGGCATCTTGCGTGCATTTTCAGGCACCATTGGAGGGTGTTCTTGTTAGGATATTCCTATACTCCATCCTAGTCCTAACAACATTTTCATCCTTTGCATTTTCAGTCTTACATGCATTCTGTATGCATTGCATGCATCTGCATGCTTCCCAGTCATCAGGTTGACACCTCCAGCACCTAGTCCCTAGTCTTCCAGCACTCGGGAGCTTATTTCCACTCAGATTGAGCCCTCCTAGCCAGTGATGTGCCCACATCACACCATCCACTTGACAAAGGCGCCCTTCTTCACCTACTAGTCCAGTTGTCTTCAGTTAACTGAGTTCTCTCCTTGATTTTAGGCTTGACTTGCTCTTAACTGACCTTACCACTCCGATGGACCTCCAGTTAGACTATACTGCCCATTCTGACTTCAATTAGCTCCTCATGCACCCTCCATCAAGCCTCCTTCATTCAGTTAGTGTCTCCATGTTCCAGTTACACTCAGTTACACCTACCACACTCAATTAGACTTAGTTTGACTGATGATTGACAGTTACTTGAGCATTGATTACTCCACTGATGATGAGGTAGACTTCTAGTTGTGCTCCGATGACACTTCAGTGATCTTTTGATCACTCCATGAAGGCTAATTCGAATTGCCACCTTGGAATTCAAATCCTCGTGCATTATACTACTTATTTGTCCATATTGTGATTAATTAATTAGTGTGTGTGAAGTTATTTTGCTTCTATCCGAGTTCTACTGTATTATTATTATGTTGCTCATCTTACTGCATTGACCACTCTTAATCTTATTCCTAAATTATTTCATTGTGAGGTATACATTAGCTCTTAGATCTACTGTGAGGATTTTCACATGGTATCAGAGCATGTTGAGAGTATTGTTTATCTCCATTCTTGAGAGTTTTTTGCAGGTTCTTATCAAGATTTCGAGTGCAATAGATGTAGCAGTTTCTGCACTTTTGCAGCAGTAGCAATTGCAGATATTATCTATTTTTTTTGCAGGTCTTCTACAGCTTCCATGTATTTAGAAGAAATCTATACTCCTCCATTCAACTATGATCCTCTTTCTCCATTCAACTATGATGAATGGAAACCAAAGATGATAACACATTTGAATAGAAATGGTCTCTTTGATTATTGTTTTGAAAGAGAGTTCGAATCCTCTGAAGAAGAGATTGACTGGTTAAATAAAGGTGGTAGAGCCATTGCAGCCATGATTTTTTGCTATGTCTTGATGATCGGTACACCAATTCATTGATGATGTTGAATATCCAAAAGAGCTATGGGCCCACCTGGATGAAATATTTGGTAGACATAATGAAGGGATTGGTCCAAACCCTTTCGAGAGCAAGAAAAGTGATGCATTCACCCTCCTTGATGATCTCATTGATCATGAATCAGTATCAAACATATCTCATATTGAAGTTGTCCACAAAGAAGAAGAACTTGCAGATTCTACACTCATGCTCCAAATTTCTTCTATTTCGAGTTCTGTGCCAGGTCACACTCTAGAAATTGCAGAAGGTCCTAAATCATCTCTTGCACCAGAGTTTGTTGGTTTGCATCATGATCTATTGAATGTTTCAGAGGTAAAATCAGCCATTGGAGGTAATGCATTCGCTCTCCTTGATCACTCACCTCTTATGTACTACTATATGATCATTATTTCATGCTTTAAGAAGGTTATTGAAGATAATGGCCATTTCCATTCGCTTGGGATAATTTCTCATGCACTTACTGTAAAGTTAGTCACAGCAGATCTAATGAACAAATAAATCAGTCACAACAGATGAATAAGAAGATATGGTGCAAAACTGTGCAAAAACATGCAGCAGTGCTCTCTATCCCAGAAAGGGTGAATGAATTACAATAGATTACAATACAATCCAATATCTGTCAATGGCAATTCGAATTGACTAAGTAGGCCATTCGAATCACTGAAATGGAGTAGCTTGACTCAATCTAGGAGTCCTCATCAATCATCGGTGTTGCTCATCAATCACAACAAACAGTCATCCAGGTGTCAAGCTGAGTCTAACTGATCATAATAAATGTAACTGAAGTGTGTAGCACTGATATAGGATCTGGAGGCTCAGTGGGGGCGCATGGGAGGCTAACTGGAGTCAGAGCAAGTCACCTAATCGAACTGGAGGTCAATCGGAGGTGAAACAGTTAGTCAGGAGTGAAATCGGAGTGAAATCAATCAGAATCGGAGCTAACTGAATGTAACTGGAGTGAATCTGCAGTGGTAGGTGAGCAAGTGCGCCCTTCTCAGTCAGTAGGTGAGAAGAGGGCGCCTTTCAGCTTAGGAGGGCTAAAACTCTGTGGAAAGTGGCTCCCGGGTGCTAGAAGAAGGTGGATAAGGTGCTGGAGGCATCAAACTGGTGACTGGACTACATATCCTGAAATAGATCATGCAAGATCCTGAAGTAGATATGTATCCTGAAATAGATGATCCTGAAATAGATATGTATCCCGAAATAGATGATGGATATCCGAACACCCCCCCTCAAGCTAGACTATGATGTGCCAACTAAAATAATGTGGGGCCCTGGTAACTAAGACCAAAGGTCACCCCAATACAATAATCCAAAAAATGCTGAAAAATAAACTAAGTGAGGAAAGAGGGAAAACCCAGTGGGAAGAAAGCCCCCCCTCAAGTCTAAAGCATAATAATGAATCAATCTGTCTCCACCATGATGGAACTCACCCCCAACAGTGAACGGAGGTAAGAGAACTTCTTCTCAGTGAAGCTCTTGGTGAAGATGTCTGCAATTTGCTCATCAGTAGGGCAATATTGCAGAATGATGGTGCGGTCATGCACCAACTGTCGAATGTAATGCATATGAATCTCAATGTGCTTGGTCCTCTGCCGCTGAACTGGATCTGTGGAGATCTTGATAGCACTTTGATTGTCACAAAATAGGACAGTCGAAGTAGTGCCACCAAAACCAAACTCAGAAAGAATACCCTGCAACCAAACTGCCTGAATGCAGGCATTGACTGCCCCTCGATACTCTGCCTCTGCTGAAGAAAGTGCAATGGCTGCTTGATTTTTGCTGGACCAGCAAATAGCACCATGACCAATCATGAAAACATAACCGGAAGTGGACTTCCGATCAATGCTATCACCTGCCCAATCTGAATCAGTAAAACCAATGAAATCTAGCTCAGAATCTGCAGCATAATGTATGCCAAACTGTCTCGTACCTTGCACATACTGCAAGATCCGCTTGGCTGCTCGCCAATGAAGCTCATGTGGCTGCTGCATATATCTTGACACGGCACTCACGGCATATGAGATGTCAGGCCTAGAGTGTGTCAAATAAAGTAGTGAACCAATCAACTGTCGATACATACTGCAATCTGCAAGCGGTGTGGAATCTCCCTCCTCAAGACTGATTCCTGAGAGGAATGGGAACGGGGCTGCCTTACATTCAGCCATATTAAACTTCAATAACAGTTCGGAAGCATATTTTTGCTGAGATATAGTGATCCCATCAAAATTTTGAGCTATCTCCAAGCCCAAAAAGTGACTCAGCAAGCCCAAATCGCTCATGTCAAAAGCTAGATTTAAGGCAGTTTTTAGCTTGTTTATTGAAGTAAGTGTGCTACCAGTAATAAGCAGATCATCAACATAAAGTACAATAACCAACAAATTACCTTTAACTCGCTGAAGATAGACATTCGGATCAGATTTGCATCTTTGGAAATTCTGAGAAAGAAGGAAGGAGTCCATCTTTGCGTACCAAGCTCTTGGGGCCTGTTTTAACCCGTACAAAGACTTCTTCAATCTACAAACCAATGATGGATCTGATGTATAACCCTCTGGCTGCTGCATATAGACCTCTTCAGCAAGGTCTCCATGTAAAAATGCACTCTTCACATCCATGTGATGCACCTCCCAGTGCTTGGATGCGGCAATAGCTAAAACAAGGCGGATGGAATCCATCTTTGCAACCGGTGCAAAAGTCTCTGTGTAGTCCACTCCTTGGACTTGGGAAAAACCTTTTGCCACCAACCTTGCTTTATATTTGCTGATAGTGCCATCAGCAGCAACTTTAGTACGGTAGACCCATTTACACTTCACTAATTTTCTTCCAGGTGGAAGAGAAACTAGCTCCCATGTATTGTTCTTTTGAAGAGAACTGTACTCTTCATCCATGGCTTCTTTCCATCTCGGATCTCGATGGGCTGAATAATATGATTGGGGATCTGAACCAGCCATCAAATAACAAATCTCAGGAAGAAATGGATCAGCAATAGAAAGAGCCATACCTGCCCTTTGAAAGTCTCCTCTTGTTCGTCTCGGATCAGCAGGATTTCCAAGACTAGAACCAGCAGATTGTAGAGTATTTTGGGCCCACTTTGGTAACTGAGGGAGATCTGAATGGTCGGATTCCGAACCTGATATGTCATTATCATCATATGCTGCTACAATATCAGAAATATCAGAACTCATACCTTCATTATCGCTGCTCGAATCTTCTTCTGGTGAAGGCGGTGAATCGGCAGTTTTCTCCTCAACTAGTTGCAATTCTTGAAGCGGTTCTTCAAACTGCACACTGCGCTCTATGAATATCTTTTTAGATCTGATATCCATGAGTTTATATGCTTTTGATTCTTCCCCATATCCTATCAAAATGCACTCGATACTTTGTGGATCCAAAGCTCGTCTCTTCTCAGAAGGAATTCTAGCCCATGCAGTAGAGCCAAAAACTCTCAAATTGGACACATCCGGTTTGTGACCAAAGAATGCTTCGAAAGGAGTCATACCTTTCACGGATGAATGTGGAACTCGGTTCTGTATATATGCAGCAACATTGATTGCTTCAGCCCAAAGATTTGCAGCCAAACCTTTTGATTCAATCATGCATGTAGCCATCTCTTTCAGTGACCGGTTTTTCCTTTCCGCTACACCGTTCTGCTGGGGTGTGTAGGGAACTGTATGTTGGATCTTGATTCCGCTTTGGGCACAAAGTTGCAGCAACTCGGACTTGATATATTCCCCACCATTATCAGATCTAAGAGCTTTGATCTTGCTCTCATTGGTGGTCTCAACAGAAGCCTTAAAATCCTTGAATTTTCCAAGCACTTCTGACTTGTTTTTGAGAAAGAATACCCATGTAAAGCGAGAATAATCATCAATAAATGTCAAAACATACCTTGAACCATTTAATGACATATGGGGCAGCGGACCGCTGATATCAGAATGGATCAATCCCAAAATAGTAGAGGCTCTGCTAGCCTTGCCGCGGTCGAATCTGTGCTCGGGGTGCTTCCCAATAATGCAACCGGAGCATATTCCCTTCGAGGAACGGAGTTGTGGAAGCCCATCAACCATGGATTTATTTGATAGCAGCAGCAAATACTTATAATTTAGATGTCCAAATCTTTCATGCCAAAGCCTACTAACCTCATTACCATGTGTGCGAAGAGCAGTGGGCTTTGCAAGTGGAATAAAGTGCGAAAACTCATAACATTTTGCAGTGTGGTTTGCCTTTCCAACCGCAACTAGTCTTCCACTTTTGATATCAGAAATTTCAACTGTATTAGGGCTGAATGTGACTTTCTTTGGATCACCAGTATGTGTCATTTGATAAACAGAAAGGAGATTCGAAGCTAAGGAAGGCACATAGAGAACATTCTGAAAGCATCCATGATCTACATGAATCGTACCTTTGCCCTTTGAAGAAATTTTTGAGTCATCTCCCAAATGGATGGGGATGGAGCTGTTTGGATCGAATGAGGAAAAAGAATCAATATTTGCAGCCATATGATTTGATGCACCCGAATCTATCAAGAGAGTGGGCTTCGAAACCGTTGCCATGAGTGCTTGTCCTCTTTCATGATCGTCATTCCGATCCTTCTTCCTTGCACCGTCAGGAAGGGTTATGTTGTTCTTTTCCAAAAGGAGGGCCATTTGATCTATAGTCTTCTTCATACATGAACTTTCGGGATGAAAGCCACGGTTACAATAAGTACATTTAGATTTTTGGTTACCTTCTTTGCCCTTTTGCTTGGATTTCGAACTGGATGGTGCATCCGTTTGCTTGCCTTTGTCTTTTTGCTTGTGAGGCTCGAATTTGGGCTTCTCCTTCTTTAGCTTTCCTTTACCATTCGAAATCTTGGGTCCTTGAACAAATAGGGCTGAATCTTTGGAGCTTATGGACCCCATTTGAATCAACTTGTCATGCTCTTTCGTAACGGACTCAATGAAGGCATTCAAGGTAGGCATCTTCCAATTCGGGGTAGTTAGCCGACCGGAATTGAAAGTGGAGACAAATACCGAATAATCTTTCCCAAGCTTGCTTAGAATGGAGAGGATCAACTGCTTATCCTCTTTGATAACACCACTGTTCTTCAATTGCAAGTTCAAGTTCTTGAATTTTGTGAAGAATTCATTGATGGTCTCGAAATTTTCAGGATTAAGGCCAATCAATTCATTCTCTAATTGAAAAGCCCTAAGCTCATCCTGCTTGCCGAATAGTGTCTCAAGTTGCTCCCATATGGCTTTTGGAGTCTTCAATCCGCTGAGATGGAAGTGAAGATCTTTGGAGATGGAGAGACAAAGAAGACCGTAAGCTTCATCAAGCTTATTGTAGTGTTTGGTTCTTTCTGCCACATTGTTTGGCTCCAATTCAAGACCAAGAGTGACTCGGTAGTATCCTTTTGAACGTAATATGATCTCCATATCATCTTTCCAATCAAAATAATTGAATGGGGTGAGGATAGGCTTTGAAGAAGAGTATTCCATTGCTAGGAGCGAGTCAAATGATGAAGAAGAGGCTTGCTTGCAAACTATAGCGAATGGAAATGCTGTAGGGAAGCTTGCATGCAGAATGTAGCGAATGCACTTGGAGGAGATAATTAACCTGCAAATCACATAAGAACAATCACAATAAGGTCGAACAATCCACCCTTTGAGAGTTGCATCACACCTGGGATTGGATTTCAAGCAATGTTGAATGGGTCCAATGTATCAAATCCAGGAATTATGTGGTAACTCAAGCTTCTGGAGTGGTATTGGAATAATTTTCAAGCTTTGCATGCACATGAGCGAATGCCCTTGAGATATCTCATGCCAAACTTTTTGCAATTTTTAGCAATTCAGTCAAATCTTCTTGTATGAACACCTGTAGAAAAGAGATCTTGTCCCTGCAATGGCTCTGATACCATGTAAAGTTAGTCACAGCAGATCTAATGAACAAATAAATCAGTCACAACAGATGAATAAGAAGATATGGTGCAAAACTGTGCAAAAACATGCAGCAGTGCTCTCTATCCCAGAAAGGGTGAATGA
Source organism: Larix kaempferi (assembly GCA_027924585.1). Lineage (NCBI taxonomy): Eukaryota > Viridiplantae > Streptophyta > Pinopsida > Pinales > Pinaceae > Larix > Larix kaempferi. The sequence goes on along the minus strand of BSBM01000485.1, from coordinate 10,187,652 downwards.
ATTACAATAGATTACAATACAATCCAATATCTGTCAATGGCAATTCGAATTGACTAAGTAGGCCATTCGAATCACTGAAATGGAGTAGCTTGACTCAATCTAGGAGTCCTCATCAATCATCGGTGTTGCTCATCAATCACAACAAACAGTCATCCAGGTGTCAAGCTGAGTCTAACTGATCATAATAAATGTAACTGAAGTGTGTAGCACTGATATAGGATCTGGAGGCTCAGTGGGGGCGCATGGGAGGCTAACTGGAGTCAGAGCAAGTCACCTAATCGAACTGGAGGTCAATCGGAGGTGAAACAGTTAGTCAGGAGTGAAATCGGAGTGAAATCAATCAGAATCGGAGCTAACTGAATGTAACTGGAGTGAATCTGCAGTGGTAGGTGAGCAAGTGCGCCCTTCTCAGTCAGTAGGTGAGAAGAGGGCGCCTTTCAGCTTAGGAGGGCTAAAACTCTGTGGAAAGTGGCTCCCGGGTGCTAGAAGAAGGTGGATAAGGTGCTGGAGGCATCAAACTGGTGACTGGACTACATATCCTGAAATAGATCATGCAAGATCCTGAAGTAGATATGTATCCCGAAATAGATGATCCTGAAATAGATATGTATCCCGAAATAGATGATGGATATCCGAACACTTACTGGTTTTGATCTCACCTCTAATGGTTCAAAGGAGATCTCAAGAAACCATGATTCAAGTCTTGGATCTAATTTGGATTCCAAGCAAACACTGATATTTGATGGCCATTGCCATTCGCTTGGGATAATTTATCATGCATTCAATGGTTTAGATCTCACCTCAAATGGTTAAAAGGAGATCTTAAGAAACCATTCTTTAAGTCTTGGATATGATTTGGATTCAAAACATTTACTATTATTTGATGGTTCTTTTTGGTGTAATCTCACCCATGATGGTTCGAAGGAGAAGACAAAAGACTATCTGCACATTCATAGATTTGATCCTGCCTCAGCTGATTCGAATCATAGGTTCAAGGATCATCCTCATACTTTTGGATTTGTTCTCATCACATTCGATCTGAAGAGAAAGTACAAGCACATGCCTTTTGAGCATGATCCACTTCTTCCCAAGAAGAAGATACCTCCAGACATATGACCAAGCATCACACCTGCTTCAGTTTGGAGCAATTTGTTTGTGTGTGCCTTACAGTCTATTTTGAGGGGGGGTATTTTTTCCATGAGGTTTTCCCCATTTCCTCGGTTTATTGACTGTTATTATTCATTGTATTGGGTGAACTTTGGTCTTATTTACCAGGGCCTAGGATGGATTAAGGGGGGGTGTTAGGATATTCCTATACTCCATCCTAGTCCTACCAGCATTTTCATCCTTTACATTTTCAGTCTTGCATGCATTCTGTATGCATTGCATGCATCCACATGCTTCCCAGTCATCAGGTTGACACTTCCAACACCTAGTCCCTAGTCTTCCAGCACTCGGGAGCTTATTTCCACTCAGATTGAGCCCTCCTAGCCAGTAATGCGCCCACATCTCACCATCCACTTCACAAAGGTACCCTTCTTCACCTACCAGTCTAGTTGTCTTCAGGTAACTGAGTTCTCTCCTTGATTTTAGGCTTGACTCACTCTTAACTAACCTTACCACTCCGATGGACCTCCAGTTAGACTAGACTGCCCATTCTGACTTCAGTTAGCTCCTCATGTGCCCTCCACTGAGCCTCCTTCATTCAATTAGTGTCTCCATGTGCCAGTTACACCTACCACACCCAGTCAAACTTAGTTTGACTGACGATTGACAGTTACTTGAGCATTGGTGACTCCACTGATGATGATGTAGACTTCTAGTTGTGCTTCGATGACACTCCAGTGATATTTTGATCACTCCATGAAGGCTAATTCGAATTGCCACCTTGGCATTCGAATCCTCATGCATTGTGCTACTTATTTGTCCATATTGTGATTAATTAATTAGTGTGTGTGAAGTTATTTTGCTTCTATCCGAGTTCTACTGTATTATTATTCTGTTGCTCATCTTACTGCATTGACCACTCTTAATCTTATTCCTAAATTCTTTCATTGTGAGGTATACATTAGCTCTTAGATCTACTATGAGGATTTTCACAGTTCCTGTCCAGTTGTTCCAGCCCTGTTTACGTAAGTTTTAGGGGTTCTGTTGAAGAAATGAGCTCAAGGAAGGATCTTAGGCATTCTTTATTTGCCCGGTCTCAATCTCTAGAATTATTTCTAGTTCCATCAACTACAAGATCACATGTGCAAGTTATATAAGTTGATGAAAAATCATGGTTGATGCATAAAGTGAATTACTTAATATTCTAAATAATAAGTGGCTAAATCCATACTATGCTTGTCTTATATGTGAAAAGTAGATCAATAAGCTATAGCCACTTAATCAGGATGCAATTTTATATAATGTGAAGCTGGTCCTTACGCCATGACTAAAATTTTCATCAAATCACACTACCAAAATACAATTCATTTTACACTATTGCAATTGAAAAATGTGTGATGGCAGATATTTATTCTCAAGCAAACGTTTTATCCAAGTTTAGTTCACTACTCAGTGGTTATGGACACTAATTTGCTACACCTTCTAAAAGTAGAAATAGTTTACTTTTTATGTCATCGATGTATCTAATCTAAGACTTAATCCTTTCATCAAGGAGATACACATTAGGCACAAATACTCGTATTCTATGCATTATGTCAACTATCATGTCATTTTTATGATTTCAGACCTCTGTCAACATACTTTTCAGACCTATGTGATTTAAGGCAAGTTCTATGCAGCCCTTTCTTAACCCATAGTGACTATGCAATATTCAGAGCAACAGTATAAGAATAGTCATATAAAAATAACATAGTTTAGTGTCCACAATATCTCCTTTAGTAAAAAAAATGCAAACCTTGGATTTGTGACATCGAACCTGGAAGAAACAGTCAAGTATGGCAGCCACAAATAGAATTTTGAGGTAATGGATAATCACAAAATAAGCACCCAGATTTATAATAAGATGTATAATGCTGAGTTTGCAATCACATACTGGCAGATTATAGGTCCGGGTGAATTTGTTCTTGACCCCACTCTTGATGAATATTATTTCACAGTGCACTGCTGTAGTTGTCAAGCAAAGAGATGCTGCTACAAGATTCACTTCTTCAAACTACATACATACCCAAAAATCATCTTGAATCATAATAGATTTCAAATAATCATTCATGAACTCTGCATCTTAGTATCTTGTCCCCCTTGGGGTATTTTCCAGTCAAATTCAACTTATTATATGGATCAGATCACTCCACGAGTTTCTCATAAAAAATTGGACTCATCCACATCTCATTTATATGCCACTTCACTACATATTATGCCGACATGAGCTATAATTTTAAGATTTTATTTACTCGGTCGACTCTCCAAATTTAGCATTAAATTATTTTTTTAAATTAAAATTTCTTCTATGCTTCGACATGTAAGATCACAAAGACTTCAAACCTTGATGTGAGGGTTATCCTTCCATTCTTGAAGGGCTTAATACCCTATGCCTAACAAATGGATTTTATAGGGATTTTTTACTTGCCCAACGTCTCCATATTATGTGGACATGAAACCATTAAAGAGATCACAAATAAGATAATTTCAAAATGGCTCCTTTTTTTGTTTTCAAGACTTCTCTGACTAGGGTTTCTCGAAGCTTCAGACCTACTGAGTCCTAGGACCTTTTTATGAGAAAAAATAGGGCTCAGATCACTGTGTTAAGGCTCAGACGTGCTACTTCAAGATGTGGATTCTTCAACCATTTTAGGGATTCTTAATTGCTTAAGAGATTCAGGGACATAATCAAGGGCTTCATTTGCAAACCAAGGACTCCAAGCTCCAAGTCATGGAGTTGATCTTAGAGATATTAAATACCCCAATACCATGGTTCTCCTTTTCCATAAAAATATGTTGAAACCTATGGACTACTGGATTGAAGGGGTCAATGTCTTATATCATACTCTTCGGCATTACTCAATCGCCAGTATTTATTCCTCTTTATGTTCATGAGATGGTAGAATTAAGGGATGTTTGTAGCCAAATTAGGGCCTGTAATGCAAATTGACATGATGAAATTTTTTGTTGGGAGTTATGAAATTTGAGATGAATTGATCGATAATCATGTTTTAAAATATTTTATAGTATTTGGATATGTTCAAGCTATCCACTCTTATAACATATAAGGAAATATGTGTTCCCATGCCCAGTGACGATGATTAAATTAGGACCATGTATATACTTGGGGGGGACCTTGTTGCTGAAGATTTTATGATGAGGTTTTTGCATTTATGGAACAAATGTTATGAATTTGATTAAACCTAGGATATTTATGTCAATAAGACAAACAAGATGAGGACACATCATCTCCACAACAAGCTTAGATGGAAACAACATTCCTCATCCTCTAATATTTCACCATAGGACAATGATTTAAATGAACATATACCAGTTATTAAGAAGGTTAAAGTCTATGCTACTAGGGACCTTGTGCAGTGACACACACCATCTTCATCAAATATGGGAACGCCCTTCTTAGAAATAGTAGGCAATTCACACTTTAAGATGCAAAGACAAATCACAATTCCTAAATTTTGAAACACATTAAACAAGCATTCTATCACTTCTCCTCATGTTTCTTTAGTTTTCATTGCACCTAAGAATGAACATGAAGAATGGATATTATGCACAAATTACAATGCATTGAACTAGAACACTATGAAAACTTGGTACCTACCACCTATAATTGATGATCTCAAAAACAAAAAGGAGCCAAAAATTTCACCAAAATTGATTTAACTTTTGCTATAATTATGAATCATGCATATGCTTGGTCAAGAAATTTCAAAAGGAAATATGAGCTCTATATGTGGCTAGTCGTGAATGATTTTGGATATGCCATGGAACAAAATTGATTCCACAAAATGCTTGCGACATCCCACTCAGAAACCTTTTTATTCATAGTTCTAAACTTGTCAGTTTGTGAATGACAAATATACAAGTTAGTGCAAGATGTCAAGTGTTGATTGAGACAAATGATTCCCAATATGCCATAGGTATTGTAGTTAAGAAGGGAGGATATCAAATGGTATACAATTTAGAGATCTTGACCTGAGACAACTATTTCAATCTGATGTGAATTAAACATAAATTTGAATCGTGAATAATAATCCATAGGCAACATAATCTGAGTAGACAACACATGGAAAAGCATATGAGCACAACATGGCTATTTCTTCAAAACATATAATTTTATCATAGATGTGTCGTAGGTGGAACTAGCATAGAAGAAGACATTACTTCTCATGTAAGGAATCTCTATCACTGCCAAGTTGTTTACAAGTCAACAACGTATACTTTAAGTTGTAATGAAATATGCAGGTCCATACCAACACCCACTTCTTTATAGTCCCCAGGTCCATACCCAACTTGTTTTCTAGTCCCCACTTCTTTCAATAGTTTACCAAACATGAAAGATCTCTATCTTTGAGAAACACTAAGAACATTTCTTTAAGAAAAGGTTATGCATGCCCACTTATCACTTTACAAAACAATAGCGTCAAACTATCATCTTACTTACCAAGATGCTTGTTTAAAATGATTCCCAGAACCATTACAGTAAATAAATGTCAAAACATATATTGTAACTAAGATGTATTCAAACATTGAATTAGGATCTGAGTATCAAAATAGGCCATTGGAGTTTGTGAGGTGTGCAAGTTCCCTGCTATCTAGCCAATCTGTCTACCATCATATATAGGAGGAATTCCCAACAATACAGGATATACTTGCATGTATCTAGTATTCATAACTATTAGAACCAGTGCCCAAAGGTATTCCCCTTCAAAGAAAATAAACTGGATTGTGCATGTGAAAGGAAGTTTCCTATCATCTTCACCTATGTCCTCATATAATGGATACAGAATGTTAGTGTAAAATTCAGTTGCTCGCAAAGACCGTACGTTAAAGCTTTCACAATACCATAGCCCTCCTTGAAGAAAATAATTGGAGATGTTAATATCAACTTCATATTTTCAGGCGTGGCAATATCTTAACCATCATAGTAGTGGAAAGATGGTTAACAATAAACATCCTGCAGTAAAGTATTTAATGTGGTTGTTGGGATGTGAATTGTTGGATTATTCATTAAATTAGATCTAAATGTTCACATCTAGACAACCATAACATTAAATGCAGTCGAATGCTTATTGTTTGCTATAGACAAACTGTCAGAAAAATAGACAAAGCTAATAGTAATTTACCACCATACTTCAAGACTTGAAAAAGGATAAAAGCTCTTACTTGAAGCGTAACAAAGCTGTCAAGATGGGATGGAGAAAGATGCACAGGTTTGATCTGATGAGGGTGATTCGCACTAAGAAGTCTAAGTACCTTCTGCCAATGAACATTTGGAAGAAGCATACCATCAAACAATTGCTTAAAACTTGTAACAATATTAATCATATATATTCATCAATAAAGAGACATCAATAAGAGACATTTGGAATGACTGAACTAATGATGATAAGCTTCCAACACAGTGGACACAAACAGTGGCAATTTTCAATGCAAAGTAATGGCTCGCAATCAAAGCACACAACGGACACAAACAGTAGAAAGAAAATTGCAGAGAACCGGAAGGAAATTTAGGGCCATATTTATTAAAATTCAAATAGCCAAATCTATTGGCCTTATAACAAAATCAGTGCTGAATTTGGAGAGGTCTCAGTCTCTACATACACGAATTCGCTCTTTAGAGGGTACAAAACTGATCAAAAACTGAGTGGCCTTGACTAGATACAAAAACTTGTTACAAAACTGAAAAGAGTTCATGGCTTCACTCAGTCATATTAAAATCTTAAAAGTTTACAACTACATTTTTTTGTTTCGGTTTTTTTCTCATAAATTGTAAGAGGGTGGCTTCATCTTCTGGGTCTTTCCCTGTTGTAGTTGTTGTGCCCTCTTTTTCCATTGATTGTGTGGATAAGCACTCCCACACCATACTTCTAGTACGTCGATTAGTAGGGGGTGGAGGTGGATGGACAGGGGCATCATCTGCAAAAACCAATACAGTTATATAGACATAAGTGCGGAGTTAATATTGATATACGTTTTTCATTTTCAATTTTATTACAATTATCTTTACCTCCTGGCTAACTAGGCAAGTCAATTGGAGTGTTCATTGCCTCTGCCATTTGTTCCTCTCCCGACTGAGCATGAGAAGGTACATGCTCTGCAATTCATAGAAAAATTTTAATTAGTAAACGTCATCAATTATGTATTTAAAATCATATTGAATACATCTGTTTTAGAGCATACATACCTAAATGGCTAGGCATCTCACCACCATCTTGTGGTACCGGTTCAGTACCGCCAGCCTCGCTGCTTTTGTTAGTCTCACACTGAAAACAAAAAAAGACACTCATTTTTCGATGTAATTATTCATGGATAGATTACGCAAGTTCATTTTAATGATGTCCTTATTGATTTTATTTACCTCAGAGTCAATTGATGGGGAAACTGGGATTTGCCCCATGCTTTTTCGATGTTCCAGCACATGCTGATAACCATACTTGAAGCCGAGCTTCAAGTCTTCCTCAGTGGCTTCATCAAAAAAAGCATTTCCCTGCAATGCATAACACCATGTAAAGTACTTGTTAGAAAAATCAATTAATTGTTGGCTACAGATAATGATCAAATGATTCTTACAATTCGTGCCCTTAGCTTCTGATATCCACCCTGGCCCAGTTTGTGCTGCCCATGTTTTTCCATTCTTGCCTTTGTTGCTTTAGATGTGTCGGGGAGCCTATGAAAGGTTGCAAATACATTAGATATTGCAACTTAAATATATTTAAAAGTTTTAAAAAAATATGATATGTGCCATACCTTCTTGAACCGAATGGCTTAGTCTTTCCTTGTTTTCTCGCTGCCTGCTCCTTTGCATCCTCCATGAGCGCCTTCCACTCCTTTTCTGGAACCATCAGAGGACACTCAAACTTGTGGTTAATTTGCAGATTGTCCCTACAATCTGCCCTGACATATTTCAAATTTAAGCCAGCTGCTGCGGTGACACCTTTTTTGTTGAAGGTTTTACCAAGCAAGCTAACCATGTGGTTCATCAAATCATGTTTTAAATTGTCATTTTGGGCATTCCATCGTGTACGAATGGTGGGCCCAAAAATATCTAAGGCCTTTTCATGCAGGTTCTTATAAAAGACATTATTTCCTGCAAAAAAAATATGATCAGTAATTAAAACTAGGTTGAGTAATGTGGCTTAGAATTACATGAATAAAAAACACATTATAAATTAAATAATACCTGCAATCTTCGATATCTTGATTGGAATACAATCGCCGTCCACCAAGAAGCTAACAGGCAATGATCCCTTTCTAACCACACGCATTGAGTCAGGATAGCAACTATCACAATCGGTGCCATGGTCCTCTTTATCATCATGTGGAGTAGCGGTGTTTGAAGGGACATCTTCACCTCCAACATCCGTTGAGGGCGTGGCATCTAAAGTGCGCTCTTCTAAAGGAGTGGAAGACAGCCTCGTTGGTACGGTAGATCTAAGAAGTGTTGAAGCATCGCTACTAACTATACCGCCCTCTGCAGTATGTTCTTCACACACTTTTTTTGGCACCAAATAACTCTACGGATCCAACTTCAATTGATTAGAACATATCAAAAAAAGAGAACTAAAATATCATAAATGAATATATGTAGTTCGTAAAAACTTTCAAAGATGCCACTTACCGTGTATTTTTTTATCTTTCTCTCCAATTCATCAATTTTTGCTTGTATTTCTTCAGTCATTGGATCGATTAAAATTAGTTCAAGAAGTTCGCCATTGCACTTATTCAAATCCATTTTCACAGTAACCATTGGGTCGGTTGAATAATGTATCCCTACTTCACCACCTTGATGTGGTGTGCTCTACAAACGTCAATAAAAAAATCACGTAAAAATATATATAATGCATATAATAACAAAAAAAAGTACTATAATCATGTTTAGGTACTATTACGCTATCATTTACCTGATTTGACGAAATTGGTGCCTTCCCACGGTCACCCTGCCACAATACAATAAGAAAGACATATTAATATCGATAACTAAAAATTGAACCATGTATAATAAACTTGATTAATATAAAAAAACTTTATTGTTACTATGAGAGTCAACTTTCCCTATCCTGAATCTCTAGGTGTGCTCATAGTACCGACCCCATGCCATGATACAATATAAGAATGATATCATATTGAAATTTTGAGCTCAATATAAAAAAAATGTCAAATGTTAACAAATGTAATATAATCATGAGTTGTGGTTACTATTACATTGATTCTATTAGGTACTATTAAACTAACATTTACCTCATCCGTCACCATTGGTGACTTTCCACGGCCAGCTTGTGGCATATGGCCATGATCACCCTACCACAATATAAGAATTAAGACATATTAAAAATGAAAATTACATATATAACAATGTTTGTTAAACGTGATTAATGAAAAGCATGACATATAATTAACCATGTGCATATTATAAAAAGCATGACATATAATTAACCATGTCTATATTATAAAAAGCATGACATATAATTAACCATGTGTATATTATAAAAAGCATGACATAAATAAACTTGATGCAAGAGAAAAATAACAAGTCATCGATCAAAGGTTGAGTTAAATGTTGTATCGGAAACTTACCCCCATAATAGCAACCCCCACATCTGTTTGATTCAAACCGTAATCGATCAACAACTCTTTACCTACAGCTATTGATTTTGTTGCATATACGAATACACAATTTCCTTCATGCCCCTCAAATAAGCAATTGGGTAGCTTATGTGTTGACCCTGGTCATGTGCTATTTATAAACCCTGCGATATTCCCTGAAGCTTTTGGCCTTCCATCAATATACACAATTGCTCCTTTGTTTAGACTGTTGTCCAGTACTTGACAGTAATTTGATACCACTCCGTATGTCCGCATACTTCTTGTATATAGGACCAACAACAACCACTCATTGTATTTGTAGCATGGACCGACATACTCCATCAATTCAGTTTCACTTCCATATGACACCTTTATGCCATCCATGGAAAATAGCCCCAGTCCATGTAAAGAGGATGGAACAATGCGATAAGTCCTCCCATTGAGGAAGAAATTAGTGTCCACTTGGGGTAGCTCCTTGGGCAGGCATTGTTTGACAAGATGTCTATACCTCAGGGGCAACTCAATGTCACGTATGCACTCGTTATCATAACCACACGATCCTCCTTTAGAAACAAAAAGTTCCATGCGTCTATGAAATTTTCTCCTTACCTTTTCACCTCTAGTTGATCTTGACATGTTAGATCTTGTATTAGACGTCTCGCTTTCAACCTCTTCTAGTGTATCTTCCTCACTTGATGAAGATAGATCTGACAAATACCTATTTGGTGGTACCTACAATCATTGAAATGATACAACGTGTTGTAATTGATTTTTCAATGCCGAAAACATCATTCATGGCTCATGGTTTCTATCAAGCATAGTTTCAATACTTGAAACGCAATCATGCAAGTTTCTTTCCCCTGGTAATGCATATAGATCTTTCAGATGGATATAACTAGGTCATACAATTTTGGAATGGGGGCAATGAGGTATCTTAAAAAAGGTGTTGGAGTTAGATACACCATGAAATTCCTAATTTTCTAATTTAGAGCTTTTCAACAACAATTTTTGAACTGTAAACCTCTATCACCAAACTACAACCTCAAAAAGATCCATGAACTTGAAAAGGCACGATCTCAATAATCTGGGTTCAAAACTGCAGATATGATATACTATTGGAAAGTTGTTGTAAATCCATACATCATATTTAGGTATAGTTTGCACAAGTCCTTATTGAAGAGCCACTTCACTTGTCCATCGAAGATCATATTGAAAACATGTTAAGATTTAATATGCTAAGACAAAAAATAGCAGCATTACATTCGATTTCACAATAATAGCATATACAGGATCACTGAAGAAACAACAAGCATAGCATAAACACAAGAGACACAGATTTATCCTGGGAAACCCTCATGGGGTAGAAAAGCCAGCAAAGCTTTCTCAATATAGATGACCAGCAATATACAAAGATGCAAACCAAAGACATGATATCCTCCTCCACCATAGCATACCTCTCCTCCACAAGTGCGCTACTCTCAAGTGAGTGAGTGTAGTGTGTGTATAATGAGGAACACACCTCCTCTATTTATACACATCTCCGACTTGTACATTATATTAACTAGGTTGGCTCCAACTTTACTATTGGGTTAAACACCCCACAATAACTTACTGGGACGACCCCACTAGGGTGGTCTAACAACCCTTTGACCCACATATCACATATAGGGCCGACCCCCACTAGGGAAGTCTAATAACCCAAGTTACCACATTCCGACGGAGGAATAAACATCTCCGGATATACAATAAGATATTCACGGAGGAATGAAACATCTCCGGAATAATAAGGTACAAATATAATATTCTTTGAAGTTACAATATCTCAACACTCCCCCTTAACGAGAAGGATATTATAAAAACATTTGCAGGAGCAAGGAGTCATCAACATGATACATCTATAAATCATTGGAAGCTTTCTCAACATCATCAGTAACTCAACCAGTTACTGGAACATCTTCAATACTGGAACATCAGCATCTTCAGTACTGAGTCCTTATCTTCTGCAACACTCAAACAGCTACAGCAACATCAACATCTGAATCCTCACGATCGTCAGCATCGTCATCACACGATCATTAACATCGTCATCACACGATCATCAACATCGTCATCTAGATCAACATGATCAGCATCGTCACATCATCTCGATCTACAGCATCTGGTTCATCACGATCTATAGCATTTGGATCATCTACATGATCAACATCATCGTCATCTAGATCAACACAATCAGCAGCATCGTCATCTAGATCAACATGATCAACAGCATCGTCATCTAGATCAATACGATCAGCAGCATCATCATCTAGATCAACAGTATTAGTATCCACACCAATGCAAGTATACACATCATCAATACAAGTATCCACACAATACAAGTATACACATCATCAATACAAGTATCCACACAATACAAGTATACACATCATCAATACAAGTATCCACACAATACAAGTATACACATCATCAATACAAGTACTCACACAATACAAGTATACACATCATCAATACAAGTATTCACACAATAGCAGCATACCCTGCAACACACACGATCATATTACAGGATGATCAATCCTACTCTCTTTAGGACATAGGTCCATGGATGATGCAATCTTGTCATGTACCTTTTGAACCGAGGTCCAGGGACGATCCAGTCCTATCATGTACCTTTTGAACCGAGGTCCAGGGACGATACAGTCCTATCATTCAATTCTCGGAGACCTCATGTCTACGGCTCAATTCAAAGGACCAAAGTCTGAGGACGATCCAATCCCCTTACCTATTCATTCAGGATTTTATTCTCGGAGACATCTTGTCTACGGCTCAATTCATAGGACCAAAGTCCAAGGACGATCCAATCCCCTTACCTGTTCATTTAGGATTTTATTCTCGGAGACATCTTGTCTACGGCTCAATTCATAGGACCAAAGTCCGAGGACGATCCAATCTCCTTACCTGTTTATTCAGGATTTTATTCTCGGAGACATCTTGTCTACGGCTCAATTCATAGGACCAAAGTCCGAGGACAATCCAATCCCCTTACCTGTTCATTCAGGATTTTATTCTCGGAGACATCTTGTCTACGGCTCAATTCATAGGACCAAAGTCCGAGGACGATCCAATCCCCTTACTTGTTCATTCGGGATTTTATTCTCGGAGACATCTTGTCTACGGCTCAATTCATAGGACCAAATTCCGAGGACGATCCAATCCCCTTACCTGTTCATTCAGGATTTTATTCTCGGAGACATCTTGTCTATGGATCCTTTTAGAACATGTGTTCAAGGATGATGCAATCCTTCTTCTTTCTCGGAGACATATGTCTACGGATCCTTTTAGAACATGTGTTCAAGGATGATGCAATCCTTTTGTCAACTTAGACCCTGTCTAAGGACCATCCACCAACCTCTCTGTTGGCATCACCAATATAGGTAACCACATCATCGACCTCTCTGTCGATGCAAGCAATCTCATCATAAGTGATCACATCACTCCCCCTTTCGAGGAGGGTCCTTCTGAACTATATTAAGTTTGTCTCAGAAAACTTTACTTGAGGTAGAGGTTTGGTTAGTACATTGGATTGGTAGAAGTTTGGTTAGTACATTGGTAACTTGTTACAAAGTCGAACTTTTAGTTCCTTTCTGCACCATATCTTGGAACACTAGATTCTCTGCCATCTTGATACAACTTTGTTTGTCACATAGGATCATAGTTGGGTCTATCTCTAAGTCAAACAATCTTGAAGCCATACTGCTTCATAACTTAGCAGAGCAAGCCACCATATATTCTTCTTGTGCTAAGAGCCACACTAGACTGCTTCCTTCTAAACCACAAGATCATGGTTGATCCCAGACAATAACATCTTCTCGATGTGCTCTTCCTGTCTGATACACTTTCTGCTCAATCAACATCTGTGTAGCCATCTGAAGTCATGATCTCTAAGATAGCATAGATCAAAGTATATCGTATCCTTTAGGTACCTGATCACATGCTTTGCAACTAATAGGTGAACACATCTAGTTTCCACTAGATACTGACTCAAGGTATTCACAGCAAAGCATATATCTGACCTAGTATTTATTAGATACATCAGTGACCCAATAATTTGTCTGTACAGAGTTATATCCACTAACGCTGAAGAGTCATCTGCTAACAGCTTCAAGTTGGAATCCATGAGAGTGGCCATTCCAACACATCAATTCCTTTTAATATTTATCGGCATATTTTCCCTGGTTGAGAAAGATTCCTTCTGAGCCTTGCCATACTTCCAGACCTAGGAAGTAATGCATCAATCTGAGATCTTTCATTTTCATTTCTGTTTCTCATTCCTTGTCAGAAAGAGATCATCCTCATACAATAATGGTATGATAGGTTCATCATCCACAACCTTAAGGTAAAGGTTAGGATTAGCTTTACTTCTGGTAAAGCCCAAGCTTTGTCAAGAAGCTGTCAATTCTCATTCATTCACACTCTGCATTGAATGATATTCTGCATATCTATCTGTGCCATCTCTCGTCAGATGGGTCTACTGATATGAGCCTCAATATCATTCGAACTCTGTGGTGAGTTCCTTCTTACATCTATGTCATCTATGTATAGAAGCCATATTCAACCTTGTAGCAAAGGTTGAGATACAAATCACCCATGATGATCATTAAGCTCATCAATTGACTACCAATCCTGGGTACCCATACAGAACATGATTCATACTTCTTCTTTAATTACACCATTAAGAGAATGGTCTTATCTATCCACTTGGAGCAAACATCTTGTCATGATTCTCTTCCTCTTTCTAAGAGAATCTTCTAGCAATGAGCCTTCTATATTTTGTTTGATTTGTAAATCTTCTTGTTGAACATCCATCACTTGTTCGGTGTTCATCATTCTTCATGATCTTTCCTACATATAAAAATTAAGTACATGATTAGTAATACTTCATAATCATGAAATCATGTTGACATGATAACCTATTATGCATACAGATATCATTTACATAGTTATGCAACTATCTTGACTAATACTTTGGCACAACACTTTTCCATATCCTGTATGCATACAGTGGCTATCTAGATGCCTTCCATCTCTACCAGAACATACTATCGAGAGTGTGCACAGCTCTCAGCATGTTAGCAAATAGGTTTCATTCTAGACAAGCAACAATGGAATGTTTGTCCAACTTACCAATCATATGCATATTAGTAGTATATTGTTCAATGCTCTATGAATGTTTACACTCAGCATGATATATTCTAGGAATACAAATATGCATACAAGCAATATCATTTACTATTTGAAATAACAACTCAAATACTTATCTTTTATGTTTGTGTGGTTGCCTCCCGCTTGATCTTCTATATGTCTTTTGAGCTTCTATTCATTCTGTACCACTGTGCATGCTCAAGTGTGCACTAGTGTCATCCTCATGATCTCATACACAAACATACATTCATTAGTATATTCTCAATATTATCAAAAACATTATAATTCTAAATAGTATTTGAATATGTATAGTCATGATCATTAGTATTCAGGGTTTCAGGGAAGTCTTCTTTTACTCGTGCATATTCTTGTTTGATCATGGGACTCTTCTGGTTAGTTGAATCATCAATCAAGATAAGAGACATAATGTGCATAAACTCTTGATTAACTTTATGAATAAGTATAACCAATCATACCAAGCATACTTATATAAGGGATCCTAACACAAGGTAAGATTCTAACATGAGATAGGAAAACATACCTGGATTAGTATACCTTCTTAGTTATGTCTAACATACTTAATCAATATCTTCCTTGTTCTCTTTAATGATTTAGAGATCCTATGCTGGAACTTGCATATCTCATAATTTAAGCATAATAGAACAAAGTCATACATACCTCGTAAGTAGAACTTCTATGTGATCAAAGATTATGTTGTCATGGTCATGGAACTTGATTTGTCTTTCGTGGTGTACCTGTATCTTGTTAGCAGACAACATCAACCTCATACAACACCATAATGCATTAGTACAATCATATATCCCTAATCAATGAATTTCTTCGATCATTCACATGCATTCATACTGTTATTAGGGTGATAAGAAAATTCTAACATTAATCAAGATTGTACTAATAAATAATATGAAGACAAACACATTATGAACTTAATCAGGAATCAGATTTCAAGACATACCTGAACCTCCTTAATTCATACCTGTCGAGATTTCTTATAGTCTTCTTATGTAAGGCCTTAGCCTCAACTCCCCCTGAAACTTGATCTGGAGATTGATTAGGGTTTGCTAGAAAAAAGCCTAAAAATTCAATCTTTGACTTTCACACTTCTGAATGGATGGAAGGATGTGTCTTGCTGAGCTGATCAAACTGGCATACTTTAATTTTGAAATCTCCAAAATTTGACCCCTCAAAATTGCCTTTGAAACTTCTAGATCTTCTGGACAGGATCCCGAACTAGGGTTTGATGAAGCCCACCCTTCTGCCCAATCAAAAGGTTTGATCCAAGGCTCTAAACTCTTATTTTTCTGAGGAGCTTCCAGCCATGGTTACAGACTTCAAAAATTTCAACTTTTGCTGAAGCCCTAATTTTCCATCTTTCCGATCAAAATCCCAAACTGGGGTTTGATCAAGCCCGGTCTTCTACCCAACCAAAAAATTTGATCTTGGACTCTAAATTTCGATATTCCTAAGTATCATTCAGCCGTGGATTCTGATTCCAAAAATTCTAACTTTCTCCGAAACCCTAAATTCCGGAAGCCATGAATGAAGGTGCTCCAAAAATAATTATGTTTTGACAGAAATATGTACCTGATTGTTTCTGCTGTAACTCCGATTTTTTTCGCTCCACAGGGTCTGAAAACTTGTTTTGTGGTAGCCTGACCTGTCATATTTCCATCCCGACATGTCTGACCTCAATTGGATTTTTTGAGAGAGAGTTATGCCAAGTGTTGCAACGTGACCTGTTTATGGGATAAAACAAGAGAGAGAACTTGTACGGCATGCCACGTGTCACTGGTTCCACTTTGGCCTCTGAAAAAGTTTCTTGAGATAGAACATTCTGTGTACTACCTGTCACTTTTTAGAAAATTTCATTTGGATCTTCCTATCCCAAGTTATGACCTTTTTTCCTAGGTCACCTGATTTTGACTGAGATCTGGAAGAGGCAGAAACCCTAACTTGTATTGATCATAACTCACAAAGTACAACGAATCTGAGGGTGCCCTTTGGAAAAAAGGTACCTGGGGATGTTTTCTACGACCTGTAAACTTTTTAGATCGTGAAACTTTGCATAAATGGATTTATAGCGAAAGTTCCACGATGACTGGTTTTTGCTATGTAAAACCCAAACCTTCAAATTGTCGCAAGTGAAGCAAGTGTCGTAAGTGCCATACATTGCCTTCCTTCAGGTTAGCTCTGATACCATGTTAAGATTTAATATGCTAAGACATAAAATAGCATCATTACATTCCATTTCACAATAATAGCATATACAGGATCACTGAAGAAACAACAAGCATAGCATAAACACAAGAGACATAGATTTATCCTGGGAAACCCTCATGGGGTAGAAAACCCAGCAAAGCTTCCTCAATATAGATGACCAACAATATACAAAGATGCAAACCAAATACATGATCTCCTCCTCCACCATAGCATACCTCTCCTCCACAAGTGCGCTACTCTCAAGTGAGTGAGTGTAGTGTGTGTATAATGAGGAACACACCTCCTCTATTTATACACATCTCCGACTTGTACTTTATATTAACTAGGTTGGCTCCAACTTTACTACTGGGTTAAACACCCCACAATAACTAACTGGGCCAACCCCACTAGGGTGTTCTAACAACCCTTTGACCCACATAACACATACAGGGCCGACCCCCACTAGGGAAGTCTAATAACCCAAGTTACCACATTCCGACGGAGGAATAAACATCTCCGGATATACAATAAGATTTTCACGGAGGAATGAAACATCTCTGGAATAATAAGGTACAAATATAATATTCTTTGAAGTTACAATATCTCAACAAGACCTACCTGATGATGGTATGGATGCATCTCCTTGTTCTCTGCATGGTGACGACGAGTTGGTGAGCTCTCCTTTTCCTCTTGCTCTTGAAGACAAACATTTTGAGTATGATAGATTTGAGGATCTTTTTTATTATAATGAAGATGATGGCCATGGATATGATTATATACATTTACATCATTTTGATCATGATATGGGAGAGAGATATTGGAAATTCTCGGAGAACCCATGTATGATTCTTCTAATGATGGAAGTGTGAATTTTGAAGACCTTGAACATGCAAGTTTTCATGAGATCTTTTATGATCACTTTCATCCATCCTTTCTCAATCGTGATAATGAAATAGGGTTCCTTAAGGAGGCTTATGATGTAGATTTTGGACTGCTTGATTTACCCTCTCCTAGGGGGAATTTGGGCCATTATTTTCATCCATTTGTCTCAGGGATTGTTGCAGGTTTGGAACAGCAAGAAGAACGCTTTAATGTAGGTCCAAAACAATGGGATTTTCCCTTTCCTAGGGCAGATATGGAGCAACAAACATTGCCTTCTCCTAGGGAAGATTTGAGGCATCTTTCCCAGCCATATATTTCAAGGTTCTATAGGTTTTGATTATGGTTTGGGGCAGCAAACATGTTTTGAAGAGAATTTTTGTGTTGAAGAAGGTGGGTACTGAAGCCCTATCCATTATTGGATAGAATGAGCTTGTGAAAAGAGTTCTTCTCCTTGGAAAGGGTTTGAAGACATCTTTGTTCATGATCTTATGTGGCAAGAAATTGGAGGCATCTTTGTTCATGATTTTATGTATCTTTTCAGCCCTATTTCCATGAAAATAATTACATGTACTCATCTCATTAGTGATGTTGTCTTGTTTTGGTCTATTGCTGAAGACGAAGGGAGAATCCCTAGCATGGATGATATGCTAAGGTGGCTTCTTTGATTGTATGATTTTACTTGACATGCTCATTTCATCATGCAAGGAGTGGGCAGGTAGGATGAATAAGCTTTTGCATGAGCATTTGATGTGTTGTTGTAAAGAAAAACAATGATGTGTCGTGTGTTGATTTCCTTGCTTTTGATGGTCAAAGCCCACAAGTTACTTGCAAATATTTTGGGGTTCTTGTATGCTCTCCATTACAATATCAAGCATACGTCCCGCAATTGAAGCCTATTGTTCAGCCCCATTTTGTATGGGTGTCCACATGTGATTTTGATCACTCTTGAGGGGGTGACATGCCATGATGATGCTTTGTTGGTTCATTCCTTAGTACTTTGATGATGCCCTAACAATGATGTTTTAGGTGGATGTTCATAACTTCATGGAGCATATGGATGTTTGAAGCAAGTTGGGTTAGTTCAATTGTTGAGTATGAAAAGCAGCAAAGGAAGCAGTATGTCAAAGTTTGGGTGGTTTCTGGGCACAATTTCCACCATCAATAGGCCCCACTAAGAGGTAATTTTGGGCATTTCTTAGCCCTCAAACAGCCTCAGCTTTCAATATGGGCATGTTTTGAAGCTAAAAACAATGACGTTGAGATCTGGGAATATCTCAACTATTAAAACAACGATAAAGAAGGTCATTTATCAAACCTGAGCACTACTACCTCCATTCTAGGCATGTTTGCAGCCCTAAAAAGTGATGAACAACAATAGAAAATTAGCTTTTGTGAGTTCTGGGCCAAATTTGAATGTTAGATTTCATTTCTGGGCATAGGCAGCAGTGGTAAGATTCTTGAATTCTCAGTTGCATGTTGTTTAGGACAGTCTAGGTGTATTGTGTTCCCTGAAACAACAATATAGTTATACAGATCTGATTTAGTCTTTGAAGTAAAAATTGTGCCAAAAAGTTGAAACTGCAGTCAAAGAACCTTGAAAGGTCATCATTTGGAGCCTTGAGTAGACCTGTAGCAAGACAAAGAAGCAACATTACTCCACTCTAAGACAGAGTCCAACATTTTGATGCCAAATGGAAGGGCCGCTCCACTTTCAAATGAGTCATATTGTTGTCAGAGGAGCGATCTAGTGTTTTTGAATGGTTTTACTTTTCCATGTGGAGCAAGCCGCACCCTTATTATAATCCTCTCCCCACATATCGTTGGCTTTTTAGATCACTATGGTAAGTGCGAACAAGTACCCAGTTTGAATCCCCTTGGGGGAGGGGCACTAATCTACATAGATCCAACTAATATGGAAGTGGAGCAAGTGGTAATAGACCAAGTACTTCATCTTGTGGGTCAACTATTACCATAGTACCCAAGAAAGATGGAACTCTAACAAGATTACCCTCAAGAACCAGGACCCAGTGGCTAGGATCAATGACTTGTTGGATTGGCTAGGATCAATGACTTGTTGGACCAGCTACAACATGTAAAGTACTTCACCAAATTGGATCTCAAATCAGGATACCACCGAGTTTGAGTCAAAGAATTAGATGCTTGGAACACTGCCTTGAAGGCAAGGTCAAGTCCATATGAACAGTTAATTGTGTCTTTTGGTTAATGTAATGCACCATCTACGTTTATGTGATTGATGAATGATGTTCTACATCCCTACTTAGATTTGTCTACTTTAGTGTATTTAGACAACAAATGAGCTTTGAAAAAGGAGGTTAGCCTTAAATGGCAAGCTCCTACCGATGTAACTAAAGAGAGCAGATTTGTGGGAGCAACAGAATACCTTCAAAAATTCATAGTATCATTTTCAGTTATGGCAGCACCACTCCATGCCATAATGGCCAGTGGCATGATTTTACAATGGGGAAAGAATAAGTGGAAGGCCTTTAAAGAATTGAAGAATAAGTTGAGTCAAGCACCAGTCCTGGCATTACCCAATTTGCAGCAACACTTCTAAGTCGAAACGAATGAAAGTAAATATGCTATTGGAAAGATTTGGTGGAAGACCTTTGAATAATCAAAGAATAAGTTCAGACTTTCAGTGAAGCATCACTCCTATCATGATGCAAGAAGGTAAGTTGGTCTCCTATCATTCTGAGTTGTTTCATGGAGCAACCTTGAACTACTCTACATACAACAAGGAGTTCTATGCCTTGGTGCAATTAGTCAAGAAGTCGAAGCATTATGTATTATGCAAGGAGAGTATCATCCATCTTGATCATTATTTTTTACAATACTTGCTAGCACAAAGCAATCAAGGCACTACATATGAATAGGATTTTTACAGCAATTTCATCTAAAAATCAAATACAAAAGGGCAATGCACACAAGCTGAAAAACACAATATAAAGGCACCCTTATTATAATCCTCTCCCCACATGTTCACACTTATTATATTACCCCACCATTTTATATTAACCTTGAACTTCAATATCTGCATGTACATAATTCCCTATATGATTCTAATGCCTCTCACTCATTAATACCCTTAGATGTCACAAAACAATTAGGCTCGGATAGAGTAATTTGTACAATGAAGAAAACCACCAAATCCTTAATAAATTCAAACTTAGGTTTCCAATTCACAGAAGAAAACCAAATCATGTTTTTATTGAAAAGAATTCCAAATAGAGGAAGAGGGTATGGCTTACCGAAGACATCGTGCCCCTTTTATGTCTCTGTCAGTATCCTCACAATCTTCTCTATAAATCCCTTATGGTCTTTGCTCCTTGCAGTGTGCTCTCCGCGACCAACTATGTCAAATCCCTGTGCTCCTCACAGGGTCTTTTCTCTTTGTGGAACTGTGCTTTTGGTATAACAGATAATGTAGGTGCTCTGGAAATACCTCCAAGTCTACTCCTCGTGGCACTATGCACTCTGTATACCAAATCCGAAAGCGAATGTGGTTCTACTCCTCGCGGTCCTCAGCCGAAAGAGAATGTGGGTCTACTCTTCACAGTGTACTGCTCAGAGGGTCACAATGAATGGTGGCTTCATATGACGATGGCTCTACTTCTCATAGTGGTACTGGTGGCTATGACTTGCTCTGATCAGGCTTTACTTTTGGCTTCTCCGATGCGGCTCGAGCTATCTCCCACAATGTCAACAAACACCCTCTTGATTTCTCTAATTCATGGATAGGATTTGACTTTCCCTTTTTATCTGCTATCAAGTTTTGTGTAATCTCATAAGGTCTTAGTGCACATTGGAGAATGGGAATGAACTCGAATCATCCTTTACCCTTTTTTTAATACTATAGCAAGTACTATGGGAATGAACTCATATTTCCAGGTTAGCTCTTCTCTAATTAGAGGCCACAACATAATGTATGATTTTTTTTCACATGAAACATAGAAGTACATAAATTTTTGACATTAATTGGTCATTATTTGGACATTAATAAAATTATCTTATCTTATCTCCAACTTTCACAAATATGGCTTTAGATTATGTTCAAGCAAAGGTGTGTGTAGCTTGATCTTGATTTATGCAAGCACTTTGATTGTCAAATTAGATAATAATTGATCTTTGAGGAAGTTATATTTGATAAAAAATATTTATATGCTATTCCAATTGCATCATTGTTGCTTCAAAAGATAACACTTGTATTAAGTGTAAGCATATATTACAGTCTTTTGAATTATCTGTCCAATCTGAATCTGTAAAACCCATCAAACACAACTTCATTAGAATTTAGGCTCAATGTTTCTTTCATATTACTTAAGAACATATTTAGATGCTTTTCAATGAAGATCCTATGGATTATCCATGTATCTTGAAAATATAAGGCCTATTCTGAAGCAATGGTGTATATTACTTGCCAATCAACTTGTTCAGTACCATGTTGAGAAACTAGCTTAATTTTACAATTAGCTATTATAAATTTAATCAACAGATTTACAAGAGAAAGGGTTGGAATCCATCCCTAAAATTGTTGATGACAAGAGGTTAGCCACATATACAATCTTGTTTAAGCCATGGTCCATTTGAAAACACAAATGTATTTGGGTGTGGCCTGACAAGATTAAAATGGTTATGGGAGGGAATGTGTCAATGGAGGACGTGGAGGTTTTGATTACCACAACATTGGTAGGTAAATTTATGCGGAAAATTATTTAGGGGGATGTTATTAAATGGAGAATTCCTTTCAGATGTGGGTTTTTCCATGCCATGGGACATTTGAGGCAAGCATCTTCCCTCCTCTTTTATGGACCTTTCTATAAAATTCAACAATGGATTAAAAATACAGGCTTTTAAAATGGGTATTTTTTAGCAACAAACATATATGGAGACTATGCATAAGGCAAATGATTCGTATAAGAAATTAATGGAATGAGAATCTAAAATGAGTTTTGAACTAAAGCTAGATTTATTTAAGATTGAATATTCATGTTCCTCATTGCATTCAAAAGGTATGGTTTACAAGCCTTATCTATTATTCCTTTTGAGACTTCATGTGAGCCTTCGAGTAAAGTGGATGATGACGAGGTTTATGATGATGATGACGAGGTTTATGACGATGATGACAAGGTTTATAACGATGATGATGATGACGATGATGATGAGGAGGAGGAGGATGAGGATGATGAAAATGGTGATGGTCGTGGTGAAGATGATGATCATATATGATGAAGATGATGATGATGATGGAGATTGTGTCGATGGTGATGACAATATTGATGATGATAATTATGGTTTAAGCATAACTAAATAGTCATAAACATAATACATTATGCATAAAGATCTATGTCTATGGCCAACTGCTCTTGATCTGCATCACATTCTTCTTCCACATGAGGCTTGGACTACAAATCCTTATTTTGCAACATATATTGGCATGGGAGACTTTACAATGGTATACTAGGGATGAAAAAAATTAACTTAGGATATAAATGATTCCTCTCATGCTTGAAACACATAAATGAGGCATTCAACCACCACTTCATCATGATTGTGGCATATTTTTCATATATATGTGGGAATATGGGAGCCATTAAAGGTATTATGCACTACAAACATGTACCAGGGCCGTGATATTTGGCCTGGGCAAGGTTAACTTTAGTTCTCTCTAAACCTCTTTAGTATCATCAATGCGGGCTAAGGGCATTCAACCACCACTTCATCATGATTGTGGAAGATTTTTCATATATATGTGGGAATATGGGAGCCATTAAAGGTATTATGCACTACAAACATGTATTGAGGCCTTAGGCCCTATAAAATGAGGCCTTTGTAATTAAGGTATATTTGGCCTAGGCAAGGTTAACTTTAGATCTAAATAGATTATATCAATTTTTATTTTAAAGGTAGCAAGATTTATCATAGACTATAGTCAATTTATATTGAAAATATAGGGTAGTGACTCATTCAAAATTAATTATATAAATTTGTATTAATGTTTGAAACTTTACCAACATTAATCATAAACCATAATTATATATATAAATTAAAAAAAATTAATTTATATAGTATTTTTTCAATAACTTAAAAATATTTAAATCAAAATCAATTAAGCAGAGCTTTATTACAATATATTTTGACAAATCTCTTTGTAGCCTTGTATCTCTCTAAATAAGCTTCTCAGATACAAAACGCTAACTACTTAACATGGTCAAATAATTACAAATACAACTTCCTAGCGGGTCTTAATTAATAAAGAGACATGTTTTACATTGATTGATGAACACTAACTTATTCAAACTTATTTCAAAGAGATGGTCTTATACAATGTACGAATAACTCCTAAAGGCAGGTAGGGTAGGACTCTAACATGACCTCCCCCTTAAGAAGTAGCATTGTGATCATCAATATGGTCCATGGTCCATAGTGGAAGGGATAGCTTATAAGGGATAGGAAATTGTAGTCAGTCCATGGTCCATCGCAACATATAATTCTCGCTCGATAGTTCAAGTGTTGTCAAACTCCTTAACAACCAGACCTCCAACAAGATTTAAGTTGCAGGGTCCTTCAAATGCATGGCCATGGTAAACTAGTCTCACAAAAAAATTGAAAGGGGAAATCAAGTTTATTCACAGGTCAAGATTGATGTCCAATTTAGACATTGAAAGGGGAAATCAAGTTTATTCACAAAACATGATAAATGGAGAATTCCTTTCAGATGTGGGTATTATGTATTGTGAATTGTGCCTACATGGATAAAATGTAGTATGAATACAAGTCCATTGAACTCAAGACTTCCATCTAGCACCTAAGTTGCCTAGTTCATGTTGTTGTTCAAATTTGAGACTAATGAAATTCAAAAAAGGTTCGTTGGTGCTGAAAAATATAATAAATTTGCCATTAGGTTTGATAAATTTTCCATGAGCTTCTCTTTGTTTCAAGAATAATGTAATATTCTTTACTAAATAGGGCCAACCACGTGAAGGTGGAAGCTCTTATGGCCCCTCCCCCCCCCCCCTCACATCACTCTCAATTCCCCATAACCCGACAAAATCTATCTAAAAAAAAATGTGTTATAGCATATGAAAACATACAGGAAAATGTAAATAACAATAAGAAACAGTTAATTTATACATACCAATCAAAGATCTTCTCACATACCTCCTAGATTCCAACATTGCTACAATGTCATTCGGATTCTTCTTCATCTAACGCAACATCTGTATCATCATTTGGTTCTGAATCGCTATCGTTGAAAAGATCGCTCATATCAGGATCATGATCAATGTCATTTTCGGTTAGATATTCATCATCAATGTCAATTTCATTGTCTGCTACATCATTTGGATGATCAACTTCTTGATCGGATTCTTCATCTGACACATCTACATCGATGACCAACTGCTCCTGATCTACATCACCTTCTTCTTCAACATTGTCTTCTTCCTCTACTGCATTATACTTGAATGGTCTTCCTCTTGGATCGTATCTAACAACGTATGACCAACCTGCTTTACCTAGAACCTCTAAGTAAAATACCTGCTCACATTGACTTGGAAGAACATAAGGATTTGTACCTAGTTCGAGTTCCCTTGTATTAACCATGGTAAATCCATTGGTATGCTCAATAACAGTTCTTTCGAGATCACGTTCATTCATTCGTAGCCTGTACCATTTGACCTCAAACAGGACTACTTTAAAGGAATTAAAGTCACACTCAAGTATATCTTCCAAATAACCATAGTACCTATTTTTAGATACTTCTGGATGCCTGTCACTTCTAGAGGAAACATTAGTGACTTGAAAAACTGCAGTTATCCCACAATCAAATGTTTTCCTCTTGTCATCCAACTTTTTGATGCGAAATTTACGACCATTGCACCACATAGCATTGTGATGTATCAGTTGCATCATTCATGACTCGGTAAATAAATATATAAGAAGACATAAATGAGATAAATATTTTGATACAATGTGAAACAACAAAAAAATGAGCAGGGTAAATATACTTGTCTTTTTATCTTTTAAATCGCATGATAAATAAATTTCACTTTGCATAAGATCGGGATATTCTTCTCGATGACGATGCACTGTTTTAATCATTTTACTAACCCCTTCCCATGACAAGGTACCATAGTATTCTGTACATCGTTCAATCCATTCCTCCATCCAATCGTGATTATTTGCAATGTATAAATGTATTGCATCCCACACGCGGCCAACTATATGAAAAAATAACAATTAAGAATTGTAAGTTAGCTATCATTAAAGGAAATTAAGTTTACCTTTAATTAAGAATTGTATAATAAATAAAATGTACATGACCATTCAATTACCTTTCACTTTCCTCTTTCTACCTTTCCCCAACAGGACCTCCCCTATAAATTTATTGATGGAGTCGACATGCCAAATGCGAGGCAGATTGATATTTTTTGATAAATTTGGAAGATGCTGACTTATGTACACCATGGATTGATATAGCATATAGCCCTGCACCATAGAACCCTCAGGGCGTGCTCTTTGTCTAACAAAAGCCTTCAATGCCTTCAAATGCCTTTCCACCATCCACATTGACCTTGAGTTTATAGGTCCACACAATTCAATATCCTCAACTTGATGTATGAGATAGTGTTCTTGTGCATTGAAAAATGCCGGAGGTAAATACTTCTACATTTCACACATTAGACGAGGAATTTCTCTCTTCCAATACCTAATATCTTATTTATGGATTTCTTTAGATGAAATCCACCGACAAAAGATGCAATAAAATAACATGAATGATCAACCGTATTGAGGCATATAATATATAATAAAGTTCCAAGCTATAAAACACAATATCATGTCAATAAGCAATGCAACCAAAAGAACGAACATTTTTCATGCATATAAAATTGTTACTTACCTCATGTATTTACCAAGATCATATATAACTTATTTTATGTTTTCGTCAAAGCTATATGGGAGAGCCAAAGGTAGAACGTACTGTAGAAAAAAGCATATCATTATCTAATGTTTCCAAATAGGAGAGAACTATTACTAAAAAGATTTACTTAATGGATATTAAATACGTAAATAAATACCTTAATGAATGTATGCTAGTCATGAGTTTTAACACCGCCAAAATCACCTTTTTTGGTTAAGATATTTTGTATGTTCAACGCAAACCCCATTGGAAACCTTGTTTTCTGAATGACCTCTTTTATAGCATTGCTTTGTTGCTCCATTAACAACCATGGAAGACTAATATTCCGGTTCCCATTTCCGGCATTGGAAATAATTACACTTTGCAATGCGTGATTGGTTTCTACAATGTCACTACAAATTTTTCCAATTTTATCTTTGTTTGACCTTCCATCTAATGTCTGCCATACCATTTCTGTTACATTCTTCCCGATATGCATTGTATCAAACAAATGAGCTATTTGTAGGTGCTCGTAGTAAGGCAACCTACTGAATTGTATGGGATAACTCTTCATTCCTCATGGAAGCCCATTCATGCCTTAAATACAATCATTAAACATAAACGAAAACACATTAACAATAATTCATGACACCCATGGTAGAGAAAATTCAGTAAAAATATAAAAATCATAATATTATAACGTGAACATATTGTATGTTGCATATACAATTTGCATACCTCGACGATTTCTGTTATCTTCCAACTTCCATAGGTGAGGTGTCATTCTTCGTGGTTTCTTTGCATTCTCTTCTTTACCATTAAATTTTGTTTTTTCGATAGTTCGGTACCTATGGTTCTTAGGGAGGAAGTGCCTGTCCTCATCAAACACCTCCTTTGCTAAACTTTTTGAACGACGATATTTTATCCTAGGACCACATACTGGACATGCAAATTTTCCCTTTGTTTGAAGACCTGTGAGATATATGTATTAATGTTATAGCATCAAAAGATTATTAATTCAAACAAAAAATGCATGTTTTTACCTTAAAAACATATCATTTTAACGAACTGCAACATAAAGTTACATACCACAAAAATGTGTTAACCCGAGAGCGTCATGAATTGTCCATGCAAGAATTCCATGGAACTAAAATTGTTTCTGCCCTATTGGTCTAGAGATGTCATACATAGTGATTCCATCCCATAACTTCAATAGCTCATCGATAAGAGGCTCAATATATACATTCATATCTTTAACTTGGTATTTACCTAATTGATCAATAAACATACAATATTGCTATTTAGTTATCCGTCCAAATATATAAAAGGTGTTCTCATGCAGCAATTAAACAAATAACTTTATGGAATAATATAATTACAGCTTTCAAAAAAATACCTGGAATAATCATTGCCAACATTGTGTGCTCTCTCTTAATCGTCATCCAAGGAGGTAGGTTATTATTTATGACGAAAACAAGCCACACTGAGTAAGTAGAACGAAGCTCACCAAATGGTTTGAAACCATCAGATGCCAATGAAAGTCTAACATTACGAGGTTCATCTTTAAAAATTGGCCATTTTTCTTCGATGTTCTTCAATGCAGAACCATCTGCAGGCATTCGAAGAACACCATCTTCACTTCTATTCTTCGCATGGTAATCCTTAAACTGTGCTATACTTTGGCAGCTGAATAGTCGTTGGAAATGTGGAATTATGGGAATATAACGAAGAACTTTGCGAGGGACCTCTTTTGTTAATTGATTAGTTCAATATCTACTAATTTCACATTGTGGGAATTTGTTTTTTGATGCATACTGCCCATAATATATAATATGATCATTAGGACATGCATCAATAGATTGATACTCCACTCCAATTTCTTTCATAATCAAGAATACTTCTCGACTTGTGCGTGGTAAATTGTTTGATGGTGGTAATAGAAAATCACCCAACAATCTGCAACGTTGACAAAAAGTGAAATGTAAACAATATACGTCATAAATATTTCATATCCCTAATTTACGAATTGATTAACACTAAAAAAATAGGAAAATAATCAACTTTACATACCTTAGGAGTTGTGTGAAACAAGTGTTTGATAAACCATTCAAAACCTTCACGCTCACCAACAACAATATAGCAGATAAAATATTGGTTGTTGAGCCTTCATAAAGAGGTTCTTGGGACTTCTCGAGAAGAGGAACATCATGAAAATCATGGAGGTTGTCCTCATCCAATGGATCAAATGTGTCTTGCAGCAATCTATTTATCTCATCTTCACCATTAGTATCAATAACGTCATCTTCGTCCATAGGATCATTAAGAACTCGATATTCAATAGCATGATCTCCATACTCGTCGTCTTGTAAAGTAGTATTTCTACTATTATGTGGCAAATGGCTCTCTAACGGTCGACATCTTGGGGGCATTGTCTTTATATTTACAAACAATGCAATAACATTAGTGTATAATATACAACACATATATTTAAAATGATAAAAAAAAATGTGAATACATTATCAATACTATTACAAGAAGACAATATGTAATGAATATCGTCTTACCAACAGATGATATTCATACCCCCCTTCAGCATGCCCCTTCTCCTTACAATGTTTTTCAGCTAATGTTCTTAAAATTCTTCTAGTTTGCAAACCTCTACAATCATTGCAAGGCAAATAACACTTTCCATCACCCTTCGTCTCTAACGTTTCCTTAGCCTCAGCATACCTCCTATTGTTTTCTTCCCAGGTATATTTATTTGACATTCTGATAAGCTACAACAACAAAAAAAACTCATTAATCAATATATAACGTACGTCTAAATTGAATCTTTATATACCCCAAGATATTCAGATTTAAAAAACAAGACCATGAATTGGAGAATGATGGTGTCTAAGTTTAAAATTATGTATTTTTCCTCTGATTTTAAATAAAATTTGTTACATATGTTGCAAAAGATTAAAAAAATGGAGATTCCCATCAAATGGTATATAGATAAATTTTACAAATTTTATGTATGGTTAGGAAAAACGAGGAGAATCCTGGTTCAGTTTATATATATCATGTGAATGGGGTGAAATATATGATTCTAGATGAAATTTGTATAATGAAGGTCCATTAAGTGGCTAATGGCCAATGATAATAAATTTGCTATAATAGTATCTCACCATGTTGAAGAAGCAAGAAAATATTATTGACATGCAAACTATGATTACATCTATACATTCCTAGAAAGAGGACATATTTCAACAATATGCTCAATATTTTTTCACTGAGATTGTAGAAAGCATGGTTTTTTTTCTCCCAATATTGTCAATAGTTTATCCACATGGATACCTCCAAGCAAAAATATCTAAATAAAAAGTGTTTTTATATATTAATTCTAAAGATAGGATTCCGAACACTATTTAAGAAAAAAAACAAAGTATTTTTCTTGGATTTCAATGTCCAAGCTTTCTTCAATCACACGTCAAGAAGAATCTTGGTGTAAAGGAATTTTTATTCCATGGTTGAATTTTCTTTCGGAAAAGTAGTGGTTGAACCCAATTTCCATTCTCTCAATGAGGCATTAGGTCTTGTAAGTCCAAGATTTAACAACAAATCAATAGGCCCAAGACATCAAAACCTAGGATGGTGTATCAAAGAATCATTAGCCAAATAAATTCCTTCTTGAAAGAGACTTGGTGAAAGAATCACAAGATTTCAACCATTTCCTTACCTACATGAAGAATCAAATTATACCACCATAATAAATGAGTATTAATAGAGAAGTCATTTCTAAGACATGGTTCTTTTCATGTTAGGAAGGGCTTGAGAACTTATTTTGGCTTGTAAACACTCTGTGCAACAACAGTTCCTTGATTTTTTACCTTGTAGGGGGTTACTAATATAATATCAAGAGGAAATCCTTATTGTACATTTTTTCCCAATGACCCTCCTTGAACCCTAGTTCTAATGGTACCTAACATCCTAAATTGTTTTTGGGTATAACATATCTACTACCTAGACTAATGAAATCATGTATTTTGATTAGATTAAACCCATAAAAATATGTGAATATCCTTTTCTAGGTGTGCATAGGCTCGCTTTGTTGGGACCCAACATGAAGAATCATAAACATGGTTGACTACCAGAACTTTGGTTTCAATTTTATCTTTGATTTCTAATACCGTGAGTTTAGTTATCCACTTATATATGTTCTTATCAACCCTATACACCATTACTTCCCATTTTTCCATAAGAGAGGTTTGGAAGGAAAAATGGACACCTAAGAATTCAAATATTTTGTTAGGTATTTTATATGGATATTTTACACCATTGATGTAAAGAAGATGAATACGAGGTACTCCTAGTTACAATTAATGGAACATGTGAAAATGTACTCCTAGTTAGAATTAATGGAACATGTGAAGCCAACTAGATCCAAATTACTGTTATGCATTCTTTTACATACATGGCCACACTTTTCCTTGAAGAAAAGCATAAGCCTCATGGTTATTCTAAAGAGGGACCATGGATAAATACTAAAGTTATAAACAAGAACCAAAACCACATCTCAAAATCCTTAAATTAGGGATTAAATTAAACATGTGAAAGAAAAAATGCACGAGGAAATATCATGCATGGACAACATTTGTTTGACATGCATGCATTCATAGCATTAACCTTCCCACCCACATGGATTATAAATGGAGGATACATGGATAAAGAGGCAGAGAAAGAGAAAAAAGAGATCTGTATTGAAGCCCTAGTTGAAACATAAAGGGTGCAACAAATTAGAGAAAAAAAAAGACTAGTGCATTGCAGTTAAACTAACCTGGAAAACGAATGAGATCAAAAATTCGATGTGTCAACCCAGTACCGGACTCTTGAAATCGCAAAATGAAAAACCAATAGAAAGATCCCTGCAACTGTAACAAATGATTCTGAAAATATGACTTAAGAACATGTATTTATAGATCAATGAGGGTCACGGTTCCGGCGAAAATGCACAACGGTCAAATTTCAAAAAAAAAAAGTCAATGACCGTTACAAAAGAAAAACAAAAACAAGTTTTCTTTTCAGCATTTTGTTGCTATAGCGACGAACTTTCGTGGCTATAGCAATGAAAATTACATCCGTCGCTATCGCCACGAACGTCGGGGGGGTTTTCAAATTTTTACAAAAATTTAAACTGTTTTTCCACGAAAACATCAAATTTAACTGTTTTGTAGCAAACTTTCGTGGGAATTTTGAGCCATATGTAGTAGTGAAGCTGCCAACTACTGATGAATAGGGAATCTTGTACATGTAATCTATCTCTTCCTGTGTCTTGGGACACATTTCCTTACTTAGTTTGAAATGGCTAGCCAAAGGTGTACTAACTGGTTTTGCATTCTGCATTATGAACCTCTCCAACACATTTTGTATGTACTCACTCTGAGACAATGTCAATTTGCGATTTTTCCTCTCTCTTGTTATTCTCATACCAAGGATTTTCTTTGCAGCACCCAAATCCTTCATCGCAAATGAATTAGATAGCTTCCTCTTGAATACATTTATATCCTGCATGTTAGACCCTGCAACAAGCATGTCAGCCACATACAATAACAAGATAATATATATTTCATTGTCTATCCTCTTGAAATAAACACAATTGTCAAAATGGCATCTACTATAACCTTGTTCTGCCATAAACCTGTCAAATTTTAAATACCACTGCCTTGGAGCTTGCTTTAATCCATACAAGCTCTTCTTCAACCTGCATACCAAATCCTCCTTCCCTTTGACCTCATACCCTTGTGGCTTATGCATATATATCTCTTCCTCCAAATCCCCATGGAGAAAAGTTGTTTTTACATCTAATTGTTCAAGATGCAAATATTCTACCACCAATAGACTTAAAATAGTCCTAATTGAAGTGATCTTAACAACAGGAGAAAATATTTCATCAAAATCTATACCTTTCTTCTGTGCAAACCCCTTTACAACAAGTCTGGCCTTGTATCACTTCTTGCCTCCTTCTTCTTCCTTCAACCTGTAAACCCATTTGTTCTGCAATGCTCTTTTACTAGCAGGAAACTGAACCAAATCCCAAGTCTAGTTTCCTACCAATGAGTCCATCTCCTCATTCATGCCTTGCTCCCACTTCTTTCTAGTTTCCACCTGCATTGCTTCTTCATAACATTTCGGTTCACTAGAACCATTCATCAATAAATAATACATTGAAGGAGAGTATCGTTCAGGGAGTCTACTTAACCTGGTATATCTTCTTACACTTGCAGGAGTTTCAGGTACTTGTTGTTGTTCTTGATTTTTTGGCACCTTTGGAACTTCATCTTCTTTAATTTCATCAAGTAATGTGTACTCTGTGTTTTCCTTTTCCTGTTTCTTTCCCCGCAACTAATCTTTATACATGACCTTTTCATTGAATATCACATCTCTACTTCTAATGATTTTGTTATTTTCATAATCCCATAAGCGATAACCAAGATCATCAACCCCATATCCAATAAAGGTACATTTATTGGATTTAGCTTCAAGCTTTGTTCTATTTTCTTTAACAATATGGACAAATGCTTCACAACCAAACGTTCCCAGAAATGAGTAGTTTACATTTTTACCTGTCCATGCCTCCTCTGGAATACCACCATCCAAAGCACTTGAAGGCCCTCTGTTTATTAAATAAAAAACAATATTTACAGCATCTGCCCAAAACTGTAAGGAAAACCCTGCATGCAATCTCATACACCTTTCACGCTCCATGATCGTTCTATAAATCCTTTCTGACACACCATTTTCTTTTGGTGTTTCTGGGACTGTCTTCTCTCTACGAATCCCATGGTATGAACAGTAACTATCAAAATCCTTGCCGCATTACTCACCTCCATTATCAGATCTGAGACACTTCAACCTTTTTCCTGTCTCATTCTCAAACAAATCTTTCCACTTATTAAAAGTAGCAAACACATCAAATTTATGTCTAATCCAATAAACCCAAGGTTTTTTAGTTGCATCATCAATAAATGTAACATAATAATGAGAGCCACCAAGAGATTGTACCTGATCCGGTCCCCATACATCTGTATGCACAAGCTCTAACTTTTCATTCTTCTTCTATTTCCCAACCCTAAGAAATCTGACTCTCTTATGTTTTCCATAAACACAGTTCTCACAGAATTTCAAACTCACATGCTTCAAATCTAGCAGCAACTTCCTTGAGTGGAGAATCTGCATCCCCTTCTCACTCATGTGGCCAAGCCTATGATGCCACAATGTTGTATTTGTTCTTGTGAAAGCTAAAGAGATAGAATGGTCAGTATTATGAGGACATAAATACAACGTACCTACCCTATCTCCTTTTTCTATCACCATTGATCCTTTAGTGATCTTCCACCATGTTTCTCCAAACGTAGATAGACATCCTCCATCTCCCAACTGCCCTGTTGAGATTATATTTCTTTTCATAGCTGGAATATGCCTAACATATTTCAATAGCCATTCAGTTCCATTCTTAAATTTTATCCATACCTTACCCATTCCAACAATTTTACATGGGTCATCATCACCCAATAAGACATGTCCAAAATCACCTGGAACATAATCATGAAAATATTTCCTATGGGGTGTAGCATGACATGAAGCCTTTGAATCTACTACCCAATAATCACTAGTATTATCTAAAGCAAGAATCAAAGCATCTTGTAACACATCACCTGCTACATTTGCTTCCTGAGTAGTCTCCTGCTGTCCATCACCTTTCTTCTTTAGAGATCTACAGTCTTTATTTAGATGTCCTTTCTTTCCACAGTTCCAGCACTCTATTTTTCCCAGTCTGGACTTGGATCTTCCCATTTTAGACTTGCTGCGATTACCTTGGCTCTTTCCTCTCTCCTTTTGTCTTCCCCTACTCTCCATGGTCAATGCATTACCTGATGTCTCACCTGTGCTTTTTCTTCGCATTTCCTCGCTAAGAATAACACTAACAACATCATCAAATATCAAGGTGTTTAAACCAGAGACAGATTTACTTACAACCATGACCAAGCCATTCGAGCTTTCTGGCAATGAACACAAGATTAGAAGAGCCCTAACCTCATCATCAAAGTTCACACTTACATAACTTAGTTGATTTGTAACCATATTAAATTCATTTAAATGATCAATAATAGATCCACCTTTAGACATCTTCATATTAAATAAACGCTTCATTAGAAATACCTTGTTGGAGGCCGAGGGTTTTTCATACTACTTACCCAATTTGCTCATCGAACCCTCCATTGTATTTTCTTTTGAGATATTGAAAGCCACCGACAAACCCAGGGACAACCATATTGTTCCCAGTGCCTTTCTTTCAAGAACCTCCCATTCTTCGTCTTTATAGTCACCGGCTGCTTTGCTCTTCCTCCCAACGGTAGGAATAGATCCTTTTGGTATAGATATTCCTCCATTTGCATCTTCCATAATTAGTAGTTTTGGCCATTAAATTTCTCTACCTTAAAATTTCCTTCTTTCACCATTTCTCCCACTCAAACCAAAAACCCTAGTTTCCTGTGGGTTTATCTGCCAAATAGACCTTTGTCTCTAATACCAATTTTTAGAAAAACGGGACCAAAGAGCAATGACAATAAATGCAAATACAATCACACAAACATATTACAAGAGAGACACCAATATACCGTGGTTCACCCAAGATTTGGCTACAGCCACACTAAAATTGCCAGTCCTTATTATTATACCATCCAACAAATGAAGGGATACAACCTGTAGCACATCCACTGCACTTCCTCTTCACTGTCTCACAGTCTCTCTTTCACGATCTCAGAGATCTTTACAATGCATAATACCTAATACATCAACCCTAGCCGTATTACAATGTCTTTCTTATAAAGGGGAATCCCATGGGAAAATACCACGGGTTACCCAAAACCATGGGCCCGTAAAACAACCCCAAAAATTTGTGGGGGGGAGGCTTCCCCCCCCCCCACACCCCCCCCCCCCCAACTGGGGTGAGTGTACAGTCCTTTTGCATATCATATAAAGCAGGGGTACAAACACGGCTGAATAATAATATCTTTGAATTGGGAGATCAAGCTCCACAACCAACAATAGCCATCCCAATATTATCTCTTGACGATAAATTAAAAGATAAAAAAATACCAATAAGTCAACAAATACAACGATGTAATGTCCCCAGTTTGACCCCATGGCAATAACATTATAAATGATGTAATATTGTTATGAAATCGTGGTGAGGAGCTCAAGGCCAAGGCCCCGCCATCGATTTAGTGATGCATATGATTGGGGTGCTAGCAATGCACATTGGAAATTCAAATATCATGTAATATGCATTATAATAAAAATACCCACAACTAGCTATGCAATGCAACAAAGAGATGGGGGCATGATTTCACAAGGAATTGGGAGGGAAAACATTCAAACCCTTGATCCAATCAGTTCAAGCCAAGTGTCAATGAGAGAACCCATCAAACCCTCAACTACCCATGTTGACTTTTGTACCCAACCATTGATTTCTCCCAAGAGTTGGTTGAGGTAGTTAATGCCTTGGGAATGGAGAGGTATGGCTGTCCAAATTCGGGTATGGGCAAGCCACCCTTCATGGGAAATCGTGTTTGTCTCCTTGGGCAAGAAAGGAGCCACGAAATTGCCCTCTAAGCCATTATGCAACCATCAGTCTTGCTCCCTCACGCAGCTCTAGATGCCTGGGCGTTTTCCTCCATGGTTTTCTGGGTTTCCCTTCATCTTTTTACCTGGGAAGGGGCGTTTTTGTATTGATTACCAGTGGGGAAGAAAACAGAACGTTTTTGGGTCTTCTTGGAGGTCATTTAGGCCATTGGAAAGGATCCTAACCAGTGGAGAGAAATCGGTTTTGATCCCTAGGGTTGAAATCGAAATTCCACAGTTCGCTTGGGTGAACCACGAGTTGGGAGAGCCAATGTGGACCTTGTTTTGTGAACACCTCTGTTGTAAATGTGTAACCATGTCAATGATCGTTTTGCTGTGAGAAGAAAGAGTATGTTGGGGTATGGGTAATGGGTAATCCATTGTTCTGGCTTGAGCTTGAGAATGAGCATCCATTGTTCCATTGTAGCCTGATAAACCCAGCTATGGACTGGCTTGGCTCGGATGAAATGGTTAATGGGTTGTGTGTGAGCTGGAATGTTCCCTTTTCCTTGTGAGAATCATGCCCAGCTCGGGGGTGGCCTTTGGATGGACTCAGTATAAGCTGTCGAAGAGCCTATGGTTGGGTGGAACGTTGCAGCGACATAGCTAGTTGCTTGGGGCAGTTGCAAAATGAAGATAAGTGTTTTATGCCTCTATATTTACTTCGGCACTATATTAATTCAATAACTGTTGATATGTTGTATGCATGAGTAATGTGTGTGGATGTTTTAATTCCGTTGTGCATCATAATTGATTTGTTTTACATCTGCACATTCATAATTTATTTATATGAATCTAACTAATGGGATGAGATGATGGGAAAGCCCTGAATTTAGCATCATGTACCCTGCCTTGCATTGGTTAAATGGGTCGATACGTGACAAACAAAATCTACATCCAACAAACATTGGTTGAACTGAAAATAGAACAAATCAAATCATATGAAATTTGCCATAAATTCAATCCAACAAATGACCAAAACAAACCTGAAAAACAAGTCCAGGACAAAACAATTAAGATAGATCAAGGTTGATCATCAAACATTCCCAACCAAACCAAACATGAAAAACAAGTCCGATACCAAACAATCAAGATATAACAAATCATTTCCAACCAAAAAAATATGAAAAACAGGAAACATTATTCACCTTTCAGAAATTCCTTGATTGGAGTGTATAGATTGTTGGGAATCTGGGAAGCTATGAGATAGTTAGTATGGATTGGATGGAATCATGATGGATGTATTTTATATTGTCCATGTCACAATTTCACCCCTATCCATCATGGTTCAGATATATCATACAACCCATTATCACGTTTCTGAAGGGTGGATAAAGCTTATGAAAAAACAAGTTTCTGAGAGGAACTAATGCAAACAAAAAAAGTTTGGTTTTTTGAAGGTGGATAAAGATAATAGATCAAATTTCTAACAATGCTGGCCCAAAACAAGTCTGCATCAAGTCATATCCATTCCCAAGTGATATAGGGAAAATAACTTCTAAAAGTTTACCTTGCACAAGGACATAAAAGGATAATCAACAAGAACATCACCCATTCCAATATCAGGTTTCCTTTCACCAAAACAATCCTTAACAACCTTTTGCTTCTTTACTCCAACCAGCACAACAGGTTTTCCCACCAACCCAGTGCAATAACCACCTCCAATCACCTGCGGCTCAGTCCCCGAAACACATTCCACGTTTAGATACTCAACCAGGAAGGGTTCCACCATTATCTTGGGACTATAACTCACAACACATATCTTCCCACATGACACAAATACCTTGTAGCTCTGAGGATGCATATCTTCTAGGTAAAACTTGGGAAGAACAACTCTACTCACAGTGCTGGCTTCTGCAAGCCTGAGCCCAGCAAAGGTCACAAATATCAATACCTGAATCCTCGCTGCCTCCAAGACAAAATTATAAAGAAACAATACAAGAGGCCACACCAGAAACAACACTAAGGCTCTCACAAGGCTACCCGCTTCAAATGCCATCAACATGAAGTATGGAAAAGGAGAACTGGATCTCAAGAGAGTCCCATCAAGATTAAAAACCAAGTTCTGATTCTCTCGGTTGTCTGAAAAGCTACATTTGGTCACAGAAGTAAAGTTCAAGGGAATCTATAACTTCCCACATTGGGCTCCTGTAATTCTTTGAGCCATGAGGAGAGAAGTAATCGAAATTTTTTGGCAAAAGGATTCAAATAATATTACAAATTCCATTATAATTCCCACCAACCTTAATCTCAACATTACCAAGTTGGATGGATTGAATGTGGCGAACAATACAACCCTGTCTTTGCAGTTGCAGGTGATGATCCTCTAAAACATCGAGAAAGACAACAACGATGAGAGGATATGCTCTCTTCACCTTCTAGAGCCCCTTTCCAAGACCAACAACACCTTTCACGTAGTCTCCACATCTCGCCAAGAAATTCATGTACGCTCTTTTCTTCTCGGTGGCCACAACCTCTTCTCCAAAGTTTTTTGCAGGAAATTCTATATTCATCCTTTCATGAGCAATTTATTGTGTTGCCCAGTACAATTCACTACCTTAATGATGCAGTTTCCCGGCATATGAGGCATACATGATGCCACGCTCGCTGCATGCAGTGCATCTAATGCAACAATAGAGGCGTTATGTACAAAGCTCTGCCTTGCCTACCCTAGACGGATGAATTTTAATGAAGGAACGCTTTCAAAATTGTTGTACTTCTTTTATTTAAAGATTAATCATTTTGCCAAAGATTTTTGTTTCAACAATGAGAGAGCATCATTACATGGGAATATTGTGTCAAATGTTTTGCATACATCTTCTAACCTATCTTTCAAATTAACACTCTAGTAGCATAACCGTTGCTTCAAAGGCAGGGGCATTGAAGCTGATTGAGAATTCCAAATAGTTTATGTAGGGAACAACTCAGTCCCAAATTAAAATTTATATGAGTTTTGTTTAACACCACATGGTACCTACACATCTGAAACCTCTGCCCTATGCTCTCCCTTCGAAGGAAGGGGCATTAAGGAGACTCGTGCAAACCCATAACACATTTAAATGAGTATGATGTCATCCCTCCGCTCCCTAGCGGGAAGGGAAAATCAAGGAAGACGTCAGCATCTCCAACCAATAAGAATATAAAAAATATCATTTTCAAAAATTCAATTTAATACAATATATTTCAAACTATAGTTGAAGGAAAATTTTATAGCCTATTTATAGCCTCTAGCTGCAAAATAATAGGTTCTTGGCGATACATATATGATCTCCTTTGGGGACATAATAATCCCTACCAAATTTGATTGAAAGGTATATAAAAACCCTTTGTTAGATATAGTCATATTGATTCTGTATGAAATAGTGATATCGATTCAAAATACAATTATTGAATGAAGAATATTGATTCAGAATACAATTATTTAAAGAAGAAAAAGGGTTTCAAAGACATATTAAATGAATTATAAGTAAAACATGGGGAAGGCCAAGGAAATGATTTATATTAACAAAAAAACATGGCCCTAGTCATAGAGACAAGAAAAATAAGGGTAATGGAAGATTTGATGTTACAGATGGAAAATTTGTCTTGAGAGAACATATGCTTGTTAACAATTGATGACATCATTAATTCATTATTAAAGGTATAACACAGTGACATATATGAAGTAATGAAGGTAACATTAATTAGCACCACTACTAATAACGAGTTTCAAGTTCCCATTCATATCGAACATTTCTTGAAGAGTTTTATAGTGGACCCTAGAACTTAGGTAAGCATTAGTATTTCAACTACATATTTGGAAGAGTTAGGGGGCACCATTCACTCAGTTACACAAATACATAAGAGTTTCATATTAGTATACAATAATAATACCAAGAGTGCCATACATTTTTTTTAATGAAAGTAACTTGTAACTTTGAGATACAAGATCTATGAAGGGACATGACTTATTATAAAATTTTTCTCACTAGACCATGGATGTACACCATAAGAAATACCTTGTGTACAAACAAAATACACATAATTTTTAAAAGGAAGATAGAGAGATTGGTTTCCCTTGTCAAACACTATCATAAGCCATATGAGGATGAGACATATACCACAGATGATTATTATGCAATACAAGGATACATCTCATACATTTACAACCTCTACATGGTTTGAAAGAAAAAATAAGTTGATCCCCTTGAGGGTGTAATGTTTATCCAAACATATTTGAGTTGTTTTGATGTAGCAATCCCATGATGGAAACAATAGATTCATAAGATACAACAAATTTTTTTCTGCTCCAAGCACATGTAATGGTAAAAGTAGAGGTTGATACAAGAGCAACAGTTTACACCATCAGAGGATCCTTTTAAGCCATTAGATTAGGAAATAAGTTTGAAATCCATGAAGAAAATCATATAGTTTTGGGATAA
Source organism: Larix kaempferi (assembly GCA_027924585.1). Classification (NCBI taxonomy): domain Eukaryota; kingdom Viridiplantae; phylum Streptophyta; class Pinopsida; order Pinales; family Pinaceae; genus Larix; species Larix kaempferi. Next base: position 10,146,597 of record BSBM01000485.1, on the reverse strand, counting down.
TTGTTGTGCACTTCATTTTTTATATATAAAAGTGGAAGGAAATGTACATCTGACAAAGATTCACATGTCACCGCCTAAATTGAGAAGTAGCTAGAGAATTAAAATAGGATAAAGATCACAAGAAGAAAGAATTAGATAATTTGAAAGAGATCCCCAATTTTTAAGAGTGGATTGAGAGAAGATTGCAAACCACTAAATACTAAAGGACTAGTATATTGCTTTTACTACAATAACAAATAAGCAATGACGAAAAAGAATCTAACATTTAGAGTACAAAAGTTTATCATGTGAAGGCTTTGGCTTGGAAAAAAATTTGGGAGATGTTTTGAGATGTATTAGGAGTAGCTTGGGGCACTGCATAATAAATTATATATGTTAACTTTTTGAAGTCTTTGGGCCCTTTTCTAAGTAGCAACTATTGACAAAAATAGAAGTTCATTTTGTGATTTTGATGTTAATGATAAATATGTATGAATCAATGTCCTAGTTTCAAAACTCAAGTGTTTTGTTAATAGTATATGAAGATGATGTTTATTTTATTGTTGTATATTCTTCCATTATTATCTTAGTGTATTGGTTGTATATGGATGGTTGCACTTGCATTATATATGTTTGTATGATGTGTTAGATGTCAATATAACTATGTGATGGATTGTTCGGACTATTAAGTAGAGAGTATGAGTGACAATGGTTGCAACCATTCTCTATAACTTTCTCTTAGCCATCTAGTGTTTCATAATGCACCGCCAGTGAGACCTTCCTCTTTTTGGGAAATTGATATGCCAACTCAATACCACAACGCCTTTGTTCAACAAACTTGTGGACCTTAGTATATTATTTTGAGCTAACAAATGGTCTTATTGCTAGGACCCAACCACGAAAGTTGGGAAATCATGACAACATGGCATAGAAGTTCACGAAGGAATATATTCAAGACCGACGATGCAATGATTTAAAGAACATAAACAATTTTCTAACCTATATGAGATATTATGGGTCGATTTTTCCATGAGCTTGTTTGAATGGCCATAGAGACTTGAGTAAAGGTGGTGGTACATTGGAAAGAATGATTAATAGAAATGGTAAAAAAATAAATGTGAGGGCTCAAAGGAGAATATAAATTGCAGATGTGAGCGCTTGATAAAGATGTGATGGGTTGACGACTATGCATTCAATCCACAATCTCATCCTTATTAATCCATATTAAAGTTAACTACCATTGTAGTTTTTTCATTCCATTGGTTTGTTGATTTACATGGTTTTTTAGGGAAAATAATATTTAGCACAAAAATGATCTTCCAAATAATTCTAGCGATGTCAGTAGTAATGTTCATAAGAGCATCCATCAATCAAAACCTCAAGTATAATGTTGATTAGAATGTTCATGAAAATTCCCATTAGAGTGATAAGCATGTCAACAAACAACAAATTGTAGCAAGGTATACATTAGATCATGAAAATTTTGCAACAAAATGGTCAAAACAATTCATAGTCAAATGTGCAACACAATTAAGACCGAAGACTGCATATAGACAAAACGGAGTATCTTGTGGGTAAAGCAAAAATTGGACCACAACATGAAATAATTGGTTAATTTTCTCTCAAAATGGAATGTTTAGCTAAGGAATGCATTCATGTTTTTCATGTGGATTGCCTCCCCTCTTCTTTTCTCCCACCATATCTAACAACCAGAGGAGTAGTGGCACTTGTGGCAACAATAACAACAACATAGAGGTAAGATTTTTCTGATCACCATCACGAATGTCCAAAAAAATGATAGTATCATTGTCAATTTCAACTTCATATTTTAACAATAGAAAATAGCATTCAATATAAACAAAAAAATTTCCAACTCTTACCTTATTCTCCATTTTAGGAATTATATTAACATTATAATTTACATGGGAAAAATTAGTAGACTCTCGATATTTCCTAATTGTTCTCCATCGTAGCATGGGCATGTAGATAGGGGTTCTCTACAACAAATCTAACTACTCATGAGTGTTGGAAGGATCATCTTTTAAGACTTGATATAGAAGCAAATTGTGAATGTTGATGGAGGTGTGCATGCCTATCACATGCATGCAATTAAATAGAGGTATAAGAAATAGAGATAATGCGTTGGAGATTCTAACTACAACATTGAGCTAGTAGGAAGGCAATTTGTTCACAAGTGGCAAGTACCTTATTAATTGTATGTCATCAATTATGAAATGAGAAGCAGTTTAGCAATATGATGGTTGAAAGACATTTTCTCTAAAAAATTATGGTAAAATATGCTATACAAGTGAAAACACATAGCGTAAGTAATGGAGTCATAGAAAATGTCCCACTTGTTAAGTTATTTGATGAAATTTGACAATTTTGTTAAAGAAATTCTACACTTTTACAAATTTGACTCTACAAATGAGACGTCATTCTCATTAAAACAACTCCATATTACAATTTCAGTGATTAGAACTTGTAATTTACCACTTGCTACAAATTTACAAAATAAACTTGTTCCATAATAATCATGAAAAAATGATAATGAATATCGAAGTCGTTTGGATTATCAAGGGAAGGACACCAATAATAGTGCATGGACCAAAAATGATCATAGAAGAAGTCACATCAACACTCCACATGACCACCACAATGGATTCAGGAAGTGCACACCACCACTTGTGGCACTTCCTATATTCAAATATGTAAACTTCATTCACATTTCAAAATCTCACACAAAGGAGAATCTTTTTCTATAAAATAATATACTCAGATTTGGAGGCCATGGAGAAATATGGACGCTTTAGATATTTCCAGTACCAAGTGTAGTACACACGAGCCGTCCAATTCTATACACAAAAAAAGTAAATTGACGTTGATGTGTCAAAAGATTCTAACGTCAAGTTCCTATGATGTGACATGTGGTCCTGTCAAACAATTTCGGCCACAAGCTCTCCCGCGATTCTAGCCACGAGTTTCATGGCACGTAAGATATTGACACGTATGTGGTTGTGGTCTTATCACGTTCAAGGCAAAAGATGCCTACAAACCTACTTGCCTACCCGATGGCAAGGCTATCATAGCCTGAGAAAGTGGGATAAGCTTTTTGTTGTTAAAAAAAACATCATTGCATTTCTTCTCAACACGAATTACTACTGGGCTCAGAATTAAATCAAAGATAAATCATTTACAAGGTAAATTGTCATTGCTCAACCACGCATCTCAAAGTGGAGTTTCCCAACATGTAACATGCCTAATTTTTTTTTTTTTTAAATAAGCCCTATTACCACATGAATTAGCACCCCTATAGTGCAAGGCTTTCATTGAGGGTATAATTGTGGGAAACTGACATGAATTAGCACCCCTAGATTGCAAGGCTTTCATTGAGGGTATAGTTGTGGGAAATTGACACCAATCAGCATCCTTAGATTGCAAGGCTTTCACGGAGGGTATAGTTGTGGGAACCTGTTATAAGTGTTGCCATTGTCACCTTAACAACATCTTCTCTTTAATCAATGCTTAAGGGAAAAGTGGGCACTTAGCACTAGGGGATAAGGAAACTATGTTTATTTGCTTTAAATCTAAATTAGGATTATGATTGACTTCAGTTAGGGTTTTAATGATTAGACTTTGATTACCAATTCCTATCTAAACTTCTCATATTTATGAAGAAGAAGTATTGTTATAATAAAGGCAGAAATAAACCAACAATTATGTTTAACTTAACAACAATATATACTAGTGATGAAAGTAGTACAACAATGCAAATAGGCTATAAAAGGCAAGTAACCATCAGATGTTAGATTAGATGTTCTTAGGGTCCATGACTTACTTGTTAAACCATCAACATGAAGTGTTTAACAATACTATTAGGTTAATAGTTAGGATAGATTCTAGATCTATGAATATTAGCCAATTAAACAAGTAAACAATGTGTTTTCTTTGCCTCAAACCACTTAATTAACCTAGAAAATAAAACCAAATATGAACCTAATGAAATGGTTTTCCTAATAGTGGTTTAATGATGAATTTGTGCCCAACAAACACTGTAAAACAACCCATAAACTTAACCCAACAATAAAGATGAAAAATGGATGTAACTAGGGCAAAATTTAAGAAGCGATTCTAGGAAATAACTCACCTTATTTTATGTGCAAAACTAGAAAGAAAAATAGTCCCAAAGTGTTTTAAAATCAAATTTTAACATGCAAAAATAGCCCTGAAAGGCACGACCTAGCTAGTGGACGGAATGCATCCCCAAGGGGGATCTTAAATGCAAAATTTTAGAGATTTTCCAGTGATGTTTTCCATGCTTGAGATAAATTATCCCTAGAATACATAAAACAAAAGAAAAAGGGAGAATTCTTTTGATTGTGGGTGAATAGAAACAAATGCACTAGTGCTTAGGGTTTGAAGTTGGGCTATGGGGTCAATCGAGGCTAGTAATGGAAAGACATCTAGCACTAAGAATATCCAGGATTGAGTGTCAAATCCTATCAAATTCAAGAAGGATAGAATTCACCCAAGGATCTTTAAAGGAATCACTTATGTGGTTTGTTCAATTCTTCTTAGGGCATAATATTCTACAATAATGAAATCCTAGGGCATAGTTAATCAAGAGGATAGAGCTACCACCTATTCATCCACAACCAAATAATTTTACCTTCCTAAGTAATAATTTTACTTGCAAATGATCCCAAAGAAGAAGCAATTGTTGATACAAGAATAAATCCAAGCATTAACAAGGCATCCACATCAAAGCGCTGGCATCAACCATCCATAATATTCACCATAAGAATAAAGAAAAAAACAAGAGAAAGAATTATTTCACAAGTTTCTAACAAATTTTACAATGGAGAAGGCTCTCTTGATATAGGAAGAGAGAATAACAACTTCTCAATAAAATAATAGAAAAAACCTCTTCAAAGTATGGTCAAACACCAAAACCTTAACAAATTAACCCAAGAAGAGGGGACACACCATTACTTATAAGTAAAATAATACATGAAACGTACAAAATAAAACCCATGGGTTTGACCTTTAGAAGTCTCCAAAGTACAGAGTCCTCCAGCTCTATGAAGCATTAAACTTGCTTAATTAAACAAAATAAAAATAATTTTGGAATATATAAAATGGTTTGAATAATAATAGATGATGATTAGTACAAGGTTGAAATATATAAAATGGTTTGAATAATAATAGATGATGATTAGTACAAGGAGGGCTCGAGAATATATATATCCCATAAAGGGTCCCTTGGCTTGAGATTATATATTGGCTTGAGAGTATATATCCCTTAAAGGGTGCCTCAATGTCTTTTATGAAGAGTTATGTCATGTGTGTTTAATATTATTTAATTTTTATTATTAAATTGTGGTTTTATTATTATTTTTGTTTTTTATATTTATATTGAATAGGTTTATCATTAGTGGTTTGCGAGCACATGGTTTTGTGTAATCCATGGTTTTATTATTATTCATCTCTTTTTGTATTTTATATTTATAATAAATAGGTTTACCATGAATGGTTTATAGGCCCATGGTTTTATGTGACCATGGTATTTTCCCATGTTTTTATTATTATTCTTGCCAATGTTATAAATGTAATATGTGTATGTATAACATTTCCCTCTCCTTTTGAAATGCTTTATCCTCAAAGAAAAAAAAAAGTAATACCTGATGTTATTGACAAAACTTATATGTCTCCCACGATGTGTCTTCTTTTGAAAGGTTTTTCCACTTAATGATATACTCCTTGATACTTCTAGAGCATAGCCTCTTCTCCCCAATATCAGTGATAACTCTAGTTCTAAAACAATATTTCCTTCATCATCCAATATAGGAAGTTCTATTTGTATTATTTGTTGTTGCCTCAACATTTTCTTGAGACATGACACATGGAAACCATTATGGATATGATTTATCTTGTAACTCTAATCCATATGCTACTTGGATGATCTTCTTGTTGATCTGGTATGGCCTATAGAATTTGGGAGCTAGCTTGTTTTCCCCCTATTTATTAAAAGATAATTGTTTGTATGGTTGGAGTCATACAAATATCCAATCTCCAACTTCAAACACTCAATGTGTTCTAATGTGTTCTATGTTGGTATGTTTGTTACTTCATACAATTATGGGCATTTGTTAAGTTATCTTTATCTTTGAGTAATTCGATTGTCCTATGTGTATCATATAATTGATTTTTCACTGTCAGAACATTGATATCACTTAATGAAAACTCCTTCCATTTGGGAGGTTCAGAGCTGCCATACAAGGCTTGAAAGGGGTCATTTTTGTTAAGGTATGGTATATAGAGTTGTACCACATTTTTGCAAGGTGCAAACATTGGAACCATTTACTTTGCTTATCGGTTATGAAACAACAAAGGCATGTTTCCAAACATTTATTGACATCTTCTACCTATCCATCTATTTGGGGATGATACAATGAACTCATTTTAATAAGTGGTGTTTTGATTGTTTGCAAAACTCTCTCTGAAAAATTGAAAAATCATCTATGACTAGATAACTTTCACATGCATTGTTTGCAAAACTCTCTCTGAAAAATTGAAAAATCATCTATGACTAGATAACTTTCACATGCATTGTTTGCAAAAGATACAAGAGTGTTTTCTATTGCATTGCTACGTTCATGTCTTACACAATCTTCATTTATTACTGACATTACTTCATGTACCTGCACCTATTCTCCAAAATTTGGAACTCCTTTCCAAGTTAGGGGACAACTTGTTGAATTTTAACTTAGCAGTGTAATTTTAATCTCTTTCAACTTTAATTTCATAATTCATTTCATCCCACAATTATAGCATCTTTCATTTGTAGCATAAAATAAAACAAGGATCACTAAAAGAATAACCATGCACAAGAGACACAAAGATTTATCCTGAGAAAACCTAACAAACTTTTCTCAGAAGAAATTAATCCAATACAAGAACAATACCAATCATGAAGTTGAACCCTAGCACAAGATAGGTTCGAACTCCTTCACAATAAACTGTAGCGAGGGTATATAATCTTCCAAGAATAAGAGAATAAGTGAAACCCCAAAATTATGCTTCTAGTGAACTTCACTTGTCTTCCTTGAGAAGTGCACACCAATTAAGAGAGATGAGCTTGCTTGAATGTGAGAAATGAAGTGTGAGAACACTTCTATTTATATTCTTCACTTGACTTGATTTTTACTCTTGAGGCAGACTTGTACTTTTATCTATTTATCTTTTATTTATCTTTCAAGTCGACTTGTCATTTTGTCTTCTAGGGTCAATTTACTCCTTTTGTTGGGGCAGTTGTGCTCTTCCTTTCCTTCCACTTTCTTTGTGACTTCTTCAATGGATTGTCTTGACTCCTTGGTTATTTCTTCATCATAGAAAGACTCTCCTTGTTGATATCTCCTCATATGCAGTCACATTATTTCAATAGAGCTCTAATGTTGATTTCACCACACTCTAAGAAGTCCTAGACACTTTTAGAGCCAAGTGTCAAATTCAACATTAGATTAGACTTTGTCTAATATACAATTAGATACGATCTCCTCGTAACATAGACAAGTCATCCCATTCTATAAGAATGGATCACTCGCGCTACGGAGTACTCCCACTTGGAGTACACAATATGACCACTAGCCTACTACCACTCCAGTCAACACATGACTGGACGAGGCTGAGCATCCGAGCCATACGACACACAGTCATGGGCTACGACAAGGCCATTCTCTGTGGGTTGCAAACTCATCCAAAATAATGATATGCAAATGTTTGTCTGATGCTGGAACCATGGAGAACATCAACACAACAAACATAAATACTAATATTTTGTGGTTTCTTGGTCATAGACTTATTTCCAGGAATCTTGTTAATACGAAGGACATGGAGTGGATGAAAAGTGTCCATTCTAATAAACATAACCATGTACTTATTACAGGAAATACAAGCAATTCCAATGCCTTGCTGGTTACCTTTTCCTTCTCCCAACTCACAAGGTGGATGTATGAAGGGAACTCATCCGCCATTCTCTCCTTCACACCAACACCATATATGTGGATTTTGGAATCCGGAAAACTACGATAGTATAGATATTTCACGTAGGTATTATGCTTTATCTGAATTTTATAAATACGCTCGTTATCCTTTCTCTTTTCATGTAAACTTTGAACGTATATCTCTTCCTTGTACTCTCCTCAATTGCTTGTTTCCTTAATAACTTCAGATCCGGTATCTTGGGTTTTAGTGTACATAATCTCGTCCAATTCTTGCAGTGGTTTAACCATAGAAAAACAATTGTCTTCTAGTTCGAGGGTGCTCGTCTTGGGAATCCACCTAATGTTTTTAGAAACAGTTTTATGCCAAGTCGGTTTCCAATAGATTCAAGTAGGGAGATTTCTTTGGAAGGTGCTCGAGGAGGTATCTACCAGACTCAGTGTTAAAAATCCATTGTCTCACTTGCTTATCTTGCATGTGATCTATTATGAATTCTACGCTAAAAACGTTGGCTTGTCGTAGTTGCTACAAAGCTCTTTCCATTTTTTTTACAATTGTGCCGATGTATGGAACTTGATAAACATGTGACCCATTTTAGACTTAGCAATGTTTTTAGGAGCCACATTATGAGCATGTGGAGTATAACGATTGTTAAAATTAACTTAACCTAGGTGATTCCCATGAGGGTTAGAATAATCTTCAATAATATAAATCATGAGTACTATCATTGTTAAGTGGCTTAAAATCATCTGGATGCCTTGGTTACGAACCCTTCTCAATGGTAGGAAAGGTTACGAACCCTTCTCAATGGTAGGAAAGGGATCAATAGATAGATTTGCTTCATCAAATGCTGGTAAGTTGAAGATCCATATTGTTTTCACTTCCAAGCTCGGTAGAGAATTTTAAAGATTTAGATAAGTTAGTTATTTGATGTTATTTAACAACTTCTTCTTTCGAAAAGGGTTCTTCCTTCACCCCTCAACTATTATTTTTCATGCTTTCATTACTTTATTTTATTTCATTTGTTTGTTGGAGCACGATTGCCGTTAGACCAAAACCCGTTGGCATTAATCTCTGTTACAATCACCAAAGTCAAGATCTACGAGAGGGGGTTAATCCATTTCGTGAACTCACGGGGAGCGCTGGACGCAAATGCCAACAATCCCCCACTTAAGGTTACCCGTACGAGTTTCGAACAGGAGACCTGTCGCTCTGATACCATTTGTTGGAGCACAATTGTCGTTAGACCAAAACTTGTAGGAGTTAATCTCTACTACAGTCGCCAAAGTTAAGATCCATGAGAAGGGGTTAACCCATGTCATGAAACTCATGGGGAGCGCTGGATGCAAATGCCAACATTGTTAATTTTCCAACTTGACCTATCACTTTTTCTTTATTTTCCCTCAATTGAATTTCCTTGGAGTTAGAATTAGAGTCTTACACATTCACATTGGTTTGCTAAATGGAATTCTTATCTTCTTAACAGATTCCTGGTCAATTTCGTCGACTTTGTGTCCATCATCGATTGTTTTTACATGCTTCTCTAGTGCACACTCTGTGGTTTCTATTATCTTAAATAAGCTTCATTTGATTATTCTATCAATTTTTTTCTATAGTGTTGGGGTTGCCTAGTCATTGTGCCAACTAGGTCCTCCCGACCAACCACCTATTTGGATGGCTAGTCTAGTTGAGTCGGTTAAGCCAGCTATCGAGTAGTTGTACATTTATAACCGTCTGATTGTGTGTGTGTGTGTGTGTGCGTGTGTGTGTGTTTGTGTGTGTGTGTGTGCGCGCGCGTGCGTGCTGGTGAGTTGTGAAAAGACGGAGATGCTTACTTCTTGGACAGTTTGGTCCCATGTTATAATATAGAGGCTTGTTGTTGGCATTACCACTACTTTCTTCCTTTCTCTCTTTATGTATATATGATATTGTGTATGATTATAAATTTATGTGTTTGTGATGCACCACTAGCACCCACATGTAATCCCACATATTACAACATTAGTTATATGGTCGATAGTACCGAACTGGGACAAATGATGAGCATCTATGCATAAATGTTGAGTGAAGAAGAAATCCATGAATGGTGGAATAGGAAAAAATGCAAATTACATTCAAAATTATGGTAAGAAATCGAAGGACATCTAGGTATGGGCTCTCTCTAGAATCAAACTTGTGTGGAGGATGCTTTAGAGTTTATCTTAGTCAACTAGAGTTGAAAGAATTGAGAACCTTGCCTATACTTGTGTCATGGGTTCTTTGGCTGGTAAGAAATGAAGTTGTTTTCGAAGGTAGGTCTTCTCCTACATTCAAAATTTCCCAGCAAGTTCTAGGCCTTTTTTCCTATTATAGGCACCTGAGAAAGGTAAAGGTGTTGAGGGTTCTCCCTTCTCTCAAGATCAATAAAAATTTCTCTGGGGATTTTTTGATGGGGCATGTCAGGGGCCAAGTTCCATTTGTAGTTCGAGGTTTGTCCCGTGTTAGACAATCATTTCTGGACAGGCTTGGCCAATCTAGGGCATGGTTCAAATAATCAAGGTGAGCTAAAAGCATTATTCTTACTCTTAAAATGTGCAAAAGACAGGGATATAGGTGATTTACCGGTGTTCGGACACTAGTCTCTAGCAATTGACTGAATGGATGGCTAGGTTCAAGTTACTTGTCTAAGATTGGCTCAGGTTGCTGGACATCTAAGAGAGATTGCTCAGTTGTTCCCCATGATCTCTTTATGTCACGTGTTTAAGGAATTGAATACACTTATTGATTCGTTGTCTAAAGAAGCATTGCATTTGGATTTTAATAAGTCGGTTCTAGTGGAGTATGAAGAAGGTTAGAAAACCTCTCGATATGAAAATTTTGTTTATGAAATAAGACTATTGAAGAGATTCCTCTTAATTTTTAGTTGTATGAGTCTTGAAGCGAGAACATGTACTTTATAGCTACATGATAAGTGCAAATTTTGATTTGGTTATGTAATAAGTTTTGGATCTACAGTAGTATAGATGTACTCTACCCCAATAGTGGGCTAGGAAGATCAATTTAGCAATTTAGACTTTGTGCTTTAGCACCTTTGGATTGTAGAGTCTCCATTTTTTTTCGAAATAAAAAGTACATTTTATTTTTTATTTTCACCACTCCCATGATATCACTTCAGGTTCCAATATTTTAAATATTTTGTTTTAATTGCAGCTAATATAATTAAAATGAAAGTGATGTGTTAAAACAAAGCATAATTGTGTGACTTCAAATAATTAAACTTTGTGGGGCCTCCAAAAAGTGATCTAATTCCAATTTAATGTGTCGATTAATTATGGAGATGTGTCTCTAGATTGTTTAGTTTCCAATCCTTTCTTGTGATAACGATGTGAAACCAAAAAGTCCACATGGAGTGATGATGAAACCCTAAGACTTATCATCTCAAGGAAAGCCACTTTTTATTTAATTAATTATGATTAAAATATCGGTGATGATGGAAAATAAAGACAATGATCTATCATAAGCGTATAAAATGATCACTATTACTCTTTTGAGAAAGGAAACGAATTATTTAATTATCCTTAATGTTTTTTAAATTGTGTCCACTTACTAAATTTGGGAAATATTAATAATAGTTCATATTGACATTGTTTAAATAGGTTTTTCAACTTTTACACCATTAATTTATAAAAACTATAAGTTCATTGATTATTATATTGGTAACTTAGAATCCTTAACATACTATTTTTGTATATTGCGAGATAAGAATTCATGCCATCTTAGGAGTCCAACATATATTTTTTAAACTATATCTCCGATCGAAAGTTATTCACAACAAACGAACATTCAACATAAGGTAATTATGAAGCAAACCAACGTAGTTATTTTTAATTACTCAACAAAAGAGGGCAACTCGTTAGTGTAAACATCCGTGGAAAGTTGAATCTATGTATTCAAATTATAATAGCTTACGTAGTAAACTTTGTGATTAATGATTATTTTATTAATAATATTATTAATAAATAGATATGTTGTTGTTATCTTTTATTATATTTTAAATTTATTTAATAATAACATTATTAAAATTTATACCAAAACATTAAGGTGTAGTCTAAATATTCTACGTTTTCAATTGTTTTTAGGAATATTTTTTGTTCAATTTTATTCATATTTAGGTTAGGAATCTTTAAAAACTTTATAATCACATAATTAGCTATGAAAATTGGATAATTTGGATGCCATGGTGGTATTTGAGGGTGCTGAATCTATTTATGGATTCATAAATACAATTTAAATATGAAAAAATTTAGATTTTACCAAAAAAAAATTACTGGATTCCGACCAAAATCCGTAGAATAAATAGACTACTCATAGTTTTTGCTGAGTAAATATTATACATTCTCTCCCTTAATAACATTATTTAAATTTATACCAAACATTATTAGCTTTTACTAAAACATGGATAGAAATATGGGAGAAAGTTCCTCTCACTTGTATAAACCTCAATAATACAAGTTTGATAGAGGTTGTTAGGAAGCCATAATATAATGTTTTCATTTTGACACAATGATTAAACACATAACTCATCATGTCAGCAACGTAATTGATCGATGAGGACATGTCTCAAAGAAATCGCCCATTGGTGTTTATTCCCATGCCAATTGGAAAGGAATTGAATGAAGACAATTCCTAGTGGTATAGAGTGCGATTGACTGAAATATATGGAATTATATATATATATATATATATATATATATTAACAGTTGCATGCATGTGAACCAACTAGATGCAACGTTAGATTCCTAGTCATCATTTTAGAGTAACTTCTCATTCGACAAGACTATAATCTTTAAGCTCAAGGTTTCGATCATTACTTGAGAGGCATCGGTTGTTGGTTGTCAAGTATGGAAACGTTGGTATCTTTGGAGTTACAACAAATAGCTGCATAAAGTTTAGTGCAACCACCCATTCCTTGGCCATGAAGGTAGACATGCCCATGTCTATAGAATTGTGATTGAAATACAATCAGAGATGAAGTTTCAAAATCATATCCATTTCAAAGCTATCATAAGGCTATAGCGGAAAACCTGCTACAAGATAGTGAGATTCATTGCACACTCTTCCATTCAATGCATGATGCATTATTTTTGAAGATAAGGCCTAGACAATTGATGTAGTAGTAACATCACACATAGCATCACTAGGTCAGCATAAGTAATTCATTAATCCTTTTATTGGCATTATTAAAGAATGGAGGGTTCAACAAATCCATCTCCTCTATATTAAGGGCCAAAAGTAAACAAAATATAAGGAGAAACTTGGTGATACCTTGAGACATAGGCAAATAATTCCTAATGTGTTGTCATCCTTTTCTATTATGCTAGAATGGATATGCCCTATACTAACTGATTGAAGTGCCTTAGGCTACTAACCGCTAAAAAGATGGATATTGTGGTGAGATAGATGTGATAAAATGGCATTCTCACTATCGATCAAATTGCCTTGCTACCGTCGACTTGGAATAATCTTGTCATAGTTGAAGGTTATTCTTGTTGCTAGAACAAATTAAGAAAAAATTCTACATCTATATTTGTGCAAAGCATAACCTATAAACATAAGGATGGGCTTGAGACATAGATAGAATACTTAGGGAATTTTCCTAAGATATTACAGGTAAGTTGAATGGTTTGGAATATGTTGGTGCCCTCTAATGTTCCATATCGAAAGTGAGCGTAGTGGGTTAGGCCCAAGCAAAATAAATTCACCTGTAATAGTAAGGCGAGCTATCACCACTAGCAATTAGAAGGAGCCATAACTTGCCATAAATATTAATGGCAACCTGATCCAGCCCTCCATTCTTTCTTCCAAAACAACAATAACTATAATCATGTCATAGGTTCGCAATTCACCATGGAGCCTCTATCGGTTTTGAACAGTTGACCTCTTCATATTCCTCCTCATTATAACCATCTCCAGGTTAGTTAATTTTCATATACACATAGTACAACAATTTGAATCATATATATGTATGTATGTTATTCTCTTGCAAATCATTACAAATTGAAGTCACATTCTTTTATGATAGTTGTAACTGGCAACTTGATTCGACCCTCCATTCCCTGTTTGAAAAGAATAATCAATAGAGATAATCTTGTGCCATATTCCGAGCTTGCCACCCAACCAGTATCAGAAATAGGTTTATAACTTGCCACCCAAGCAGTATCAGAAATAGGTTGTAACTTGCCACCCAGGCATTGGGACATGACATAGGCTACATCGTCCATGCAATCCCAAACCATTGGGATCATTTTTCCATGACACTGTAAATGAAAGGCATGCATCAAAAGGCACTACTTGTATCCAAGCACCATCAAGATGAAATTAATATTTGTGAAATTCCACTGAACTTTCCATGTAGTTCATGTCCTGAAAAATAGTAGGTGGAGTGTTGCATGGATGGATGCTAGACAAGAGACCTCAATTGCAATAAGCATCAATTGTAGTGATGTTATTAGAACCTCTACATTGTCTAATGATTAATATTTATCTTTTTTTAAATTAATTTTCTATTCAAACAATTAGGCAAACAAAAATTGCCCTCCACACGAGCTAATGAAATCCCATCAATGCTATTTGAGCCAATAATAACTTAAATATTTATAAATTGGGAAATTTATTTTGATTTTCTAAAAATGAAGTCTAATAAATAGTTTTCAATTTTTTTTAAAGACTCCACCAAACATTTTCCTTCTAACAATTTTGACCATAATGCTTAAATAAATAATTATTATAATTAAATAATTACAAAAAATCATCAAATTCAGTTATATCGAAAATCAAAGATTACGCAAAATGACCATATGTAACGTACCACGTGGACGTTGTTCAAAATCCACATAAACCCATTTCTTTTTCAATATTTTTATTAAATTCATGCAAACCTAATCAATCAACCCTTAAATAACCCTTGTTAAATGTGCTCATGATAAAGGGCTCACCCACGCTTCCATAAAAATCACCTTTATGAGTTTAATATTATTACAAATACCTAGTTGCACCGAGAGTAGCGAAGTGCTTTACATTTCAGTATGGGGGATATGTTTTCAGTATTGGGGATATGTTTTTATGAGTTAATTTTATAAAATATAAAATTATTACAAATACCTAGTTGCACCGAGAGTAGCGAAGTGCTTTACATTTCAGTATGGAGGATATGTTTTCATGTAACATAATGTTATGTTACAAAAAAATAGAAAGTAATTAAAAAATTCATGTTGGCTCATAAAATAAAAAATTAAAACCAAGTAAAAAATAATTTAAAAAATCCATGTCTCCTCATAAAATAAATTAAAACTACCATTTCGGTTTTGCAAGACCTCTAAAAAATTTAAGATAAAAAATATACACCATAACAAATTTGATCCTTCTCTGTGCTTGATAGATCTAGTTTAAGATGAATCTATGGTATATAAGAAATTGTGGACAAATAGCTAACAATTTTAACTTGTATAACATCATATAAAATTATTATAACATAATAATACAAAATTGTGGATAAGTACCTAACAATTTGTTTCTCTGAAACTTCACATATTTGAAATTTGTTATTTATTTTATATTTTTCAAATTATGTTACATCCCCTTCCCCATGTTGAAGTTTGTTATTTATTTTATATTTTTCAAATTATGTAGCATCCCCTTCCCCTTATTGAAAAAAATCTGAGTATTTTTCAAGTAATACTCATCATATCCCACATTTCGCTCTTCAATCCGAAGCGTAGCATTCAGATCACACATATAAAATAAGGTAGTAATTTATGAACAGACCCTTAGTGTGGTTATGGGCTCCCTACTATTCCCAATGGTCGCAAACATATATATGGAACACTTTGAGACAAGAGCTTTACATTCTTAGCCACATACTCAAGATGTATGGATAAGATTGGTAGATGACATCGTCACGAAATGGAGACATGAAAAAAAAAAGGTTTGAAGAATTCTTGACACACTTAAATAACTTTCTAAGCCAATTAAGTTCACTATTGAGACAGAAAAGAATAACAAGTTCCCTTTTTTAGATGTTCTGCTTACAAGCAAAGGAGATGTCACTCTTGGATATCGGGTTTACAAAAAAAGCACACATATAAACAAATATATACATACAAAGTCACATCACCATCCTTCTTAAAAAATGGGTGTCATACACACTCTCACCACAAGAGCAACACATATTTTAAATAAGGAACATCTAAACCAAGAGTTGGAGCACCTAAAAAATTTCTTCCACAAGAATGGTTACCATGACACCGATATTAATAAAACAATTCAAAAACTAGTAAAAGAAGACACCCAAAACGAGTTGTGGACATCCCAAGAATCACACTCCCATACATTAAGGGAATTATAGATCAAGTTGCCACAATCCCAAAGAAGAAAAACATCATGGTAGCCTTCTCTTCCCTGAACATTATCGAAAGTATGGTTGACTCAGTAAAGGATTCACTAGATCCTAAGCAATAAATGAGGGTTTACTCTATACCTTGTTCATGTAGGAAAGTCTACATTGACAAGACTAGTGGCTCACTACAAGTTTGCTTGAAGGAGCAAACAACACACTTATCCTATTACAGAGCTCATGAATCTGCCCTTGCGGAACATGCTCACAAAACTACCCATCATATATATCATATATATGCATAAAAATGCAAATATAATAGTGAAAGAAGAATCCTATCCTAAAAGAAGGTTGAGTAAAGCCTTAGAGATAGAGAGACAAACCAACACACTCAACCCAGATGAAGTTTTGCAACTAAGCAATGCAGGGAGACCTTTAATAAACCAACTAAAGCTTTAAAAATATCACTCAATTAAGATTTATAAAAAAACTGACTCTCTCACTCTCCTTGTTTGATGTCTTTAATCTCTACATATACATCCTCCAAACACATCAATCTTCTCAACCCATTCTGTGTGTGAATTGAGGTTCCTTGAAAATGGAATCATTTGAATGAAGTTCGAAACATCGAGTTTCTAAAAATTTACACACATGTCTTCCTCTTGTCTCAAAGGTGTAATTTTTTTATCAATTTTTTTCATGAATATGAAACATGAGAACTTATTTTAGTTTTTTTCTTCACCTTTTTAGGAATATACCTGGGTTTCTTTAATCTAACTTCTCTAATTGTAATTAGATTTTAGTTCTTGTTTAGTTTTGCTTAATGATTAAACATGATATACGAATTTTTGTTCTTGTTTAGTTTTGCTTAATGAAAAAATATGATATATGATATTTGAAAAAATAAAGTATACATACAGCACTGTGATTTGAAATAAATGAAATCAAAGTTGGATAGGTAATTGTAGATTTGTATTTATATCGAATGAAAATAAATGAAACTTAAATTATTAAGTGTGGAGAGAGTTTTAAAAATTTTGTGGTAAGTGTAAATTTGAGAAAAAGTTTATATATAAAGAGATTTGATTAAGGTGTTTTATGTGTAAGGTACTAGTAAGATCTATAATTGTGTGTGAGAGAATAGAATCAAATTTCATTATTATGTTGGATTGATTATTTATATTTTAGTTATTGGTGTGAGGTTGTGTGTTTTAAGGTTTAAGATTTATTAGAATTATAGAAAATATATAATAGTTATTTAATGTGGTTAATAAATAAAAAATATTATTATATGTGTGAAATTTATTTATATTTAATAATTAATATATATTATTTTATTTTAAATGTTAATATGTTATATATAATTTAATTTTAATTTTATATTAAAATTTATTAAATATTTTTTTAAAATTAAATTAATAAATGTATATTTTTTATTTAATCTCCACCAACCCACGTGAAATTGTCTTCCATTAACTTGTATAAGAAGACATTGATCGAGACAAAAATAGATAATGTTTTAAGTCCCTAAACTTTCATATTTTTTAAATGTGTTGAATTCTCCTTGGAAAATGCGAGCCATATCATTACAATGTTATCATTGTTTTTGGAGAAATGTTGTTGTATTGGAGATATATTTTAAAGAAAAGTGAGTGTTTTTTTCCAAGTGGAATTGGAATATTAAAGAATTCTCCATTATTTTATATCTTTTTTCTATCAATAACATAAATCTATTAATTTGAAGGAAATTTAATATAAATCTATTAATTTGAGGGAAATTTACATGTTTTTCAGCACCGATTAGACTTGATACTAAAGGCGTGGAAGGTTAAAGTTAGATATTTAGTTTTTAATTTTTCGTCTATTTAGTTTTTTAATTATAAATTTGACATGTTTATCTAAGACCAATTTCAAGGATTTGAGGATTGAAAGTTAGACATTTTGTTTTGTTTTTTTAAGCTAGTGAAAAACCTTGTATTGTTTTAAAAGAAAATATTGTCACAAACTATTTACTGTTACTTGTTTGAAAGCTAAGTGAGGCGGAAAGGAGTGGTTATATGTTAAAAGAAGATCTTAGAACACTCAGTCGAATTAGCACAATTAAAGACTAAAGCCAGATCCCATAGAGGGTCCTAGTAGAGAGTAGCAGAAAAGCTATGACTTGGATATTACAAAGAAGAAAATCAAAACCCTGAAATGGGATGATTCTCCGGTCTTCCCTTTTTTTCCTTGTTTTTTCTTGACTTGTATCCATCCCCTTGAAGCTGGGGACACTAAGGCCAGTTGCAGCGCGTCATGGTATCATGGTGGAGTTCCTTATCAGAGTCTGAAGAGGAAGATTCATGATATATTTTTTGCCCTTGTGGAGGGCTGCTTTTCGTGCTTTCATCTTCTTAAATAGGCACATGCACCTCGGGTGGAGGTGGAGTGGATCTCTGTTCCTGATTTGTTGGGGGCGTATCTTCCTCAAGCTGGTCACCTTGATTGTCTTCTTCATGCGAGGGCGTCCCGGGTTGCCAGCTTTTGGCTCTGTGTGCCTTCATTGTCCTTTGTTGTTGGGGATTTCTTTGCGGGCATGTGTTAAGGAGGTGTCCCGTTTGTCGACAAATCCGACACCTGAAGGTTGTGTTTTCATAGTCCAAAGCTTGAGTCCAGATGGAGCTGCCTATTTTCAGGTTGATCTTGTCGGGAAATCCTGAAGTGATGTCAATGGTGGCGCAAATGCGTGCAAAGGTGAAAAGACACTATGTTGAGCATGTGTCATCGGAGGACAAGAAGCAGCCCAGAGCATTACCTATCCCTTTGAAGACCGATTGAGTCCAGAAATGGATTGGTAAGTTTGGAAGACGTACCCAGATGGGCACCTTCGTCACTACCATTGTTAAAGGGTCAAACTCCGGGAACCAGGGGGTTATGAAGAGCCCTGCAGATCCCCAAAACCAAGGCCCCTTGCTCGTAATTAAATGAAGGTCTTCTTGAGAAGGAAAAATCACTAAAAAAAATCGTTAGAACAAAGTAATATCTGAGAATCCCAGTTCCAGTTTGAATCAATCCACTCGAGGAGATCCTTTGCTTTTGGCCACAGTCCATTGAATTTGCAGATTAGGTTCTGCTTCTTGAACTGGAGAATGTTCTGGTTGATTTCCGATTGAGTAATCTCCAATGTGGGAATGTCCTCAGCTCTGTCCACTATGTAGATCGGGTGTGGGATTTGGACTGGAGTTTGCGCAGGAGAGAACCCGCTTGCGTTGCATCCTTGAAGGTCTTGTTCTGAGAAGTGGAGGGTCTGTTGTTTCCTCCTCGTAAACTTGCCACCATGGAAATGCATGAATCCTTTGAGATCCCAAGGCTGTGGAGTTGCCGGTGGTCTAAGAGTTGTCGCCCTGCAAAGATAAGCCCTTGCAATCCTAAAGGGGTTCCTTCTACCTGTTGAATCAGGGATTTTAGCTCCAGAACATAGTTTTGTGGGGTCACTCGTAAGCAGAGAGAGACCCCCTTAAGTGGTCTTACAAAAATCGAAAATGATATAGGATCTTGAGGAGTCCTGGTGGCTTTGGCGTGTCTCGAGATTGCTAAGTCCGTTGAAATGGCTAGATCTGAGATGGCGAGCTCGTCGATCGTTTTCTGGATTTGGAGAGGAAACCAGGGCTCATGCTTTGCGGATGCTAAGGCCACCTTTGAGGGAACCGATAAGTCATCCTCAGGCTCGGTCTGCAAGTGCAAAGCGTCCTGTGGAGGGAGGAAAGGGGATGAGCCTAGGTCGATACCTTCAATAGTGAAAGCCCTCTTCTGTTGTTGTAAGGCCAAGGCTGCTCGAACCCTTGCCTCCTCTCTTTGTCGTCTCCCATGACCTGGATGACTTGAAAAGAAAGCTTCGTTTATCTGTGCGTAAAGATGCTTACTTGGACGAGGATTTGTGTCTTCTTGCTTCTCGTGCATGTAACTTGCTGGATCTGGAAAACAAGGGCAGTTATTTGGGACACGAGAAGAGGCACTCGTCCATCGAAGTGCTATGTCCTTCAAGGGCGGGGGTGGAACTCTTGTGGCTACCATTGAGCAGAAACCCTAAACCTTCCCAATCTTGAGATACCCGAGTTGGCAATAGTTGTTTCCAGAGAGGCCAAGACATTTTGTTTTTAAATTTTCATCTATTTACTTTTTAATTATGAATTTTATATATTTAAAAATACATACTACTTTTTAGTTTTTAAATATGAATTTTATAGGTTTAAAAATACATACTATTTTTTTTTAGAATAAAGTATTATACAAATTAACAAAGTGTTTTTTTTTATTTAATAAATAAATTGGTATGAGAAAAATAAAATTTTAATCAGAGGACTTGTATTCATGGGCTTGGCAATAGTGTGATAGATTATGTAATATATGATATCCTTTTACATAACAAAATAATAAATTTTGACATCTTAAACAACCATGATCCTGACTCGGATCATAGGCCTTTAATTGTAACTCTTAATTTTGTCATGCATAGTGATCCCATAGAAGATAATTCTCATGGCCAAAAGCACTTGATTTTTGATAGAAATAGAGATGATATTTTTCTAAATGATTTAAAAAAGGAATTATTTCCTCTATCAAGTAAATGTAGAAGACCTCTATCATAATTTTACTACAACCCTCTCATCTTCCAATAAAAAGTTATGTATCGAGGTATGAGTAAAAGGAAAGAGCAGAACCAACCCTTGGTATGATAAAGATTGTAAAAATGCAAGAAAATAAATTAAGTAAGCTATTGACAAGTCCATAAAAGCTGACAAGATAAAGAGGTACAAAGCCCTAATTAAAAAGAAAAAAATATACTCTATAAATAAAAAGCAGGATAAGCTTTTACACTTCTCTAAGATGGCTCCTAAAAAATTATGGAGGCAGATTCTAACTCGCAAAAATGAAGAAAATAATAGGATTGGTTTGAAGGACTGTAATTCCTATCTTAAGAAGTTTTATGAGTCCCTTGATGCCATGGATATCATTCAAACCCTCCTTATAATAGAAGATTTTTTTCTTTAGAAGACATAGATTTTGGGGTTAAACATCTAGAAAATGGAAAAGCTAAGCACAATGAAGGCTACCAAGCATAAATCTTAAAAATTGGAGGGCTTGTTCTCATCCCTCACATCCACAAGCTCTTCAATCTAGCGGTCAAGCAAGGTTTCCTTAAACTGTGCTTAGAGCCTCATTGTTCCTATTTTTAAGAGCATAGATAAAAAAATGACCCCTCTAATTATCATACCATTATGATTAGCCCCCTCTTAGCCAAGTTATACGAAATTAGTTTGGAATAGAAGATTAGGATATGGCTAGAAAGTGAAGTTAAATGAGCTAAAGACCAGGTGGGTTTTAGAAGACATCATTCAACCACGAAGCACCTTGTTACACTCAAGATCATTGCATAGGACTGTTATAATAATAAATTCAATCTCTTTTTTTTCTTTGTGGACGTTAGAAAAGCTTTTGACGCAGTGCCTAGAAATAGTTTGTGGAATAGATTAACAGAGCTAAAGGTTCCTTTCAAAGTTGAGAGTTGTTGTGATAAGGTTATACAAGAGTGTCATTGCCAAGTTTGAGAACACTGAGAGTTGGTCGAAATATATTCATTGTAATGTTGGAGTTAAGCAAGGTTCCCCTCTCCCCCCACCCCTTTTGGCATATACATCGATAAGCTAGAAGGTTGGTTAGAAGAAGCAGGTTGCACTGGCACATCATTAGCAGGAATACTCATCATCCTTCTGCTTTATGTCGATGATATTGTTTTTATGGCAAGGTGTCCCTTTGATCTTAATAAGCAATTAAGAATTCTCAAGGATTTTTGCTCTAATATGGGCATGCTTGTTAACATCGACAAAACAAAAGTTTCGATTATCAAATCCCATAGGGCCACTAACTCTAATTGCATTTATGACAATAGTAACTTGGAGGAAGTGAATTCATACAACTATCTCGGAATTGATACCATCACAATCTCAACTAGAACTATAGCAATTTGAAAATGATTAATGGAGAGTGGAAAGCTTATTTTGTTCTTGAAAACAATTGTAAATCAACAAATCTTGTGATGTGGGATAAAAATAAGTTCCTCTTTGAAACTCTTGTCACTCGCATTATCTTATACAGATGTGAAGTTTGGGGTTGTAGAATCTCTTAAGAGTCTTGGGGAAAAATTGAGAAAATCCATAAGCGTTTTATAACTTGTAACCTCAAAATTAAAATTAGTACACCCTATCCTATTCTCCTCATAGAAGTGAGGATTTCCCTATCAAGAGCATGGCTATGGCTAGGTACTTGATGTACAAACACAAGATAAATAACATGGGAGACCAAAGGCCTCCTAAAATTGCTTTAAAATCTTGTCAAAGCCACATATGGCTCAAGTGGGGTTGGCATAGAGATGCTCTTGCTTGGTTAAACTATTGGGGAATTCACGAAAATGTCACTTTGCAAAATATCGATAATATGAAAAATATTACTACATCTAAGTTTAGAGAGAATTTGTGACGTGATAAAAAATTAGAGGTTAAAAGAAATTTAAGATATTATAAGGATGTCATTAACCCTAATCTAGAAGATCATGAGTATCTCTTTGTTTTAACTAGTATAAAGAAGAAAATTAATATAGCCAAGATAAGAGTGAACTCTCATGAGCTCCATAGTGAAACAAGGCATTGGACAATTACTAAAACAATGTGGGTTGAAAGGATTTGTCGTCGCCGTGAGACTATGAGCATTGAGGATGAAAATCACTTTCTCTTAGAGTGCCTCGTGCACACCCACATTAGATCTCAATTTCAAAATCTATGTTGCAATAAAAACCTTCTTAACTTTCTAACCTATCAAAACTATAGTGAGTTAGGAACGCTTCTCTTCAAGCATTTTGAGCATAGGAATAAAATTCTAAAGCAAACTAAATAATTCCATAGTAGGGTCTAATATACCACATTTGGTCTCAGTGAACGACCACCACCACCACCACTCACCTTAAACAAAGAGATTAATTTTGAATTGTCTTGTCTTAACCACCAAAAAGGACAAATTAGGGAAGGAGATTAGAAATTAAAGGGATGACTCCTTAGTCATATGTGTATCAATATCTACTTAATACCCCTTAATGGGTAGGATAGGCGGTTTTCAAAAGATACATACTCAACTTCCTTAGATACTTGTTTTCTTTTGGTGCTACCCAATGGTGATTCACCAATGGGTCTTTTCATTTTGTTCTTCTTCTACTTTTACCATGAGAAACATTTTCCTTATGATAAAAACCATTACAATCCATATTCAAAATAGAACTGAGGATGAAAAAAAATGTTAATAATCCAATAGCAACAAATTAGCATAAATGCATATATAAAAATCGTTGTGGATGGCATTCCATTTTTCTCTGGACCTAAGATGATAAACTTACTCAAAGTGTTACTAGTAGTTGATAGAGACTAGTGATAGACTCATGTCTCTAGGAAAATTAGGCATTCTTACCCAGTCACGACTCTAATAATGACTTCTAATGCAAGTTAAAACTAAGAAATTGTGTTTTTATAAAAAAAACCACTTTTTTTAAAAACCAAAAGCCATGTCTAGCAAATCATGCTAAAAAAGCCAATAATGAAAAATCCTTTGAAATATAAATAATCATCATCAAATCCTCCAAGAATCACACTACTACACTTTAATCTTTTTACAGGAAGTGAAATTTATCATAAAAACTTCTTCAACAATAATCACTCACCAAACAATCACACTACTCCACTTTAACCTTTTCACAACAAATGAAATTTGTCATTAAAACTTCTTTAACAAAAAGAGCCACAAGGTGGCGATGTCCTCGACATTGCTAGTGGGGGCATTGTCAAGTGTATATGAAATTGTCATTAATTGATAAAAGCGATTTTTTTGGCAAAAGGATTTTTCTTTTCTTCTATTTTTGTGAGTTCCATAAAAAAGTAGTCAAGTAAGGTAGTAAATAACTTTTAATTTAAATGGGTATATAAAATGCAATATAGAAAAAAAAAGAGGCAATTCTTTTGCATGATAAAAAAGAGAGAGAATAATTTCGGAACTTGAACAGAAAATTGTAATCGTATACCTATTACATACTTGCATTTACAAGTGATGGAGTTTATTAAATTTGTCAACAATTCTTTTTTTTATAACATACCTACATTGTATTATAGAACATGAAAATAATATTCTTGCTATGCGACAAGCATTTTGTTTGAAAGGCCATGAACTAGTGCATCTACGAAGCAAGTATAAAGAGACATCAAAGCACTTCAAATTTCTTTACAATGTTCATGTTAATGCCTTTTTCTGTTTAAAATCTAATTAAATCTACATTTTCCTTAGACTAGCAAAAAAAAGCTAAAATCCTGAAATTCTTACAAATTTTGCAAGAGAAAAATAGGTCGACCAATGAAGTATACTCTCATAACCAACGGACCAATATCCTCCAGATGATGAGCTTGCCAGAAGGCTACCCCACTATGGTCAACGAGGAACAAACCTGTGATTTACAAAACCCTGTCTCTATAGACGAACTTCGATAGGTAGTCCACTCTATACAACATGAGAAAAGTCCCGGGCCCGATTGTTGGGCCATTGAATTCTATGAAGCATTCATGGACTTATTCGAGAATGACATTTTGGCCGTAGTGGAGGAATTGAGGCAGAAAGGGCGAATTCTTGTCGCCTTCAACTCAACCTTCGTAGCTTTCATTTTGAAGAAAGACATGGGAATATCCTTTGAGGACTGTCTAGCTTTCATTCTGAAGAAAGACAAGGGGATATCCTTTGAGGACTATCACCCGATCTCCTTATGAAACATCATTTATAAGATCACAACAAAGATCATTGCAAACAGGATATGTGGGATTCTTTCCAACGACATCTCTCAGGAGCAGCATACGTTCCTTAAAGGCAAATTAATACATGATGCTACCGGAACTACACAAGAGGTATTACATTCTGCTAAGATAAACAAATCTCCTCTGGTTACCCTCAAAATCGATCTTTGCAGAGCTTATGATCAAGTGCTACCTTTGGTTAATTCTTTTATAGACTAGCTTTCCCCTAGCGACTGTGAATTGGATAATGTCCGTAGTCATGACAGTTTCCTTTGTCATCCTCATCAATGCATCTACATCAGCTTTTTTTTATCCAGAGAGGGGCTTAAGAAATGGTTTCCCCTTGGCACCCTTACTATTCCTCCTCATAGTCGAAGGGCTTAGCTGGGCTATTCAAAGAGCAAAAAGTACGGGAACTTTCGATGCATTCAAGATAATGACCTATAGCAAAGAGACTCACTTCTTGTTCGTCGATGATATCCTGATATTTGCAGATGGCACTCGAAGGGATTTACTACAAATTAAAATGTAGTAAGTTCTAGGAGACTCAGCTCATAGACACCACTTTAGCAGCCCGTTGTTTGTATAAAATGGCCTCCATGTACATATTTAGAACTTATTAATAGTTAAAGGACACAGTTCATTCCCCCTAAGAAAGTGTCCCAAAGATTTAAAACTTAATCTTTTGGATGTTCAGTTCGAAAGGAGCTTTTTCAGAAATATTCAAACAATAAAAAAAATACCATTTTTTCATTCTCAACCCATATTCCAATTTCCACTGGCAACTAAACTAACACAAGCAGAGCTTAACTTCGATCCATTTATCTGCTGCTTGACCTTGCTCTCTGGCAACAAATCTCGTTAAGGGCAATGGACGGTAACTTTGAATATATTCAAATTCCAGTATACTTCTGGTATTGGTTGAAGCATCTTACAAGGTACTTCTTTGCAGTTACGGGCCTATATTACTTATATCTCCGATAATAAAAAAATCATTTGAGCTGACCAAGCAGTGTACAGTGGCCTCGGTTTTACTTTTAAAGCATTTAGCATCCTAAAAGACTGTTCCCTACACACCCATATCTGCAAGTAAACTACATTAATTATTTTCAGATAGATTCAATTAGCTACTGCAACAAAAAGGGGTAGTAGAGGACATAGATTTCCATCATATTAGGACCTTTTATTTTACAAACCTTTATTTATACAGAAATTATGAATTTTAATTCATATTTTACATGATATATCATATTCCTGTAAAACCTTCGTGGGTATTAAAACGGAAGCGAAAAGACGAAAATGCCACAAATCTAGTTTATTGATAACTCGGATAAAATCGTTCTTGATTTAGTGACTGCTCCAGTTTGACTTATCTCAGCAAAATTGCTGGAAAGAATCAAGTCCAAACCCAGGGATTCAAAGAAAAAGATATCTATCAAACCTAACTATTATTTGCATCACAGATTATCGCTTAGAAATAAAAGAATCATTGAACAATTGGGAAGAAATGCACGACTTAAACTAGATAATCAAATTACCAGTCTGTGTCATGTAAAGGAAGCGAAGCTGCAAATGTCTTCTGTGAAACCGAAACCAGAATGAATGAATGATGAGAATGGGAAGTTTGCAAGCTAAGAAGTCATGGATATGATATAATTAAATCAGGATTGTATAATTGTGAAAACAGAGGACTGATGGATAGCATATGGCTTCGACTTAACTAACGTTCCTCGTCAAAGTTAATCAACTTTTCTCCCTCGGTTGCGAGATATATCTCTATCATCTGGAATGCTAATGGAATACATGAATAGCATATACCTCCAACTCAGAAGTGGACAAAATTTGTTTATTGCCGACATTGAAAATCGTGCTTTGAAAAATCCATATCGTAGTTTTCCATCTAAATAAAATAACAAATTACTCCCAAGTCTGAGCTTGTAATTTATTTATTTCCAAATCTTTACATATTACGTTGAGAAAACCAATGAAGGAGAACTGGTCCAGGGTTCAACCCTCTCAGACCAAAGTATTGCCTCACAGCTTCAAAAAGCATAAACTATTACATTGAACCAAGAACGAAAACCGAGACTTCGGCAAAATCAACATAGAACAACATCACGTCAAAAGAGACTTCTTAAGAACTATGGAGGCCACGAGCTTACCACCGAGGCTTACCAGGTTTCGGAGGCTTCCCACTTTACATTTTATTTGCTTAACACTCAACCGACAAATCACCTGCAGTTCAACAACAATGTGATTAAATCAGAGATTACAATGCTAAAAACACTTAGAAATAAATATTTTCGACCTAATTGTTAAGTTACCTTTTGAAAGAAGATTTCTCGCCACTGGTCTGAGCAACCTCATAGCTATCGTAAACACGGAAAACATTCAAACGCTAGACAACGCAACAAACAGTAGCTCGGCTTCTGAAAAACTGAAGGGCAGGTTACATAGCCTCAGGTCATGGTATCAAAACCAGGGAAGCACCTTAAAAAAAACCTGTTATCAAACCCTAAACACTTGCAGGCCGGTTGGCCTCTCCATCACTCCACCACTGCAAAATGAATGCCGGAGTTATGGCCTCGTCGAAGTAAGTTCGATGGAAGCTAGGGTTAACATCACTACCGAGGAAAACCACGTGATGACCGTCCACGGTGGATGCCATTAGGGACTCCACTACCAAAACTTTTAATGCGCTATAACTTTCATAGTTACCATAGTGACAGTAAAAACAATTAGCTGCAAATCGAGACAAATGCCTTTTCCATGTCGTGGTTTTCAAAAATAATGCGTGGAATTAATGGTGCATGCGACATGTTTAAACCCCTGCAACACCTCAATCCGACGCCAGCGGGCCCACAACAGAGCTCGACGAAAGGCACGATAAATGGACAAGACTGGTGAATAAATCGCACAGGAATCTTCAGTCCCGAGACCATTTAAACCTCATTTAAACCGGCAAATGTCACCCTGCCGCCGGGGCCTGGGCACACAGCCCCAGGCCAACATCACTGCGTACGGATGAAACCACAACCACGTAAAATGAATTTTAAAAAAATAAAAAAAATACAAAAAATATAAACTTTAACAAAAACTTTGCAATTTCATATCCGCGATTTTTGCCACCAGAATTAATACCACCCGACTCAAAACTATATGTCGAGGACATAATAATCAATCACCAAACAAATATTAAAACGCTCAATAATCACTCACCAAACAATCACACTACTCCACTTTAACCTTTTTACAACAAATGAAATTTGTCATTAAAACTTCTTCAACAATAATCAATCACCAAACAAATATTGAAACTCTCAAGGTGATCTAAAAGCATTGTCATTAATTTTACTTTATATCAATGGTCACTTAATAATAATCTTATTTATTATTTAAAACCATGGATAAAAATGTCATATTTATATGGTAAACATGAAAATATACAGCTTTTTTTTATGACCCGTGTTTGTATGAAAATATACAGCTTTTTTTATGACTCGTGTTTATATGAAAGTATACAGCTTTTTTATGACCCATGTTTATATATAAACTATTTGTGCATACATATTATATGAAACTTTCAAATACAAAGAAGAGATGACAATATTATTATATGAAACTTTCAAATATAAAGAAGCAATGGCAATATTATTTTACAAGACAAGAAGACGCATCATGAAGACCCTATTAGTGTTTTTATTAAATAGTTTTTAAAGTTTTTTTTAATGATTTAAATATAGCATTTGAATTATTAGATTATATGATGAAATGAAAACATGGTTTTGAATTATTAGATTATATGATGAAATGAAAACATGGTTATGGTTGACTTCATATAAATTGAAAAAAATTGTATAGAAAATAATTAAAAAAATACAAAAATTTAAATATATATTAAAGATATAATAAAAATCCTAATTATAAGTTGAAAATGCAATGAAAATAAATTTGAAGAATACAACATTGTATATCATGATTCTTGCAACAAACCCAAGTTCATAAATCAAAGTATTGTAATTATATTTTAATAGTAAAATGAATGTAAAGAAAAAGAAAAATAATATGAAGTGGTTTGAAATTGTTTTTGCGAACTCCAATACATGTTGTTCTCCCATGGCTCCTAACTAACTTATATCTCTCTTAGGTTTACGCAATTCAATAAATTCTTAATTGATCATTTTTATTTTTATTTGGGATGTGGGGAATAAGATATATCTTTTTCATTTCGAATGAAATTAAAAGAAAAAAAAATTAACACATGGAAGACTATCACACTTCATGTAATATCACAAAGTACATTGTATTGTTTGATCACAAAGTAGAATGGGTACAAACAATGTACAAGTAAACAATCTCAATGTTTTTAAAAGAGGAAATACATAAAATATGTCGACTTACTTTAACAATTTTCTCTTTCAAGGTCCATTACCTTGTACGGTTGTTCAAAATAAATTTAGTATTTAATTAAATATAAATCATATATTAATACAACCTTAGACTTATTCATAAATTTAAAAAAAATTACTTTATAAAAAGAATGGAGGGTTAGAAGTATATTGACGTGATAATTTATGATCAATATAGATTCATCCTAAACTCGTATCTATCAAGTACTGAGAGGGATCCAATTTCTTAAGGTGTATTTATTTTAAAAAATTTAAACTCAAGAAATTTGATCTCTCTTGATTGATAGATCACGGTTTAAATTTTATAAACGATCTATTTTTTAATTACTTTTCATAATATTTTATTTTATAAACCAACATGGATTTTTTTTAAATACTTTCCATAATTTTTTATTTTATGGCTCGACATGAATTTTTTTAATTATTTTGTTAGTAACAAACGTTACATCACAAACGTTACAACATCTCCCCCATACTGGGCTGTAGAGCACCTCGTTTCTCTCGGTGCAATTAAGAGTTAATGTTAATATTAATATTAGATAGTTAAGTACAACTTGAAATTGTATATAAAGATGAAGATGGTTAAATATAAGTAAGATTCATGTCATTCAATTATCATGTTATATTGGAATAGCTACTTATTTTTTATGTATACCATGGATATGATATTTTGTTTCAATCTATTGCTCATTAACATGATGAATGAGCTATCATTACCATTTGAACATGATATGTAATTCATGGCTTTGGATATATGTATGTATGTATGTTGGTTTTATATCTTATTTTAATCATATTAATGGTCGATTCAAGTACACCACCAAGAAACCGAACATTTAGGGGTGTATTCTAAATTAGAAACGAGCTTCTCATTGTCTAATAGCATGACAACATGGGTTACGAGTGTAATATTGATTTGACTTGCAAGATCTATTTATACCTAGCATACATGATTATTAACAAGACTACCATGGTTGACACACCTACTAGCTTGTGACATTATTATTTGTGGCAACTTCACATGAAATAGATTTTTCCTCAATGTTGAACACACTTAGATATACTCTTTTGAATCATCTGAGGATGGATATACCATCATGAAAAGCAAGTGTTGATTCAAGGAGACATTTTGTGTCCATTGTCATCATAACAATCATGGCACCAAATAAGGTCCATGAGCATTCCTCTTGCTTGAGATATAAAAAAGAACCAGAAAAACTAGAAACACCTTTTGCCTTTTTCAAACAAAAAGAATTGTGTTATGAGTAAGAGTATTCTCGACATTTGGATCCCAAATGGAATCATCATTAGGGGATTTATAAGTATTAAATAAATGTTCATTGGAGTAGCAAGCACATAGTCTCTAATAAATACTACTTAAGTCTTGGTTTTCAATGAAGACATAATTAAATGATGGGTTGATTAAAAATCCTCGAATCATTATAAAACCTTTACTGAAAATTTATTAAGAGACCATGTCATGATTTCGAAGCATGTGAATTAATGGTCTCTTGATCCCACTAATTCCCAGTCCTTAATCCCTATAAAGATTGTTTAGATTCACTTCGATCTTCAAGGATTCTATGACCTTTGTCAAATCCCGAAATTTCTGAAAAATTTAAAATTTTTTATTATAACAATAAATGTTAGTTAATAGCATTCCTGGTCCTGTTTAATTTCAGTAACTAAACATAATCTTGTTTAAAAGATTCTGTCTTACTGCAATTGTGATTTTTGTGATTTTAAATGTTGACTGTTTTTGTTTCAAACTGCAAAGGAAGAGCTAGCCATAGCTGACTGGCTTACTTAGCTTACGAGCTAATGCATACTTTGACTTTTGTTTGCAGGTACACCGGTGAAGTATGGGTCACTGAATTTTAATCTTTGTAAGTATCAAGCTCCTTTACTTGCACTGTAAAAACTTAAAGAAGATCTATTTACTATGCTAGTTGTCGTGTAAGACAGTAAGGTTCTTTTCGTGAAATATATGCTTAAATAAGATGGATAGTCTGCCTCGACATGATATTTCTTATCCTGGATAGTACCATCAGGTTTTTGCGATGACTTACAAGGTTTCCCGTCGTATCCATTGCGATATGAACATGATCCTATGTTAATGATGTAACTATCACTGTAGTGAATTATTAGTATCATGTTTAATATCTGCATATAGTGACGTTTGCGTTAGGTGATCTATTGTCAACTATTAACGGTGATTACTGCTGTGTTCATGTGTTATTAACATGAGTGGGAGTTGTGACTCCTCTAGCAATGTTCCATTCATCTATATTTTCAAGATCCCAACGTCCACTTAGTATTATTGTTTAACTTGTCTCATCTAACTCTGTCTTGGTTTTACTCTATGTTCATGGTATGGACCTGTATATGAGTTTATATTTAGACATCATGATAATAAATATTGTTATTCTCAATGTTGATTGTTCACCATGGTATTGGGAGATTTATGGTAATTAGAACTTAGTAACAATGGTGTATCCCATCATATGATTATGGTAACATTCAATGTCTTAAGTGATATGGAGTTTTCATTTGAAGGTTAACTACATCATTGTTTAATTGATTGTAGGTAAAAATATGATGCGCCCTTGACATTATTGATGGCTTGGTTTTTAATCTATATACATTACAATGATTGTGTAACAATCATAGTGTTTTCCATACGTTGGACAAGATTTATATCTAATATAATGTTAAGGTAGTATCTACCATACTAAGGCTAAGAGAAAACTCAATATTTGAAGTTGACTATATCTCGTTCATATCATTGTAGGGAATATACATACCATGTACCTTGGAATTATCGAAGGTTCGGTTGCAAGGCATGCACTATATGCTGATTGAGTGTAAATCTTAGTGTTTTCCATACATTTGAATTTGACTTATATCTATGCAATGATTTTTAAAATCGGTGAACAATGATTCGAACTGCAACAGACTATAGGAACTCGACCCATGTTACGTTGATAAATTACATGGCTACGTGGTTGGCTCTCCTCCATGCATTTGATGATATATAAGCTAATAATGAAACCCTACCTGGTCATTGTCTTTGCCTTCGGGCTCGGGTTGTAAGGGAGAAACCCTCCATGTCTGAACTCGTTAGTTTGGCATTGTAACAGGCTATTTGCTTAGGGTCTGGTTACGTAAATTTCATTCTTCTGATAGTATAGAAGTCTTGAGCTCTGTATTGGCGTCTGCTACATTTTCATTTGTATCCTGGTCTCGTTGCCATTATCATTTTTAGTCACCTGCTACTTCAGCTTTCCACTATCGCTGGTGTGAGTTTGAGGCAGGGTTTCGCTGTTGTTTTTATCCATGAGGTGGTTGTGCATTTGGGTTTGGGAGTGTGCTTCTCGACTGGTCCATCCACAGCTTAAGGGTTTTTGTTTAAATTGTTGCCTGTCGTGGCTGTCAATAGAGGGTACTGGAAATCTCCCTTACTCATCCAACTGACGATTGTAATGGAGTTTCGTTACTCATTTCCACTGGTGGCTACCAGGTTGTCCACGGCTCGCATTCCTCCATGGCTCAGGTAAAATAATATCCATTTTCCACAGTTTTGGTTTTGCAAACGATTGTTTTCGATTTACATAAGTATTAACAACTCTCGGCATTCGAAAGTGCAGGTCCTGCTGTTCTGAAGATGCACAGGGCTTCATCTTCAGCGCTGGCTCCTCCGAGTAAGCCTGGTTATCCACGGCTGTCTCTCCCTTTGTTGGTTTTGTCGTGCTAGGGTTAAGTCTGGAGGGAACCTCCTGTGTAGCGGGGTGTTATGGTTCTTGTGACATGGATACAGTCACATGTATAAAATTGTTTTGTTTGTATAGAAAAGGTTTGATACCCCGTCATGTTTATGAAGAACCATATACGGCTCAGACTGTATGAGGCCAGGGGATTGCTGTTGTCGTTTTTGTTTTCTATATGTAGGGTTTTACCCACACTGTAAAAGTTAATATTAATGTAATATTGGGCCTGTCATGGCCGTGTATCATTCTGTGTTTTTGTTAAATAAATAGAGTGTTTAAAATATAAGGATGATTTGAGTTCTCCGATACCTACACGGAATGATAACTCTACTGTAGGTGCATCTATGTATTTATCTCTCTGCGTTTTCTTTGATTTTGAGTGTAAAATAAAAAGAATGATGATGTTTATTACCATTACTGTAATGGTTAATTTATATAGGGTAAATCCTGGCGAGTTGGGGTTCTGTTCCTGGTTTAAAACACATATATGAAAATGTTTTGAGTTCGGTGGTGACTGGAAACGAGCTGTGAAGTTTTGTTTTGGTTCTTGTATAAATATTGAATATAACTGTGAATAAAATTATATACATAAACTATGTATAAAACCTCCTGTAGGTTTGGTCTGTCATATGAGGCATTTCTTTTCTCTTGTTTTCACCCTATTGATTTAATAAGGTCTGGCTACGGCCGTGATAAGTTTGCTATCCACTCCCAAAGAGTAATACTGATAATGAGATAAGTCTTAATATAATAAATAACTATGAGGGTTGTAACAGTCAACAATGGCTACGCTTGTTGATGGCTTCCCTGCGTTTAAAACTGTGTGACTATAGATAAGACAACCTACGACAGAGCTATGTATTTCATATAATACAAGCTCGATAATGAACAGTGATTCTATGCTTATGATTTGGATAAGATTGTATGGAAAGTTTTTAAACAATGAAACATTGTTACAATCACATCTTTTAGATAATCGATAACTGTCAATGATATTCTGAGTATAAATAAATAAAATGATATGAATTTTATTCTTATTTAGCTCGATGCAGAGACTAACCTATATCTATAGTTGACATAAATATGAAACAGATATATATATACAAGTATATTGCTCTAATAGAAACTATTCCTGTACATTCTCTATTGGGAAATATTTCACAGTAATTCTAAGATTTGTCTATGTGTCTGTTCTTATGACTGTTTTAATGAGTATATTTCTGGAATGACTACTGTTTAACATTCTGTCTATTGTTTAACTATTAACAGAAATTCTAGAAATAACTAACCATGATATTTGATTACTGTAATAATAACAAACATATTCTGCATAGAATAATTACTCTATTTAAGTGATAATAGGGAAAATTCTAAAACATCTGAGTTCTGAAATTTATACCAAGGGACATTACAGAAATACTACTTTACTGAAAATAAATACAGTTCAAAACACAGTTGAGATAGTCCATTCTACATTAAAATTTATTAAACCAAACAGCAGGAAGAGTGACAGAACCTGTATCTATGGTAGACAATAACAGCAATGGGAGGCCGTTCCTCCCTACCAATTCCTGGAGAGTGCCCAGACAGCACTTCTCAGGACCCCCGAGCTTGCTCTGGTCTAACTTGCTGGAACTAGGTACAGCCAACAATTCCCTCAGCCAAAACAGCTATACTGGAACCAAGTTACTGCAACTTCCTGAATCAAAACACTTCCTTACTGTTTTCCCACTTCCTCAATGGGACTACTGAATAGCATTCACCTGAATGTATTCTCCCTCTAGAACAACTGCTCAACCCCCAGCTCAGTTCATTGAGTAGTATTTAAAAGATTGCCTAGGTCTTAGTTGGGTTAACTGTCATTAATGAGCCACCTGCTCAGATTCCACTTTCTTGGGGAATCATGACCCCAAAATGTAGGGAAGTTGCCACCTGCAACTCAGGAAGTGTTTGAGGATGCTGCCACTTGTCTTTTGTCCTTCCACCTAATTCCATCCACCAGTTAGACCAGTAACCTCTTTTAACAGCTCTCCCATGCTGTTGTCTCCATAATTTATTTATTAATAATAATTATTCAGAATTTACATTCCATTTCTGGAGACTCTGCTGAGTCATCCATTCCTACTTAGCATTAAATTTAACATAATGTCTCAGGAATATTAATAAAATAATTACATTATTTAATAAAATTGGGGTATGTGACAACCTTTCTCTTCTTGTAGTGGTCAACTTTGGGCATAATCTTGGCATCTTTCAAGAAAATGTGGTAGCTTGTTTTCGAGGCATGCTCAACTAGGGCAGGTTCCTAGGTTCTTTTCTATTTTATATATGATCCATGCTCCTTTAATGTTGTTTTCATTGATTTATTGGTTTGATCGATGTATATCTTTCCTCATAAGTATGTAAATGAATAAACCCCTTCACATGCACGTATGGGTTGAGAGGATCCTTGGCTAAGTATACCTTTTTCCTAATATTATTTCGAGGGGAAAATGGGACACCAATGTCTTGTTTCCATGAAATTATTTTCAAATTTCCTAATATGCCTTTAATATAGAGAAGAGAAACATTCTTGAAAATGATCCAATTTTCATTTCAAGTTCTCTTCATTAGATACTCCTAAAGCCCGAGTGACTAGAGTGTTGATCATGCCTACATTTTGAGGAGAGAATGTAATGGTGAAATTTAGCCATAATTCTAGGCAAATGTAGTGGCTTTTTTTCTAGTAATGCTTAGCTAGGGTCAATTTCTAGGTTCTATTCCATTTTAAATATGCACCATGCTCCTTGAATCTTATTTTCGTTGATCTACCGATCTCATCGATGTAGATCTTTCCATGAGAGCATGGTATTGATCAATAGACCATTTTTTTGTGCTTGGGTCAATATGATCCTTGGCTAATTCCAGCATCCTCCCAGTAGTGTTTGGAGGGGTGGACATGACACCAATATCTCCTTTCCTTAAAAAAATTGGTAGACTTTTTTTATATTCCCTTAATATAGCAAAGATAAGCCTTCTTGAAAATGATCTAGCTTTGGTTCCAAGTGATCTTCCTCATATACTCTTAAAGCCCAAGTGACTAAAATTTTGATCTCTTGGTTTTTTTGGAGGGAATGTAATGATCGACTTTGGCCATAACCTTTGCATATTTTAAGCAAATCTAGTGGATTGTTTTGTATGCATGCTCAACCAAGTTTGATTTGTAGGTTTTTTTCCATTTTAAATCATTTTCATGCTCCTTGAATCTTATTTTCCTTGAAACTAGAAATGTCTGCTCAAAATGAAGAAGAACAAGAAGTTCGCAATGAAGAAGATCCAACAAAATTGAGTAGTCTCAACCCAAGGCCACTACAAGGAACCCTAGGAAGAAGACTTCAACAAAAATCAAGTCAGTAAACTTCATCACTAATCTTGACAAGAGTGGTATTAATCCCTCAAATATTCCTACCTTTGATGGTTTTTCAAACAAATTATTTCAACTATTTAAATAATTAAGCACCTTGATCTATAAGTCAAAGGTGTAGTCTAACTAGATAGAAAGTGGCTCAAGAGATTTCCTAAATTTCAATAGTTGTATTCCTACAAGAAAATGTCGAGTGAGTCCATTACAAAATATAGCTCAATAATCAAGGATATCTTCTCACAACTAAACTGCCAAGTATCATAGAGAGAGAAAATGGATTGGTTCCTCTCAAGAATTAACCCTAGCATACGAGAATTCATTAGACATTATTGAATTGAGTCATACAAATAAGTTTTATAACTCAGGAAAGAGCTTGACAGAGAAATCCAATGGACATGCCAAGATGCCAATCAGGCTAATTCTAAACTCAAGAAGATACAAAAGCACATCAAATATTGAAAGATATGAAACAATTACATGGTACAAGGCCACAAAATGAATATGAAAACCCATACCTATAAGGCAACGAAAAAGCATGGTGAAAAAATAAAGCATATATGCCCTCCAATAAATATTGGAAAGAATACGACGATGGTGAATGTAACTATTACACACCACTTGATCAAATTTGATTCAATTGTTTAAACAACTTGCAAAATATACATAAAAGAGAATGGAAGTGGCAGAAAAGGAAAGAGGAGTGGACACCCACTATATTCTAACAAATACTGCAAAATATACATAAAATAGAATGAAAGTGGGAGAAAAGGAAAGAAGAATGAAAACCCACTATAGTCTAACAAATATAAACACTTCTAGCACCACTAATACAGTACCAACATGCACCAACATGCACATTGTTTGTGAGGATAGAAGCATGTTCTTCTATCAAGGTCTATAAGTAGCCAAAATGTCGCCTTAGCCAATGGAAAGTAAGTTATTAAATGCTTTTTATGTGGCATGTGGCACCACACAATTAGTAACTGTATACCTTGTTTGGAGGTCTATCCCACTTAGTTTATGGACATAATATTTATGACTTTGGAGATTGTCATGTTATAAAGGAAAGAGAAAAATTGGAAGAGGAAGGGATATTTTATAATTGTAAAATCAATTCAAGATATTTATCTAATAAATGTAATATGATCATAGAAAAGAATCCCTACCACTTTAACGAGATTTAATTGAAAGGAATATAAAAACCCTCTTAGATATAGTGATATTGATTTGACTTTGAATTAAAATACAATTATTGAAAGAAAAATATTTGTTCAAAATACGATTATTGAAAGAAGAAAAAGGGTTTTGAAGACATATTAAATGAATTAGAAGTAATGAAAACATGGGGAAGGTCAAGGAAATGATTTAGACTAACACAAAAAGCATGGCCCTTGGACTATTGACATGATAAGGGTAATGGAAGACCTAATGTTACAGACGGAAAATTTGTGAAGAGAGTATATGCTTGTTAAAAATCAATGGCATCGTTAGTTAATTATTAAAGGTATAATAAAGTGACATATCTGAAGTAATGAAGGTAACATGAATTAGCACCACA
Organism: Larix kaempferi; assembly: GCA_027924585.1. Taxonomy (NCBI): domain Eukaryota; kingdom Viridiplantae; phylum Streptophyta; class Pinopsida; order Pinales; family Pinaceae; genus Larix; species Larix kaempferi. The sequence continues at coordinate 10,108,251 of BSBM01000485.1, read as the reverse complement.
AATAACTTAAGCGTGCTTGCCCAGAAAAAAATCTGAAATTATTTTAAATTTTGTTAATATCTCTTTGCTGGCCAAGTTGCATATTAAAAAAAATAAATCTTAAAGAGAGAATTGTTTGTTAATGATTTCAAATTGTGGAGCTGGTCTGTTTATATATGTATTAAACTCTTATCTCAAATATGCAATTGATTTCTGAACAGATAAGTCTAGTCCATTGGTTAATAATGATAACATAATGATATTGTAGCAATTAGGTTAGCCTTTACAACTTTTTTTCTGATAAATATTTATTTCATCATTCTAGAGTTTCATGGCTGCTTTATGCAAGTTAAGAGTAGAAGTTGATTTGATGAAAAAGAGAGCAGAGAGAGATGATCCTACTCATGAGCATGATTTGGAAGTTTGCATGAGAGCGAAAAATAGTTCATGGATCATTTGCAGAGTTAATGGAAGAAATGAACTTTGTATGGGCCTTGAAAAAGCTAGTAAGGCACTTATTTATGTATCTGATGGTATGGATAAGTTTAGCAAAAGATATGGAAATTATTTCATGGTGTTAAATACATAGTAGCATAATTTGGCCGTATAAGCCTTTCCTGTACGGAAATTTGGACATAGTATGAAAATCGCCGTATATTCGTTGCGGTACGAATACGTTGGTCAATGTATAATTGTATTGTTATCTGTGAATAAATTTTGGGGAGCAAACTCCGAGAATCTGATAACAATTTTGACTTCGAGGCTGAGAAACTTTGATTATGGAGGCAAATACAGGTTTTACTGAATTCTGTAGAATTAGTTACTTTTACCTTTTTTAAAAATCTTGCGCCTCAAGGACTGTCCTATCGTGACTACGTGCTATACCGTTTCAAGTTTCAAACTTAAACTTAATATATTTTAATTTGTATAGATTATTATTATTTAATATTAGTTATTAAACTATGTTTTTAAGTATTAGTTATTTAATTCTTATTTAGTTTTTGGTAACATAGTATGAGTATTTGATATGTTTAAATTTTAATATAGTTTGTGTTAATATATTTTTTAATGTTTAGTAGTTAATATTTTTTAGTATATAGTTATTTTAATGTTAAGGCTTAAAAAATTAGTTATTTTGGTATATAGTATATTTTATTAAATTTTTATTTAATTGTTTTATATATTTTTTTAATTTTTTTTTTTTGTTAAGTTGAATAGCAATTTAATAGTAGATTGGAGGATCTATTAAAATTCTTATAAAATAAGTGCAATTTACTACTCAACCTATTATCGTATTTTTATCGTACTAGATTTTTTTATTACGTATTTTTTCCGTATCGAATCGTATTTGTATTTGAATTCGTACTCGAATTATGTTACTATGGTTAAATATATTCAGATAGATATTTATCATTTTTTTATCCCTGCTATTTAATGCTTAATATATAATAGAGTGACAAATTGACACTGGAAAACAAAGATATGTATGTATCAGTTTATTGTATTTCTCTGATATGATAAATCATGATAAACCATAAAACTTCTGTCTAACCTTATTTTGTGCAACACATTTCATTTTTACTTGCCTTTTCTCATGTTCCATTGCTATTGGCAATAAACTTTCTCTTATGTAACTTGTAACTTTGAGATACAAGATCTATGAAGAGATGTGACTTATTATAAATTTATGCTAAAAACACCATGGATGTATACCATAAAAAATATCTTATGTACAAACAAAATACACATGATCTTTAAAAAAAAGATCGAGAGATTGGTTGCCCGTATCAAACCCTATCATAAACCATATAAGGATGAGACATACACCATAGGTGATGATTATGCAATATGAGGATACCTCTAAGACGTTTACAAGTTATCTCTACACGGTTTGAAAGGAAAAATAAGTTGATCCAAAGCTTGAGGGCCCGTGTAATGTTTATTCAAACTTATTTGAGTTGTTTTAATGTAACAATCCTATGATGGCAACAATAGATTCATAAGATACAACAAAGTTTTGTCTGCTCACTCTATCACATTATTTCATAAAGAACACAAGTGGAAGAAACATCATGCACATGTAATGGTAAACTAGAGGGTAATATAACAATAACAATTTACATCATTGGAGGATTCTCTTAAGGCATTAGAGAGTGATATAAGAATAACAATTTACACTATTGGAAGATCCTTTTAAGGCATTAGATCAAGAAATAAGATTGAAATTCATGAAGAAAATTAGATAGTTTTGGGTTTAATAATTATGTCTTTCATTTTTTATAAAGATAAAGTAAAAAGAAATATACATATGACATATATTTACATATCACTACCTAGATTAAGTGGTTGGTAAATTAAAGAAAGATAAAGATCACAAGAAGAAAGAATCAGAATGAGATCCCTAATTTTTAATGTGGATTGAGAGAAGAGTGCAGACCACTATATACTAAAAGACTAGTGTATTGATTTTACTACACTAACAACTGAACAATGACAAAAAAAGAACTTAACATCTAAAGTACATAAATATATAATGTCAAGGCTTTTGCTTAGAAAAAAGTTTGGGATATGTTTTGAGATGTATGAGGAGTATCTTGGGGCATTGTATATTAAATTATATATGTTCACTTTTTGTAGCCTTTAGGATCTATGGTAAACAAAAATAAAAGTTCATGTTGTGATTTTGATGTTAATGATAAATATGAATAAATTAATAGCTTAATTTCAAAATTGAAGAGTTTTGTTAATAGTATATGAAGATGATGTTTATTTCATTGTTTTATATTTTCCCATTATTATCTTAGTGTATTTGTTGTAGATAGATGGTTACAGTTGCATTATAGATGTATGTATAATGTGTTAGATGTCAATATATTTATGTGAGGGATTGTTGAGACTATTAAGTAGAGAGTATGAGTGAGAATGGTTGCAATCATCCTCTATATCTTTTTCTTATCCATCTAGTGTTTTTGTAATGCACCATCGGTGAGATCTTCCTTTTTTGGGGGATTGATATGCCAACTCCATGCCACAACCCCTTTGTTCAACAACTTAGTGGACCTTGGTCTATTATTTTGAGCTAACACATAGTCTTATTGCTAGGACCTAACCATGAAAGTTAGTAGATCATGATAAAATGAAATAGAAGTTCATGAAGGAATATATTCAAAATGGACGATGCAATGATTTAAAGAACATAAAATGTTTTCTAACCTATATGAGATATTATGGGTCGATTTTTCCATGAGCTTGTTTGAATGGCTCTAGAGACTTGAGTAAAGGTGGTGATACATTGGAAAAAATGATTAATAGAAATGGTACAAAAATAAATGTGAGGGCTCAAAGGAGAACATAACTTGAAGATGTGAGTGCTTGATAGAGATGCGACAAGTTGATGTCTATGCAAGTGTGCTCAGTTTTATTTAATCCATAATCTCATCCTTATTAATTAACTAGCATTGTAGTTTTTTCATTCCAATAGCTTATTGGTTTACATGGTTTTTTAGGGAAAAATAATATTTAGTACAAAAATTATATTTGAAATAATTATAGTAATGTTAATGTTAATAGTAACATTCATAAGAGCATCCATCAATCAAACCTCAAGTATAGTATTGATTAGAATCTTCATGAAATTGCTCATTGGAGTGATATGCACATCAACGAACAAAAGATTGTAGCAAGGTAAAAATTAGATCATGAAAATTTTGCAACAAAATGGTCAAAATAATTCCTAGTGAAATGTTTAGCATAAAGAGAAAATGTTCAAATAATTCATAGAGAAATGTGCAACACAATTTAGAACCAAGATTGCACAATAGAAAAATGGAGAGCTTCTGGGCAGAGCAAAAATTGAACCACAACCTAAAAGAATTGATTGTTTTTTTTCTTGAAATTGAATATTTAGCTAAGGAATGTGTTCCTCTTTTTCATTCAATTTGTGGATTGCCAATTTGCCTCCCATCTTCTCTTCTCCCACCATATCTAATCATAGTAGTGTAATTTGACCGTATTGGACTTTTATGTACGGAAATTTAGAACAATTAGGAATTCGTCGAATATTCAATGTAGGTGTAATACGAATATAGGTTCCTACAAGCCAGCAACTAAATTTTGAAAATCAATTTAATAAAATCAAATTTTAATTATTTAAACACCATAAAATATAAATAACATCCAATTTGATAGTTCCTAACCATTAATCCTTCTCAAATAAATATGTTTTTAGTTTCTTATCTAAATGATTATTAATAACTAATACAGTCTCTCACAATATTTTTGTTTTTTAAATAGTAATTTTTGTTGTAAATAACATATATTTATAGTATATTTTTGTATCTATATTCTAATTACACCGAAGGCGTATATTAAGGGGCCGACTCCCCTCAGGCCATCGGCCAATCAGGAGCTGCCCATGTCGAATTTACATCCACACGTTATTTTGTATTTTGTAAGTTTAAATCCATTTGTTTGGATCCGTGATGCTCTCGTTTGGATGGGAGGTGCCTGCTTTGCAGTTGAGAAGAAGAGAAGGGACAGGCATTCATATCAATATGAATATTGAAGACAAGAACCTGGAATGTGCTAATTTGCACGCAGTGATTGTGCCATTTCCTTTGCAAAGTCTTGTTAACGCTCTCATCAATTTGGGGCAGCTGTTGGCTCTGCGTCGATTTTTCATCACTGAATGAATCCATAAACGCATGGTTGAAGTTTCTGCAAGAGATGCAAATTCTCTGGTTTCCAGAGGCGATCATCAAAGCCCGAAATTTCGATTTCTCTCTATTCCCGATGGCTTACCACCGGACCATGGCCGCGCGTCCAACCTCGGGGACTATTTCCTTGCACTGCAAAAACTGGGCCCCGCATTGGAGGATCTCCTTCGCCCTACTGCTCAGAATGATGACAAGAATTCATCAGTTGCATCTCCACCTGTCACATGCATCGTCTCAGATTCCTTCATGTCACATGCATCGTCTCAGATTCCTTCATGTCTCAGATGCTCACTTTATTTGTGCAGATAAACAAGCTATCGGGGTTGCTGATGGTGTTGGGGGTTGGGCTCAGATGGGTGTTAATGTTGGAGACTATGCACATGATATTATATGGCTCATTCTATGGTTGATCACAGGGTAGAATGGTCGCTCCTGGTTTCCAAATTTTGATTGTGAAGAATTCTATATCATCTTTACAATTACATTCTGACAAAGCGAATGTTCTCGTAAGTCATGAAGGGGCTTCTTGAGAGAGTTCCCAGAGCCCTTGTTCCGTGAAGGAATTGTTGTTTCTTGGAGGCAGAGAAGATAGTTATCCGAGGTTAATGCCATTTACTGAAGTTGAAATCGGTCAATGGTCCTTCATGGAAGGTTTTTGAATATCACACACATGTATTTCTTGTTGACAAGGGCTCGATTTCATCCTCAAATTGTTCTCCAAATACAATTTCAGAAGCGAGGTTTCTAGGGAAAGTGGCAGCGATAATACCATTAAGGCAGTTGCATACTCTGGCATTGGGCATCTGGAAGGATTTTGTACATCAGTCAAATGCATTCATGGTCCAAAGAGTGTGGGCCTTCACAAAAATGTCAGTTTGAACAAGATTTCACTAGCGGCATCTTTTTGCAGTATTAAAAGGAATGGCCATCACAAAGTGTCTAATTATTAGTTTTTGTATCCAATTTAATTGGTCTTAGATGATACAGGTTGCCTCTTTAACATGACATGTTACCAGCCATACTTGATTTGGAATTATATATACATATATTAAAATTATTAACAAAATAATATATATATAAAATATGAGATATATTTTGTTTATTAATATTATATTAATATAATAACATAAGTTATTAATATAAAGATAAATTTTGTATTTTTATAGTTGAATTTTATTGTATGTTAATGAAAAACATATATTTTTAATAACTATTTTATTTAAACTTATAATTTTTTTAAAATAATTATTCTTATTTTAATTAAATTTATTAAAAACACATTATATATTTTTGTTTATTATATAAGTTTGAATACTTATTTTTAATTTAAGATAATATGTTTATATAAATTTTATGAAATTATTTTATTATTATATATTTATAAAGTTTTAAAATAAATTACCATTAACGTTTTAATTTAAATTTGTAAAATAATTAAAATCAATTATTATTATTTGATTTAAGAAATTAAATATTTAATTCAATTTAATAAAAAAAATTCATAACAACTAAATTTAATATAGTTAACACATATATCCTATTATCATTAACTTGACTTAATATTTAAGTTTCAATTATCTAGAAAATATGTAATTTTCAACTCCCATCACAATCACTTTAGTGATGGGATCACTATGTATGATTTCACATTTCTAAAAAGATATTCTAAAATGTAATTAAAAAATAGATGTTCGTGTATAAAATAAAAACTTAAAACTTAAACTTGGATCTATAAATCAAGAGCAATCAAATTTCTTGAGTTTAAATTTAAAAAAGAAATACACCTCAAGAAATTGGATCCCTCTCGGTGCTTGATAGATACGGGTTTAAGATGGATCTATGCTGGTTTAATAAAAGTCAAAGTATTTATAGATTAATATTAAGATCTAGAATAAGAAAATATTTTCTATACATTTTAAAAGAGAGACATATATACTTAGATATCACAATTACACATTTAACAAGAACCAATTAACGTCTAAGTCATTAGCTGGAGGGTTTGGAGGAGAAAGAGGAAATTTTATGATGTGGCTAAGAGAAACAAATTTAAATACAAATAAATTATGGAAAACAACCATGAAAATTTAGACTTTTTATAGAACACCATTCCTTTGAAAAGAAAATTTGAAATCAAACTAAGAGATAGCAAATGGGTTAACATTTAATACTTTAGCTAAACTTTTATTCAACCACCCTAACTCCATGCAACATACACCACATTAGTATGCTCTCTCATATTCCTCTTTGATAATTGCAAAACATAATCCAATTATCAAGGAGGTACAACATGCAATGATGACTTTTCCTTGGGTTTGGATGGTTAACTTGCAAATTTGACCTCCATTAGCACATTTTTTACCATGGTTTGTCATCCGTAAATTAATCATGATGGTGCAAAAATTACCTCAAAGGGTTTTAATCCTCTACTAATCACTCTAGCCCTTATTCATTATTTTAATCAACAAAAGATATAAGGCATGTTCATTAAAATGGATGTATGTTGTATGTTGAAAGATTCTTATGGACTTATGGTTCAATAGTTCATAGATTTAGTTGTGATGGTTCAATAGTTCATAGATTTAGTTTTAGTTGTGATGGTTCAATAGTTCATAGATTTAGTTGCTTATAATCACAGTTACATCATTTCTACGTGACTCGACCTCATATGCCTATCATCGTTTGAATCCATAAGCAATTATTGACTGAGACATCACTGCTAAAAAAACTTGCCATATGCTACAAAAATTACCCCTTGTCTACGTACACACAACTTTCTCTCATTTTACAACAAATTGAAGTCCTTTTTGATGTTTCATTTCCCCGCTTTGGAGATATGCTAGTTATACTACTATGTATCTAACAATAGTTGCACTTGTGGCAACAAATTTAAGATATTTTTACTGACAAATTTAGTACACACGAGCCGTCCAATCCGATACGTAAATTAACGTTGATGTGTCAGAAGATTCTAACGTCATGTTCCTATGATGTGACACGTAATCCTATCAAATGATTTTGGCCACAAGCTCTCTCGCGATTCTAGCCACGCAGGAAATTGACACGTGTGTTGTTGTGATCTTATCACGTTTCAAGGCAAAAGATGTCCACAATCTTATTTTTTGGAACGTACTTGCCTACCCGATGGAAATCATACCATGAAAAAGTGGGAGAAGATTTTAAGTAAAGCCGCTTCAACACGAATTAATAATTGGGTAAAAATAAAATCAAAGATCAAGGGAAACGGTGACCTAAAGGAGAATTTAGGGGAATATAAACCAATTAATTCAAAATATAAAATCGTTAATTGTAATAGCATAAGATAATTGTTACGGAGGATTTCTATAAATTTTTATAATATTTTCAATAATTATATAGATTGTTAAAAGAGTCTATATTGAGTGGTTGGGAGCATTGGTTGTGATACTCTCTATTCATGTTCAAATGTAGTTTGTGACATGTTATGATGGACAGTGGGGATACCTTGATTCTTCGTGAATAACACGTGTCTCTTCTTTCTGTGGATGTAGCCTATAACATCGGTGAACCACACTTTAAAAAAATCAAGGTACCCATTGTTCTTTGTCTATAAGGAGATCCTCCATCTTGAGCTTCCATAGCTCGAAACTTTAATTGTTAAATTTCTCAATCTTGATTTTGGAATTTCTTGTCATTCTCTTTCACACAAGAATCACCACCTTAGAGCTACCATTAAGATTAGTTTATCATAGAGCCAAGATAAACTAGATTGATCAAGAACATGCTAAACTCTAGCAACAAAGACAGCCCCTTGAAACCAATAACCTTGCTTTGATACAAAAAGTAAGTTTTAAACCTTTGTAAGTGAGGCATACAATTTTTTATGCAAAACATAAATAACAACAATAACACACACACACACACACAATATATAGAGATATTTACCCTTGATACCCTTACTTGAGAAAACCGACCTAACTTAGAGCTACACCTCTAGCTTCTTCAATGTATTGACTAATAATTCACAATACACATTCAAGTACTTTGCAGGATCCAAAATCTAATCTACTAACTTAGATTAGAACACAACCCTACTCCTTTAATTTCAAATAGATTACAATGGACCAAAAAAGAACAAAATAAAAATTATCCCCCAACTCCAACTAACACCCATGGATGAGTGCACAATCCAGTAATAGCTAACATCTCATGCACCGATGCATAATCGACAAGCAAAGTAATAACACATCTCCAACCCCCTAGAGACATCTACCTTTGATCCTAAAGGCTTGTTGAATACTATGATTGATCTCTTTTAAATTCTTTCCATTCCATTACGCCTTGGTTTAAATTTCCCTAGTCACGATTCATTGAGTTAAGTTGGTGTCAAGGAAAATTTTAAGGATCCATAATTTTCATAAAGTGTAGAAACCTTCGCGAATCTTATTATTCTCTGTTGCTAGGTTTCTGTGGTGATCAGTTTCAGGATGCATGTTCGGAATTTCCACAGATCTCATGATTTTCATCATGAGATCTGTGGAAATTCCGAACATGCATCCTGAAATCTTATTATTTTTTAAATTTCCAATCATAAAATGTTTGGCAGTATTTTTGTAAAAAATATTCAAATTTCAAAGGATTTTACACACCTTTTGGACAATTTTGGCGATATTAAGAGTAAAATATTTTTATCCCATGGAATTTGGGTGAATCAACTTAAAAAAAGAGTAAATTGGCGAATTTTTTATTTCGAAAAAAAGGTTGAAAATTAGCCCATGGACTAAATTTTGCCGTTAAAATTTTCCATGGTTGGTGTGTAACATGGGAAAATTGTGCAATGAATTTCTTTTGATAGTTTGTCGTTCCGATGATGCTTCATAGGTCATCGTGAACGAAATCTTCATTAAGTCAATGTTATGTCTACCTTGGTTCACTCAAAGTCTAAGAAAAACAAATTGTGTTTATCCAAATGTGCACTTATTCATAATAACTAATATTTTTCCTTTGTGTCATGTTGAGTATACTTGGTCCAAATGTTATAAATGGTCGTCCTCAATTCCATTGAAAATTATGTCATCTATATATATATATAATCACAAAAATGTCAAGATTTGTTAGGAGAACCATATTCATCATTCTAATAATTGTTAAGAGTAAATTGCATCACCATCGCTTTAAATGATCCCTAACACATCTCAAGGGTTATCTTCCATGAATATAGATCTAAACCTAGAAAAACCACAAAGAATGTAATTTTACTACTTTTGACCACAATCTTAAGAAAACACATAAATCATAAATCACACAACGCTATCAAATTATCAAAACCTATAAGACCCACCATGACGTTGACCACCATACGTCTCACCTTCTATGGTTCATATATTTCCAATCACGTGCGAATATGAGATCAGTCGTCCGATTGGAATCGGTACATAAAAAGGTAAACCGATGATCTCATGTCATGAGATTCGAAGCATAATGGCTAACCGTCTTTTTATGTGACACGTCATTATTGTTGTTAGCAAATGGTGGCCACGTACTTTTTAGTGATTTTCAGCCATGTATTTCATTGTTATCTTAGAATAATCGCTCAACGTCTTTTTTATGCGACACGTCATTATCTTTTTTTGTTAGCTAATGGTGGCCACGTACTTTTTAGTGATTTTCAGCCATTTATTTCATTGTTATAAGAAAAAGATAAATTTTCTAACTAATAATAATTAGAAGTAGCTTATTAAGTTTGCTCAAAATATAAATAGCAAAATAACAAAAAATAAAGTTTTTGTTTTTTTCATGTGGTTCATGGCACCAAAATAAGGTGGCTCAACAAAAGCATCTAGTATACCCATTTAAAAGCTCAACATGTCACTTATAACGAATTGAACTTGGGTGGGGAAGTTAACATTCATGCCTCCCAACCACCCAAGCTACATACAATAAACCAAAAAAAGTCAAAGTTACTTTATATGATTTATCATAATGTAAAAAATAAATGTAATGCTTTGGAGTCGAGAACAATGAAAAGAGTTGCAATGCTTCGAGTTTTACAATAGGACAAAGGAGAAAAAAAAGTCATTCTTTAAAATCAAATGAGAAACTCTCTTACTGTTTGAAGCTAAATAAAAGAATCTCTAAATATAAAAAACCTCATTGGAGGTGCTAGATCTAGTTTAGGGTAAGTCTCTTTGTCTAGAAGAGGTGCCCTTTGTTAGGTGGTGCCTTTCGTTAGGTGTTTCTAGAGGGTTTTCCTCACTTTCTTAGCGTATGTTGTCTTGAAACCTCATACAAAAACTTTGTAATGGTCTCATTGTTAAGTGTTGTTGCTCTCCAAAGTCTAATAGATCTAGGGATGATGGTGTACTCTATCTACATCGTAGTACTTAGGACTTAACTAAACGCTTCAAAGGTTTAGCCAAAACTTCATTAAAGAGCAATACTAATCTAACCATAGATATATCAGCCACCTTAATTGATAATTTTTGAAATTCTAACATGTACTCATTCGATGTTCCATTTTGCTTCAACTGTGCTAATTCTTTGAAAGGCATTTTTGGGTCTTTTTGTTCAAATATTTCCAATACCATGTTAACAAATTCTTCATATGTTGTAACCTGATCATGTCCCAATGTTTTAATTCCATGGAACCACCAATCATTTGCTTCTCCCTCAAGATGCAAAATAGTCATTTTTAGAGAATCCTCTTCAACCATTGGATTCAACTGAAAATACACATCTAGTTTTTGTATCCAAGTATTTGCAGAACTTTGAGATGAGCCATCAAAGGTAGGAAGGGGCATTTTACCTATGGCATAATTCAATTCTTTATTTTGAAAAGGAGTTCTACTACCTCCTCTCATTTTGATCTTGTTTGAGACAGTAAATAATTGATCAAATGGTAATGTTCTTCTACAATCTTCACTCAACTCTTGCCATTTTGCTGGAATTTCCTTCATGCCAATTTGAGGGTTAGGATCTTTTTTGGTCTCAAGAAACTAAGGTGTGGTAGCTCTTGTTGAGCTCTGAAACTCACGAGCTTAATTATGAGGCCCTGTTCTTGAGAAAATGCTTCCATCCACTGTCTTCTTTTTCTCACTAGAGGAACTGCTAGTGCCTCCTGTTGCCAATTTGCTACCAATTTGACTAGCCATCAATTCGAATCCTTGCATTATCTGCCTTGTCATATATTAAAAAAAAGGTTTCATGAATTTCCTAAACTCCTTTTTCCCCCCCATATCAGAATTTCCTTTCTCATCCTTAGCCATATTCTCAACATAATACACCTCTTCTCCTTCTTCTTCCTCTTCACCAAAAGCACTTTCACTTTCAGTTTCTAAGGGTGGGCGCTGATTTATTTGGATTCTTGTACTCATAAATGGTCATCCACATCAGGTGCAAGGACCATGCTTTGATACCACTTTTAGTCTCCCTTTTTATAAATTTGTAAAAATTAGGAAAATGTGCAACTTTTGGCCAATTTGCCCCTTAGACTAGTAATGACTCAAATGCTTTCAAATTGCTCCAAATGCTTCCAAATTGGGTCTGAATGTGTTTGAAAGGTATTAAGACATAAAAATGAGTCTGATGGATGCTTGGACACTCTCAAAATACTTCTGCAACACTCATTTACAATTAGGAGAAAGTAGGGAAATTTACTAGTAAATTCGAGGTTCAAACCCCCAAGGGTAGGGGACAAAGATGATAAATTTTCATAATTTGATGTGTTTGCTACTTTTAAGAAATGGAAAGATTTGGTTGAGAATGAGACATGAAAAAGGTTGAAGTGTCTCAGATTGGATAATGGATGTGAGTATTGCGGCAAAGATTTTGATAGTTATTGTCCATACCATAGGATTCGTATAGAGAAGACAGTCCCAAGAACACCACAAGAAAATGGTGTGTCATTAAGGATGAGTAAGACGATCATGGAGTGTGCAAGGTGTATGAGATTGCATGTAGGGTTTCCCTTATAGTTTTGGACAGATGATGTAGATACTGTTGTTTACTTAACAAACAAAGGGCCTTCAAGCGCATTGGATGGTGGGATTCCAGAGGAGGCATGGACATGTAAAAAGGTAAACTACTAATTTATGAGAACTTTTGGTTGTGAAGCATTTGTCCATATTGATAAATGAAATAGAACAAATCTTGAGGGTAAATCCAAGAAATGTACCTTTATTGGATACGAGTTTGATGATTTTGGTTATTGCTTATGGGATTATGAAAGTAACAAAATGATTAGGAGTGGAGATGTGGTATTCAATGAAAATGTCATGTATAAAGATCAGTTGCAAGAAAAGAAACAGGAAAAGGAAAACACAGAGTACATAGTGCTTGATGAAATAAAAGAAAATAAAGCTCCAAAGGTGCCAGAAAATAAAAATAACAACAGGTACCTCAAACTTTTGCAAGTGCTAGAAGATATGTACCAGGTTAAGTAGACCTCCTGAACGATACTCTCCTTCAATGTATTATTTATTGATGATTAATTTTGGTGAACCAGAATTTTATGAAGAAGCAATGCAGGTGGAAACTAGAAAGAAGTGGGAGCAATGCATGAATGAGGAGATGGACTCATTGGTAAGAAACCAGACTTGGGATTTGGTTCAATTGCCTGTAGGTAAAAGAGCATTGCAGAACAAATGGGTTTATAGGTTGAAGGAAGAAGATGGAGGCAAGAAGCGATACAAGCCCATAATTGTTGTAAAGGGGTTTGCACAAAAGAAATGTATAGATTTTGATAAAATATTTTCTCTTGTTGTGAAAATGACTTCAATTAGGACTATTTTAAGTCTAGTGGTGGTAGAAGATTTGCATCTTGAATAGTTAGATGTAAAAACAACCTTTCTCCATGGGGATTTGGAGGAAGGGATTTATATGCAGCAACCAGAAGGGTATGAGGTCAAAGGGAAGGAGAATTTAGTATGTGGGTTGAAGAAGAGCTTGTATGAATTGAAGCAAGCTTCAAGGCAGTGGTATTTGAAATTTGACAGGTTTATGACAAAACAAGGTTATAGTAGATGCCATTCTAACCACTGTGTTTATTTCAAGAGGCTAGATAACGAAATATATATTATCTTGTTATTGTATGTGGATGACATGTTTGTTGTATGGTATAACATGTAGGATATAAATGTGCTCAAAAGGAAGTTAGCTAATTCATTTCCAATGAAGGATTTGGGTGTTGCAAAGCAAATCCTTGGTATGAGAATAACAAGAGACATGAAAAATCACAAATTGACTTTGTCTCAGGGTGAGTACATAGAAAAGGTGTTGGAGAGGTTTTGAATACAGAATGCAAAACCAGTTAGTACACCTTTGACCATCCATTTCAAACTAAGTAAGGAGATGTGTCCCAAGACACAAGAAGAGATAGATTACATGTCCAAGGTTCCTTATTCATTAGCAGTTGGCAACTTGATGTATGCCATGGTGTGCACAAGACCAAATATTGCACATGAAGTGGGAGTTGTGGGTAGGTATATGAACAATCAAGGTAAAGAACATTGGAAGGAAGTACAATGGATTCTCAGGTATTTGAGAGGTACTACCATTTATGCATTATGTTTTGGAGGTTCAGACACTGTACTACAGGGATATGTTGATGCAGATATGGCAGGTGATAAAGATAACATGAGGAGCACCACAGGGTATGTGTTTATTGTAGGTGGAACAAAAATAAGTTGGATTTCAAAGCTGCAAAGGTTGTTGCATTTTCAACAACAGAAGCAGAGTATGTTGCTGCTACAGAGGCTAGCAAATAGATGATTTGGTTGCAGAGGTTCATGGAGGAATTGGGTAAGAAGCAGGAGGATAGCAGGTTGTATAGTGATAGCCAGAGTTCCATTCATCTTGCAAAGAACTCAACCTTCCATTCTAAGACTAAACATATACAACTAAATTATTATTTCATACAGTTTGTTCTAGAAGATGAACTGTTGAAGCTGGAAAAGATACACACTAGCCAGAATATTGCAGACATGTTGAAAAAGGTAGTAACCAGAGAGAAACTGAGTTCCTGCTCGGTTTTAGTTGGCCTTCTAGCATGAAGGTGACGATGAGAAATTTTCCAAATCCAAGGTTCAAAGCATAGTCCAACAAGTGTAGTAGCGGTGGGGGGTGTTGTGATTAGTATCCAAGTGGGAGATTGTTGGTTCTGGAGCCTAATCTTCTTAATTAAGAGATGTTGTTGCTTCGATCGTGTTTGTACCCTAGTTTTATTTGATATGCAGGTGGACTGTACACTCATCCTAGCGGGGGGGTGTGGGGGAGCATCGCCCCGAAATAAATTTTATGGGTTGTTTGGTTGGCCAACAGTTTACTACCCATGGTATTGGGTAGCTCGTAGTATTTTCCCATGACAATTCCCTTTAAAATGAAGACATTGTAATACAACTGTGTAATGTATTGTAGCATTGTAAATATATATGTGATTGTGTAAGAGAGACTAAGAGAGAGTGAAGAGGAAGTTGCCGTGGATGTGCTGCAGGTTGTATCCCTTCATTTGTTGGATGGTATAATACTAAAAGGACTGGAAATTTCTCCGTGGATGTATTCCATATGGGGTGAACCACGTTATATTGGTGTCTCTCTTGTATTGTGTTTATGTGATTTATATTTGCATCTTGTTTATTGTTATTTCTCGGCGATCCTGATTTTCTAATAGAAAGTTCAGTTACCAAGTAGCGAAATGCCGAATCAATCATCTGAGAAAGCCCTTGAAGAAGTTGCGAAACAATTAGAATTGTTAAGACCTACAGAAAATGACGGAATCGTAGAAAGTGAACCCCCCATTGTTGCAGAAGGAGATATTGGAAGTGACAATAGTAGCACGCCCTCGACTACCCCCTAGGAGCCTTTACAAAATTTGGTAATCCCTTTTCATAATCTTGTTTTGCGATTATCATGGTATAATAAGATAATTGGTAGTTCTAGAAATTTACAAGTTGGTGTAGTACTAAGTGGAAGTAGTAGTAGTCTTCAATATAGTAGTAGTAACACTATGGCTTAGCTCAGATCCCAAGGATTTGTGTTGGTAGGACCTCTAGTCACCAATATGGATGGAGTTCAAGCAAGTTCATCTATGAAATGCCCAGAGTTTCGGGGAAGAGGAAATGAAGCAGATGCAGAGCAGCAATAAATTCTCTATGAATCCATTTGGAGCTATAGAGGGATGCCTCCTACCTCAAAGTAGTTCAAATTATAGACCACGTTGCATGGAATGGACACAACTGGAACAACATAAGCCTATTATTCCATATAGTGAGAGGGCCCAGGATTCCATAGATGGTGCCAACATTTTGATGGGAAAATGGAAGAGCAAGGTTGAAGAATTTGAAGCGTTTAAGAGCCACACAATTATAGAGGTACTAGAGTTGGCTCCCTTGTTTGAAGGATCAAGGCCTGAATATGCACACGTATCAAGCATAAAACAAGGTTTACTCGAGGGCGATTCAACACTTATGGTTGGGGTATGTTGCCTCCTTCATTTTTGGATGGACCATAGTCGTGGAAGATTGCGTGGAGATCAAGGCAGAAGTTGTAGAACCCGTTGAATATTGCAACCATATTGCGTACACTCCTATGACTATAAAAGCACAAAGAATGAACAAATCAATATATCATTGAGTGCTAAGAGTATTGACTGAGCAATAAACCAAAGATAGTGCCTCAATAGAATATGAGTTTTGGGTTTGTATCTGAGTCATGGGATTGTGGGTTTTTTCCAATGTATCAACTATCAAGTTCTATGACAAGTCATTCTATAGACTGAGAATTATGGCCATAGAGATGATTGTATGCATTGTAATGAAGATCATCAGGTTAACAGAAATCAAGACTTATTGGGCCCCAAAATTTATATCTTTATCATGAATACTATGGATGTTATCTTCTGTCTCTATTGTTTGCTTTATACCTTTTGCATAACTCTATATAAATGTATGTGAATATATGATGAATGCATGTCATGGAATGGTGTATCAAATAACTTATCTTCCAGTCTATCTTTGCAGTTAACTCTCCTCATCATAAACATTTCTAGATAGTGCTTCAAGTGAGACCTCATTTGAGACATTGAATATGCCAATACACTAGACTACAACAAGCCCCTTTATTGGTGACTATGCAAGAACCCTGGTCTTATTTATTTTTGTGCCAACATCACCCCCACCTTTAAAAAAAATTGATATGCAACATTTTGTTATTAGAATATGCATTTCCCAATCTTGACCTACCATCTTACTCCAAGTTCCATTTTCATATCATAGAATATTATAGTTCAATGAAATGTTTATTCATGGTGGTCTGGAAAAATGATCGTGCAATAAATTACAGAATGTATAATGATCCATTAATACGATTCGATGCACTATTCACATTTGTACATAAGTCAATGATACCTTTGAATGATGGATAGTCATCAACAATGATGCACATATTAGAAAGATACATTGTTCCATTTATGTACACAAGGAAGATTTTCTTGGTTCCGAAGCATTAAGAGTTAGTTGATAATGGTATGGGATTATTTAAAATTGTGTACCTAGTAGCATAAAATCTAAATATAAGGATTTGGTTTTCCATTTTTCCATTTTCACATTGAGTGATATGAAACTATTAAAACAATTAATATTTAATCCATACATGTGTTGACATGGACTTCAAGATATGAATGTTGTGTGCCCATGATCATTTGATCCTTTTATAAGCTACGAGTATTTGCAACACATAAGGGTGTGTGAGTATAGACATAGATTCTCAATGTGTATAGACATAGATTCTCAATGGAATGTAATTTTCCTCTAAGATCATTCCCAATTGTACTCCAGTATCATATATGTGGAGGTTATATTCCAATTTGTAATTTAATATTATTTATGTGGAGGTTACACCCGACCTATTTTTTGGTTCTTTAAGTAAAGGTATTCTTACCGGCCATGAGTCATGATCACATTTTACTTACCAATAATTACTTAAATACAACATATTTTAATTATTTGTATGAGAACCATATGCTAAATGGATTAGCATTAAGTGTTATGTGTAAGGTTGTGCAGAGATGCATGATCGCCTCTTAACAGATTATGTGTTTGATCCCCTCTGTTGGATTGGATTTCATTTATCATTCTATTGTGCACCTAGTCACTTCTAATTAATTATCCTATAACATGATGAATGTGTAGAATGGTTGTGAAGGACATATACCATAAGTAATTCTTGTTTAATTTTCACTTTTGAGATAAAGATACACACTTAATAAGATCAACAAAACATTATGCTATAACATGCTGAATGTGTAGAATGGTTGTGAAGGACATATACCATAAGTAATTCTTGTTTAATTTTCACTTTTGAAATAAAGATACACACTTAATAAGATCAACAAAACATTACAGTATACAATATTCACACCATATCAAAAAAATTTAATGTTCACTTTGCTTTATGAGAAAAATCAACAATCATTATTAATATGTTTGTACAACCAAATATATTGCTTCGGAGAACAATGATAGTTCCAAAGAAAGAGGGAAATGGTAAACATTGACTAGAGATGGTAATGGTAATGTTAGAAGAAAAATTTAAAAATTTAATGTATTTGTTTTATGTTGAAGGTGGGACATGGTCTTATGACAATGATATTAGGGGAAGCAAGAGAATGGAATTGAGATAAAAGCATTATGTAAAAAATTGAGATCCAAAACCGCTTCATGAGTTTGATACTAATGCCAGTATTAATGGGATAACATATCAAATTGCTCCATCTAGTTTACATGGGTTGGAGAATTTTTTGAGTAGATAGCGTAAATGTTCCATAAAATATAAAGTATGTTGGCCCAATGTACACATATAAACGTTGGATATGTCTGCCATAGTATCTATCCAATATGTGAAGATATGTAATTTGTGCAAATTATAACAAAATGAAAGAAACCGACCAAAATAAAATGGGCATTCTATTTATATTAATGGAAAGCCAAAAGCTTCATGAAATGTTGTGGAGTTTATAAATAATTTGTGTCCTAGAAGAATAAGCAAGCTACCGAATTGTGTGTTTGAGGACTATGATGGAAACAAAGTTGTGGTTTATGAAATGAAACCAAGAGCTATAGAGGCGAGTTGTTGATCAATTATAATTTGAATAGAATTAAGGAAACATGTAATTGTGTTTTACATTTTGTAGCTATTATTTACTGATTGTCTTCGAATATGATTTGAAATACTTTTATCTTAGGCATCTTTTATCTAAATTATTATCATATCATTTTTATGTTGTAGGTTGATCAAGGGAAACAAATTTATGCAGGGAAGGTAACGTAATATAACATTTTTATGTTTTTCTATCAATGTTTATCATTGTTTTGAACCATCTTAACTGCTAGTTGTTTGTAGGGTTCAACCATGCCTTGGCATGGCCACAAGGATGACATTTTTTATCATTCTAATCATTTTATAGCTATAAAAAATAGGTTAAAATGGACAATAGAACTCACTAGTTTGATGCAACATACATTAAAAGAAAGCATTGTTAAACAAGTATAGTTGAGTGAAAACATTTATCAATACAAGTTGCTCTTAATATTTTAAATTTGATGAAGTACTCAATTGCTTTAATGTATGCAATTTTTTATTGTTGATGAATTATACCTCAGGTAAGATGTTTCTTAATATGAATTATTGAGAGAGGATGCATTGATTTCAAATTTCCGTGGTGTGTAGTGTTAGAATGGGTTTTTGGATAATCCACCGTCAACATTTTTGTTGTCAACGTTGGATTCATCCTAAGGACAAATTATGGATAGAAGAATTACTTATTGATTAATCAATAAGTAATGTCATACAAAGATTATTCAAAACGTTCATAAATCCTTAGTAATAATTAATAATATTTTTCCTTTTAATTATTAATAATAATTTTTCATAATGAGAATAATCCAAGAATAAGGATCATTATTCATATATCTTAATACATAAAGATCTTAATGACCATCCCGAAAGTGCTAGTGCCCATTTTATTCCACCGACCAGAAGCAAACATGCAGGTCAATCAGTTCTTCAAGTAAGTAATTAGCAAATTAGATTGTATTGTATTTGTCTGTGCTTTCGATTAAGGTCTGTGAAGAATGTTATTGTAATTTTTGCTGGGTTTTGATTTGCGCCTTCAGGTTGAAGCTTGCAAGATGGAGAGAATGTATCGGAATGTATTGCCTGAAGAAGCCTGGCCTGAGGAAGGCCCTGGAGTCTATCCAAATATTGGGAGTTAAAAGTTCAAATATTATCTCCTTTCATGACCACGTTGTCAACAGTGTGATCGCAAAGGTATCCAATCAAATCTTGGTTTTTAAACTTGTTCAGCATTGATCAAAAGGTTTCTTGGTCATTTTTTTCTAAATGGAGTTCTTCTGATCAAAGTATGTGCAGGTAAAGGAGGGGACAGAATCTATGGAAGCAGATGGATTAAAACAAATGATCCTCCACGCTGCTTTTGAGTATGGTTTCGCACAGGAACTATAATGAGATGGAGAACACTGAATTTTGATTGGCGTCAACAATTGATCTATAAACGATATGCTTAAATGCTACGTGGAATTCATAATGGATATGAATGGTACTTTTTAAACAGGCGTGCAGGGTTCTCCAATGCTAAGGAGACGTTTCGATTTTCAACTTGTTTGTTTTTATCAAATAGGCTCACATGCATGAAAATTGAGCGCCGAGTTTGAATAAGCCCCGCTCCTTTTGGTTACTTTTCTTTGGCTTCCCAGTCCCACATTCATGAAGAAGCTCTAGTTGGAATTAGTATGACGTCGTGGTACTTAAAGCCGAGCTGAGCTTCATGCACATAGAGTTTGAATGAGCCTGGTTCACTGTGTACTTGTCTGTCTACTTTTGAATGAGTTGCAACTCCTTGCTTACTTTTCTCTTCATGAATTAAAAAATTTAGACATAAAATTAACCTGTAATGTATCTTTAATGTCTTATATGTGAATGCAACTTTATTCGGTTACTTTATGCAAGTTTTGTGAAGGGGTCTTGGGCTTTGTGAGAGGGTCTTGGGCGACCTATTGGTGCACCACATTTTGTTGTAAAGCCCTTATGATTACACCAATACTTGAGTGTGCTTGGAGCCCACTTTTCACCTTCATATGCGAACCCTATTTATGGGTTTGAGATTTAAGAGTTTATTAAAATTATAATTTCTGTATAATAATTGGATACATAAATTAGTTTTCAATATGAAAGGACTAATTAGAGAAATAGATTAACACTTAAAAGGGTGTGTGTGGATGGGATAGGTTGTTTGCAAAAGACATATGCAACATTCTCTTTTATACTTCGATTGTTTTGTAAAAGTAAATGTATATTGTACTTGTTTTCTAGTGAGGAGCTAAGGTCAAGGCCTTATCAATAAACTTTGTAAGTTATGTGGTTTAATTTCTAAGTTGTAAATTGTAAATTTAGAAGACTAAAGACGGACACAACTAAATTACGCGCAACTGAATCCACTATGGGGGAGAGGTAAGGTTAAGGGAAACCTTGAGAATCTAAGTGATGATGTCTAGGAGTCTTTATTGATGCCTTTAGGTAACATATTTATTTAGTTGTGGGTTTAAATATTATAAATAATCTATGATTATTACCCTAAAAACTCTTATATGACGTCCTAGTTGAGGATGGTATCCTTTCGATACAAAGCGAATAGGTAGCACTTATGACCTAAGTATTAGCATGACGTTGATGATTTCCAAATAATTATCCTAATTACTTTTAGTATAAGTATTAATCCATTTATGACAAGAGAGTGCTAGAGAACACAATAAAACTAAAAGAAGCTTAGCTTATTATTTGTTATATTAGTATATTTGATAATCTCAACTTATTAATAAAAGATATTGGTATACTTGTTATAATGGTATACTTAGTATAATTATAACAATGGTATAATGGCATACTTGTTATTAATTAAGATATTGGTATATTTGTCATAATGGTATACTTAGTATAATTATAACAATGGTATAATGGTATACTTGTCATAATGCTATTAACTTAGTATAATTATAACAATGGTATAATGGCATACTTGTTATTAATTAAGATATTGGTATATTTGTCATTATGGTATACTTAATATAATTATAACAATGGTATACTGGTGTACTTGTTATTAATTAAGATATTGGTATACTTGTCATAATGGTATATAATGGTATACTTAGTATACTTATAACAATGGTATATTGGTATACTTGTTATTACTTAAGATATTGGTATATTTGTTATAAAGGTATACTTAATATAATTAGCTATATATATATATATAAGAGACAAGAGAAGGATTATCGCATTTGAGAAACGAGTAAAAATATACTGACACACAACTCACACCATATTATAAAACGGGTTATTGGTAAAGATAAAACCTTATTCTTTTTAACACATCTTAAACACTTGGTCGAGGGATCAAAGAATTTTTAGGAAGGATGTCTCCTTAGTGGAGCACTCCAACTCCTTACTACCGCCATCTATTTTTCTTCGTGGAGCACTTCGACTCCTTACCATCTGTTGACGCAGTGTCTATCGACAGGGGTTCACTTTGCACTGTCACCAACAAACTACCAACCCAAACTCCCTTACACACTAGCCTGGTGTAACCCTTTCCAGCAACACTTGCGAAGCAAGTGCAGTCTCACCCGAGATGGATAAGGGGGCTGTAGGAACCAAGTTTCCGCAGTGGAGTTGAGGATATGCTTTCAACACACATTAACCTTGTAGTAACTAGAGATTATAACATTCACAACATACTATCAATTCATCATTCGCACATTAAGTCACTCGCAGAGTTCAACAGATAACAAACATTAAAAACAACATATTCAACTTACTTATTCGGATCAACAATACTTCTTAAACCCATAGCATATTCACATCAAAGATACTCTATGACATTCACATTCATCATCACATAAAAATGGAGACAGAGATTGCACCATAATCGAACATCTTCATTCATTAAACCCTGCGGAATCAACCTCGTAGAAACAATCAATACACCATGTTGCATATACAAACCAAACCCAAAAGATAGGATCAATCATAAAAAACTGGATGCCGTTAGGCTTACAATCCTACTCTATTTATATGCTTCTATTTGGTTACAAAATGGTCCACATGACCAAATTAACTAATTAAACACTTCTTGTGCTTCCGTGAACTCCGCGAATGATCATTCTTTCGCGGAATGACCCTTTCATACTTCTTGCAGACTTATCCCATGCCAACAGGCCCCCAACACAAACTTGTGGCTTGTCCCGAGCCACCTTAGCTGGACGCTGCTGGTTGGTACTCATCATTTGCTGTGCTCTGCTTCTGAAACTGTTCTTGCCGTCTGGAGCTCACTGTTGTGTACTTCTCAAATTCGTCCATTGATCTTTGGTTCGTTGTCATGTACTTCTTGAACTCATCCTCCAGTCTCTGGAAACCTTGATCATCTACCTCTTCGGCATCTGTTGGATCACTCCACGCTCGTTCCATATTGGCAAAAACTTTCATCGACGCCGCCAAGGTGGGAAACAGGCTGACTGCTCCGACACATCTGTTTCACACCTTGGATTGCCTCCTACCGGGACCGCGAATATTCTAACTACCACCACTCACTTAGACATATCGGTTGAGACCTCATCTTTGATTTTCCCGAGTGTCCACGCCGCTACCTTTTGTGGTCATTCATGCACACTCGTTGTTCTGGCCCTCAACGCCCCTGGGTTGCTGTCGCACGAAATGAAATGGATCATTTCCACAGCTTCCTTGGAATTCCTAACTTAACTCTCATCTGGATAACCTTGCAGCATAGGTTCCTCTCAGCTAATAGATACTTCCTTGTTCAGATAGCCTTCTGTGCCTGCTTTTATGCTTGTTCGTTGCGTCCTTGATGCCTAATTATGAAATTATTGCCAAATCTCTGCGCATACTCTTAGGATCCTGTAATCCCATCCTTTTTCCATCTTTCGATCTGCACTGTTCATGGTCGGACTTGACTCCTCACGTGCCAATCGTGTGAAGCATCGACCATAGCTTGGGCAGCCATGCTTCCTTTTCTGCGTGCCAATCGTGTGAAGCATCTGGCATGCTTCCACTATCTGTCTTTATCCATTTTTTTTCACCTCTAGTTTTTAACCTCTCTACATTAGATCATGGTGATAGGGCTTTAGCTTATTCCCATTGACTAATTTAGGTAACAGTACTCCATCCAAACTTTTTAACTGCACCGTGCCTCCATTGGTGACAAAAGTGATGACATATGGTCTTAACCAGTGCATTTGCAACTTACCTGGGTGTTTCACAAACTTACTGTCATACAACAGAATTGTATCCCCGTTCTGAAAGTGCTTCGACTTGACATGGAGGTCGTGCCACGCCTTCTGTCGGTCTTTTTCTACTTTCTGATGGAACCCTGTGATGAA
The DNA here is from genome assembly GCA_027924585.1 of Larix kaempferi. NCBI lineage: Eukaryota > Viridiplantae > Streptophyta > Pinopsida > Pinales > Pinaceae > Larix > Larix kaempferi. The sequence goes on along the minus strand of BSBM01000485.1, from coordinate 10,084,115 downwards.
TCGATCTTCGTCAAGCTGTATTAGTTGTGTCAATCGTTCCTCCATTGTTCCATCGTTGCTCATCCCTGTTGCTGCTGCAATGCGCAAGCTCGATACAATGTATTCCATCGACATAACTGCTTCCTGACTGTAAACGAGCTTAAATGGAGTTTGGCCAGTCAGTCTTTTGCATGTGGTGCGATACGCCCAAAGGATCGCTAGGATTTTTAAGTCCCAATCGTCACGGTTCACATTGCACACCTTCATGAATGCATGCTCCAATACCTTATTGAATGCCTCAACTGTCGTGTTTTTCTGAGGGTGGTAAGGTGTACTTTTCTTGTGCTGGATCTGAAACTCTTTCGTCATTGCGACAATTGTTTGGTTAACAAAGTGTGTCCCTTGGTCACTTAACAACACTTTTAGGCACCCAAACCTGGTGACCACATTGTCGAATAGGAACCGTGCTGCAGTGGCAGCGGAACAATCGCTTATTGGTGCAGCTTCCGCCCAACGCGTCAGGTAGTTTTTCGCAGTGATGATGTAGCGCGAACCTGTTCTCTTCCCATGTGGGTTGATGGGCCCCACAAAATCAACGACTCATTTATCGAAGTCCTGCAACGTTACTTGCGGTACTAGTGGCATTTCGTCCCGTCGTGAAGGATTCTCGGTTTGTTGGCATACATCACAACTCTTGGCATAGTCCGCAGCATATCCTTGCAAGGTTGGACACCATAGCCTTGCTTGAAGGATCTTCCTAGCAATTGCTCATCCACCATAATGTCCCCTAGCAATCCCGTCATCAGCTTTCGACAGAATCTTCTCCTGTTCATGCGGAAGGACATACGGTCGCACAATCTCATCTGGGCCCATTTTGTACAATTATCCTGCAATCAACTGGAAGTCTGCAGCTTGGACAACTAGCTGCTTCTTTTTATTGGTAGTGAACTCAGCTAGCACCTTCCCTGTTGCTAAAAATTGAATGATTTTTTCATAGTGGTTGTCGACCATGCTAATCCTGAAAAACTGAGCGTCCGGTAATCCTTCATCAATGCTCCTTAGTTCTTCCCCTGACTATATCCGTGAAGTTGATTAGGTCCCGCTTTCAATCATCGTGGATTTACGATAATATCAAAATCAAACTCCTGAAATAGCAACAACCAGCGATGGGTGCTCTACATAATATATTTTTATTTTCTGGTCCTAAAAATTCATCCGAGACTTTAGGGTTTCGCTGGTGCACATTCCTCCTATGGATCCACCGCCGGATCCTGGGTGAGCCAATCCGGATGGGGCTCGTCCTCCCATTTCAGATATTTTTCGTTCACTGGTTGCCTCCCAACCTGCTATTCCAAAGGTCTCTGCTCCAAATGATTCCAAGTTTGTTAAAACAATGGAGGTACCTAAAGTCAAACTGTCATCAACAGCTTCAAAATGCAAAGCTGTGGCACTAGCAGAAAAGGGTTTGGTAGGTCATTTCACAAGTTTATGGCCGTCGCCTCGCTCTATAGAAATTTGGCTTAATAAAAACTGGCGACCTTTAATCCAAGGGGAAGTACAGCAAATCTTTTGTGGAAAAGGGTTTTTTGTATTCTATTTTGAAAAAATGGAGGATTGAGATCTGATTTTCAGAAATGGCCCATATTTCATGGGACCAAGAGGAATGTACCTCAACAAATGGGATCTATCTTTTGACCCAGAAAAGGATATACCAACGGGGGTTCTAGTCTGGGTTAAACTATCACACCTTCCTCTGCATTGTTGGAATGACGAAGACCTCCGAACCATCGGCAACTCATTAGGAAAGTACATCGACAAATCAGCGCCAAAACCCCCAATGTTCTCCTGTGCAAGAATATGTGTCGAGGTAGATCTAGAAAAGGGTCTACTAGAAGCTATAGACTTGTCAATGGATGGTTGGAGCCACAAGAAAATGGTTGATTATGAGCAGATACCCTTTAAATGCAAGGTTTGTCATGAATACGGGCATTTTGCAAGGCTATGCCCCAAAAGAAAAACTCCAAAGGATGAGGAGACTCAAAGAGGGGAGTGGAACGAAATCTCAAGGAAAAAAGGGGGTAAGTCCAATGTAAACATTGCCTCCAAATCCCCCCTTAAGAGCAATGAAAACCCCAACAAATTTCAAGTTTTAACAATAGAGGAAGATGAAGAAGAGTAGGAGAAAGAAAAGCTGTCAAAGGAGCAGCAGGAAGATCTGAATAAAGACAACATAGATAAAGAGGACTAGACCAACCACACTCATCAACACGCAGCCGTAGGAATAGAGTCATCTTTAAACTTAGGAGGACCAGTAACGAGAGCCAAAGCAAAACTTTTTCAAGAAGAAACATCAGAAAGAAAAGAAGAAGAGCAAGAACCCTTAGTCAAGAGAGGAAGAAGATTCAATAAAACAATAAGAGAGCAAGAAGCAGCCAGAGAAAAGGCGGCGGGTAAGCAAACCAGCTTGGATCAGCATGTAAGAATAATATCCAGTGGAAAGCAACACCAAGGAGTACATGAGGAAAGAAAGGATAGAGCAGATCCTCCATCAAATAAAAAATAATGAAAATAGTCTCCTGGAATTGTAGAGGATTAGGTGGAAAGCAAAAAGCAGAAGCAATAAAAAGATTAAAAAAATGGAGAACTTAACAATCCTCATGATCCTGGAGACTAAAATGCAAGGGGAAGACAACATCAATATCATGAAACATGCTTGGCCCAATGGGGAAGGGATCGTTGTTAGTGCAACAGGAGCATCCGGAGGACTCATCACCTGGTGGGACAAGGGTATGTATAATTTTCTTTCCTCTATTTCTAATCGTCATTGGATTTTTGCTGAGCTTGAAGAGACCTCAAATAACAAAAAATTATGGGCCGGAAATATCTACGGGCCGACCATTTATGGGCAGAAGGAGCATTTTTGGAACCAGCTAATAGACCAAAGACATAGTATGGTAGATCTACCTTAGATTCTTGCAGGATATTTTAATGTTACTATCACACCCGCTGAGAGAAAAGGGGGATCTAAAGTCAGAGACCCATATGGAGAAAGATTGGAAGATTTAATGTCCATTTGGAGCCTTATTGACATTAAACCAAAACAAGGTACTTTCACCTAGAACAATAAAAGGATCGGTCCAAATCATATAGCGTCCAGATTAGATTGGTTCTTAATAAGTTCATCTTTCCTCTTCAACCCCAAACTTCCAGATTCCAATATTCTTGCTTCAGCTACTTCAGATCATAGACCCATCTCCCTCTTCTTCTCCTCACCTAAAAATTTGGGTCCTCTTCCTTTCAGATATAACCTAGCCTGGCTCGAAAATGAAAACTGCATGGAAGAGGTGATAGCTCCATGGAGGCAATTCATTCCCGGATCTCCTGGTTATATTTGGGAGTCCAAGCTTAAGATTGTGAAAAGTACGCTAAAAAAGTGGCTAAAGCAGAATTACACGAAACCTGGTGAGGACCTTGAGAATTTCCAAAAGGAATTGGAAAACCATCAAATTAAAATGGAGCAGGTTATAGTCACGGAGGATATGCTAAGGGATGAAAAAGGCCTTGAAGAAAAGATTCAGAAAGCTGTCAGGAAGGACGAGGAAGAATGGAGACTAAGATCAAGAAGTCTCTAGTTAAAGGCAGGAGACATGAATACAAATTTTTTCCATGCATAATGCAAGGAGAGATACAGGAAAAATAACATAGTGAGCCTCACAAAGGAGGACAGATCGAAAATTGAAGGACAAGACCTCATTTTACAGGAAGCTAAAGCTCACTTTGAGAGATTATACAATGAAAATGAGGATGTTCTTAAAGAGGACATGGACCAAATGAGTATGGAAATTCCCAACCTCATTTCTGAATCAGATAATAAAAGGTTAATGGATTAGATCTCTGAATACGAAGTTAAAAAGGCAATTTGGTCTCTCCATCCGGAAAAGTCTCCCGGTCCGGACAAATTCACAATCCATTTCTACAGAAAGTGTTGGCATTGGCTAAAGAAAGATCTCATCAGAATGCTCAACTGGACCTGGAAAAGAGAAAGAATTGGAGGGGCTACCAATTCCACCTTTATTGCTTTAATTCCCAAGGAAAAAAATCCTCTTTCCATTGGAAGATATCGCCCAATCTCTCTTTGCAACTCTTCCTACAAAATTCTTACCAAAGTCATTGCAAATAGAATCAAAGGCCTCCTTCCCAGAATCATCTCTCCAAATCAAGGAGGTTTCATCTCAGGTCATCAAATTTATGACAACATCCTTCTTGTTGAAGAAGACATCCACTCAAGTGTCCAGAGGAAAGATTCAGGTATGGTCATAAAGCTTGATATGGCAAATGCTTTTGATAGAGTTAGACATGATTTTCTTTTCACAGTCATGGAAAAATTTGGATTTGAAAAAGAGTTTATAGGATGGATTAAATCCTGTATAGGATCTCCTTGGATTGCTCCCTTGGTTAACGACAGACCCTCCTCCTTCCTCCGTATGTCTCGTGGGCTGAGGCAAGGTTGCTCTCTTTCCCCTTGCCTTTTTGTAATCATGGATGACTCCCTTAGTCGAAAACTAAACAATCTGCAAGCTAATGGCTCTCTCCCTGGAATCGTTATTGCCAAAGACGTTCCTCCTATCAACCACGCACAGTTTGCCTATGACACCATCTTGCTGGGCAGTGCTTCCCCCATCATCGCCTCTAGATTTAAACTCACGTTAGACCTCTTCCTGGGAGTCTCGAGGGGAAAAACAAATGGTCAAAAGTGCAACATCTACAACTGGAATTGCAGTAATCTTCTCCTCAGGAATTTAGCCAATATTCTGGACTTCAAACCTTGTTTTGATTGGACATCCTTCAAGTATTTGGGCATTCCTATTTCTCACTAAAGAGCCACTTCTTCAGCTTCGCACCCCATTCTTGAAAGAATAAAAAATAAAATAAATACCTGGGGATCTCGATGGCTAAACCTGGAAGGAAAAGTAACCTTAATCAAAGTTGTTCTCACCTCCATCCCAATTTATATTGGTGCCATTTTATTGGCTCCAACCTCAGTCATGAATGCTATCTATTTGGAGATCAGAAAATTTCTTTGGCAGGGTGGGAAAACTTAGGGTAAGAAATTCCATCTGGTCAATTGGAAAGTCATCAAAGAAAGCTGCAAAAGAGGGGGATTGGGGATTTGAGACCCAGCAACAATGAGTAAGGCCCTGGGTGCAAAAATCGCTTGGAGAATGATTGTTGGCAAAAACGAATGGTGGAAGGACGTCATTCGGAAAAAATACATCAGAGGATCTAGACAAAGATGTCTGAATAATCTGAAAGAGAAAAAAGGAACTGCTATATGGAGGCTTATATACTCTTCAGTAGGGTTGATAAAAGATAATTTGTATTGGATCCCTGGCAATGGGAGCAAAATTAATATTTGGAAAGACAGCATCAATGGAGATCGACCCATTGGAGATATACAAGAAATCCAAAATGTTAGGATCTGGCTTCACGATGAAGGAGTTCAGAAGCTAGCAGACATGGTTAATTGGATGTCTTCAGGGAAGTGGAAGGAATGGAAACACATGGAACCTACGGACAATCTAGCAGAAAATTACAAAATCTTTCTTCAACTCCTTCATGGGAAAGCTCCAGTCAGCACCAGGGTTAAAGACACCAGAGGTTGGGGGAAAGTTGGAAATTACTCGGTTAAATATGGATATGAATATCTCACTACAAGCAATAACCCCGCTAAAAAAAAAGGAAGAAAGTTTGGAATCCAGACAGCATCCCAAAGATCAATTACTTCTACTGGATTATGGCACATAAAAAGCAGTTGATTGTAGACAATCTTAAGCTCCGGGGAATTGAAGGCCCATCTAGATGTCATTTGTGTCAAAATGCAGAAGAAAGTTCCTAGCATTTATTTGTAGAATGCAATTATGCCAAACAAGTCTAGAACTTGGTTCTCGGCCCCCTTGCAAATGTCTTCACAATCCCCAGGCAAATCCAACAAATGATGGATAGATGGATCAACGGCTTACAGGGAGGAATAAAGAATAAACCAACTCTGACCAGAATTTTAAAGCTTCTTCCGATGAACATATGCTGGCAGATTTGGTTGGAAAGAAACAAAAGAGTTTTTGAAGACAAAAAGAAGGCAAAGAGCAGAATTGCTAATAAACCCATATCTCTTATCTTTGAGTCTCTGATCGTAAGGGGGATAGCAATTCAGCCTCAGGAAGCCTTAAGCGGGAATGAATTTCAGTGGTGTCAAATTTTCATAAAAGAGAGTTCTCTTCAGTCCAAAAGTTACCCTATCAGCCATGAGTGGGAGATAAGAAAAGACAAACAGTCCTTCGAAAAATGGTGGAAGAATCAAGTAAGATATACAATCTTTTTTGATGGGGCTTCCAAAGGGAACCCGGGGGAGGTAGGTGCGGGGGGGATCATCTTCGATCCTGGAGGAAACAAAGTTGTAGACTTTTCTTAGGGGCTAGGTATCAGAACTAACAATGAAGCTGAGTGGTTGGCGATGTACCACTCTCTTGAAATCGCCTCCACTATAAATATGGAGAAGTTACAGGTCTTTGGAGACTCTAGGCATGTAATCCAAGCTATGAGGAATGGCACTTCCACTAAAGGATCTAGGAGCCAAAGACTTTGAAGAAGAATTAAGTATCTCGCTCTTCCTATTGACACCCTCTTCTTCCACGTCCTTAGAGAACTCAATTCCACTGTAGACAATTTGGCCAATGTAGGATCTTCAATGGAAATAGGACAAATTAAACATAATGATGTAATGGAGCAATGGTTTATACCCTAAAGAGTTGTCTGATCATGATGTTAATTCTTAATCCAAAGTATTTATGGGGTCGTTACCCCCCTCACAATGGACAACAGGCTGTCCAAACCCGTGCCCTCTCTTGGCCGACACGCCATCACCCATGTGCCCCCCCTATGGGCCTTACAGGTCTCACGCATGAGCATTTAATGCACCAGGAGTGCATTTGGATTTTAGGCCGAACCATGGAGTATCTCATTCCTTCTGCTCTCGACCCGACGCTCAGACGGCTTTGCATCTCTGCTCCAGCTCCTGAACCTCTGTTGCTTCCAGAAGAATAAGTCTCTGTCTACATTTTGTTCACTCCATTCAGAAATATGGATGGGGTAAGATAGGCAATCATCACACTCAGTCATCTAACTTCAGAGATAAAGGTTTATCTGTGTAGAATGTATTCGGAAGTCTGTTCCATTGTGGATCAAATTAAGGAACTGGTCATGGAAATCAAGTATGTCCATGCTCGTCTATCTTATCTGGAATCTCGCATGGATGATATGGACTGGAATATCATTGAACTCTTGGGGAAAGTGGATAGCATAAAGGAAGACATCTATGTCTTCGTCAGCAAGACTCAATACAACCACGTCCAGGAAGCACCAACAGTCAACCAGGGAATGATGGAGGCAGCCTCCTTTTAGCAGCAGATCTATGGCTAATTTCTCCTCAGGAAAAAATTGTGGTTAATGTCTCTCTTTACAGGTTTTTTGAACTCCATTATCTGAATGTATTTTTGCCTCTTGTTATGTAAACAGTTTGTAAGGGTTTATCCCAACAGAATGAATAGAATGTATAGGACGATAGGATGCAAAGACTTCAATGATCAAAACTCTATCAAATTTTGCATTTTCCCCCTCTCAGAAGCAGAATGCTGGTTCCAATTTTTGTAATGAATGGATGTGCATAGCCTTTTATATATATATATTTCTACTGTTTCTATTAAAAAAAAACAACCAGCGACAAATCTTTCCCCCCAATATAGGCTTGTTCACCAAGTATTTCAGCACGGAATGATCTGTGAACATCTTGAAGTGGCCTCCTTAGAGGTAATGCCAGAATTCTGCAAAGTATAGACCATCTCCAACTCCTCCCGCTAGGTGGTCGTATAGTTCTTCTCCGCAGTAGACAACTTTCTATTGCGAAGGCTATCGGGTGGTCAATGTCACCGGTTCCTTGTTGGGATAAGATAACACCTAGTGGGACTGACGACGCATCAACGTGTATGTGAAATTCCTTTGTCCAATTCGGAAATGTGAGGATTGGTGCTGCGACCATTTTCTCTTTCAATATGTCCAAGCTTTTCTGACATTCCTTGGTCCATTCAAACTTAGCATCCTTCTTTAGTAACTTCTCCATGGGTGCCGTGATGGTTGCATATCCTCGAATGAATTTCCTGTAGTAACTTGTGTGTCCCAACGTTGCTTGTAGTTGCTTGGCCGTTGTTGGTGATGGGAGGTCGATGATGATGGAAATCTTCGTCGGATCTACCAACATTCCTTCTTTTAAGACAACGTGTCCTAACAAGATTCCGAACGGAGCATAGAAGATACACTTCTTGAGGTTCATGGAAATTTGGTGCTGTCGAAATTGCTCTAGCATTAGTCTTAAGTTCGTGACATGATCCTTGATTAATCCATATACCGTCCAATTGTCCATGTAGATGGTGAGAAACTTGTGAATATAATATTTGAATGGCGCAACCACTATTCTGGAAAAAATTGCCGGAGCATTCTTCAATCCAAACGGCATCACCGTGTACTGAAAACATCCCCACTCTGTGACGAATGTAGTCTTGTGTCCATCTTCTTTCGCAATATTGATCTGGTGGTAGCCCGAAAATCCATCCATAAATGAATATATCTCCTGACCTCCTACTCCTTCGAGCACCTCATCCGTGAACGGGGTTGGGAACGGATCATGTAGGCAGGCATCATTCAGTTTCCTCAAGTCGATGCATAGTCATACTTCACCGGTTTTCTTGTCCTGGAAGACCATTGGATTGTTCCATTCTGGTTCTTCCATCGGTTCTATAATGCCGGCCTTTAGCATTCTTTCAATTTCAACTTGCACGCATTCCTTGTATCTCAGATTCAATCGATATGGCCGCTGCTTGACCGGCTTCGCATCGGGTTTCAGGGGGATCTTCATCCCCCCTAAGTCTCCGGAGATTCCCTTCATCTCCAAGAATTTCATTAGAAACAATTCCTGAAACTCATGTAGCAAGTCAGTCATCTTTGCAATGGTCGACTCCTCCCAGTAGTCACCAATGATTGCGAACTTTGGGTTCTCCTTCGACCCAATGTTCACCTTCTTGATCTTCAATGGTTGCTAAAATTTGTTCGACGGTATGTCTGGTGCCACAACACTGTGAGTACCCTCTGATTCTGGCACATATATAGCCCTGGGATCATCCTCATCGTCAGGCTCTCCGGTGATGTTGTAACACTCCATCAACATTTCCAGTGTCGCAGTCCATTGAAGTGCCATCGGTTGTCCTGTCGGTACCGCCTCAAATATATTTCCGCGGATCGCTTGTAGCATGGTGTGGATCAAGGGATTTTCGTCTGAGAATGAAAATGATTGGCTGAAGCCAATGGTAAGCTGTTCCCAAGAAGTCGTCCCATGTCGCAGTTCTGCGGCGACATACTAGCTCTATGGTACTTCATCCAATGTGTGTACGAATGCATGTACCCACTCGTGTTTTTCCCTCGACTGCAATTGGTGTTGACAAGCATTCAGATGCTCCTTCGGGTCGCCTCGCCCGTCATATCTCATTTGGTTGTATTCAGCAGCTTCACCGAACCGAACCTCCATGAGGCGTCGACATAGTGGCCAAGTTTTGATGCTTGATTTGTGTGCCACACACCATCGCGCAGGAGTAGCCTTCAAGGATTCCTTCAGGGCCAGTAGATGTTGCGGATCTTCCACTTTTTCCTCAAATTCTGAAGTTGGGACATCCCTCATATGTAGGTAACACGTATTCCTCTATGGCTACCCTTTGCAGGGACTGCGTTACCCGTGCGCATCTTCTAAAGGATACTTCATGTAACCGGTTACGCCAATTCTCGAGGGCCTCGTCTGAATCTGAGGATTCCGAGCTGGCGCTGATCCATCCTAATTTTCCATCCATGGTGGGATTAACATAATCCTCAGAAATGTTATACAAACTGTCCCACCCGTCCGCAAACTCATCTCTGGCTAATTCCGTATAGCACAACCCTTCCGCAGGATCCAGTGGTGCGATGAATCTCATCTCCTGATTCTCAAATGACATTATCTTTTTCTTAAAATTGATAATCACTTGATTCTCCATGGCCCAGTCTATCCCCAACAGTACCATATAGGGACTAGTGTTATCCACGATTTCAATGACGTTGAAATCAACATACGTCCTGAGCCCTTCAATTTCAACTAGAAGTTGACATACCCGACCAAGTGAAGTGACCTTTGATTCGCCAGTCGCAGCTGTATTGGTGACCAGGTCATCTGCGACTTTCCCATTGAATCCCATGTCTGCTTGGTCAGAATATTCACATCCGAACCCAAATACAGAATGATGGAGTCAACATCAAATGCTCCAATTTGTGCCGACATCCACATCTCCATGACTGTCTTCCTTTTATGTATGCGATTAACTTTTTGTTCCTGTCGTGCACCTTCCCGTCGATGCAGTAGACCAACTATTTCTTCTAGTGCATCTGGGTCCTTTTCCAAGTCTAGGCAACTTTCCAAGAAGGCCTTTAGAGTGTTTTCCTTCCTTCACGACTTCGTTGAGTCGAACGTCGGTGGCATGTCATAGATTTATTCCTGAAGCAGTAACTGCCTCCTATTCCCTCCTGTACTTTCAAGAAGACATCCCTTTCTGCTTCTACGTCAAAGGTGACCTGCTTCCGCTATGTTTGTGTTGGCCTAACATTAGTGTGTGACCTGTCGCCACCTGTCACCACCCCTCCTCATGTCACTATTCCAACCGTCGCATGGCTACTTCTAGCTTCTCTCCATATCATCTGCAAAGCTGATGGTGCATTCTGATTATTTTGGTTATGGTTCTGGGGTGGATTCTTAGTCTGCCATTTCGTAATGAGCTGAGGGTAGTCCTCTACACTATGATCTACAGCACTGCAATATGTACACTGCAGTGCTGGGTTTGGAAAATCCCTCTGGTAGTGCCCCTGCTGTCCACAATTGTAACAGATGATCGGTCCTCTTCCCCGTCCAACAGCTCCTCCACGTCCCATACTGGAGCTTCGAACTCCATGAAATCCTCCCTGGAATCGTCCGTGTGGTGGCCCAAATGGTTGATACTGCGGTTTCTCGTACTGTGGTTGCTGATACTGTTGTTTCCCATACTGTGGTTGGCCATACGGTGGTGGTGGATACTGCGGGTGTCCGTACTGCGGCTGCCCATATTGCGCCTAGTCGTAGTGCTGCGGTTGGTTAAACTACGGTTGTGGTTGGTTGTACTACGGTTGCTGCTGCACTGCTGGTGGCTCTTCTCCCTTCATAAAATATTTGTTAGATGTTCGATCTTGCAGCAGGTCATAGGCACTGCAGTCCTTCTCATCATGGCCAACCGATCGACAGAACTTGCAGTATAAGTTCGCCGGCTTTGACACCATCTTTTGCAGATATACAAATTCCTCCGATCAATGCCCTCTGGTCTGACAGATAGGACACCATGGCATGCCTCCTTGACGAAGGGGGTTTGGTGCCCCTGACTGCAAATACTCATGGAATTATGGGCAATTGTCTGTATGGTTCCCTTCAGCTCTGCACCTGGTGCACCATATGTCTCCGCGGGTTTCCTTTCCCTTCTTGATATCCTCCAATTGAAGTGTTAAATTGGACAACTACGCCTGGACTCTGTCCATTCCTATCCCTGCTTCACCGATTGGTGAAGCCTCCAGCTTCATCGCAATCTCTAATGCTTCCGCCTGTGTCACAACATTTTGTTGCATCAGTGGTCCTCAGATATGTAGTACCAGTCCTGCGATGAACCATTCTTTGTGTTGCAACTCATTTATCGGGAAGCTCACATTCGCTATCAACGTCTTGTACCGCTGATCAAATTCCCACACCAGCTCATTCGGGAATTGCTTAATATCCTTAACCTCAGTAACATACTGTGACTCATATTTTGGATTTTTAAATTCATCAATCATTGTCGTTCTGACCTGCACCAACATCTTGGCTGGTGTTCCCATTAGAACCTATACAAACTTCATGTGCCAGTCTAACACTAGGCCCCTAAGGGTCATCGCTAGTTGTCTTATTTTTATAGCTTCGTCCTCGACCTTCTTTACAGTCCAGACTGCTTCACATATGAACCAATACTGTTCGGGATCCTCGGTCCCATTCTCCTGAAAAGTAGGCATCTTCGCCTCATCTGCCATCCTAACCTTGCTACTATTGTTGTTTACTGAAGTGCTACTCTTACCGTTGCACGTAGGGAAACTCTGCGAGTAGTTTGGATTTCTTCCTATAAAATTAGGAGTAGTGCGCGGGGTTGAAGGTATGTTGTAACTTACAATCTGTCATCCTTCTGCTTCTAGGGTATCCTGGTCGATGTCTCCTTTGCAATAAGGTCACTTCCTCCCTTTTGGTTTTTAATTTTTGAGCATTAATTCAATATACTCTAGGATATTTACTGAAAGAATAACATGTACAATATATCAATGCATATCAATCATAGCAAGCATATCAATCATCATAAGATGCAAACATAAGAGACAATAGGCATACAGAGTTTCCGTGGGGAAAAACCTAAGGTGAAAAACCCCACAACTTCCTCATAGATAGATAGGGAAATAGTACAATCAAAGTACAACCAAAGTACACAGAGATAGACTCCTCCTAGCAGCTGATCTTCCTCCTCACATGTGCACCACTTTCCGAGTGATGGAAGAGTGAGTTGTGAAGTGATCCAAATAGAGATCGGGAGATCTCTATTTATACTTGTCTTGACTTCCCAATAAACTTATGGGGCCAACTTGTCTATCTTAGTACAATAACCCAATGTTAACTTAATCAGGGCCGACCCCACACATGGTGGTTTAATAACCCATCGACAAGTTACGACACTTGTGACACTTGTCAATACAAATGATGACACTTCCATATAGAGGAATAATAACATCTCTATAGGAGTACAATATATATAGATGAAATACATGGGTGAAATACATTCCGAAGTTACATATACATCAACACTCCCTCTTAACTAGGAAGGTATTTCTCGACACAGATATGCTAGCGCAAGTCTTCTTCTCTGGATCATCATTAGCGAATCATCGTCATCATCACTGTTGCTGCTATCTCAATCAATCTTTGAATCTACTCATCATAGGAAGTTCTACAGATCCAGTAATTTTTCATACTAGATGTAGGCCCACCACTTGCAAGTCTTCATCATCACTGGCCATATTGTGGAATCCTCAGGATTGATTACGTGCATCAACAAAACCTCGAAAGAGCATCCTAGGATTGATTACGAGCATACTGCTCAACCTATTGGATCTCCCGGGATCTTTTACATGTAACTGCACAACCTATCCATGACCACGGAGTATCATCCTGATACTCATAGTCATACTGATCATCGTCCACGAAGCACAGTCCAGATGCACACAACACAACACTTACACTCACCGGCATGGAAGGACTTTCCTCTGACCATCCGGGAAAGTCTCATCACTCACATCAACGCACATGGGAGAACACATCTACCACCATGTCGAAAAGGCTCTGCACTTACATCAACGCACATGGGAGAACACATCTACCACCATGTCGGAAAGGCTCTGCACTTACATCAACGCACATGGGAGAACACATCTACCACCATGTCGGAAAGGATCTGCACTTACATCAACGCACATGGGAGAACACATCTACCACCATGTCGGAAAGGCTCTGCACTTACATCAACGCACATGGGAGAACACATCTACCACCATGTCGGAAAGGCTCTGCACTTACATAAACGCACATGGGAGAACACATCTACCACCATGTCGAAAAGGATCTGCACTTACATCAATGCACATGGGAGAACACATCTACCACCATGTCAGAAAGGCACTGTGCATCTATGTCTTCAGAACTCATCACACATAATCCAACTGATTATGTAATGTATCCACCTGATACATATGATCATCCTGATCATCATCATAGCATCATCCTGATGCATATCATCTAGAGTATCGTCCTGATAGTCATCACTGCATCGTCCTGATGCATATATGGAGCAACATCCTGAAGCTCATCATCCATGATCATCCTGATCATACAATGCATCCACCTAATGCATACATAGTATCTGCCTGATACATATCATCATACATGATCTACCTGATCATACAATGTATCCACCTGATACATATACAAATACATGATCCACCTGATCATACCTGATACATATCAACATACATGATCTACCTGATCATACAATGTATCCACCTGATACATCTACAGATACATACCCATGATCCAACTGATCATATCCAACATCCAACATGATGCGTACATACATATATATAAATGATCCAACTGATCATATCCAACATCCAACATAATGTGTACATACATATACATATAAATGATCCAACTAATCATCTCCAACATCCACCTGATGCATATACAGAGCAGTAACTAGAGCATCGTCCTGATGCTCATCATCCAACACTTAGATCCAAAACCATGGGAAGGATCCTCCTCTCACCATGCTTGGAATGGCTCCTGCAAATGTGTCCATCACTTCTTCCTCGAAGTGTCATCAATCTGAAGAACACTAAGCCTCTCTCCGAAGTACTCTAACTTCACTCTGGCTAGTGGCTTCGTCAGCACATCTGCAACCTACTCATCTGTCGCAACATACAGGAGCTTCACTGCTCCTCTCTGCACCAATTATCCCTGATATTGTGATATTTGATCTCAATGTGTTTCGACCTGTCGTGGAACACCGGATTCTTAGACAGCTTCACACAACTTTGGTTGTCACAAAAGATACTAGTAGCCTCCAACGGGAGATCAAATAACTCAGACAGTAGCTTCCGAAGCCATACTACCTCACAACTAGCTGAACAAGCTGCAACATACTCTGCTTCAGCTGTACTCAGTGCTACATAGGACTGCTTCCTACTAAACCAAGAGATCAAACCTGATCCCATACTGAAGCAACACCCAGAAGTGATCTTCCTATCTGCAGCAGTGCCTGCCCAATCCGAATCAACATAACCCTACAGGTTAAACTTTTGATTCGCATCATAATTGAGCCCATAATCAACTGTACCCTTCAAGTACCTCAGAATATGCTTTACAACAACCAGGTGAACACTTCTCGGATCCATCAGGAACTGGCTCAATGTGTCCACTGCAAAGAAAATATCTGGTCTCCTGTTCATCAGGTACATCAAGGACCCAATCATCTGACGATACATAATGACATCAACCAGCTCAGATGAAGCATCACACAGAAGCTTCAGGTTCGATGCCATAGGTGTGGCCATGGCCTTGCAGTCCATCATCCCGAACCTCTTCACGATCTCTACTGCATAATTCCCTTGTCCAAGGAAGATCCCATCTACACTCTGCCACACGTCCATGCCTAGAAAATAGTGCATCATCCCCAAGTACTTCATCTTGAACTTGGCTGCAAGCTTCCTCTTGGTATTGGCAATCAAACTATCATTACCTGTTACAAATAGATCATCCACATACATGAGTAGTATCACAGGATTACCTTCCTCAACCTTGTAGTAAAGGTTGGAATCTGCTTTACTCTTGGTAAATCCCAAACTCGATAGGAAACTGTCCATCCTACCATACCAAGTCCTAAGAGCTTGCTTCAATCCATACAAGGCTTTCTTCAACCTGCACACATATGACTTCTTGTCATGTGTCTCAAAACCAAGTGGCTGCTCCACATACACTTCCTCCTCGACTACACCATTCAAGAAAGCAGTCTTGACATCCATCTAGTGTATCTTCCATTTCATCACTGCATCCATAGCAAGTACTGATCTAATGGAAGTGTATTTGGCTACAGGAGCAAAATTTTCTTCATAGTCGATTCCTTCTTTCTGTGAGAAGACACGAGCTACAATATCGCTTTGTATTTCTCTATGTTGCCATCTGCAGCATGCTTGATCTTGTATATCCATTTGGAAGTCACAACAGACTTCCCTTCAGGTCTTGGGACTACATCCCAAACATCATTTTTCATTATTGATTGGTATTCCTCGACCATGGCATCATTCCATTCTTTCTTTTCCGCTGCTTCTTCATATCTGGAAGGTCCTTTGTTCATAATATCACAGAGTAAAGCAACATAGCTGGTATGAGATCTAGTTCTCTTCTTTGCTCTGTGTTCTTCTTCTGGAATGCCATATCTTTCTGCATCTTGAATGAGCTCTCTAGCCCATGCAGGTTTCCTCTTGTGAGAATCCTTCTCACGGGGTGGATCTACAGGTTCTTGTGGATCTTCAATTTCATGATCTGCATCTGGAATTGCTTCAGTCATAGTAGTGTCTTGAAATCTGGTTTCCTTTGGTTCTTCATGATCTTCAACAGGTGTCTTCCTTGATTTGATGAATGCTGAGTTTTCATCAAATGTTACATCCCTGCTGACATCAATCTTCTTGAACCCTGGAAAGTATATTCTATAAGCCTTTGAGCTTTCACTGTAACCCACAAAGATACCCTTCTTTCCTGAAGGATATAGCTTGGTCCTCTTTTCCTTTGGGACATGAGTGTATACTGGACAACCAAATATTCTGAGATGGCTGACTTCGGGTTTCTTACCAGAGAAGACCTCTTTTGGTGTCTTGTTGTCCAATATCTTGTGGGGTGTTCTGTTCTGTACATATACAGCTGTCCTAGCTGCTTCTGCCATAGATGCATAGGTAGATCCTAGTCATGCAACATTGCCCGTGCTGCTTCCATGATTGTTCGATTCTTCCTTTTTGCAACTCCATTTTGTTGTGGATTGTAGGGATCAGTCAACCCCCTCTTAATCCTTGAATCACTGCATAACTTCTTGAAATCTCCCGACGTGAATTCTCCACCATTGTCAGATCTAAATGTCTTGATATTCTTATCAGTTTGGTTCTCCATCAAGGTTTTGAATTCCTTGAACTTATCAAACACTTCATCTTTGTTCTTTAAGAAGTAAACCCAAGTCTTCCTGGAGAAGTCATCAATGAAAGAGACATAGTAAACATACCCACTCAGAGAACTGGATGACATTGGACCACATACATCGGAGTGGATAATTTTCAAGATATCTTTTCCCTTGCTTTCACTGCTTGGAAATGTCTTTTTTATGTTCTTTCCTTTTGCACATCCTTTGCAAACACCTTCATGTTTGGTCTTGATTTCAGGAAGACCCTCTACAGCTTTGCTTGCAATTGGTAGTGCTCTATAGTGCACATGTGCAAGTATTCTATGCCAAAGTTCGCTTGGCTCCATGGATTCATGCACCATGGCATGTTCAGGCTGTCCCTTCAATTTGTATAATCCTCCCTCTTGCTCTCCAATCACCACTGCATCATCTATGGTCTTACACTTTGGCCACATAAGTACTTGGTCATCCATAAATGCAACCCTCATTCCTTTTGCATCCAAAGCAGATATGGAGAGTAGGTTCTTCTTGAGCCCAGGTACATAAAGAAATTCTTTCATCTTCAAAGACTTTCCAGAGTCTAGATTGTAGGAGGCCTCACCACTTCCTTTGATAGGGTATTGGTAGTCATCCCCAAGTTTCACCTTATGGGGTGACTCATGTTCAGATAGATTAGCAAAAGATTATTTAAACCCAGTCATATGCTTTGAAGCCCCACTGTCAATAAGTCAATCATTACAACCATGAGAGATAGTACCTATGAGAGTAGAGATTAGAACATACTCTTCTTCGCTTGATGTGTCATCATCATCACTTTCTGCTCTAGCCTTCTTCTTGGGTGGTTCATCATCTTCAGCAGCATGAGCATGATATCTCTTCTTGCTGCCCTTCTTCTTCTTGTTGAAATTGTTGTTGTTGTTCCTTTTGTTCTTAGGACATTCTGAAGCAAAATGACCCTTCTCATTACATGTGAAGCATCTAAGATATTTCTTATCTTTATGTTGATGGTGGTGTGAATATTTCTTGGCATGAGAGTGCTTCCTCTTTGACCTTCCTTTCTTGGTGTGTGCTGTGAGGGCTTGATCTTCATTTTTCATATTTTCTTCTCCGGACACCAGCCTAGATTCTTCTTGAGAACATTCCTCCCACAATCTACTGAAGGAGATCAATTTCTTTCTTGCACAAATTCCTTGAATAAAGGAATCCCATGACCTAGGTAGGCCATTTAGAGTGGTCATAACCACTTCACCATTATCTACTACTTCATCGATAGCTTCAAGTTGTTCCTTGATTTGAGAGACCTTGGAGAAATAAGATTGAATGGTCTCTCCATTCAACAGCTTGACCCTTTCAATTGGTTCCACAGAGTCATCTTCCAATTTATGTTCTTCCCTTCAAATAGCTTGGTCAAAGAGTCAAACATCTCCTTGCGTGTCTTCAGAGATGACACATGTGGTATGAGATGGTCTTTGATAGAATCAGCAATGATTCTCTTTTCCTTGACCAAGTTCTTCTTATGCAATGCTTTAGCTTCTTCATCCTCCGGGACGGGGACTTCAGAACTGATATATGTATCCAATTCATTTTCTTCCAGGATTAACCCAATCCTATACTTCCAGGCTCGGAAGTTATCAACCCCTTCAAGGTTATCCTCAAGCTTGGTGTGGTGAGACATCTTTAAAGAGTACTTCAAATGGAAATAGAAAAGATTTAGGTCTTACCACTTGATCTGCTGAAAACTGGATCTGGTCCCGGATTAGGGTTTGTTAGAGAAACCCTAAAAATTCAAAATGTGAATTTCAACTTTCTAAAAGGATAGAAAGATGCACCTTGATGAGCTGATCAACTTGGTATACTCAGAATTTGAGTTCTGCAAAGTTTCACCCTTCAGAAATGCCTTTTAGTCTTTCTGGATTCACTAAGGAGGACCCTGAATTAGGGTTTGAGTTTCCCGGAGTTTTACCCAGCCAAAAATCTCGATCCAAATCTCTAAACTTCGATTTTTCCATGGAACTTTCAGCTGTGTCTTCAGATTTCATAAATTCCTATTTTTTAGGAAACCCTAATGTTTAGGGCCAAAACTGAAAGTGCTCAAAATTAAATTCAAATTGGACAGATAGATTCACCTTGTTAAGGAGAGTCAATCTATCCTATTACTTTTCCAAAATCTGTGGAGAGAAACCCTGGTTTCTGTCACTACACAATGTCTTCTTGATCTGGATTTATGCAGGAATGAAATAAGATAGCATATACATAATCATATACAGAGATATATTGCAAAGAACATGGAGATACAGTAAACACATATTCTATTAAATAGCGGAAATAGAATAGACTGCAAAATACAATAGATAGAATGGTGGTAGCTATCTCTGAGAAGAGATGTGGCCGCTATGCTCATTCATGCCAAGATGAATACAAAGAGAGGCCGAAAGGGCCTATTTATCATAAGCATGAGGGAAAGAATCCCAAAAATCCAAAAACCTAACCCTAGAAGATGAACAGTCATAAAGTTTGCAGCCCCAAGGTGGTTAGTTGAATAGTCAACTTCCCAGGGTCATAACTTTTGCATACGATCTCCGTTTGGGGCGCTCGGTAACCCATTGGAAAGGTCTATCCAATATTTACAAATTTCAACTGAGGCCAAATGTAGGCCAAATGTAGGCATACATTTGGCCCCCCAAATTGCCAAAACAGGTTGTTTAGGGCCTCAAAACGGCCCCAAAATTTTATGACCCAAAAAACCGCTAAAAATAGTAATTTGCCAAAATTGCTCGAAGACTGTTTTGATCCAGTAGGAAGAGGTGGGCTGCCACCGATATCCCCCTGGATCACTTCTTCTCAGGTTAGCTCTGATACCATGTTAATTTTTGAGCATTACTTCAATATACTCTAGGATCTTTACTGAAAGAATAACATGTACAATATATCAATGCATATCAACCATATCAAGCATATCAATCATCATAAGATGCAAACATAAGAGACAATAGACACACAAATTTTTCGTGGGGAAAACCCTAAGGTGAAAAACCCTACAACTTCCTCAGAGATAGATAGAGCAATAGTACAACCAAAGTACAACCAAAGTACACAGAGATAGACTCCTCCTAGCAGCTGATCCTCCTCCTCACATGTGTGCCACTTTCCGAGTGATGGAAGAGTGAGTTGTGAAGTGATCCAAATAGAGATCGGGAGATCTATATTTATACTTGTCTTGACTGCCCAATAAACTTATGGGGCCGACTTGTCTAGCTTAGTACAATAACCCAATGTTAACTTAATCAGGGCTGACCCCACACATGGTGGTCTAATAACCCATCGACAAGTTACGACACTTGTGACACTTGTCAATACAAATGACGACACTTCTGTATAGAGGAATAATAACATCTCTATAGGAGTACAATATACATAGATGAAATACATGGGTGAAATACATTCCGAAGTTACATATACATCAACATTGGTCCTGTTTCACAGTTCTCTGTTATGGTCCTTTCAAGAGACTCTCTCTCAGTCCTCCTCTTCTTCTCAGGACGCCGGAATATCATTCCCTTCCTCAAGGTACCACACTCTTCGCCAGCTTCCCTTAGAAACTCATCGTCGCTCATGTCCATCTACCCCACATCTTTCTGTCATATCTGCATTCATGCGATACCTTCAACCTCCGCACACCAATTTTTCTACTTGTCGGCAGACATCCTTAATATTCCTTTTTCGTAGACAAGCATATTAATCCACAGTTTTAACGATGATAGGAACCTTCCTCTTGGCCCCCTGAAGAAGTTCCTTTCAACGTAACTGTACGACTTGATAGTGTCTACCGCGAACTCAGTCGCGTATCCCTCGAGGATACTATCCACCCAAAAATCAACAGCTCGTGATACCTTGTTATCAACTTGCTTCAGTTGTCGAATCAACTCTGGGGTCCAACAATCAGGTTCAGTCTTCTGGCAGTGATTCTTTCAGAATGTCAACTGTGCTAGCCACTCATGCAGCAACACCGGGAATTCACAGAAGAATATTTCCTGAATATCTGAATAGATGTATTTTTGTAGCCAACTGGTTGCTGTCTGTTTAGGATCTCGCTTCTCGCTTTCTGCAAATTCCTCCACCTTCTTGTCGAACCACTCTTGGATCTCTGGTTTCGTCGGATGCCACAACATATCCTCTTCTTTTCTTCCTCAAGTTCCTGGCAACTGAACCATTTTTTGACGCAATGTCTATCGACAGGGGTTCACTTCGCACTATCGTCGACAAACTACCAACCCAAACTCCCTTACACACCGTCCCGGAAAGGTGTAACCCTTTCCAGCATTAACACTTGTGGAGCAAGTGCAGTCTCACCCTAGATGGATAAGGGGGCTGTTATAGGTCAAATCTGCACTTCTCCATCCGTGATCACATTTAGCTGTTGATCACACAAAAGGACAACTTGGATTGAAGAGCATGATGACCCTAGATGATGAATGGACTAGACTTACCCCTTTGCAGCTGACAAAACTCACTTTTTACCTACTTTTAAGGAAAAACGCTACCCTACAAGCATGATAGTAGCATTTGCCTCCAAAAATACTCTACTCCACTTCATTGAAGTAGCGTTTTACCTCAGAAATACTCTACTTTGCTTCAATAGAGTAGCGTATAGCCTCAGAAATCTTGCAGACGCTGGTTGTAAAGCAGGGAAGTTGCATGTTGAACGCTACTCCACTTAATAAAGTAGCGTACACCTTAAAAAGTAATAAAAAATATATTAATTTGACGAATTGGGATTAGTTGAAGTTGGTTTTGCAACTTCCCCAAATTCCCAATCAAACTACCCCTCGATCCAAACTGCCTACCTTGTCCCATAAATACAAGGGGGATAGATGAGAGAGGGGGGGAGAAACTATGCATTAAGGGTTGTTATGCTGGAGGAATTCCAAAGTTAGTGTGAAGAGAAGGATCCCAGGATCTGGTTGCACAAGCACTCTGAATGATCAGGTATAATTGTACTGATTATTTGCTTTTGACAATAAAGGTTGAAATTCCCTTCCCATCCCAATCGAATGTCTAATGGATTGCATATTTGTTTGGATTAAATGCTTGATTGTATTTGATGTCTAAATTGTATTTCAGTTTCATCATTGTTATATCAGTCAAGATACGCTAAGGAAGGTATCTTTGTATCGCAGGTTCGTCAAATGGAAGATCAAGTGGAGGATTGATCGAAGGAGCAAGCGAAAGCTAGGATCGAACTTCGTTAATAAGGTATGCCTTCATAAACCTTGATCTCTTTCCTTTTGTAGAAGCCCATGTGATATGATCAATGCATTTACCTATCACCCCAGAAGTTGGTAGTGTCCCTCTCCTCCCTATAGGGTAGAATTTTCGAACAACAATGGCTGCAGGAACCAAGTTTCCCTAGTGGAGTTGAGGATATGCTTTCAACACACATTACCCTTGTAGTAACCAGAGATTATATCTTTCGCAACATACTATCAATTCATCATTCGCACATTAAGTCACTCGCAGAGTTCAACAGATAACAAACATTCAGAACAAGATATTCAACTTACTTATTCAGATCAACAGTACTTCTTAAACCCATAACATATTCACATCAAATATACTCTAAGACATTCACATTCATCATCACATAAAAATAGAGACAGAGATTGCACCATAATCGAACATCTTCATTCATTAAACCCTACGGAATCAACCTCACATAAATAGTCAATACACCATGTTGTGGATACAAAACAGACCCAAATGATAGAATCAATCATCAAAAAATGGATTCCCTTAGGATTACAATCCTACTCTATTTATATGCTTCTATTTGGTTACAAAACGGTCCACATGACCAAATTAACTAATTAAACACTTATTGCGTTTCCGCGAACTCCGCGAATGGTCCTTCTTTTGTGGAATGACCATTTCGCACCTGTTGGATTTTGCACTTCTTGCGGACTTATCTCGTTCCAACACCATCGCCATCTGTCTAGAGAGCTCGAACTCTCTAAGGCCGCCATCTGCCTTCGGGGAGAGGATGATCCCACCTACTTAAGAAGGTGATTCAAGTAGATGGAAACGACGGTGGGTAGGGGTGATAGCGTGCTTGGGAAGGGGCAGCAGAAATGTTCGATCCCTGTTTAGTTCTGGTTATGTTTATATGTTATGCTGCATGAAGTCGCATTGATCCCTGTAGGATCTCTGCTATAATTTATTTCTTCCATAGTGAATCCGTAGATCTTATGGGGAAGGGACAACGTATGCTTGATCCCAGGATTAATCTCTGCTTTATTTTATTATTGAGCATATGATTGGGGAAGGATCCCCGTCCACCTTCCTTTTCATATATTACATATATATTTATGCTTCCATTTGTTGACCACGCAGATGTTAGGGAGATTGATCCCTATATACATTTATTTGATAGCTTGATAATTTATTCTGAATGTCATTGTTGCTGCGCTTGCGTGGGGAAGAACCCCTGCGTAATTGCTTTTACCATTGAATATTTTTCCATTTCAGATGTTGAGTTCCATTTGGATATTACGCAGAGAATGGGGATCTCTGCTATTTGGTTTATGCTTCAGCTTCTTATATTATGATTACCTGTATACTTTTCCTATGATATATATTATATATCTATATGCTGCATAATATATCCATGTTATTTGTGGTTTGCTGCGCATATGCTTGGGGAAGATCCCCACATACATTTCGTTTGATGGAATGATAAATTTGTGCATGTATTATTTGTGGCTTTCAACGCAGATGATTGGGGAATTACTCCCTGTACATTATTGTTTATATATATATGCTCTATTGTTTACTGCGCAGGAGCTATGAGAAGGGACGACTTGATGGGTGCTGATCCCTGTAGACTTTCTGATTGATATATATTATATATGCTACATATAGTTTGTATTATTGCGCAGGGATTGGGGAAGGATCCCTGTACACCTCCCATTTCATATATATATATATATATATATGTATGTATGTATGTTGCATTTTATGGTGGTTGTACATTGCCTGTTGTGAGGATGGGACGACTGAGAAAACCGATCCTAATCCATCTTCTTCTGCGTATAAATAAATATGTTGGTCGTGTATTAGCTACTATATCATACTGTCTATATGTAATGTATTTAGGATGGTCGCACAGAAGTTTGCGTTTACCTTCGTTGATATTTCACTTGTTAAGCATTTGTTTGCTATGAGTTGTATTAATGATATGTTTGTAATCAACGTGGGAGAGATCCATGTAACGCTCCTAAGGTAGATTTTTGGGATGTTTTGAAAATTGCTCCCTATGAGAGAGGATTTGAGAAAGTGGAAAGTAAATATTGCAACAATTGTGTTGCAGGATGTAACTCCTCTATTTTGATAAATAGTACAAGATGTGACTTTTCTTTGTGGACGTAGCCCATATATTTGGGTGACCACGTATATATGGTCTCTCTCATGTTTGCACCTTATGTGTTTTATTCCACTTGATGTTTGTGATCTAAAATGGTTTTTGAACTATGAGTGATTTCACTAAAGATTGTTAAATGTCTAGTACATAAGTTTATATGTAAAATGATAATTTTGAGTGTTTGGTTATGCAATAATCATGAGGAATTATTCGGGTAATGGAACTAAAATCCCACTTGAAAAAGGTTTATACTTTTGTATAAATTACTATAGATTAATTGTTGTGTACAAATATACTTATTGTTAGAAGGGAATGAGCCATAGGTTAGATTAAAAGTAATCTTTATACAAGTATGGTTAATCATGTTTGATGTATAAGTTTTATAGAATGAGAAAAAGTAGTGATTGAATAAGTGTTTATATGCAATACTACTTATGACTTAAGTACATATATGTTCTTATAATTAATGTGACTAATACCTTGATTGTTGATGTTGAGGAATTTTTTTTTTTACACCTTATTCCTTATGGAAATTGGGTATGTTACCAAAAATGTTAAATTTTTTAATTTTTTTATATGTATTAATATGTACTTAATACTTCTTAATGGATGAGATAAGTTGTTTGCAAAATATATATGATATGTCTTTATTTTTTAATGTTATTTAATGATGATTTATCAATGATTTTTTCTACTAAGTGAGTATATATTATTTTTCCATTACACCATACTCAAAATATAATCTACTATAAAAAGAAATGTGTTTACAATTTATTAGCAATGTCTAACTACAATTCTTCACTCTAAAAAAACTTTATGAAAAACATTTTACTCAAATTAACATAAATACATATATTGAAAAATGTTGTGGATGATATCTCATTTTTCTCTATAGCCATGATAATAAACTTACCCAAAATCTTACTCTTAGACCAATATAATAAACTTACCCAAAGTGTTAGGGTGATGAATAAAGAATTATGAAAAACTCATGGCACTAGTATTCCATTAGGCATTCTTACCCAAGTCATCTAATAATAACTACAAATGAAGTTAAAACTAGGAAACAATGTAAGGGTCATGCTTTACAACTCATGCTCAATCTGGAAACATAATTATTAAAAAATTCATTCGATGGTTACCTCTCATTATGTCTATCATAAAAAAGAATTCACAACTTATTGATGTTCACTTAATAATAATCTTTTTTATTATTTATAACTATGGATAAAAATTATCAATCATATTTTTATGGTTAAAAAGACATATTCACAATTTTTTATGTGCTATATATACACTATTTGTATATACATTTATATGGACTATCAAACATGGTTACCTCTTATTATGTCTATCATAAAAAAAAGAATTTACAGTATTGATGTTCACTTAATAATAATCTTTATTATTATTTATTATTTTTGATAAAAATTGTCAATCATATTTTTATGGTTAAAAAGACATATTCACAATATTTTATGTTCTATATATACACTATTTGTATATACATTTATATGGACACACAATTCCTACCCCCTGACATTATCGTCTCATATTTCTACATTCACCTTTCAATACGTCGTCAACGCCTAGGACAGTCACCCAGGAAGGACTAGTAACTCCCTCCGCCTTAGCTTCTTTTGTAGCCTCTGTTACTGGATACCCTGGTGAAACAACGGGTTATGTCTCTTAAAATGGAACTGATAAGGTCTTTAAATGGGCCCTAGACATTGATATTAAAAAGCTTCAGGTTTATGGGGATTCCTCTCTTTCTTGTCATAAATTGGATGAATGGATGTGCAAATGTTTAAAATGTGAAACTTAGGCCAGTGGGGATACTAGTTCTTACTCTTCATAAAGTCCTCCTCCTTATTCTAACTCTATAAACACTCATGCCATCCAATCCCAGGTAATCTATAGCAGTCCCTCCCAACCACGGGGCTAGTAACATGAATCAATTGAGCAATCATGGTCATCAAACATAAAGAAAAAAACACCCTATAAACACATACAATTTTGAAGTATAGATTAAGTTTGAAGTATAGATTAGCTTCAATTTAAGATGACAATATTATCTTAAAGGGGAGAAGACCGGGTAGAAGACACATCAATGAGGGCTATATTAAGATTTAAAAAAAAGGTTTAAGCTTGAATTCAAAAATAATAAATAGTTTTTCAAAGTTTTACCTTTTAACAATCTAAATATAAACACTTAAAATGAGAGAAAAAAATAATTATAATTGATTTTATGAAAATTGTTTGTTTTTTAATTGAAAATAGATTAAATAAAATGCACAAAAATCTAAATATAATATAATATATTATAAAACCTAGTTGAAGATACCATGGATAATAAAATTGAAAATTACAATGTTAAAAATCATGATTCTTACAACAAACCTAAAATTATAAATCAAAATAAAACAACTTATTTTAATTTATAAACTAAAAAATCATATGTAACAGTGTGAAATTGTTTTCATTAACTCCTATGAATGTTGTTCTCCCCTAGTTACAAAGTTGCATTTCCTTGTAGTTTGAACCAATTATATATTATTCTTATTCTTGGTAACTAACTCTATACTATGTGGAATGTATTTTGATAAAGTCGTTGACCAAAAATGATAACAAGATAAACATTATCAACAATGAAACAAGTTGCATTGAGATTGAGACTTTAAAAAAATTACATCCCTATACAAAATCTTAGTAATGAAAAAAATATTGTAATCACAATACCCATATTTACTTTCTAACACATGGTCATGAATTTTATGAACATGGCATGTGATGGTGTCATATTAAATTCTATTGCCGATATATCTTCGACATACATTTGGTTCCAATGTATCTAAATCTTAACCCATTTTCAATGCTTTATATCTTTTTCGTTTTCCTCATGTTGCCTACTTGTTTAATCCTCAACCTATTCCGTTTGCATCCTCTAAAGTTTTATATTTATTTTGTTTGCATCCTCTAAAGTTTTATATTGGGAACACTAGTGAATTTGGAATAGGGGTGAATTTGTTCAATTATTAATTTAATTTAATATATTTTTGTTTACATATTTTAATTTAAATTCTATATATGAAACCTAAAGAATAATCATTTTTATCATTTTTTTTAAAATAACACCCGGGAAGATTCTCACACTTCATATAATATCATAAAGTATTATATTATAATATATATATCTACCCTATAATTTACTTTAATGTGCAAGTGTTTACAAAGCCTCTCATCCTTGTTTGATTAGTCTATATAGGATAGAAATAATGCAGATGCCTCTCAAGTTACCAATCTTAATGTTTAAATACTTAAAATGTATCCACTTACTTTAACAATCCTTAATTTTCTATATTCATTGTAAAGTGTTATTTTGTTCAAAATCAATCCACTCGTAAATGAACCTAAGTTATTAATTCAACTTTAGAATATATATATGAGAGAGATTGTTAAGAATAGAATGAATCTATGATTTGAGTTATAAGACCAATGTATAATGTATACCTAACATGCAACATACCTACTAGCTCCTAACGTAATTATTTGTGGCAACTTCATATGATTTTTTTTTCCTCAATGTTGAACACACTTAGATATACTCTTTTGAATAATTGAGGACACTACCACAACTCACACACTTACTAGATCCTAACGTAATTGTTTGCGACAACTTCATATGAAAAAATATTTTTCCTCAATGGTGAACACACTTAGATATACTCTTTTGAATAATTTAAGGCTAAAAATCCCATCTTGACATGGAAACATTGATGCAAGGACACATGTTGTGTCCATCGACATCATGACATCCATGGCATCAAATAAGGTCCATCAACATTCCTCTCGCTTGCGACATAATAAAGAACCAGAAAACCTAGAAACACGACCTTCTTTTTTCAAATAGAAGGAATTGTGTTATGAGTAAAGCACTCTAAAAATTCTAATGACATTTTATGTGATCATCATTACGAGGTGTAGAAGAACTAAAATAGACGCTCATCGGAGTAGCAAGCACTTAGTCTCCAACAAATACTATTAAACTATTGGTTTTAATTTAATCACATATTAAACGTTGGGTTGACTAAAATGCATTGAATCATGATAAAAACCTTTACTAGAGATTTATTAAGAAGCTATGTTGAATGATCTTGAAGCAAATTAATTAATAGTATATAGATCCCAATAATCCTCAAACCTTCATCCCTATTAAGATTGTTTAGATTCAGTTCGATCTTCAAATATTTCATCACCTTCCTCTTCTTGTAGTGATCAACTTTGGCCATAATCTTGGCATAGTTTAGGAAATATGGTAGCTTGTTTTTTAGGCATGTTCAATGAGGGTTGATTCTTTGGTTCTATTCCATTTTATATATGTGCACCATGCTACTTGAATGTGTTTTCATTGATGTATCAGTCTCATCTATGTAGATCTTTCCTCACGAGCATGGTAATGAATAAACCCATTTATATGTTTCTAGCTCAATAGGATCCTTGGCTAAGTCTACCATTCTCCTAATAGTATTTCAAGGGGTGAATGTGAGACTAATGTCTACTTTCATAAAAATTATTTTTGACTTTTCTAATTCACCCTTAATATAGGGAATAAACTTTCTTGAAAATGATCCAATTTTGGTTCCAAGTGCTCTTTATTGGATACTCCAAAAGCTAGAGGGATTAAAGTGTTGATTACACCTACTTTTTGAGGAGGGAATGTAGTGCTCAAATTTGGCCATAATCTTGACATCTTATAGGAAAATGCAGTGCCTCGATTTCTAAGCATGCTTAGCTAGGGTCAATTTCTAACTTCTAATACATTTTAAATATACACCATGGTCCTTGAATCTTATTTCCATTGGTATACAAATATCATCGATATAGATATTTCTACAAGATCATGGTGTGAAATAAACCCTTTTATATGTTCTTGGGTCATCTTGGCTAAATCTACCATCCTCCTAATCGGTTTTGGAGAGGTGGACATGACACCAATGTATCCTTTCTTTAAAATAATTGACAACTTTTTTTATATTCCTTTAATAGGGAAGAAAACCTTCTTGAAAAATATATAGCTTTGGTTCCAAGTTCTCTTCCTAAGATACTCTTAAAACCCAAGTGACTAAAATTTTGATAATTCCTAGTTTTTTTTTAGGGAATGTAGTGATCAACTTTAATAACCTTGTCATCTTCTAAGAAAATGCAATGACTTGTCTTTTATAACCTTGTCATCTTCTAAGAAAATGCAGTGGCTTGTCTTTTAGGGATGTTTAGCCCAGGTTGATTTTTAGATTTGGTTCCATTTTAAATCTATATTTACTTCCTTGAATTTGGAAATGTTTATTCAAAACAAAGAACAACAATTTTTTTTTTTTAAAATCATGATAAGATTCTACAAAATTGAGCAGTCTTCAATTCCTTGAGTTGTCATATCATATTAAATTTTATTGTCGATAATATCTTCAACATACATTTGGTTTCAATGTGTCTCAATTTTAACCCATTTTCAATGTTTTATTTTTCATTTTTTTCCTCGTGGTGCGTACTTGTTTAATAAATCATTAACATATTGTGTTTGCATCCTCTAAATTTTATATGTTTTATTATTTGCATACTCTAAAGTTTTATATTTGGGACTAGTGATAACAATTTGATCATCATTAAAATATTTTTGTTTGCATCCTCTAACTTAAGTTTTATAATTGGAACATGAAGAATATGAACTTTTGTCATTTTTAAAAATATTCTTGTTTGCATCCCTCAGTTTTATATTTAGAACATGAGGAATAAGAATTTTTGTCCTTCTTAAAACATAAGATATAGGAAGATTCTCGCACCGGATATAATATCACAAAGTATTTTATTGTACTATATATCTATCCTATATAGATTATTTTAATGTGCAAATGTTTACAAAGTAATGTATTGTACTATAAATCTATCCTATATAGGTTACTTTAATGTGCAAATGTTTACAAGGCCTATCATTTTTTGTTTGATCATTCTATATAGGATAGAAGCAATGCACATGCTTATCAAGCTAACCATCTTAATGCTTTTAAGAGAGGAAATACTTAAATGTGTCCATTTACGTTAACAATGGCCTCTTTTGATGTCCAACTTAGTTATATATTTAAAAAAAGAAAGAAGATAATTTTATCAAATAAATCTGATTATTAAAAATGGACTAACTTTATAATTTATGTTTAACTTTATAATTTATGTTTGAGAGTTAATGTTGATATTAAATAGTTAATTACAATTTGAAATTGTTTATATATGTGAAGATTGTTAGATAGAAGTAAGATTCTTATCATTTAGTTATCTTCTTGTTGTAATGGAATAGTTACTTGTTTGCTCATTATCATTATGTATTATGTGATATGATATTGTGTTTCAATTTATTGCTTAGGATTACAATGAATGAGTTCTAATTATTGTTTGAACATGATATGTGTCGTTGGTTATATGTTTATTTATTTGAATATGTTATGGTGTAGTTTTTTTATGTCTTGTTTAAATTATATTAATGGTTGCTTCAAGTACACCTCTAAGAAACAAACATTTAGGGGTATATTCTAACTTGGAAATGAGCCTCTTATTGTCTAATAACATGACAACATGGGATATGAGTGCATATATTGATTTGACATGCAAGATGAATGTATAACTAATATGCATGGTTATTAAGGAGACTACTACATAAGATAATTTTTAGGGGCGAAATTTCGTCAATTGACTATTTTTTTGTTTTTTTTTTTCGAAAAATAAATTCGCTATTTAGTCATTTTTAGTCTCTAATATCACCTATATTTACATAAAATATGTTTTTTTATCATAATATTCACCAAAAATTACAATTTTCAGTAGTAAATTGTATGTTTAATATTTAATATTTGCCTACCTATCTATATATATGTTTTTTTCAATCCAAAATAATCGCCTAGTGCTACACTTAAGTATACTATTAGAATCCTTAAAAAATACCTTGCAGTACCACATATCACATACCTAATAGCTCCTGACATAATTATTTGTGGCAAATTCATATGAAATAGATTTTTTCTCAATTGTGAATGCACTTAGATATACTCCTTTGAATAATCTGAGAAAGAAAATCCCATCATGACAAGACAAAGTCGATGCAAGGACACACATTGTGTCCATAGAAATCACGACATTCATGGAACTAGATAGGGTTTGGCAACATTCCTCTCACTTAAGAGATAATAAAGAACCAAAAAACCTAGAAAGACCTTCTTTTTTCAAACACAAGTAATTGTGTTAAGTAAGAGTATTCTAAACATTTAATCCCAAATGGGATCATCATTAGGAGGTGTAGAAGAATTAAAATAGATGCTCATTGGAGTAGCAACCACTTAGTCTCCAATAAATACTACTAAACTATTGGTTTTAATTGAATCACATATAAACGATTGGTTGACTAAAATGCATTGAATCATGATAAAAGCATGTACTGGAAATTTATTAAGAGTCTATGTCTTGATATTAATGCATGTTATTTAATGGTCTCTAGGTCCCATTAATTCTCAAACCTTCAACCCTATTAAGATTGTTTGAATTCAGTTTGATCTTCAAGGATTCCATCACCTTCCTCTTCTTATAGTGATTAACTTTGGCCATAATCTTGGCATATTTTAAGAAAATGTAGTCACTTTTGTTTTAGGTATGCTCAGTCAAAGTCGATTCTTGCATTCTATTCAATTTTATATATGCACCATGCTTCTTAAATGTTATTTTCATTGATGTATTGGTCTTAGCCATGCAGATCTTTCCTCACAAGCATGGTAATGAATAAAGATGCATTTTCTCATTGAATGTACCAACCAACAAATTGATAGTGTATGCATTGTGTTTGGATGTTCATTGTTTGTTTCCTAGTGTCAGATATGATATGATACAGTCTCATGTTTTATTAAAATCACATTCAGAGTATATATCAGTCAATGCATATCCATAAATGGATTTACCCAAAGGCTATATTGTGCTTAATTAGGGATTGATGGTTTGATTTTAGATATTCTTATTATTTACAGATCGTGTTGGAAGCTTTAGTTTGGTCTTGAAGAAGAATCAAATTGCGGAAATGGATA
The DNA here is from genome assembly GCA_027924585.1 of Larix kaempferi. NCBI lineage: Eukaryota > Viridiplantae > Streptophyta > Pinopsida > Pinales > Pinaceae > Larix > Larix kaempferi. The sequence continues at coordinate 10,051,668 of BSBM01000485.1, read as the reverse complement.
GTGAGAGATCACAAAAATAGGGAAAGAACTTCTGTCATGTAACAGAAATTTCTAGCAAATATTAAGACATGTGTGGAGGCAATCCAAGAAGAATGAACAAATGTGATAATTGAGCAAGAGAAAATGTCCAAATACCTTGAGATCATGGGTATAGTGAATTTACAAGTATAGTGTTTAAATCCTATGCTAGAGGAAGGGAGCATAGGAAGTATGTATGGTCCAAGCCATTACATGAATAAATAAATTCTTGTAAATATTGTGTTCAGGAATAAGAATATCAAGAGAGAGCATACTGGATTCTTTCCATGATGACGTTGGTGAGAGTAGAGTTTACAAGGATAAAAATAAGCCAAATGCCTAAGCGATTGAGTAGAATAGAGAACGATAGCACATTCTCAACATTAATATAGGAAGTAATAAATTCTTGGGCTGCTGCAAGATTAGATTTTTGCATAGGAAAAGGGTTCTTGGAAATCTACGAATGGCATTCAGGAACCCCTATGCCATCAAGTGGTATTAGAGCAAGAAGGCTCCTAGGTGTAGTGAAGCTAAATCACATATCTATATGAGATCTATCAGGTAAAAATACTTTTGATAAAGGTCAGTTAAACTTTGGCAATAGTATTTGTGTTTGCGGGTAGAAACAAGTAGAGAAAAGAAGTAGAATCGTGGAAGAAACCCTTGTAGCTAGTAAAACTGGAGAAGAGTAGGTGAAGCTCTACTTGAGAGAAAGTGAGAACTGTGAGTGTAGAAGACTAGAAGAGAAGTGGGTGCTTAGAAGGTTGCATAGGAGAGAACTAGAGAGATACTGAAAGGTCAAGATTTATGAAATTGAAGCACAATAGATCTATGGAACAAGAGAAACCATTACAAGAGATGCATGCAGAATAATATGTGAAAAATGTGCAAAAAGACTTGTAGCAGTTGGTCTATTGTACTCAGAAGTAGAATACAATACAATATAGTAACAATGATTGAATAATTCGAATTAACCAAGGAGTTCATCCGAATAGCCTGCATGGTGTAGCATGTCTGCACTAGGAATCCTCATCATCAATTAGTGATAGTGTCATCAATGCACACGTAACGGTCAACCAGGTGTCAAACTGAGTATAACTGAATGTAGGTAGGTGTAAGTGATGCATGGAGCACTAATGTAGTGAAGGAGAATCCAAGGAGGGTGCATGAGGAGCTGGCTGGAGTCAGAATAGTCAAACTAGTCTCTAAGGATGTCCATCAAAGTGTTTCAGTTAATTAGTTAACTTGTCAATATGTCCTCAAATCAAGGAACATATCCACAAATCAAGCAACTAAGTGAGTGTGTCACTGGTGGTAGGTAAGAGAGGGTGCACTTTGTCTCAGGAGATGAAAACAAGGTGCATCATGGACTAGGAGGGTTGGAGCTGAACATAAATAACCTCCCGGGGCTAGTAAACTAGGGACTAGGTGCTGGGAGACACCATATTGATGACTGGGATGCATGCAAATGCATGCATGAATGCAAACATAAAGATGATGGTGAGAATATCCTAACACCCCCCACAAGCTATACTATGAGGTAAAAAAAATAAAATATAGGGCCCTAGTAACTGAGACCGAAGGTCAACCCAATACAGAAAATAATCCAAAATGCTAGAAAAAATCTAAGTGGTGAAAGAGAGAAAACCCAGTGGGAAGAAATCCCCCCTCAAGCTGAACATTGAAGGATCTAATCTGTCTCCACCATAGTAGAACTCACCCCCAACAGTGAATGGAGGTAAGAGAACTTCTTCTCAGTGAAGCTCTTGGTGAAGATGTTTGCAATTTTCTCTTCTGTAGAGAAATATTGCAGTACAATGGTTCTGTCATGCACAATCTCTCGGATGTAGTGCATGTGGATCTCGATATGCTTGGTCCTATGTCTCTGAACTGGATCCGTCGATATCTTGATAGCACTCTGATTGTCACAAAAAATGACAGTAAAAGTGGTGCTAGCAATATTAAACTCTACTAGAATACCCTGCAACCAAACTGCATGAATGTAAGTGTTGACCGCTCCTCGATACTCTGCCTCTGCTGAAGATAAGGCAATGTGTCACATACCCTCCCATCTATCCAATTCCAGGAAAGGAACATGATGCCAAATTCTGGGCTTTCACATAATCTCAACCCAATTCATTAGATTCACAACAATAAAATTAAGAGTGTGCAGATGCAAATTAAGCAATTAAGCACAACGAAATTAAAACTCATCCACACACATATTTCCTATGCATACAACATATCAAAAACAATCATCAATTTAAACATTGCAGAAGTAAATGCATAGACAGAAAAACACTTATCTTTATGGTGAAATGGCCCCAAACAACTTGCTATGTTGCTACAACGTTCCACCCAACCATAGGCCAGTTGTGTTCATAAATCTTTCAACACAACTGCCACCCCCCAGCTGTGCATGATTCTTACAAGGAAAAGGGGACATTCAAGCTCATGCACGACCAAATCAATAGAAACCCATCTCAACCCCAACATATTCTTACACACAGCAAACTCAAAAACTGGGCATGGATACACATTTCCAGCAATGGAATTTACAAACAGGATGGCGATGGGTTTTCCCCAATCCGTGGCTCACCCAAAATGAAATGTGGGAAGGGAAATTCGTCCCCAGGGAGAAGCCCGATTTCTTCCACAAGTTATGAGCGTTTCGAATGGTCAAAACAACCCCATTAAAACCCCAAAATGACATGTTCTCTTCCCCATTGGTAACCAAAACAAAAACGCCTTTCCCAGCTTGAAGGATGAAGGAAAACACAGGAAATCCATGGAGAAAAACGCCCAGGTAGCTCCCAACTTGTGGGAGAGAAAAGCTGCTTCATGGGTAATGGCTTGGGGAGCAATTCCTGGCTGTTTTCTTGCCTAAGAAGCAAAAAACGTTTTTCCATGAAGGGTGGCCTGCCCATACTCAAATTTTGGACAGCCATACCTCTCCATTCCCAAGGAATTAACTTCCTCAACCAATTCTTGGGAGAAATGAATGATTAGGTACAAAAGTCAACATGTGTAGTTGAGGGTTTGATGGGTTCTCTCATTGACACTTGGTTTGACTTGATTGACTCAAGGGTTTGAATGTTTTCCCTCCCAAATCCTTGAAAAATCATGCCCCCATCTCTTGTTGCATTGCATAGCTAGTTGTGGGTATTTTATTAAAATGCATATTTACATAATATTCGCAATTTCCACTGTGCCTGGCTAGCACGTAAACCATATGCATCAATAAATCGATGGCGAGGCCTTGGCCTTGAGCTCCTCACCATGATTTTATAACAATATTACATCATTTACAATCTTAATGCAATAGGGTCAAGATGGGGACGTTACATTCCCCTCCCTTTGGAATAACACCATCCTCGGTGTTCCAATACTTAGGAATAAATACCCACTTTACACATGTCCAAAATTCACACAATGTGGCAGGTATGTCCTGCGTTTCATCTCTTTACTTTGAACTTTCAGGATCAAGTCCTTTGGCTTCCACAAGCTGCTCCTGCTAGTTTTGATCCTCCAGCTCTACAGGTGGGCATTGCTCCACAACAATCCCTTCCTTTTATTTACCTACCAGCTGATCTATAAGTCTAGAATTCCATGGAGGCCATCTTTCTTGCTGTCCTAGAAACTATTTGAGGAATATTTTCAGCCAAAACATATAGCTTTTGGTCTGTTGCCATGATCAATATGCACAGCTGACCCACACTTTGCTCACTAGCAACACTTGGCTAGTAACAACTGCAAACAATGGCTTTCAATTTCTCACCTGTGAGATTCATCATGGCAATTCCTGTTAGGATAAGCATAACACAATATTATAATTAGTCAATTATTTTCCCAATTGACATGGAACGCCCATGCTTTACTCATGAGACTTCCATACTTTTCATGCTTTTCCAACATACACATGAACTCATTCATGTTCATCCTCTCACAGGGAAATAAACTATTTCAGCATTCACAGTTCATTTCAAGCAATTAAACACGATCTATTTTCATTTATCACATGCACTCAAAAATATTTTGATTCTAATATGCATTAGTCAAAATGAAAGAGAAGAGTAAGAGTTTCCCCTTCTTAGTCTTGTTCCAATATGGAGCCACACCATCACTTGTGGTTCTATGCTCCTTAGCCTCTTTCACTTCAATGTGAATGCTTGACTTGCCCTTTCTTGGCTATGACACTTAGTGTCTAAGGTTCGTCTTAGGATTTTCAACTAGGGAACCCTTTCCCCATTGTTGCTTACAGAACCTTTGGTTGCTAGGACCCACACATGTCCACTAGCACCATCTTTCATTACTTCTCATACTGAGCTCTTTAGGATGGTCACATGTCCACATGCATGCCTATGATGCCCTCATAGTCCTTGCTTCCAGCAATACCTACACTCAAACATTGAATTAATTCACATGTTTAGTTTATTTTCATAGGTTTTATCTCCAAACAAGAGTTTAAGAACTCATAACCAAATCCTATACACACGTATATTCATACTAAATAAGCAAGAAGTTGCAAGATAACCAAATAATTATCTGCATTGGATGTCTTCACTTTATTTCACAGGCTCCTTCTTCGCTTTATAAGCCTTGGATTGCCCGTGGATACAATAATGATTATTGGTCCAACACACAGGCTATTCCACTACATCACGTAGTTAATGCCCAACCCGTTATTTTCTGGCTTTACCAAGATTTTAGCGCCCAACCAGTTACTCTTTGGATTTACCAAGCATTTTAGTGCCCAACCCGTTACTCTCTAGATTTACTAAGAATTTTAGCGCCCAACCAGTTACTCTCTGGATTTTCCAAGCATTTTATAGTTCTTTCAGGGTCCTTGCTTTCCTGCAATGACTAAGGTTTCCAACAAAGAAACAATAGTGTATCAGCTTAGCTGTTAGAAGACTTATACCTGAAAGCTTCATTACTCTAACAAGGAATAAATGAAAATGAATACTTATCTGTATTGTGCATTTTCCTTGCTACTCCACAGGTTTCCTTCTCTACTTTACAAGCCTTGGATCACCTGCGGGGTGGATGCTTGTCCAACAGACACGCTGCTCCACAACATCATTCAAATAGGAAATGCTAAGCCAGTACGCCAACTGGGTTTATCAGGCATCCCAAAAATCACTATGCTAAGCCAGTACGCCGACTGGGTTTATCAAGCATTTCAAAAGTCAGTATGCTAAGCATGGGGGCTTCACTCAATAAACCGCTATCATAGCACGTTCATTCTTGGCATATGAAACAATACCCCTAATTTCACTAAATATTGGAAAATACCTTCCAAAATCATTTTTTTAACCCCCTTCCAATATGCCTTCCCAATTTAAAAAAACCCCTATTTTCACTAGATATTGTATGTATCAATTTTTTCATTAACATTTTTTATACCCCTTTATATTTCTACGTAGTATATTGATATGATACCCCTCTTATGACACCACATCCATTCTACAATGCACCTTGCTTCTTGCGATGTATGCTGTGGATGCACATTACTTCACCCACAATGAAATTACTCAACCACATATCATTATGATTTGCAACATCTAATGGTCTAGTGAAGAGATAGGAGATCACTTCTTGTATGTCACTAGAGCCAATGCACATAGTATAACATTTAGATTGCATGTTTCAGTTCCCCAATCGCTGACTAAGCCTGTTGTGGGCTAGGTATCCAAGCCCCTAGGGCCTGTAAAAAGCTCTAGGAAGCTGAATAAACCTCCCAAGGCCTCGAGGGCTTATAACAGGCCCTGGAGGCTTAGAGCTTCTCAAGGCTATTGGTAACAACTGGCTGAGTGCTATTGGTAACAATTGGCTATTAATGACCACTATCTCTCGACTATGATCGACTGGAAACCCACTTCACCACGAAACCCCTAGCCTGAAGCATGCCTTAAGACATGATTTCCATGCATACTGGTAAGCCCGAACCTTGCCTCAACCCATTTTCTCATCCGTCCGTGATCCCTCCATCTCCATTTGGCGGATATTTGTCAGCCCGCCCATATAAAAAAGACCCCAAAGTATTTTTGTATTGTTAGATTAAATAAAAAAACTCTTTGCCCCTTAATATATAAGCAATATAATTTTTAGGTTTTCATGAATATTTAATACCGCAATATGAATGAACATGGTATTATATTGCCTTCTAGTGAATCCCCCGTGATGCTAAGCCAGTACACCAACTGGGTTTATCAAGCATACAATGACCATATCCAAGCCAGTTCTCCGACTGGGTTTGTTAGGAAATAACATCCTTCACCAATACCTCCACAACACGCAAATAGCCAATTCCAAGCCAGTACACCGACTGGGTTTGTCAGGCATACAACAACCATTAACTACAATATCTACACAACCAATGCCAAGCCAATACACCGACTGGGTTTATTAGGCATACAACAACCATTGCTAAGCCAGTACACCGACTGGGTTTATCAGGCAATAAGAACAACATAATATGATTATGTGGTTCCCTCCAGGAACTCCATAGGTAACTCACTTGACTGCAGGCTAGCATGGCCCCCACAATACCCACTCACACTACACAAGGATGATACCCCTTTTCTGTTACATAGCTCCTCGAGCCTATCCATCTCTTCTAGTGTCCTTTAGTGTGAGCGTAGAAAGGTTACCACTTCCCATACAGTGCTCTTGAGTACTTTCTCTTCACATTGCCCCTTAATGTGCAAAACCAAATTGCATTCGTATAAGCTAACAACACAACAAGGATAAGCAGGCTCATCAGTATTGCTGCTCTAAAATTGTAATCATATTTCATAACATTCACTATCAAGTATTGAAACAGCAGGAATGTGTCCATTCCCTTAGGGTGTAGTCAATATTGACAACCCTAACATAACCCATCACCCGAAAGGTATGCATCCCTTTCTGATGTGGGTCATGTAGGCCCTAATCGTACTCAAGCAGTCTGAAATAATAATGAAATAATAAAACATGATCTGCATATTAAATCTGATAACCAGACATGTATATTCTTGGTTAGGGTCACAGAATACTCATCCATTTATCAGATGTATCATTTCTTCATTTGCGAAGAATGGGGGCTCCCTTCTCTGAGTCAACAGTCCTTCTGTTTTCCACCCCAGACTTTTCATGTTCCATAACCCACACATGCCTTCTTGGCATAGTTTTACCATCTCACTCACATGCAGTGCAGCTGAGGTATTATCAAAATTCACAATGGCGTTTCACCCGAAACCCATTTCTAAAGCATGGGATCCTTCCCATCTAGTTTGGCTTCCGCAGGCCATCATACATGGTCTTCCTGCAATGTGTCATCCTGGCACACTTATCAAATAGCCAAACAGTCAGCAACATTTAACAATAAAATTCAAATATGATTGTTCCATAACCAATCAATAGCATTAATAATTAATTCAGCATGAATTTACAATTCTGTCTCCTACAGAAATTGATTTGTTTAACCATGAGGCAGCCCTCATATCGTTTGGCTCTTGTAAGTGGTATCACTTTATCCATTATGGTTTCACCCTTGCTACCATACATGAACATCCACCTACAACATGTCCTCCTGACACAATTTTATATAAGACAAAAAATTATTAGCAATCATAAGAAAATCTTCAAATCTTCAAATCTGAAATCTACAAATCTGTTTTCCTACAGAAATTGATTTGCAACCATAAGATTATTCTCATAAATTTAAATCAGGCAATTTTCAGATTTGTTTCATGCATAAGTTATAACCATGAGAATCCTTCTCATAACCTTTCGCTTCTGCACATGGTAGATCCCGACCTTTTCTATGGACTTATCCTTGTTGCCATACGTAAGACCTTTCCACTTGAAAATTGGAACTTCAATCATCCAAACACGTTGTGAGTATCTATGCATATGATCCTTTCATTGCCACAACAGTCATTGAAGTGATCTCAGAATTATAACACTCAATAATTCAAACACCTTCAGCTGTTAACATTTGAAATGCAATGAAATATATACATTTCTATATATGCATCATTATCACAATAAAATTGCAAGACACAGTCGCACTATCCATGCAATTTAAATAAACGGTAAGTACTCATTACTTCACATTCTATGCAACTCTGTCCTTCCAACAGAGTGCTCTGGTAGCCCATCACATGTCTACCTTCTTCATGCAATCATTCTCCTGCATTCATAGCAGCTCATGAAATGGTCTCAGGATTAACAATAGTCCACCATTTCATCTATTATCTAACTGCATTGAAACATATATATGTCACACCCATGCATTCACACAATGCGTCTCAACATGTGCACCCACACATATGCATGAACATTCACAACATTTACATCATCTTTTAATGTGCATTCACTCAATGCATAACCCCTCCATACAACTTGGCATTAATCCATGAATACTATGTATTCCAACATATTATGGCCTAACCATGCTTGTCTCATATGGCATAAACGACAACAGGATCATAAGTCATCACTTGCTTTGGTTGTTAAACTTACAACCGATATACACAAATGGCATGATATAATTTCATATGAATCCATTGAGATTTCTAAGAACTATAGGGTGCAAGGCTCCTTGCCATCACTTACCCACACCTCACCGTACTTGGTAGGCTGACATTCACATTTAGGCACTCAATACCACATGCAAATCAATCAACATAGTTAAAACATAATTGGAGGGATCTTACCAAATCCTCTTGCAACATTCATGCAATTAAGCACAAATAACCATTACCTGCATGGCTGTTATTAACATCGCTTGATGTTACTTGATCAGTTGGCCTATTACCAAGGCTACTCAATCCTTTTGCCAATATCATGATCATGGATTTGTTGCACCATCCTTTCTTCATAAGGTTGTTGGTCTCGTGCAACAACGTCATCAACTTCTTTAGCCATGCTTTGATTGTATTTTGTCCTACAACCAATGCAGACACAACTAATTATTAGCAACCACCATAATTATATCAAGTGGCTCATTGCATATGTAAAACGTCACTAGCTTACCAATATGCAATATCTTATTCATGCACAAACATTTTCACATGCACTGTGCAATGTTTATTAATGTGCTATCTATTGCATATTCATTTCATCTATGTAATCTCTTGCGTTTTCAATACTCCTATGCCATAGTTTATATGTATGACAATTTCATAATTATAAATACGATAGCAAAACAGGGGTTAAGGAATTTTCCCTTTCCAATCCCTCATCGTAGCATGGAATCCCTCTTCCATATCATAGTTGGTCCGATTTCCTTCCAGTCATGCAATTATAGAAATTGCCCATATTGACAACAATTTGTTTTTGTCAAAACAACCATTGGCACTCTTCTGCACCAAATATCTATGATATATGTGGACCTCATTCGAATTCTGGTCATGCATCCCTGTTCTCCTCTAAATAAGCTTTCCAACGCCTATCCCCGTGCTCCATTCCGATCCAGGACATGGAATTTACATTTTTTTCAAAAGATGCAAACTTTGCCCAAATTTCTGCACTTTTACACAGCTGCAATTTATTCTGGAAGGCCAACTTCAACTGCTTGTAGAAGCAAATATAGGAAGAATTATGAAAACTTATCTACCGGGAGAAGGTATTCCATATAACAAGGAACACTCAGCAACCTTCAGATCCCTATTCCGATGTACCAGTCAACTTCTATAAAATTCAGGGTTTGGCTACTTTTCACTTTTCACTTTTCCCCGAAAATCTCAAAACTTGGCCAAAAATGGCTATCTCCCAATCTATACATTTCTGGAAAATATTTGTCTAACGGAAACTGTCTGTCTTAATGACAAGATGAAATGTCTAGTTCAGTAAATTTTTTGATTCCCACATCTAGGGTCACTTTTTGACAAAGTGTCCTCAGACACAACTTTATTAATGAAGAAGGAAAATAATTACATCACAGAGATGTGAGGGCTAAATCCCGAAAGATTACCTCACATGGAAAACTCGATGGATTTAAATATCCAAAGAGTAACAACTAATTTACCGTTACCAAAACTAACTAAGGGACACCTCACATAATCACGTGAGTGTGTAGATGCCCTTTTACATTTATTAAACTAAACTTCTATTTATTACATTTTGGATCATAATTCCTAATAATCCCCCCTTTGATCCAAAAATTCTTTTGAACAAATACCAAGTTCATTTCTAAACTTATCAAATTTGACCCTTCCAAGAGATTTTGTAAAAATATCTGCAGTTTGATCTTCTGATGGACAATACTTTGGCTTGATGATTTGTTTGACGACGAGAGCCCGAATGTAATGATACTTAGTATCCACATGCTTAGTTTTTGAATGAAAAACAGGATTTTTGGCTAACTTGATTGCTGACTGATTATCAATAAATAATGAAGTTGCTTCTTTCTGATCAACTTTAAGGTCTTGCAAAATCCTTCTTAACCAAACTATCTCACAAGCAGCTTCCCAAGCTGAAATATATTCTGCTTCTGCTGTAGAATTTGCAATTGTATCCTGCTTTTTACAACTCCATGCCACTGCAGCTGATCCCATATTCATTAAGTAACCTGAAGTAGATGCCCTGTCATCAACATCTCTAGCAAAATCCGCATCTGAATAGCCAACAAGCTTGAAATTTTTGTTTCTTTTAAACTCAAGTCCAAAATCCTTTGTTCCTTGAAGATACCTTAACACCCTTTTTGCTGCATTCCAATGACTTTCTCTAGGTTCCTGCATATATCTAGAAAGTATGCTAACTGCATAAGATAGATCAGGACGAGCATTCATCAAGTAAATGAAACATCCAATTAACTGTCTATATCCAGTACAATTTACAAGTTCCCCCCCTTCAAACTTAGAAAGTTTTAAATTTTGCTCCATGGGAGTAATCGCTGGTTTACATTCCTCCATTCCAAACTTCTTCAATAATCCAGATATGTACTTAGCTTGAGAAATAAATATACTCCCTTCCTGCTGCTTTACTTCAACTCCAAGATAGTAATGAAGTAAACCCAAGTTTGTCATTTCAAAACCTGTTTGAAGTTCTTTCTTAACCTGAAATATATGATCATTATTGTTACCTGTTATGAGCAAATCATCAACATACATAACCAAAATGACTAAGTTGTTTTCCTGGATTCGAACATACAAAGTATCATCTGACTCACTACGAAGAAAACTAACTTTCTGTAGGTAGGCATCCATTTTTGCATACCAAGCTCTGGGAGCCTGTTTCAATCCATACAATGCCTTAACTAGTTTACAAACTTGATTTTCTTTCCCTGGAACCTCAAAACCAGGAGGTTGAGTCATATAAACATCCTCTTGTAGATCACCGTTTAGAAATGCACTTTTTACATCCATTTGATGCACTTTCCATCCATTTTGTGCAGCTAAAGCTAGCACAATCCTGATAGTATTCCATTTCGCTGTTGGAGCAAAAGTTTCTTCATAATCAATCCCTTCTTTCTGAGCAAAACCCTTTGCCACCAATCTTGCCTTATATTTATCAATATCTCCATTTGCTTTGTACTTAATTCTGTAAACCCACTTACAACCAATGGGTTTAACATCATGTGGACAATCAACTATTTTCCAAGTCTGATTCTTCATTACTGCATCATACTCACTTTGCATGGCAATTTTCCATTCATCATACTCAACTGCTTCATTAAAAGTAGTTGGTTCAACAACTGAAAGAGCAAAATTTCCTGAACCCGTATTAGAACTCCTTGTACCTGTTTTGCCTTTTTCATCAGACTTAACATCCTGAAGTAACTTAGTTGCCCATTTTGGTTTCTTCTTTTCAATGTTAACTTGATTTGAATCATCCAAGTTAACTTGTGAAGAATTCAAAGTATCTTCAACCTGTTCATCATCCTGTACTTCTGAAGTGAGATCAAACCATTGTTCATTCCTTGTCTTATTTAAGTGTTGCATCCTTAATTGTTCCTTGGTTACTTTTTCCTCTAAGTGACTAAGTTGTTTTACAACCTCTTCTACACTTAAACTTTCAGTTTCATCAAAAATCACATCCCTGCTGACAATAAACTTTCCATCTGACAGAAGCCTATACCCCTTTTTCTCATGAGAATAACCAATCAACATGCACTTAACACTCCTAGACTCTAACTTCTTTCGTTTTTCTTTTGGGACAAGTGCATAACAAACTGAACCAAAAACTCTCAAATATTTGAACATAGGTTTGAATCCATACCAAGCCTCAAAAGGAGTTATTCCATCAAGTGATGATGAAGAAGATCTATTCCTCAAATAAACTGCTGTATGAACTGCTTCTGCCCAATAACATGATTTCAACCCTTTGAAAAATAACATTGCTCTAGCCATACCCAATAAAGTCTGATTCATCCTTTCTGATACTCCATTTTGCTGTGGAGTATAAAAATTGGTCAACTGTCTTTTAATCCCTTTTTCCTGACAATAAGTCAAAAAATGATTTGATGTAAACTCACCACCATTATCAATTCTCAAAGTAGCAATCTTTTCCTTTGTTGCTGTTTCAACCAAATTTTGAAATGACTGAAACTTTTCAAACACTTCTGATTATTCCTTCAAAAAATACACCCAAACCATTCGGCTAAAATCATCAATAAACAACAAAAAATATTAACAACCACCAAGTGAAGTTTCCAAAGGACCACAAACATCACTATGAATAAGCTGTAATCTCCTTGTTGCTCTCCAAGTGATTTTTAAAAAAGCTATCCTTCTCTGTTTGCCATAAATGCAAGCTTCACACTTTGCATTTTCCTTCCGAAAAGTAGGCAACCCCTTTACCATTCCTTGTTTTTGAAGCTGTACAAGACTGTCAACATTCAAGTGCCCAAAACGAATGTGCCACAATCGGATAGGTGAAACATCAGTTTCAACTAAACCTACAAATTCCTTCAAACGTTCCTTTGATCTAGGAATGACTGTTCCCTTCATCCTAAGAAGCTTTCCGTCTTCATAACCTGTCATAACTGGTTTGTATGCATCCTTTGTTGAATTAACAAAAAGGATACCACCTTCCATTACAATTTGATGTCCTAATTGGCGAATGACAACTAAAGACAACAAATTTTTCTTAAATGTAGGCACATACCAAACATTAGAAATCAATCTTTCTCCAATTCCAGGCAAATCAACCTTAACTGTTCCTTTTCCTTGTGGTAAATGAATAGAATCATCTGCAAGAAAAATTGAATTTAAATGACAATCTTCATAACTCCAAAAGAAATCTTTCCTATATGTCATATGCTGAGTAGCCCCTGTATCCATAATCCAAGCATCTTCAAAATCATTTTTGAAACAATAAGAAGACTGAACAAAATTCACTGATTCCAACTGATGAACTTGAACAAAATCCATTGATTCTGATTGTCCAAGTGTTGTAAAGACATATTCACAATTTTCACTATCGTCTGCATGAGCATAATGTGCCGCTGATGAAGATTCTTTAGATTCTCTTTCTTTTAGAATTTTTTCAAATGAAACTCTACAGTCTGAAGCATAATGTCCAACTCTATTACAACGAAAACATGTGACCTGTTTATTAGCTCTTCCTCTTCCAGAGACCTGTTGGTTTCCTGAACCTCTTCCTCTTCCAGAAAACTGTGACTGTGTACTTTCAAATTCTTTAGAACCTCTTCCTTGATTTCTTCCTCTTCCTCTTCCGCGGCCTCTTCCTCTTCCAAAACCCTGACCACGACCTCTATTTGAATTTTGAAAAGCTTTCTGATCATGGCCTTTTTTATGATTACCTGGAGACTGTTTGCTAGTACTTGCAACCAAAACATCTTCTCCTGCTTGCTTTGTTTGACCAAAATTTTTTTCATGTGTGGCAAGTAATTCACTTAGTTCATCAAAAGAAATTTTATCCAATTTATTTGTAATTTGTAAAGTTTCCAAAAAATGCTTATATGTCTCAGGCAATCCTGCGATCAAAATGGTCACCATCATGCTGTCTTCAATTTTATCAAAACCAGCTCTTGAAATTTCTTGTTTGATATTTTTTAATCTAGAAATGTACTCCATGACATCACCTCCTGAAGACAATTTTTGTTGAAACAACTTCAATTGAAGATCAATTTTCTTAGCTTCACTCTGAGAATCAAATAAATCTTTCAATGTCTTCCAAGCTGATCACGCATCAGAACTATTTTCAATATGCACATAAATATCATCAGAAACAGTACTGTGAATCAATGCTAAGGCCTTTTCATCTTTTACTTCCCACTTTGCAAGCTGATCATGATTAGTTGGTTTGGTAGGCTTAGCATTACAGAAACCCTTCCACAATTCATTGTAAATAAGAGTGCTTTGAATATGACGACTCCAAACTTTATAATTTTTCGATCCTTCCAACTTGTCAGATTCATTAAAAAGACTTATAACTTTAGACATTGTAAAAAAATAATAAACACCTTGTAACTCCAGAAGATGTGTATTATGCAAATCTTATAGCTCCAAGCATTAAAGAAAGCACCTTATATCACCAGAAGAAGTAAACAATCACCTTATATCACCAATGGAAGATTTTATGCAAAAATATCACCACCAACATGAAAAGAAAATTACTCATCAACAAGAGTCACCATGAAAGAAATGCTGCAAGAAACACCACACACCATGCAAAAGAAAGCTATAGGGGCTTGGCCTTGACCCACTTATAGCCTCAAGAAAAGAATTTGATAGAGCTTCACTTTGCTCTAATCAAACCTTGAGTGAAAATACAAGTACTCCTTATGACACCAACAATGCTCCTTATTACTCCAATGCCCAATAAAAAATTACACCTTATCACTCCAAAAGATAACAAATCTTTATAGGTGAATTGGAAAGATACAATATTGTTGAGTGGGAGGTCACAAGATCCAATCCCATCAACTTCAAAAATAATTTTTTTTTTTTAAATTTATATCTCCACCTTTTTCTTCTTAATATAAAAAATCTCCAAAAAAAAAATGAATATGAAAATACCTTATCTCTCCAAAACAACTTATTCACTCTTCAAAATATTACCTTATCTCTGGACCAATGTAGTTTCTGAATTCATCATACAGACTGTCGTCCATGTTGAACTTAAAAAAGACGGGCGCTTGGTCGCTCCTGTAAAGAGTGCAAAGCTTGATAAATTTGAAATTCCTTCAAAGATCAAGTTGCTTCCTGATCCATGGACACCAGAAACTGGTCTTGTGACAGCAGCACTTAAGTTGAAGCGAGAAGTTATAAAGAAGACCTTTGCTGAAGAATCTGTTTTTACTGATGGCTGCAACAAGGGCACAGTGGGGTCGCTTGCATCTCTACAGAGAATTCTCAGACGTGCTCATAAATGGTGACATTATAGGATTCGAAAAACATGTGAATGAAGCAAAAACAAACCCTAGAAATGCATAAAGCACATGCGCCAGACAGTGTTCTTGGAATTACGCCCCACCTAAAGAGCGGAGTTTACAATGTTTACACCAGGGGTCCAGGCCCCTCGACCACCACAATTAAGGCCTCGACGATGATGAGGACGTCGACCACTCTCCACGCAGGTTAGAGGAGCAACCACCACAGGACTGGAACTTGTTCAATCGGCTGCAATTGTTTAACTTAAGACTCCGATTCACAGGCTGAGACGCGGAGAAACTCTGAGAAGAGAGCAGAATTCCTAATCTTTCCAATTCCTCTCATGTCTGGACGGATCCCAACCGGAGAAATCATTTTAAGGAGGAAATCGACCATGAACATCCGATCTTGGCGAATTTGAAGGCGAATAGTGCTCTCACTCTATCAGCAGATCTCCAGTAACGTCGACTCTCCTCTTGTGTGGTTCTTCATTTTCGGCTTTTCTCAGCAATGAGATTAAATAGCATATAAAAACAGTCACAGCTTACAAGGCAAACTCCGTTAACCAGCGCTTGTTCATAATCATCTTTGAGAAGGTTTTAAATTTTACAAGCTTGTGCCCACAGTCGATAAAACATTAATGTTTGTTGTAAACACAAGATAACATTTGCAGAATTTTCATCATACTCAAAATTCAAAATTTATGAAGCTTTTATGACACAGTGCGTCCATAACATACAGCAGCAATGCCGACCCAATATCGGGTATGCTATCTCCCTCAGTGAGATAATAATATTTACCCTCTCCAAGTAAAAAAAAACTGAGTCTATAAAAAAAAAATTCTGCAGAGATTCTTTTTTAGCCCAAAAGAATAGGAAGCAATAACTTACGGTTAAAATTTCGCTATTCCAAAACCTTGAAAGTCACCTTCTTCAAACAACCTTTAGCACCTTCCAACCAGGTTCCAACCAAACCAAGCTTCAACCGCGTGCTCTGATACCACTTTGACAAAGTGTCCTCAGACACATAACTTTATTAATGAAGAAGGAAAATAATTACATCACAGAGATGTGAGGGCTAAATCCCGAAAGATTACCTCACATGGAAAACTCGATGGATTTAAATATCCAAAGAGTAACAACTAATTTACCGTTACCAAAACTAACTAAGGGACACCTCACATAATCACATGAGTGTGTAGATTCCCTTTTACATTTATTAAACTAAACTTCTATTTATTACATTTTGGATCATAATTCCTAACACTTTTACTCTCCACAAGCTTTTGAAAATCCCGAAAAAGTGGCCCGAAACAGTGCTTTTTGGCCTTCTGGTTCACCCTGACTCCACATCCTTTGGCGTTTGGCTCCAAGATTCCAAACTTAACACTGTGCCTGCTCCATGTCCGCGCCATATCAATTTCAGCTCAATCTGACCTTCCGTCAAGCCTTGGGACACCGTCTTACAAAAATCACTATTCTCCATTTTCTGTCAAATTGGAGCATACTGGGTTCGGGACCCTCTCTGTTTCTTTCGTGGCCTTCATAATGGCCTCCGAGCCTCACAGGAATCATCCCATTCTGAGCCCGATTGCTCCTTCTACCCAAAAATCAAGTTTTGGGCTCTATAAATTTTTTTTCCACTCCTCCCATCGCTGGTCACGGCTCAACTTCTAATACCATCACTGGATTTAACCTTAACTCCCCCGTTGCAGCCCAGGTTTTATCCTTAACATTGCCGCCCTTGGTGCTGGATCTAACCCTAAAATCGCCACCGTAGCGCAGGTTTAACCTTAACTTCTGCGCTCGTTGTGGCGATCCTGGCCTTCTCTTCGCTGCCCGCAAGCCTCCGTCGCGCAAATTTTATGGTTAAAATCGCCGCCCGCCAGCACAGATTTTAACCTTGATTTCGCCGCCGCGTCGCAGAAAGTTAGCCTAATTTTCACCGCCGCGTGCATAGAAAGTTAGCTTTATTTTCGCAGCCACCGCGTGCACATAAAGTTAGCTTAATTTTTGCCACCGCGTGCGCATAAAGTTAGCTTAATTTTCGCCGCCGCGCGCGCAGAAATTAACATTATTTTCGCTGCGCATGTCACAGAAATTAACACTAATTTCGCCGCGCGCCGCAGAATTTAACACTAAAATCGGCGACAGAGTCTTAGGGAAAATTTCAAAACACTTAGAAAATTTTCAAAAACAGTTAGAAATTTTTAATGAAATATTTCCATCTCTTTTTTTTAATGTTTAGTGTTGGACAGGAGGCATACTTAGCTCTGCAATTGTGATAGGTAGCCCATGAAGGCCCAATGTTGCAACCAACATCTCTGATACCATTTGTCACATACCCTCCCATCTATCCAATTCTAGGAAGGGAACATGATACCAAATTCTGGGCTTTCAGCTCAATTCATTAGATTCACAGCAATAAAATTAAGAGTGTGCAGATGCAAATTAAGCAATTAAGCACATCAAAATTAAAACTTATCCACACACATATTTCCTATGCATACAACATATAAAAAAAAATCATCAATTTAAACATTGCAGAAGTAAATGCATAGACAGAAAAACACTTATCTTTATGGTGAAATGGCCCCAAACAACTTGCTATGTTGCTGCAACGTTCCACCCAACCATAGGCCAGTTGTGTTCATAAATCTCTCAACACAACTGCCACCCCCCGAGATGGGCATGATTCTTACAAGGAAAAGGGGACATTCAAGCTCATGCATAGCCAAAGCAATAGAAACCCATCTCAACCCCAACATACTCTTACACACAACAAACTCAGAAACTGGGCATGGATACACATTTCCACCAATGGAATTTACAAACAGGATGGCCATGGGTTTTCCCCAATCCATGGCTCACCCAAAATGAACTGTGGGAAGGGAGATTCGTCCCTAGGGAGAAACCCAATTTCTTCCACAAGTTATGAGCGTTTCGAATGGCCAAAACAACCCCATTAAAACCCCAAAATGACCCGTTCTCTTCCCCATTGGTAACCAAAACAAAAACGCCCTTCCCAGCTTGAAGGATGAAGGAAAACATAGGAAATCCATGGAGAAAAATGCCCAAGTAGCTACCAACTCGTGCGAGAGCAAAGCTGCTTCATGGGTAATGGCTTGGGGAGCAAGTCCTGGCCGTTTTCTTGCCTAAGAAGCAAAAAACGTTTTTCCATGAAGGTTGGCCTGCCCATACTCGAATTTTGGACAGCCATACCTCTCCATTCCCAAGGCATTAACTTCCTCAACCAATTCTTGGGAGAAATGAATGATTAGGTACAAAAGTCAACATGGGTAGTTGAGGGTTTGATGGGTTCTCTCATTGACATTTGGCTTGACTTGATTGACTCAAGGGTTCGAATGTTTTCCCTCCCAAATCCTTGAAAAATCATGCCCCCATCTCTTGTTGCATTGCATAGCTAGTTGTGGGTATTTTATTAAAATGCATATTTACATAATATTCGCAATTTCCACTATGCTTGGCTAGCACGTAAACCATATGCATCAATAAATCGATGGCGGGGCCTTGGCCTCGAGCTTCTCACCATGATTTTATAACAATATTACATCATTTACAATCTTAATGCAATAGGGTTAAGATGGGGACGTTACACAATGGCAGCCTGCTTTTTGCTTGACCAACAAATAGGCCTTGTGCCAGTCATGAAAACATATCCAGAAATGGACTTCCGATCAATGCTATCACTCGCCCAATCTGAATCAGTGAATCCCACTAAATCTAGCTCGAAATCTGCAGCATAGTGTATGCCAAAGTGTCTAGTACCCTGCACATAGTGAAAGATTCTCTTGGCTTCCCTCCAATGAATCTCATGGGGCTGCTGCATATATCTTGACAGGGAACTCACGGCATAAGAAATATGAAGCCTAGAATGTGTCAAGTATAGAATACTTCCAATCAATTGGCAATAAAGTGTCAAATCCACCAATGGTTTGGAATCACCATCCTCAAGTCTTATTCCCGAGAGGAATGGGAATGGTGTTGCCTTTCAAGATGACATATTAAACTTGTTTAGAAGGTCTGAAACATATTTTTGCTGAGATATGGTGATCCCATCAAAATTTTGAGCAATCTCTAACCCAAGGAATTGCTTCAACAAGCCCAAATCACTCATGTCAAACGCTAGATTTAAAGCAGTTTTTGTGTTGCCGATCGAAGCAAGATTGCTTCTAGTTATTAAAAGGTCATCAACATAAAGGAAAATGATCAGCAAGTTACCTTCATGCTTCTGTAGGTACACATTTGGATCTGCTTTGCATCTTGAAAAATTATGTGACAGAAGGAAGGAATCCATCTTTGCATACCAAGCTCTTGGGGCCTGTTTTAAACCATACAATGATTTCTTCAGTCTGCACACTAATTTCGTATCTGATAGGTATCCTTAAGGCTGCTTCATGTAAATATCTTCTTTCATATGTCCATGAAGAAATGCACTCTTCACATCCATATGGTGCACTTCCCAGTGCTTAGATGCGGAAATTGCCAAAACTAGGCAGATAGAATCCATCTTTGCAACCGGTGCAAAGGTCTCGGTTTAGTCCACTCCTTGGACTTGGGAGAATCCTTTTGCAACCAAACTAGCTTTGTATTTGTAGGTTGATCCATCTGCAGCAATGTTTTTGTGGTAGACCCATTTGCATTGGACTAATTTCCTCCCAGGTGGAAGGGAAACTAGCTCCCATGTAGCATTTTTATGAAGAGAACTGTAGTCTTCATCCATGGCTGTTTTCCATCTCAGATCTCGGTGGGCATGATAGTATGATTTAGGATTTGAACCTATCATCAAAAAACAATTTTTAGATAGTAAAGGATCAGAATATGAAAGATCCATACCCACTCTTTGAAAGTCTGCTCGAGTTCTTCTTGGATCGACAGGATTTCCAATGTTCGAACCAACAGATTGGAGAGTATTTTGGGCCCACTTTGGAAACTGCTGGGGCACATCTGGATCTGCATCTGAACCTGATATTTCATGTTCATCGACATCTGATAAAATATCAGAAATATTAGAACTCAAACTATCATCTTCTTCTTCCGAATATTCTTCTTGTAGAGGCGACAAATCAACAGTTTCTTCCTCGACTAATTTTAGATCTTGAAGCGCTTCTTCAAATCTTACACTTCGCTCGATGAATATATTTTTGGATCTGATATACATGAGTTTGTAGCCTTTATATTCTTCAGCATATCCAATGAGGATGCACTCAGTACTTTGTGGATCCAAATATTTTCTCTTCTCAGTCAGAATTCTAGCCCATGCAGTGGAGCCAAAAACCCTGAGATTGGACACATCAGGATTGTGACCAGTATAGGCTTCGAAATGAATAGTACATTTCACGGATGAGTGTGGACCTCTGTTTTGAATGTATGCAGAAACATTCATGGCCTCATCCCAAATATTTGCAGCCAAACCCTTTGACTCAAGCATACAGGTTTCCATTTATTTCAGTGAACGGTTCTTCCTTTCCACTACACCGTTATGCTGAGGTGTGTAGGGAACAATGTGCTGGATTTGAATTCCATTTTCTGCACAAAGTTGCAGCAGATATGATTTGATATATTCACATACATTATCATATCTAAGAGCTTTGATATTTCTCTCGGTGGAAATGTCAATAGAAGCCTTGAAAATCTTGAATTTTTCTAGCACTTCTGACTTGTTTTTGAGAAAGAAGACCCATGTGAATCTAGAGAAGTCATCAATAAATTTCAGAACATACCTTGAGCCATTCGTGGAGGTATAGGATCTCATTTCATCCTGCTTTCCAAAGATAATTTCAAGTTGATCCCACACCTCTTTTAGAGAGGTCAATCCACTAAGATGGAAAAGAAGATCCTTAGAAATGTTGAGACAAAGGAAACCATAAGCTTCATCAAGCTTATTGAAGTATTTTTCCTTCTCTATTGTAGATGTAGCTTCGACGTTTAGGCCCATGGTGACTCTGTTGAATCCCTTAGAGCACAATATTATCTCCATATCAGTATTCCACTGATAATAGTTGAAGGGAGTGAGGAGATTTGATGAAGAAGTGTCCATCTTCAAGAAGAGCGAATGCAATAGGAGGAGGAGAGAACCTGCAAATCACAAAACAAACAAGAACCTTTAGGTCAACAACCTGCACTTTTCAAGTTGCATCACACCTGGCATAGGAGATCAAGCAAGATTGAATATCCAATGATCAATATACAAGACTTATGTGGAAACTCTCGGCTTCTGGTGCAGAATTGGAAAAAATAGTTGCAAGTGCAGAAAATGCATTTAGTGCAGAATCACTAGTGCAGAATCAACAGTCCAGAATATGCATGTAGTGCAGAATAGTTGGCTTGTCCCTGCCATGGCTCTGATACCATATGAAATTGAAGCACAACAGATCTATGGAACAAGAGAAACCATTACAAGAGATGCATGCAGAATCATATGTGAAAACTGGGCAAAAATACTTGCAATGATTTGCTCTATTGAACTCAGAAGTAGAATACAATACAATACAATACAGTAACAATGATTGAATAATTCAAATTAACCAAGGAGTTCATTCGAATAGCCTGCATGGTGTAGCATGTCTGCACTAGGAGTCCTCATCATCAATCAGTGACAGTGTCATCAATGCACAAGTAACAGTCAACCATGTGTTAAACTGAGTCTAACTGAATGTAGGTAGGTGTAACTGATGCATGGATCACTAATGTGGTGAAGAAGAATCCAAGGAGGGCGCATGAGGAGTTGTCTGGAGTCAGAATAGTCAAACTAGTCTCTCTGGATGTCCATCGAAGTGTTTCAGTTAGTTAACTAGTCAATATGTCCTCAAATCAAGGAACATATCCACAAATCAAGCAACTAACTGAGTGTGTCACTGGTGGTAGGTAAGAGAGGTTGCACTTTTTCCCAGGAGATGAAAACAAGGTGCATCATGGACTAGGAGGGCTAGAACTGAACATAAATAAGCTCCCGGGGCTAGTAAACTAGGGACTAGGTGCTGGGAGACACCATACTGATGACTGGGATGCATGTAGAATGCATGCAAACATAAAGATGATGGTGTGAATATCCTAACAATATTAGGATAAAATATTGATGAGTTATTTTGTAACAAGGTGAGACATACTTGTTATTGTAGAGGCTTGCTTGCAGCTCACAGTTAAGTATGGAGAATCTCACAAAGATGAAGATGACTATGAATAGTCATGCCAGGGGTTTATAAAGAAGACATAAAAATATGAGTGATGAGGAATTTGACAAAGAGATAACTGAGATGAAAGAATAACTTAGTATGATGATAAAGGCACTACATGAAGAAACTTGTGAAGAAGACCAAAGAAGTGAATGAATTCTAATGAAAGTGGATAAATGGACCCTATTAAGCAATTGATTGTAAGGAGGTAGAGACACATGATAGAAGTTTGGTTGAAGAGAGAAGAATAACTTAGGAGAACTGAGTATGGGTAGCATGAAGTTCACTATTGTGAACCCCAACAAGGAGCTATGATTGGTGAAGAAGATGATGATGTATATGAGAAACAAGATAGGGATATTTTAGAGAGTTTGGAAATTTCAATCCCACACAAGGAGATGATGCCAGACCTCAGAGTAACTAATTCTATTTTTGAAGGTTGATTTTGTTTTTAAAATCCATGTAGAATCCATACCCATCCCAAAATTATATTTTTTTATCCCTCTCTGGCTGTTTGAATCCTCATTTATCAAGACTGGCTCATTGGGAACCTGAAATTGACTGGGTTTATAGTTTGATCAATTAATGAGTATATGTATGCCCAAATTCAATTCTATCAGTTGTGTTGGGTCCCTTAGACCTCACCTAATATTATCCCTCCATCATATTGCAAATTTGAAGGCTTATAATCGTTTTTGGAAGAGTTTGGAAAATTACTAGTTGAGTAGTCCTACATAGCATTTTTCCTTCCCTTGCTCCAAAAATCAACCAGAACCTCCCAAATTCTCAGAAGAACATGTCGAAAACCTAATCAATATTTTAATGTCTGATATATTCCATTTGGTTACATTCAGGTGTAATCACTGAGTTTAGTTTGCATATGCTTGTGTTCCCAAGAAGCATCAGAGTAGACATCACTCATCACTGTTGTTTAAATGTGAATGGCACCAGTACGTTGTGAATAGGACTCAAAAGTTGGCCTTGAAACTAATACTCTTTATTCTGCACATCCACTCTTACATTTGGCATATCCTAAACCTTACATAGTCCTAACCCTGGGGGAAAATCCAATTGTGTCCAAGACTAGTTTTTCTTCAACCAGTTTTTCAACCAACTGTGGTGTAAGTTAATTCTTATGTCAATTGATGTTTTTAATTATGAAAATGAGATAATATCTTTGATATAAGCTCAGGGATATTACAAACCAATCAATGGATGAGCAAACACTCCAACTGAATGCAATACTATGCATGATGGAGACATCAGATAGATGCCTTTGTTGTTGCTCATCAAAATGGAAAGGGAATGGTGCACTCGTTAGGCCACATGGTTTGACATTGAATTCATAAATGGAATATGTGGGAGGCTCATGCTCCTCATGTGGCACCCATAGGAAAAATCCCTTTTCCCAAACTTCATCCCTATGTGTGTTGGCTGCCATATGTATGTGGGGTGAAGGATGGTGAACCAAATCTTGGGAAAATTTATCCATCAACTTTGTGGTTGGCCAACCTGAACTGAGATCATGTTCCTCCTCCAAAACTGTACAACTTCCTTCATGAGGAAACTCAGAATCTCCCTGACAATGAACATGTGCTTGGCCTTCATCTTGCTTAACCTCCAACCCTTCAAGCACATGCAAATCATATTGCACTTTATGTGCCCAATGAACACAAGTACTAAGGGTCAAAATACTATTTTTAAATGACAAGGGTGAAAGTACCATGTCTTATCACAAAAAGGGTAGGCATCATCAAAATTCCATGGATGCCCATGCTGCTCACAAAAAGTGTAAAATGTATCAAAGAATTCTCCATAGATGCAAGCAGTAATATCACTCATGTGTCTTTTCTCCCAAATAGGAAAATAAGTGACACTCCAACCCAATGGTCCAAATGTAAATCAATATGCTTCGCCATGTGAAGATTCCCAATGGATCAACTCTCTACCACTCGTCAAGGTATGCATGCAATAATAGTATGTCCCACTCAATGAATTCAAATGGGAACCATATGCACCTTTATGTGAGGTGGAATCAAAGATAGGCATGATATGCCTCTACAACTACTGGGTAGGAACTAGTGACATCATTAAATTAGTTGGAGCGAATGTGGGATCCTTTTGCTCCTCTTCAGGCACCATTGAAAATAAATTATTGACCCAAAATTCATCCTCAAATGTCATGGAAGAAGTAGAAGGGTCTGATGTAGGATCATGGACCAAAATATCATCTTTGCAAACCTCATCCATCAAGCTAATTGATGCATCAACTTCATCAAAGGTTGGTCCATCAAACATGAGCTCTTCTGATTCCTCAATGGAGGAATGACTCACTCCAGGAAGAAGCTCAGTTTCTCTCCTGGGAACTATCTATGCTTGGAACCCATCATCTGTATTCCAAATCTTCTCAAACACATGTATGTCATCATGCACCTCATGAACCACCATCTCATGAGGTTTCTCCATAGAACTCTGAGTACAACCAACCATAAGATAATGGTTGATTGGAATGAGTGATATTTGCAACTTTTGGTGAAGTTTCTCTATCTCCATCTTGCAATCTTGGAGGGAAATTTGAGTGCTTATCAAATAATCTTGGGTGGCCATCAATTCATCATTAATATTGATGATCTCTTCATCATCCTTCAAGGATGCTCCATGTAACATATGAACAAGCTCATGCAAATAATCTCTGTCAGAAAGCATATATGAAAAGTTACCTTGGATTATAGACATTTCTATCTGAATCTTCTCCATGGATTCAAGGAAAGATGAATCTTCCAATGAAGCAACTCTCCAAAAGACCGTGACACTGAAACTTGTGTGTCATGGAGAATGTATAAGGCCTCCTTGGTCTTCCTCTCACTCATCTTCAAGGGGCATGCAAGAAAATGAGGTTATTGAGGATGAACCTCTTCTTCTTCTTCAGTGAGGTCAAATTCACAATGTGGTTCAAGTGATGGCTGAAAACTTGACTATGTAGTAACTTCTTCTACTACAAGCTCTTCATATTCACGCTCAAGGTAAATTGTGCTTGCGAAAACCTCATCAAGTGGTATCTCTATGTCACCAACATAGAGAGATGGACATCCATCAGTAGATATCTCCTCAAAACTTAGGAACCCATTAGTAGGTACCTTATCACATCATCCATCAGTAGATGCTTCTTCAGTACTTGAGAAACTATTAGTAGATGCCTCTTCTTGGAACCCATTAGTAGCTACTCTCTGATCCATAGTTTGTTGATCCTTATCAGGACTGGTGGTGGCTTCTTCATGCTTACAACCTTTGGATGATATTCTTGAATCAAACCTAAACAATATTATAATGCTTGAAGATGTAGAGGGCTTTGTTGAATCTTCACCTTTGGTTTCTTCTTCTTCTTCTTTACTCATAGAGGCATAACAACTTGGTTCCTCTATGGATGGTTTGTTGCTCTCCATTGAATCCATATCTTCATGCTTAATCTCAAATTCAAATCTATAGTAAAAATAATCCTTGAAGGAAATATCTTGACAAATATTTTCTCCCAAGGCTAGATACTCCTTGTAGTGGTGGGGAAAAGTTTTAAATGCATATATCATCTTTGCTAAATCCTTCTTAAGATTATCCATCGATGATTCATCCCCTTGGTCTCTAATGTACATTTGGTCACAAATGTAGCCACCCTCATCTCTTGGTAAACCTCCATCAATGTAAATAAATTACTTCTTCCTCATATAAATCAAAGCCTTCATCTTCCATGACTGTAACTAGCTCCATAGCTGCAACTTGAAGATAGTTATGAGATATATTCCACTGAGACTTACTTTCCACTGGATGAGCCAAGTAAAAAGCTCTGATACCACTGTAATTTCCCTAATACGATCTCAAAGGATATCAACTCAAATTCAAATATTAAAATCAGAAAATTGTATAACAGAAACTAGTATTCAAAACTAGTTAAGATGAAACTAGCCTTGGTTAGTGATTAACCCACCCAAAGATTGACTGATGGACACTTTTGGATCCGAAAAATGTACTGAGAATTTTGCAATAGAAAATACAACAACATCAATTCCATATTCATAGTTCTAAGCACACTGTACTAGGGCCATTTATGTTTCGAACATCATCCAGGCTAAAGTCTACTCCAAGGCTGTTTGGGCACACTAGCATATGCCTACTAAGCTCTTTCACTTACACTTGAAATCAAATAGATGTGTATAACAGGTCATTAAACCCCTAATTTTATGATGGAAAAAATTTACTTATGGTTTGGGAGGATCTGGCAGTGTTTGGAGGCAATGGGAGAAAGAGCGCGAGGTAGGATTGCTCCACTAGCTTGTTTCCAAGATCTTCCAAATAGCCTGATATGGCCATGAATTCTCAATATTATGGTGGTATGGTATTCATAAATATCTCAGGGACCTAAAATGACCGTCAAAAATGAAATTGAGCATACAAATACTTTGTTATTCAACAAACTGCAAAACTAGTCAAATAAAAGGGCACAATGAACTAGTATTCAAAAATATGAATGCAAGCAATCATAAAGGGTCACAAATTATGATTTTTGGCTTGGTATGGATTCTAAAACAAATTTAAAACCTAAAAAAACTTTCATAAAGGAAAATAGTTACTTAGAGCTCCATATATTGCAAATCCTGGAAAACTAGTCAATTGAAAATGTATAATGAGCTAGTCTTGAAACATAGGGGCTCAAACAACCAAAGGAGGATCTCTAAATCCTCTCCTGATATTTAATGTGGATCTGATATGAAATATAAAACAAAATAAAATAATAATTGAACTCATTAAGCTAATAATTAAAATGACATAGCCCCAGACATCATAGATAGTCACTATTCTAATTTGTAGGATGAATATGAGCTAATGGATGCTCATGGGAGGTGAAATGATATTTTGTATCTCCTTGCAGTCTCTCCAACTGATTACTCTTTCAAAGTGAAACTCTACAGAGCCACATCAAATCATCTGGATCATTGCATCAACTTCTGAAGGATGGATCTTCACATGAAAATGATAGATCAGATATGCAATTGGACATCAATGGATGCATTGGATCATGTGCAGAAGATTGGAACATGAAATATGGGGCACATATCCCACATGTGGCTAAGTGTGCATCACTAGAGCCTAGAGAAGCTTGAGCTTTCTCACATATAAATTCATAAACTGTCAAAATATGTGAAATGGAGTTCTTCTCCTTCTTTTATAGACTTTTCTCCTCATGGTTGAACTTATCATCTTAGAAGTTCGAATTTGAGGAGGCATGGATGTTTCCTTGATTATTTGGATTGGGTTTGGACCCACTTATCCTAATGGATGCGTCCTCACTTTCTAAACTTGGACCCTGTAGCTTTTCTGGATGTTTCTAATCCTTCTTGAGTTGCACAAATAAAAAAAATTCTTTCCTTTTTTCTTTTGATAACTTTCCTAGCTTTCCAACTTTCATTGCTGTATGACTGTTGTCTTCAAGCAGATAGTTAAGAGCACACACAAAAATATAATCAAGACAATGTATTGGATCGAATGAATTCAACCGTTTGTATTGATCTTCTCATAGTTATTTTATACAACAAGAATATGGTTGCAGTGGTTATACCGCTTTCAACTGTCCATTAATTAAGGTTTAAAAATGACAATTAAGGCCTTGAAGGGTCCTCTCAACATCTCCCCCACCAACAAAGCCTTTTTTCATCCCGAAGAAAATAGGAACAACCATGAATTGTGATTTCTTTATCCTTTGTCAGCAATTTGGTAGCAGTCAATTGAGCCTCACCGTTTCTCATTCCTGCTGGAATTCATCTTCATCGGTCCAAGAACTATGAGGGATTCCATGCTCTACCTTTACACCATCTCACCAACTTCCTTCAAACTTCTGAAATGACACTAAATAGATGTTTTTGTATTTCAGCACCGGGGGGCTTGATCAATTTAAGTGTTCTTTTTTTTTTTTGTAACTAGGGGAATCGACAATATGAGACTGGGCTGGTACTCACGTGACACGGGGTCCAGGGATCCAATCCTGCTACCACTATACCCCCAGGTGCCCCACACACCCTGCAAGCATGGGACACGGGTAAAGCCGGATGTGATTTGAACTCATGAACTCCATTTACAACTGTGACTTCATAACAACTGAACCACCAATGAGTCACACCCGTGCGGGCAATTTAAGTGTTCTTTTGTCATTATTAAGCGTGGAGCTCTTTTTCTGTGTGGTATAGATGTCTTCTGCTTGAATGTGGTCGTCGTCTTTCATGAAAGTGAAAAAAATTTCCTACAAGATGGTATGATGTCTGCTCATGTGCACGATCTGGTCGAGACCGATATTGGTCATGGCCGACTGCTTTAGACCCAACGAACTTGACTCGACATGAATTACTAAGTCGTCTAGAGACTGAATTGATTTACAAATACTTTTACAACTTCAACCATACTTCAACCACCGAACACAATATCGACCAATAGGGTATCGACCATATTTTTACAATCATCGATCACCTTGCTACTTTGTACTTATCTCGTCTTGAGGACTGACCAAAATAAGGATACCGACCAACAGATATATCGACCACATTAAAGGAGTCGATCTTCTACTAGTTTTCAAAGACCCAACTTCTTTTACAAAAAATATGAACCACTTGTAAACCTCGAACAAAACCGACCTAAATGCTAAGCATTGACCATCGAAAATTTACAAAGTCCACAATTAGACTATGAGGGTTCGACCATAACATCCGTTGAATAAAGGATTGACCATATTTACATTGACCTTGACTATGGGTGACATAATATACAATCACATAATTCTTTTAATCCATGTCGACTCTATTCACAACTTAATGAAAATTGAAAGAGAAGTCTTGTGCTTTTAATATAGAACTTGCACATAGCAGTTATTAAAATGTATCGACCATACCAGCGATCAAATATTTTATGCTTCGACCATCAACCATATCTTGTCAACCACACAACTATCTCTCTCAACTGGGTTTGTAGTTGGCTGAAAGAAACTCCCAATTAACCGTGCAAGTCGACATCATGTCAACGACAACTGATAGCAATTCCTTCACCACTGTGGCTGCATCTAACCAGGAAAGGGCCATTTCTATTCCCATCAACATTTTTATTTCGTCTATCCCGTTGAGTCTTCTCTAGTAGACTAGTTGTGCACCGATAGATTGTGCAGTTAACAGTCAGATTGTATATTCAATCTTTTACTCCATCAATTAATAGTCGGTAGGATTTCATTTCCTCCAATCAATGGTTAATCGAGGGGCAATCTGATAATCGGTCTAGTTGGAAAAGTGTTGATGGAATGTCTTGTCAAATTTCCAAGTGAAGCAGCATTGATCAACTATACACTCCCATGTCCATGCTTGCAACAGATGAGAGATTTCGGTCGATCATCGACTAGTACAGTCTTGCGGCCGAAGTTTCTAACTTAATAAAGAGATTGAAAACAACAGACTACTCTTGGTCGGTTGGTGGTTAATTCAACTATCCTCATTGTAAGTCGATGAAATGTAAATGAAGGTCATAAATATCAACGACAGAAAGTATACGCATAATAATGGAAGAAGACACTCATTTAAGCATTTCTAGTCATCACTTCTCGTATGTTCTGGAGTATCTCAATGCACTAGCAGTCCGTCCATCGCATCAATTGATAATTAAGGGGCCATAAATTGTGAAAAATGGCTTGATAATGTGACGATGACCAACCCTCAACTGAACAACAAAACCACAGATTAAACTATCCTCCACAATTTGATTGGCACACCACCAAGCAATATCCTTCTTCTAGAAGCGACTATGATATATGTTCCTCCATATGCAGATCAATCCTTGCATAGATTTCTTTTCTATATTCTTTCATGGGTCTTCTTTTTCAAGTGTAGCAATAAACTTCCCACGAGCATGCGTTTATTGAAAGATATTTTCTCTTGTATGTTTTGTGCGTTCCTCACAAGATTTTTAGGTTCAAACTGTTGGAATAGATAATTCCTACTTATCTATTATGAAGTAGAATCAATCCACGTGAGTTGTGTGATCCTAGATTGGTGTGTGTGGTTGAGACATTTGCTCAACCTACTTTCCTATCATTGGAATAAGTTAGATCTTATAACAACCAGTGAGCTCTATATAATGAGCCACACATGTATTGTAATCATGTATTCATTTTTTCATTAATTCAATTGATAGTGTTTGTTAATTTGGTATCAGAGCTGAGGACCTGGGCCAACTCCCTCAGGGGAGTGCCCAGGATCCCGATCCTGTGGGGTTCCAATTTTTATTTTTTTTTGCACAACCCGGAGGCTTACTATTGAAGCCAGCGCTGCTGAGAAAAGAGGCCGTGAGTGTGCCATTGTGAAGAGGCCGTGAATGCCATTGTGAGGAGGTGTTTAAATACAGGCAAGCCGCGTGAAAATGTGAAAGCCGCGCTCAGAAAGTTCCACGATCACTGCTCTGAAAATCCCATTGGGGTGTGTCGTGAGTGTAGTGAATCCATCGTTGATCTGCTGATAAGCGTGTGAAGAAAGAGCGTGCTCATTGTTCATGTGCCAAAGACTCCGTGTGAAAGAGGCATGTTCAAGCCAGAAAAGAGTGCAGATCGCTCCGTGAGAACCCGCTGATCACCATTTTATTTGCAGTCGTCGAAAGGGAGAAATCAGATCCCGTTCCTGCACGTGAGAGCTTGCTAGAGCAGCTATACACTAAATGGATGTGTCCAATTAAAGAGAAGACAAGACCATGAAGGAGGCAAATCTGCGATTTGTTGTGGGCAATCCAAGATCCTGGTGAGCGTGGAGAAGCCTGGTTTCCTCTCTCTAAGACTGTGCGGCCGTGAATGATCCAGTGTAAGCTGTGCCGAGTGTAAGCAGATCGCCGGTGAATTAGAGTAAATTGCAAGTTGAGAATGCCGTGAGCTGCTTGATGTGCGCAGAGGAGGAGAGAGACTGCTATTTTCCCTCCCCGTCCACAGTCCATCCATCTGAATTCGATCATAGAGTGGAAACTTAGATTACAGCCAGATAAAAAGGTGTAGCCGGATTCGATTTTGAAATTGCAGGAGGACAGACGACCTGTGTGAAGAAGAAGAGCACCGATCTGCAGAGAGAAGAAGCTGCCTGCTGAGGAGAAGCTGCTCAGACAGCACCGAGATCTGAAGAGGCCCGTCCAAGCTGTGTAAAAGAGCCTGTGTTGACTGAAGCTGCATGAAGCTAGAGGAGCTGACTGGTGGAGACCGCAGACCTGGAGATTGTTGCTGAGAAAATTTGTGAAGATGCTGCTGTGTGGAGGAGCCCCTGCGCGTGAGATCGTTGCTGGAAGAGATCGCTGAAAAGAGTTATTGTTGCCATCATTCAAACTGCCACAGAAGCAGCGATTGCCAGCATGCTAGCGATTTCATTGAAGGAGAAGTCTGAGTATATTTTTTTCCTCTGTCCTTTCAGCCTTATCTCTGCCGTGAAGTAGCCGTGGAGATCACCATTGGAGTGGAGATCACCATTGAAGGAGAAGCGTTGAAAGAAGCCGAAATTAAATTTTTTTAACCATTGCCATTGTTTCCTGAGTGAGCTGAGCCACCGTGGTGAGCGTGCTGAAGCCGCCAATTGAAAGAAAGCCATTCCCATCACCGTGAAGGAGGTAGATCTACGTGGTTGAGAGGCTGAGAGACAGAGCCTGTTGTATTGAGCACGTGAATGCCATTGTGAAGAGGCCGTGAATGCCCTTGTGCCATTGTGAGGAGGCCGTGAGTGCCATTGTGAAGGAGGTAGATCTGCGTGGAGACCTCCGTGTGGAGAGCTGCGTGGGGAGCCAAGTGTGGAGATCGCCTGGTGAGCCGAAAGGCTGGAGATCAGCATGGAGAGAGCGCCTGAGAAAGCACCTGTCATCTGATAAAGCACCTGTCATCTAACCATGTGAAGGAGGAGAGGGCGCCTGTCATCTGCCCATGTGAAGATCGCTGCATGTGAAGATCGCAGCCCCATGTGAAGGTGGAATATCGCATAGTCCATCACCGTGCATGCAGAATTTGAGATCAGCCTGTTATTTTGCCAGAGATCAGAGTGGAGAATAGCATGATCCGAACCAAAGCTGAAGGCTGAACGCTGTGACCTGGAGATCGCTGCCAGTGAAGCCGCACTCGAATCGTGAAGGGAAGTCCCTTGCCTGGAAGCTACACATGCTGTGTATGAGGAGATATAGTTTCCTGTTATTCACGTTGTTGTTGCTACCGAGGAGCCACCGATTTGCAGCTATGAGGGATCGCTGGAACAATGAAGAGATGAAGGAGCCGCAACTAAAGGAAACCACTGCTTGGATGCTTGGATCTGTGTGGAACTTTGAATATAGCCGCTCATTGATGCTGTGAGGAGCCACGTTCAACACTTCAACCTTGTGGTTGTGCAGTACGATTTGGTGCTTGCATGGAATGTGCAGAAGTAATCTACTTATGTGGAGTATCCCAGCATGAAGAAAAGGAATCTAAGGAGGACACTATTTATTTGGTGTAAAGATTTATGTGCTGTGGAGTGCACATTATGTTGTGAAGCAGAGATATCGCTGCCAATGGTAAATCGGATTATTGCCTGCAGTCATGTTGTTGTTGCCAAGTTGGAGTTCATTGTTCTTGGAGTCATTGCTTGGAGGTGTTATAGCGAAATGAAATGAAGTGAGGTGTACGTGCCCATTCCGTCGGACTCACACAACCTTCAATTCGAGTAAGATAGTGTGATTGAGTTGTTATTGATATTTCTGGTTTGAAAGTGTGATGATAGTTATTTTTGTGTGAAATGGTTTTGTGTGTCTTGGTCATTAATGAAATGATGTAAAAGGGCTTTGAAGTTATGATGTTTTATGTACCTGATTGAAATGTTGTAGGGGGTGCATGATCGGTTGTACCCGACACCCCAGGTTATGGTCTAAGCTTAGCCATGGGCAAGCTATTTCTCCATGTTGTTGTAAGACCTGTCCCAAGTGTTCAGGCATACGTGCTGTGGTGCGTAATTGCACTGAGTTATCCCTCTTATTCATAGAGTGGATGTGTTATCAAGTTGTGGAATAGACCACTATAAGCAGTACGGGGGTGACAGGTGTACCCGTAGCCTGAACTTGATGAAGGTCGAAAAAGCGAAAGTCTTCGATTCAGGGGGGAAAGTTGAGATGGAAGAATCTCAGAGTATGATGGACCAAATTATGATTAAGGGAGAATTTAATCTATTGATGAACCATGTAGCTGAAAAGGATTCCTAGAGAACTGGCGGTTACAGCGGCTGAGCACCCATGTAGTCCGGTAGATGGATTTCTTTTCATATGGACGTCAATAATCATATGCAGGTACAAGGTGCAAGATGAAGCCCGTACTAAAGCAAGCTCAAGAAGGATTGAAGCCATGACAGAGATGAAGATATGACCATATAGATATTTAGATAAGTAGTCATTAAGGGAGAGTGTTGGAATAGATAATTCCTACTTATCTATTATGAAGTAGAATCAATCCACGTGAGTTGTGTGATCCTAGATTGGTGTGTGTGGTTGAGACATTTGCTCAACCTACTTTCCTATCATTGGAATAAGTTAGATCTTATAACAACCAGTGAGCTCTATATAATGAGCCACACATGTATTGTAATCATGTATTCATTTTTTCATTAATTCAATTGATAGTGTTTGTTAATTCAAACCACTTCTATGGGCGTGTGCGCTATTCGACGAGATTTTGCATGTATGGGAGTGTGCGTTATTCGACGAGATTTTGCATGTGGTCAGCTACGTGTCGACTGGAATGGTTGGCTTCAACTCGACTGGAGTGGTCGGCTGCATGTCGACTAAGTCGGTTTCTGTTGATGCATTTACCAAGTGGATGTGGTCGGCTACTACATGTGTAATGCTTTAGACACATATGTGATTATGTTCAGGGCATACAAATAGCAATTTGTGCCAGATTTACTTGATACAAAGAAAATATTCCTGGAACTGACGACAAAGAGCTAAAATCAAAATGAAAAAAATAATTTTTTATCTTTTCTCTTGCGCCTAGGAAAACTCGTCTTTATTTAAAATTTTCAACAACACATCAATGTTTTTATTTGATTTTTACAGGGATTCTTTCTCCTCAGAGCATCTAGAGGGAGTCAACCACCGCAACCACTACTTTAAGTAGTTTGCAGTCAGCACCCATCCACCGATCGACTCTATTCGGACAATGACTTACTGAAATTGACCGCAGGGTGATACACTAGCCAGTCGGTTGCTTCAGTCGACCAATCTCGATCATTTATGGCAGCACCGTTCTTTGTTTTTTTGCGCAGCTTCACCATTTATGAGCATTTCTTGCAGGGTTTCGTTATTGATTTCTTCTCGTCCAGGTTCATACTGCCTCCGATTGCTACTACTGTCACCTAGACCAAACGAAGGAGGCAGCAACGCTAGATGTTGTCTTCAAGAAGACACTTAAAGCACACACAGAAATATAATCAAGACAATGTATTGAATCAAATGCATTCAACCATTGTATTGATCTTCTCATAATTATTTTATACAACAAGAATATGGTTGGAGTGGTTATACCGCTTCCAACTGTCCATTAATTAAGGTTTAACAATGACAATTAAGGCCCCGAAGGGTCCTCTCAATAATGAATTTCTCTTGCTTTTAGAAATTGCGCCTCCTTGCTTTCTGGATGTTTCCTTCTTTTCAAGACTGACTGCTTTTCTACACTTTCCTGCTTTATGCACTGCTTTTGTCAGTTTCCTTATTTTTTCTGACACCTTGCTTTGTGCATGCTTTCTTCCAGTTTCCTTTTTGGTTTGTTCTTATTTTCTTTCACTTTCCTCTTTGGCGTGACAACTCATAAGGCTAACCTTATCTCCTTATGTGCCATTGTCAACATCCAACTCATCATCACATGTAATTAATAAATAAATACAAAAATAAAATTACATATCCTTCAATTTAATTAATTAAAACAACTATAAGCTCAATTATTCCTAGTTAATAATTGAATTGCCTAAGTAATGTCACCCCCTTATTAATTAATTAATTGACTTTCACTAGGATCCATGGGGTTTTGATGTGACATTGGCTGCTACTTGGTGTTGGAAAAATGGGAACATGACATATCAAGTTCTGTGATGGGTCATTCTATAGATTAGGAATGATGTCCATAGAGACGATTGTATGAGTTGTAATAAATATCATGAGGTTAATAGAAATGAAGACTTATTAGGCCCCAAAATTTCTGTGTTTATCATGAATGCTATGGATGTTATTTTATGTTTCTATTGTTTGCTTTATACCTTTTGCGTAACTATGTATGAATGTATGTGAATATATGATGAATTCATATCACGGAATGGCGTACCGAATAAGTTATCTTCCATTATATATTCGTAGCTAACTCTCCTCATCATAAACATGTCTAAGAAGTGCTTTGGGAGAGACATTCTCCTTCGGGGGATTGAATATGCCAACAAACTAGACTGCAATGGGACCCTTTGTTAGCAACTGCGCAAGAACCTTGGTCTTATTTTTTTGTGCCAATAAATGGTTCCATTGTTGGGACCTATTTTCTAACAGGACACCGTTAACTACATGGATACACTGATACTAGAGGGAAACATTCACTATTGATAGGAAAAGAGGTTTGAGGACTTTGTAATACAATAATATGAGTTGTGAGGGTGCGATCCAATGAAACTTAGAGAATACATCCTTTATGGAGGATTGGTATTTGATCAGTGTGAAGTCCTATGGGTTGAGCCCCCTATAAAGTTATGTAACTAGTTGAAAACACTTGTGAAAGCCCCATAACACAGTAATCAACAATGAAGAACTATACATTGGACTGGAGGATATCTAGTAACATTGCACCAACGAGATACCCTGTTGACTAGGGATGTTGACTTATGGCTAGAAAGTACCTTGGCGGTATACACTATGGAATTTATGATTGAAAAAAACTAGTTTGTAATCTAAAACTGAAGAATATCTCAAAAAGGGACCAAGAGGCAAGTTTTTGAAGGAAATCCCACTGTGGATCAAGGTCTAGATGGTTGAATATGGATTTGTGCCACTAAGATTGACTAGAATGGATGAGTAAAACCCTCAATCACTCCACTAGAGGAGTAGTCGAGGTGATGCTACTAATTTGTGAAAAGTAGAAACTCTGTGAAATGTAGGGGGGCCGATAATGACGCAAGGGATGAACGAGCCATAGCAAGAAGATCAATAATGTGTGAAAAGTGATGGAAGATGCAGATGAGAAAAGAAAAGAAAAGAGGTGCGCAACTAGAAGAGGAGTTGTGGAATGGAGAAAAAGTGAAGAGATGGAAAGTGAGTTGCGGAAGGTGAAGTGATGAGAGGAACTAGGTGGTTCATGGTTGAAAGGAAGAGGAATAGAATTGCAGTATGACCCAACAAGGAAGAGCTAGGGATAAGGTGTGCCTTCTATGAGGAAATACACTACAAATTTCAGTTACCAAGTAGCGAATTTCCGAATCAGTCATATGATCCAGCCCTTGAAGAAGTTGCGAAACAATCAGAATTGTCAGGACCTATGGAAAATGATGGAATCATAGAAAGTGAAGCCCCCATTGTTGCAGAAGGAGATACTGCAAATGATAATAGTAGCAAGTCCTCGTTACCTTCTAGGAGCCTTTATAAAATTTGGTAATCCCTTTTCATAATCCTGTTTTGCGATTATCATGGTATAATAAGATAATTGGTAGTTCGAGAAATTTACAAGTTGGTGCAGTACTAAGTGGAAGCAGTAGCAGTTTTCAATATAGCAGTAGTAACACTATGGCTTAGCTCAGATCCCAAGGATTTGTGTTGGTAGGATCTCTAGTCACCAATATGGTTGGAGTTCAAGCAAGCTCATGTATGAAATGCTCAGAGTTTCAGGGAAGAGGAAATGAAGTAGACGCAGAGCAGCAGTAGATTGTCTGTGAAGCCATTTGGAGCTATAGAGGGATGTCTCCTACCTCAAAGTCATTCAAATTATAGACCACGTTGCATGGACTAGATACAGTTGGAACAACATAAGCCTATTATTCCATATAGTGAGAGGGACCAGGATTTCATAGATGGTGCCAACATTTTGATGGGAAAATGGAAGAGAAAGGTTCAAGAATTTGAAGCATTCAAGAAAATTTGAAGCATTCAAGAACCACACTGTTGGCTTAACTGATGCTGACCTAGAGGTTTTCAATAAGACCCAGCTTCTTCGCGGTTTCCCTTTGACCAACAAAACCCCTTCGCACCGGCCCTTTCGGTAATAACCTGCGAGGAGGTTGAGGTCTCACCCGAGTTGTATCTATGGAGTACTGCGGAATCAGGTTTCCACAGTATGTGATGAGTTGTTTGGACAGACGTACTGCACAATGCAACAGGGGGTATGCGCTACGAGGCGAGACTGCGCGGTGATGGACAACGCCGCGATCCGCACCACTAAGTCCTTCTACCGCGGGACTTCTACTGAGACTGCAAACAATCCAGTTCAACTTTATACTTGGAGTACACGGAAACGGTTAAGGCATTGAACTGAGTATCACTCATCCACTCATTCATGCACTGAAATGACTATTACTCTAACATTTGTTTATACACATAGAATGTTTACTATTTAAGTGTATACCGCAGATGCAAATCACTATCATTCATTCGTATGCTATGCATAGGAAAGTACTTAAGCAATCTCTTAACACTTGAACAAATAACTGATTCACTGCTTTCCGAAGCAAAGCTAAGTATTAACCATTCATCTATTCATGTAGACTTAAAATATCATCTCCATCCTCTCTTGATGGCAAATGCATACAAAAGTCTTCACATAACAGATTGCAAGGAAACATTCAGATATTCATTTACAAAAAACAGATAAATGCAATCACACACAACAAAGTTCCACTCAATCACACAACAAAGTTCTACCCAATCACACAACACAATAATTAACGTGGTTCACTCCCCCGGGTGGGAAGCTACGTCCACAAGAACGGTTGTTATATAAATATATTTAATGGGAAGGGGACAACCGCTCTTGGTCTGCACTCTCAGCTGTAGACTCTCTCTTCTCTTCTCTGCTAGGTCTCTACGCACACAGTTGCAGAGCCTTTACAATGCCTTCTCACTTAGAAAAGATCTTACAATACATCAACAACAAAGTAACCCCTTCCCTTACAAAAATTTCTTCTTTTATAGACCATGCCCAAAGGTCATGTCTTTACAATGCTGAAGACCGAAACCCTTAGGGTTTCCAAAACTACTACGATTTCTTCTAAACTGTCCTGTTGGCCTCTGGTAGTGAGTGTGTTGTCGTGGCAGTCCTCCACACCTTTGTTTTGTCGCTTTCGGCCTTCCTGTTGTGCACACACCAACAGGTCATCTTCATCGAGCCGCCCTTCCAGTAACGGACTCATACAACTGGCTCAGCTCCCAGTCGCTTCCTCTGCAGACCGTTCATCCTCTTAACAGCCTTGTACAACTGGCTCAGCCTCTAGTCGCTTTCCCAGTGCCGTTCTCCACTTAACGGTCTCGTACCACTAAGCATGCCCAGCTATCGATTTCCCTGAGTCATTCTCCACTTAATGAACTCGTACAACTAGCCGCCTTCCTGATATGCTCATTCCCGTAGCTTGGCATCTTGGAGCATACTTGCCAAAATTAGACCACCGCTGGTCTATCTAGTACCT
The DNA here is from genome assembly GCA_027924585.1 of Larix kaempferi. Taxonomy (NCBI): domain Eukaryota; kingdom Viridiplantae; phylum Streptophyta; class Pinopsida; order Pinales; family Pinaceae; genus Larix; species Larix kaempferi. The sequence goes on along the minus strand of BSBM01000485.1, from coordinate 10,012,423 downwards.
GTACCTGTCCTTCGTCTAGCATTCCACTTTGCTGGTTCCATGTGGCATGATTACTTCGCAGCACTGCTTCCTTGCAGCGCTGACCTTCGTGGTACTGCCAAAATTTGGTTGTTGCACACAAATTCGCAGCATCCCCCATACTTGTACAAAATTATATCTTTTGTTCAGCTGCGCTCAACTCTGTAGCTCAACCTCCTTGTGCTATCCAAAATTTCTCCAACTTGGGCCAGGCCCAACATGCCCCTAACACTTACATGTGGTTCGTCCCCGAGCCACCTTCTGCTTCGGCCTTCTGGATCTGCTACACGACCTGTGGAGCTAGCTTGGCCGCGAACTTATTGTAATTGTCGATCATCTGTTCCATTGCTTCCTTAGTGTCTTGCTAGATTTGCTTTACTTTGTCAAGCAGTGTTAGAGTTATCTCTTCTCCAATCTGTCCTTGTACCTGCTCCTGGTTGTCGTGCAGATATTTCATCTTGTCTTTGATCTACTGTGATACTGCTGTGGCATCCTCCAGGAGTTGCCGCGACTGATTATCCATTTCAGTCTCTTTTTCTCTTAATGCTTGGACCTCCTTCTTCAAGCCTGAGATCCCCTTATACCTTGGTAGCCTATCCCTAGGTGGTAGAGCCTTGGCCTCTGCGTCCAATTGTTCCAGCGCGGTCTGCATTTCTTTTACTGCGGTCTTTACCTGCAGTAGCCCTTGATCCTCTTCAAGGGCAGCGAATGCCTTTGAAACCTTTTCCAACAAATCTGAGCACTTAGCCATCTCACTGGTTATGTTCTGTGCCGCGGTGCTAACTGCTTTCTCTCTTAACTGCTACTCAGTTAATGGTGTTTGTGTGTTGAGCTTTTCCTTCAAGGCGGAAAGATCGGCCTCATGAAGAATGTCCTTATCTTGTAACTTCATCTTCAAAGACTTCACCCTTTCTCCAATCCTCAGAACGGTGTCCGCAGGATCGTCCTGGAGTTCTAAATCTTCAATATCTTTCACGACATCAGTAATGGTGTTCTCCAGTCATAGCCGACGGTCCTGTTCATCATAAAATTGTATCTGTGTGCGGGACCAAGAGTCCTCGAGCTGCCTATTTGCGGCTTACAGCTCCGCCTGCGACTTCATGGAATCTACTGTTCTTTCATGCATCTCATCGACGATCTGCATGTGTAGAAAGTGTAATCCAGGCAAAGGAATCTTGGCCAAGTTGAGCTCTACCCGCTCGACACCCTTTGTGTCCAGAATGCTCTGTTCTGACATTGGTAACACTATGGCCAATGGGTCTAGATGAACAACCTTGGTCTTTGAAGGCAGCATTATGGCTAGCTGCGGCGGTGTCTGCTGCAAGGTTCCTTCCAACCTCCCTTCAGTTCCTGTGTCGCGTGGCAAGGGTAGGCTCTTCTGGACATCGTCCATCTTTTTCATTAAGCCCTTGCAGTGCGAGCCTAGTCCTTTGTAGGTCATCTTGTATGACCTTGTCCTTCTTGTCTTTTTCTGTCATTAGCTACTCCATCTGCTCTGAGAGATTTTCTGCAATCATGTTGAGGTCTTCTTCGTTCAACACTATCTTAGATTGACTCTTTATTGCTTTCATTTTCTTCCATGCCTTTGGCTTCTGCAGGGTTTCAGGTTCTTTCCTCTTCCTTTTTCTTCAACAATAGGACATGACAGTGGGATTGGTTCATCTTCTTCTGAATCGGTCTCGACATCCATGACTTCGACACAGAACTCAGTCGGCTAGTCCCTCATGAGGATGTCAATGTCTTCCTCATACATATGGTAATTACCCGCATACCATTCTGGCTTCTTCATCCTTGCTTTGGGTGAAATAAAAATACATCGCATATCCGCCATAAAATCAATAACCTGAATGTACTTCGACGTTACCTGCTTTGTAATGCGCAATGTACGGGTGATCACCTGGCGCAGCTGGGTGTAATACTGATAGAATACTTCAGCTGTCGCATGCTGCTGCTCTACGTTCTCATTTGCCCAAAGGTTGGCATAGCGAAATTATCTAGGATCATTGCTTTCTGTAATTACACCGACGTAGTTTTCTGGTTCCTTCCATCCTACGAATGCAATGGGGATAATCAATCATGTGAAGTGGAATTGACCTCCATTCTCTTAGGTATCATTGAGTTCATCCAGGAACTCATTTAGAAGGTACTAACACCAATTGACCCTTCAACTGCTGCAGCACCGAGTAGTATTACGCTCGCAGGCACCTTCGAAGGCCTGGCTGTTCTTAGGATTTTTCCTGCGAGCAACTGTGTGACAAATCATGTCGCTTTATCTTCATTTTATTCTATTAGAAACCCTCTTTTTCCTTTCACCAATGCATGGCTTTTCTTCATCTTCGCGACAACGTCTTTTTCCTTACTCTTCCCTTGGAAGAACTGCTTGGGATCCTTGCCGTGCTTGCTTAGTCCTGTGGCGCAGTGGATTAAGTCAATGTTCACATCAACATTTTTGTCTAGCCAGTGGTATCCCTGATGGATTCACGCCGTCAAAGTGAGAAACACTACATTAAGTTCTGGTGAACGATTAAAATGGGGTAGTCAGAGCAGGTTCAACAATCCGGACTCCACTACCGGCGTCAACCAGCTTTCGGTGACCAAGTTAAATATGCCCTTAGCATCTTTCTTCCAGCACATGTACTAGTCAGGCTGGAACTATGGGTACTTGGGATCGTGGGGTTCTTCCTTCTGTACGCCTAGGAGGTCATAGTCTTCCCATTTACACTCTGGGATCTTTCCTAGCAGGTTCCGGGCAACCTCTACGTGCTTCGAAATTGGCGACAAAGGGATTTCATAATGGGCACTCTCGACCAGTTTAAAGATTGGGGAATCCAGCGCCCGTGGTCATATGTACTCCGGTGTCAACTTCAATGGTTCCTTTTGAAAGACTGACGATCTTGGCGCCGTCTGGCCCATCTTGGGAGTCTTGCTTCGCAGTGCAACTGTGTCTTTCCCTTTGTCCTGCATGGCTGGATTATATCTAGGTGATCTTCGAGATGCTTGACCTGGTTCGAGTACAACCTTTTTGCAGGGGTTTTCATTAACTCTGCAATCCCCCCATGCTGAAAGACTCGGATTGCTTCTGGAAGTGTAAGCTCTTCTTCTCTGTCTGGTGATTTGGACATTCACTAGCGAGAGTAGGCAACTGTTTCAGGAATACGGCTAAGGATTGCTAACACAAGAGCGAACGCATGAAAATTCTAAGTGTCTGGTAACGCCCGCGAGTGCTTATGTGGTGTTATTTATAGGCACAATTGAGTCCCCCCTATTCCTTCCAACGGCTAGATGAGCATTTAATGTGGTGTCCGTTGGCCAATTTGAGCAAATCCTTCAGTCACTTCCATCTTCAACGTGCTCAGAACAGTTATCTTTTTGTTAAATGCTCAAGCGAGTGCTTGCAACGGTCACCTAACAACTCTATTTTTCTCAAAAGCAAGGTAACGGCTATTTTTCTGAGTGCTGCGCCGAGTTGCACGACAGTGCATCTCTGATCCTGCGTAGTCACTTCGCGGTGTCGGTGTTTGAACTGCACGGCTCCCTTTTTCTTTCCTTTCTTTTTTTTTTTTTTTCCTTCCACGTAGCTTCTGCAATGCTGCGCGAAACACACATTGTTCTACTTATCGTACATGTATAGACTCCTTTACATTTCCAGTGTCCAATTTCAACTGTACTTGACACTTAAAAATTTCTCCCTCTGTTTATCATTCAGTATTCTGCAAACAAGGGCTATCATGGTACAACTTTAGCCTGCTTCCATTTATCAAAGTTGGGAGGGTATCGTCAGCTAAATTGGCTAACTGGACTGCACCAGTGTTAGTAACATGTATCACAGTACATGGACCCAACAAATCCATCTTAAATTTACCAGGAAACTTCATGAATTTGCTATCACACAAAAGGACTAGGTCACCTACCTGAAAGCACTTGTTCTTTATATGGTGATCATGCCATGCTTTCTCGCGGTCTTTCTGGACTTGCTGGTGGAAGCTGGCGATGACGTGATCTTCCTCCAACCCAAATAGGTGTAGCAACCTTTCTTCTAGTGCTGCGGGGTCTGCCATCCCTGTGAATGCAGTGATTCTTAAGTTGGGGACAATGTACTCCATTGGCATTATAGCTTCCTGTCCATAAGCCAACCGAAAGGGTGTGTGTCTTGTCAATTTCTTGCAAGTGGTCCTGTATGCCCATAACACGGATGAGATGCACAGGTCCCAATCATATCTATTCACATTGCAAACTTTAGTCAGCGCATTCTCTAGTATTTTATTGAAAGCCTCAACAGTGCCATTCGCCTGCGGGTGATATGGTGTACTGCGCTGATGATGGATATGGAATTCCTCTGTGAGAGCTTCAATAGTCTTATTTAAAAAGGGAGTGCCTTGATCACTCATCAAAATATTTGGGTACCCGAATCTTGGTAATATTTCTTAAAAAATGAACTGCGCGGCAGTGCCTGTGCTGCAATCCTTCACCGGTTTTGCTTCTGCCCATCTGGTGAGGTAGTTAGTAGCAGTAATTATGTACCTTGCACCAGTTCTTTTCCCTGGTGGGTTTATAGGTCCCACAAAATCAATGGCCCATTTTTCAAATGCCTACAAGGTCAACTGTGGATTCAATGGCATCTCATCCCTGTGCGAAGGTTTTCTTGTCCTCTGACAGACAACGCAATTCCGACAGTGTTCTTTAGAGTTTGTATGGATGGTAGGCCACCATAGCCCTGCGCATAGTATCTTCTACGCGCTAGCCCGTCCTGCATAGTGTCCTCCTGCGATCCTTGAATGCGCATCTGCTAAGATGAATGGTATCTCATGGTCTAGTACACATCTGCGCAAGACTTCATCCGGTCCGAGTTTGTATAACTGACCTGCAATAATAGTGAAGTTTGCAGTCCGCACTACCAGCTGCTTCTTCTGGTGGATGGAGAACTCTTGCGGTGCCAATCCGGTTGTTAAGAACTCGATGATGTCCTTATAATAATCATTGGCAATCTGTATAGCAAATAACTGTGCATCAGGCAGACTGCCTTCAATGTTTGTCGGCTCTTCTCCTGATTCAATCTAGAGAGATGGTCAGGTCCCAAGTTCAGCCTGCCGGGCTTAACAAGAATCTCAAAATCATACTCCTGGAATAGCAACAACCATCTGCATATGCGCCCCCCTAACACTGGCTTACTGACCAAGTATTTCAACGCAGAATGGTCAGTAAACATAAGGAAGTGTGCACCAAGTAAGTAGTGTCTGAATTTCTGCAGTGAATATACTATCGCAAGGCCTTCCCTCTCAGTAGTAGTGTAAATTTTCTCCGCTGTCGAGAGCTTTCTGCTTGAAAATGCAATGGGATGGTCAATATCTCCTTCTCTTGGCTGAGCTAATACAATTCCCAGGGAAATGCATGATGCATCAACATGAACATGGAACGGATTTGCCAAGTTTGGGAAGACTAGGATCAGCGCAGTAACCATCTTTTCTTTAAGTGTGTCAAAACGCTGTTCACATTCCGCGTTCCAAATGAACGGTGCATCTTTATTTAGCAGCTTTTCCATTGCTGCGGCTATCTGCGCGTAACCTTTGATGAAATTCCTGTAATATCCAGTATGGCCTAAGGTAGAGCGCAACATCTTAACGAAAGTTGGTGTGGGCAAATTCATAATAATGGCAATCTTCGCAGCGTCCACCATCAATCCTTGCTTACAGACAATGTGTCCGAGTAAAATGCCGTATGGAACACAGAATATGCACTTCTTCAGATTTAATGAGATATGATGTTGTCGACACTTCTCAAGCATCATTCTAAGGTTCACGCAATGGTTCTTCAATAGACCAAACACAGTCCAATCATCAAAATAAGCTTCCAGAAACTTATGCATAAACTCTCTAAAAGCTGCAACGACAACTCTGGAGAAGATGGCAGGTGCGTTCTTCAGGCCAAAGGGCATTACTATATACTGGAACGACCCCCATTCTGTAGCAAATGTCGTCTTATGCCTATCGGTGGGATCAATTCTGATCTGATGATATCCGAAGAAACCATCAGTAAAGGAATAGGCCTCATTCCCTCCAACATTATCAAGCACTTCATCTGTGAAAGGGGTGGGGAATGGATTATGGGTCGTGCATAGAAGAATCATTCAGTTTTATGAGATCCACACAAATCCTGATCTCACCCTTCGTTTTCTTATCCTGAATGACCATGGGACTAATCCACTCAGATTCCTCGACAGTTTCAATGATTCCTGCTTCTAGCATCTTATCCAGCTCTGCGCGGACTCTTTCTTTATACTGTGCGTTCAATCTGTATGGCCTCTGCTTCACAGGCTTAGCGCCTAGCTTCAAGGGGATCTTCATGACTCTTAGGTCTCCTAGAATTCCTTTCATTTCTGTAAATTTTGTCGGACATAGATCCTAATACTCATGTATAGTGTCTACGATCTCCACAATGGTTTGCTCGTCCCAATAGTCTCCAATTGATGCGAAATTCGGCTCTTTGCTTGTGCCAATGTTCACCTTCTGTGTCTTTACCAGTCCGCTCATATATGGGATTTCCAATGGAGATACTTCTACATCGCGTGCACCCTCCGACTCTGGTATGTTTATGTTGCGTGGATCGTCGTCATCGTCTTCCTTGCTATCCCCATCTTCTTTAGCTAGGTTATAACACTCTATGGGATGTTCTTCATGTTCCTTCCATTCCGAGTGTAGGTTCGCAGGAACGCCATCTGCATCGAAGAATGCTTCCCATGTCGTATCTTCATGAAGACAGTCTCCCCTGAATAAGCATTCCTTAATTATCTGCAATGCCTCATGGATCAGTGGATTCTCGTCCTCAAAGCTGAAGTCTCTCTAGAAGTTCGCAGTCAACATCTCCCAATCAGTGGTTTCCCTGCGCAACTCTAGGTCTAAGTACCATTTCTTTGGAATTTCATCCTCTAGGGTATACACAAACAGGTGGACCCATTTTTCATGTGGCCTTTCCCACCATGCCTGCGAACAGACTTCAATGTGCTAACTAGGATCTGTCTGTCCATTAAACTTTTCAAAGGGTAAAGTAACCCTGTCGACAAACTGAATCTGCATCTTAATCCTGCATTGATCTCAAGTGGTCAATGTCTGCTTGTGCGCAGCCCACCATCTGGCTGGGGTGTCGCGCACTGCCATATCAAATGCGTGTAACCTATGCTCATCTTGAACTGCTACAGTATATTCTTGGATGAAAGTGTAAACATTAGCAGAACCATCATATGTGGGAATAGGACTTACCTTCTTTCCGATCCAGCGCAGTGATTTCATAACCTGCACACACCTTCTTGCAGATACTTCATGCATGTGGCTTTGCCAATTTTCCAGTCCTGCCTCCGAGTCAGAGACACAGGAGCTGTCACATCTCCAGCTGAGTGTATCATCCGTAGTAGGATTAATGTAATCTTCCTAGTTCGTTGTGAGTTGGTATAATTGGTCCAAGTCTTGAGCCTTGGATTCCTCTTGAATCGGCTCGCTGTATCTGTCACCATCTGCAGGATCCAACAGTGAGATGACCCTAAGATGCTTTCCTTCAAATATCATTTCCTTTGTCTTTAGTTTTACGATAGCCAAGTTATCAATAGCCCAGTCAATTCCTAGCAGTGCAGGAAAAGGATGACTATCATCCACAATCTCGATAACTTCAAAGTCTGCATGACTTTGGACTCCATCGATGTCGACCACCACATCAGCTAATCGACCAAAAGGTATGACTTTCTCTTGGTTAGCCATTCTCTACTGGATAGGTGACCATGAAAACTTTGGTCGACCCATCTACTGCCATGTCTGCTTAGTTAAGACATTCACTTTGGATCCCAGATCAAGGATGACTTCATCCATTTCAAAATCTCCTATCTGCGCGGTAAGTCTCATTTCTTGGCCTGTTCTTTTATGCTTCCTTATGTGATATATTGCGCTATCAGAATTTTCTGTTCCCGTATGTGGTTCATATTGGTTTATGAGCTTCTGTAGCTCTACTATGGCATTTTCACTTTTTAGTAACTTCATGCAGCTTCGCAAGAATTACGCAACGGAAGTGCTGGCATCCATTGCGGTGCTTGTTTTATCATAAGCAGCTGGCATGTCTTCAACATGCGGTGTTTCACTGCGCAACGGGATCCTCTGTGACTTTGCTACCGGTTCTCTGAAGGTATCCCGCACGTCGATGAAGACCTCCTTGTTCTTTCATAGGTCGAGAGCAGGTATCTTTCCCGTAGCTTTCCTTATCCATACTATCTCAAGAGGGGTCTGCTTTGTGTGACCCTCCCCTGACGTGGAAGATTCTGCTCTCCTATCACGGCCTGTCTCAGCACCACTGCGCGTGACCACATTGATGCTCTGGTCCACTGGTCTGTTCGCTGCTGCTATCCACTGGATGTTTGGATTCTGTGTCTCCATCCGTCTTCTTTTCTGCATTTCCACCTCTAGAACTGGGCAGTCTTCAATAACATGCTCGAATGATTTACAATAGTTGCATGTTGTGCATGGGTTAATACAATCTCTAGATACGTGACCTAGCTGGCCACAATTGTAACAAATGACCTGGCTGCGGCCTCTTCCCTGCGCCGGGCCAGCATTTCTTCCTCTATCGCGGTATCCACCACCACAACCTCTATATCCTCCTTGGTCATATCGCACATTCTCTTGTTTTGGCTAGTTTTCTTCTTGTATGCGGTACAAGCCATCGCCTCTCATTGAGTCCATATCTCGTTTTCTTTCATTCATTAGCTCATATGCGTGGCAGTTGTATTCATCATGTCCAACTGATTTACAGAAAGTGGAGTACAAATTTTTAGGTGTTTTCACATATTTCTGTATGAGATAGCTGTCTTCAGGCCTGTGTCCTATGGTTCTACAAATTTCACACCATGGGGCCTGATTTTGATTTATCGGGTTGGGCACACAGCTGTTAAGATAATCGCAGAATAATGGACAATGCTCCCGGTCATGGCCTTCTCCTTTACAACTTGTACACCAGACCTCATGTCTAGGTTCATACCTTTGTTCTTTTCCATTTTTCACGCTTTGCAGCTCTAGTGTCAGGGTGGTCAGCTGGTTCTGGATCTGAGACATCCTAGAACTAGTCTCACCAATCGGCGAAGCCTCTAGCTTCATTATGATTTCCAAGGCCTCTGCCTGCGACGCAACCTTCTGCTGCATCAGTGGTAATCTGATGTGGGGCAACAGCACAGCAATGAACCATTCCTTGTGTTGTTGCGGAGCTATAACAAAGCTCACTTGGTCCAAAAGCATCTTAAACTTCTGATCAAACTCCCAGACCGTTTCAGTCTGTTTCTGCTTTATTTCTTTCAACTCGGTTATACACTGAGATTCAGATTTGGGTTTCTTAAACTCTGCCACAAGTGCATCTTTAATTTCCGCTAGGGTTCTCGGCTGTGCGTGAGAGTACTTCATAAACCAATGTAAAGCTCTATCCTTGAAAGTGGTGATGAGTTGTTCTCTCTTCATAGCATCATCCTGGATTTGTCTTACACTCCATACGGCTTCGCAAAGAAACTAATCCTGGTCAAGGTCTTCTAGACCAGTTCCTTTGAAGATCGGTAGCTTCATATCAGTGTTTGCCATTGTCCTATTAGGTGGTGTAGCTCCCAGATTAGTGCGCGGCTACTATAAAGGGCTCTGTGCAATGAAAAAAAATGGGCTTATCGGGATAGATGTACTGGGCAGAGTATTCTGCGGGGTGGGCTGTGTAGCGGGTGGGTTCTGAGATAAGGGTGGCGCGGTGTCTGCAGCCAGTGGGTTCTGAGGGGTAAATGGTGACGCGGCTTCGTTGTCAAGGTCACAAGGAATCTCAGTATCTATATGGAGTCCAGGGCCTCCAAGATTCTTATTAAATTTATATCTCTTCCCACTTCTAAGATTATGGGTGTCTTCATCAGAATCACTATATATACTGTTTACCATGACAAGCTTGAGAATATTACTGCATTCTTAAACCACTTTTCTCAGCTAACAAAATCTTAATGTATAGACTGAGATTGTTCAGGTCCTTACCTTGGAATCCTTCAAAAAAATATGCTTCTGCTTGGCTGTAGGATTTGAGTGTGTCTACAGCAAATTCTGTTACGAAGCCTTCTGGCATATGATCGACCCAAAAATCAACTGCGTGTGTTAATGGGCTGTCTATCGCTTTGAGCTGCATTGTGAGCTCAGGACTCCACTCTGTAGGAACTCCTCCTTGAAAACAGGTTTTCTTTTTTGCGAGACGTGAGATCCACTCGTGCAGCTCGTTTGGAAATGATGCCCAGAAAATCTCGTGAATATCTTTCCATAGATATCTATTCAACCACTATTTGTCAGATAGACACGGATGTCTATTCTCTTACCTTGCAAAGTCTCTTACGGTCTTGTCACACCAAGCTTGGATTTCTGTCTTTTCAGGATGCCAATTGTCGGAACCTTTCGGGAACTGATATTCTTCATCACACATCATGATTGCAACTCATCACAGATTCTAGCACGATGATGGAACCATTTGTTGGCTTAATTGATGCTATCCCAGAGGTTGTCAATAAGACCCAGGTTCTTCGCGGTTTCCCTTTGACCAACAAAACCCTTTCGTACCGGCCCTTTCGACAACAACCTGTGAGCAGGTTGAGGTCTCACCCGAGGTGTATCTATGGGGTACTGCAGAATCAGGTTTCCACAGTATGTGATGAGTTGTTTGGACAGACATACTGCGCAGCGCAACAGAAGGTATGCGCTGCGAGGCGAGATTGCGCAGCGATGGACAATGCCGCGGTCCGCACCACTAAGTCCTTCTACTGTAGGACTTCTACTGAGACTGCGAACAATCCAGTTCAACTTTATACTTGGAGTACACGAAAACTGTTAAGGCATTGAACTAAGTATCACTCATCCACTCATTCATGCACTGAAATGACTATTACTCTAACATTCGTTTATACACTTAGAATGTTTACTATTTAAGCATCTACCGCAGATGCAAATCACTATCATTCATTCGTCTGTTGCGCATAGGAAAGTACTTAAGCAATCTCTTAACACTGGAACAAATAACTGATTCACTGCTTTCCGAAGCAAAGCTAAGTGTTAACCATTCATCTATTCATGTAGACTTAAAATATCATCTCCATCCTCTCCTGATGGAAAATGCATACAAAAGTATTCACATAACAGACTGCAAGGAAACATTCAAGTATTCATCTATGGAAAACAAATAAATGCAATCATACACAACAAAGTTCCACTCAATCACACAACACAATATTTAACGTGGTTCACTCCCCCGGGTGGGAAGCTATGTCCACAAGAACGATTGTTATATATATATATATATATCTTTAATGGGAAGGGGACAACTGCTCTTGGTTTGTGCACTTAGCTGCAGACTCTCTCTTCTCTTCTCAGCTAGGTCTCTGCGCACACAGCTGCAGAGCCTTTACAATGGCTTACTCAAAAAAGATCTTACAATACATCAACAAAAAAATTAACCCCTTCCCTTACAAAAATGTCTTCTTTTATAGACCATGCCCGAAGGACTTGTCTTTACAATGATGAAGACCGAAACCCTTAGGGTTTCCAAAACTGCTACGGTTTCTTCTAAATCGTTCTGCTGGCTTCTAGTAGCGAGTGTGTTGTCGTGGCAGTCCTCCATGCCTTTGTTCTGTCGCTTTCAGCCTTCCTGTTGTGCGCACACCAACAGGTCATCTTCATCGAGCCGCCCTTCCACTAACGGATTCGTACGACTGGCTCAACTTCCAGTCGCTTCCTCTGCAAATCGTTTGTCCTCTTAACGGCCTTGTACAACTGACTCAGCCTCCATTCTCTTTCCTAGCGCCGTTCTCCACTTAACGGTCTCGTACCACTAAGCATGCCCAACTGTCACTTTCCCCAAGTCGTTCTCCACTTAACGAACTCGTACAACTGGCCGCCTTCCTAATATGCTCATGCCCGCAGCTCGGAATCCTGGAGCATAGTTGCCAAAATTAGACCATCACTGGTCTATCTGGTACCTGTACTTTTCCTTCGTCCAGCATTCCGCTTTGCTAGCTCCACGTGGCCTAATTACTTTGCAGCACTGCTTCCTTGTAGCGAGGACCTTTGCGGTACTGCCAAAATTTGGTTGCTCCGTACAACTTCGCAGCATCCCCCATACTTGTACAAAATTATATCTTTTGTTGAGCTGCGCTCAACTCCGCAGCTCAAGCTCCTTATGCTATCCAAAATTGCCCCAACTTGGGCCAGGCCCAACACACACAATTATAGAGGTACTAGAGTTCGCTCCCTTGTTTGAAGGATCAAGGCCTGAATATGCACAAGTATCACACATAAAACAAGGTTGATTTGAAGGAGATTCAACATGTTGGGTCATGGATTTGTCCATATTTTCATCACCTTTCGACATATATTTCATCCCGTTTCTTCCTATTATCACCCATTTATCATTCCATTTTCCATCCATTTGCTGTAATTGCTCGAGAAATGCCATATTAATCTTATTGATGCTTTAGTGGTTAATCATGTTTATTTTCCTTTATTTTTGATGAATTGAAGTTTTATGCATAATTTTATTGATGATGGTTTATGGAGTTATTGTTCATATTAGCAGCTGTATCAGCCATGGTTCAAGCCTCTAAAGTTGGCATGCTAGCACACGTAGACATGGAGATTCAAAACATGTTTTCATTCCTAGGATTGATTGTGTGCATTTGTGACTTCAATTCGTGCTCAAGTCCAACTTGGCAGCCTCCAGCTCATACTCAAAGAGTTCCAACCAGAAACACGTGTCAGATAAGGACACAATGATTCGTGTCTCGATTTGCGGGCATCTGGAGACGAATCTTGAAAATATGGGACATGGGTTTTGTGCGCAACGGCCTCATTTACCTAACTCGCGAGGAAATCGCCAAACAAAGCTACGGTTTGATCTATATAGCTGGTTCTTTGAACATGTAATTCCCAAATTTACTATTGAAGCTGGTTTCAAAGTTGTTAGCAGTTACGGCCGTGTTCCAGCTGTTACAGATCACAAGTTGGGTTTTGGTTTCTCATTCTCATGAGAGAGTTTTATGTATAAATATGTAATCCTTCTCATGTATTGTGGGGGAAGAGATAAAGCAATGTTATGCTGTAGGATTTGATCCAGAACTCTGATGTAATAGTTTCATTCTGATAATACATGCTGGCAGTTTCTTAATTCTGAAGTTGTAGACTTTCATTGTGGAGATCCAGCTCTGCTTAGTGGAGGAAGGGCCCTCTTCCCTGAGTAGATGCTGGTAGTGTTGATTGTTATTGTGTAGATTTGTTTCTTATTCAGTTCATGCTTTTATTCATTAGATTTAGTTCATGCTTTTATTCATTAGAGTTAGTTCATACTTTCATTCAATAGATTTATCATAGTTGTTTTCCTGATTAAATTCATTTTGATAGATCGTTGGCCAACATAGCATTTCTTTTAGATTCATGCAATTAGATGTTGATTCATAAGAGTTTATTTTGTTCTAGGTTAGATTTACAGTTTGGTTTTATGAATTAGATTAGGGTTTGATTTACTTTCAAGAAGGTGTGATCTAGTTTACACAGAGTTTTGATTTCATACCAATAGATAACAGTGTCAGGTGGAAATTGTGCTTGCATAGATCTTGCATGATAGCTTTGAAATAAAAGACTTCCTCGGGTTGATAATTTATGTTTGGAAGTTTCAGCTGTTTAATTAATTAGGCAATTAATCCAACCAACATTTTGGCGCCATTGCCGGGGAAGTTATCAATAGTGCAAAAGTACATTTGACATTGTTTTGTAGATGCATTGTTAAAGTAGGGCATGTAGGTTGCATGATTACTTTTCAGTTTATTGAATTTGATTTGAGTGTGAATTTTTTATTTTTTTTTGCATTTGGTTTCATTTAATTTTTAATTTTTGGAGCTTAAATCTTATCATTCCCCTTAGTGGTGTTGTAAGCACCACCCATTATACTAACAAGTTGACAGGAACAGGAACATTCTAAGGAGGAGCCTCCAAATAACACATGAAGAATCTAATGAAGAGATGGCAAGTGAAAAAAATGCAGAAGTTGTTACCTTCGGATTTCCCATCAGAGATTCAGGAGGAGTGGTACCAATGAAAAGCATTCCCCCACATGTTCTACCAAATTTTCATGGTTTGGAAAATGAAGACCCTGATGTATTTTTGTTTCAATTTGAAGTACTTTGTAGAGGATATGGTTATTGTTCTAATGATCAAAAGTTGAATGTGTTTCCCCTTACTCTAAAAGGAACAACCCTCCGATGGTTCATGAGCCTCGGTGGGAATTGTATACAAACTTGGGAAGACATGAAACATGTATTCTTGAAAATGTACCAAGATTATTGTAGGGTCAATGAAGATATCTTCAAAATGACACAAGGAGAAGAACAGAATTTGGAGGAATATGTTGAACGCTTTCAATACAACCTTCAACGATCAAAACAAAGACAATTACGGAAAGAGACCTTAAAAACACTCCTACTGAAAGGAATCCAAGCTGAATCTTTAGAAATATTAAATTTGATGGGAACAAGTGATGTATTTCAGTTAGCATATGATGATATTTGTGATTTATGTAGAAGGTATTCAAGAGGAAAATTCAAGACTGGTAAGAATTCTAGTAATCCTTCTTTTCAATCTTTGAAATCTGCTACAAGAACAAGAGTTATAGGAGCTGAAATCAGTAATTTATTTGAAAATTATAATGCTAATATAAATGGTTCATTGAATTCACAATTGGATGTTTTGCAAGTTAAGGAAAAGAAGGAGGAAATAAGAGAATCAAGGGATTTCCCTTTGGATAGTCTTGAAAGTTGTAGTTTATGTGACTTGAAGCATTCCACGGATTGCTGCCCCTCCTTACCAAGGATAAAAGAAACATATCAAAGATATCTAGGAGTTGTAGCAAACTCATTGCAATAGTCATGGCAACCGTGGCCTACAAGTATGGTTCAAAACTCTATCCCTCTATTTCCGTACTCTCATACTCAATCATTGAATACTCTTCCACCATGGCAACTCTTGCAGCCTCAATTTAACTCTTACCTACCTTATCCACAAGGTTGGAATGGCCTATCTTATGATCACATGGCCACTTTCCCTCATGCTATAACACCACTTGGTCCTTCAAGATCATCCTCACAAACAAATCCTCTACATCAGCCACATCTATCTTCTCATCAAACTCCTTGGTATCCAACATAATTTCCTGTCCAATCCACCATCCACCCTAACCATAATAAAGCAGTACAGTATGCTTACAATGCTGAACTGCAAAATTTTCCTACATTTCCCTCATGTTCTACCTCACCTACACCGATACAAAAAGACTTGCAACAATTCTATACGAGGCCTGAACATGTTTTAAATCCAAGACTTGGAAGTGAAGTTTCTTATGATCATCAACAAGTTAACAAGATCAACAAATTTGATGAATGGACATTGGAACCAAAAGCATCCTTCACATCATTAGATTCGAATCTCTTATGCAATCAGGAAGATCAGTTTACTAAGGAGATTCATGGTGTAACATCCATGAGAAATCAAGGGAACAAAGACTATATTGAAGCTTGGTTTCAATCTGTTATCAATATGCAGTATCATTCCTTACTTCACCAATTCTTGGCACCATCATTTCAAGGGAAGTTGATCTCTCATATCCTAGCATTCATAAAGTTATATTTTTCTATTGGGAGTATGAGAATACTTGAGTCATTTCTTCGAAAGTGATTCCATTGGAAGTTCTCCTACACTTGAAAAAAAAAATTGTTATTTCCAAGTAGTGTAGGACATTGTAAATAAATAAAATCTAGGGTGCATAGATAGTATAATTTTGTTTTGAATAAGAACTCTTTGACACGTGGTGCAGTAAGAGCCATCCATATTACTAATCTCTCTTTTTCAGGAAGTGGGTAAGAGGAAGGAAGCATTGGTGAATGAAGAATCCATGGAAAATGAGCCAACGATTATGGAACCCTTCAAGCTTGAACTTGGGCATGAATTTGTGAGTTGCAACACCCAACTGTGACTGTCTTGTAGGTGAAAATTTCTGAGTTTCAGATACGTGTGTGTTGCACATCATGGTATGTATTTAGTTTTCATTTATATATAACACATCCATAAAAATACACATGCTTTATTTTCAACAGTATATCATTTTTTAAGAGTTGCAGCTGCAGCTGTAACACACTGTGTAGGTCAATCTAGGTACTCAATGCTTGAAATTTTTGGTATGTGTGTGTGTTCTATTTAATTTTACATCATTAAAAATATTCATACCTATTCCGGTCACTTTTTGGGAGTCAAATTTCATTTATTGGATTTTTGTGGCATTTTGACTTGAAATTTTTACTGAAACATAGTCGAGACAATCCATTTTTGTGAGATCAAATGGGGTTATTTTTAAAACCTGTTTACATCCTAAGTATCCCTTTGAATCTAGTTTCCAAACCAATTTGAATTTTTGAGATTGGGCATCAAACAAAAAAGTTATGGTCAAAATACTAACAGGGTGTCAAGCAGGCAGCTTAGGAACAGAGCTGGGACAGTCACTTTTTGGATGCCTTATTAGATAAATATTGAAAACCCATTTCATTGGTATATTTCCCTGTGAATATAGTTTACAAATCAATTTTAATCACTCCATTCCGATATCGTATGCAAATTTTATGACCAAAATACTGACTGCCTATCAGAAATCAGCATTTTTAAAACTCTGTTTCCTAGACTGTTCATTGGACTGTTCGACCCATGCATTCTTATTGGATTCAAAACCTGATTCTATTGGAGATACCTACATGAATATAATTTCATCTCCAATTTGAATCATGTCAATCCGTTATCAAACGAAAAAGGTATGCCTAAAACCGTGACTGTTGGTCTAGTCCCGAATTTGAGAAACACCTTGTCATGTAGGTAAAGTCAGAAAAACAAAACAATGTTTATTTATGTACAAAAGTGTCCCTATAACTACGAGAAGTAATGCTTTAAAGAAAGGCCGTTGACAGGGAGGTTCTCTTCCTCCCCTTGTAAGTCTTTTAGTTTGTACGTCGACAGACCAAGCTTTTCAGAAATTTGGTAAGGGCCAAGCCATAATTGTTGAAACCTTGTGTGCTTTCCCTTATCATCATGCAGGTGATCCCATTTCAGAACTAAGTCACCTATTTTGAAACTTCTTTTTCCATATTTCCACTTATCGAACCACCTCTTGACAATGTCTTGGTGTTGGTGGAATTTGTTTTTGGATTTCTGTCATGACTCTCCAAGCTTCAGCCGGGTATCAATTAGTGATTGTAGGACCTGGCTACTGGAACCTCGGGAGGCTTGGGATAATTGTAAGGATGGGAGTAGTATGTTAGGGGGTAGTATGGATTCCTTACCATAGACCAAAGTGTATGAGGAAACTCCTAAGGCATTCTTCGGGGTAACCCTATCTTCCCACAAAGCGTTTGGGAGGGATGTATGCCAACTTCTTTGATTTTCAATGACGGTTTTCTTAAGAATTCGGATGAGCTTTTTCTTTGTGGATTTAGCTAGTTCATTTCCTTGGGGGTAGTAATTTGCTAAATAATGCAATTTAATTCCTTTCTCATAAACAAATTCGTTTAATTTCATAGATGAAAAATAAGTTGCATTATCAAAGACTAGGGAAATTGGAACCCCAAACCTGGTTATGATGTTTTCTTCCAAGAACCCGATGACCGCATCTTCATTCACTTTGTGCAGCGGAATAACTTCTGTCCACTGGGTGAAATAATCTGTTACTGGTGCTGCAACGAAGAGTTCGGATTTATCTCTCCAATGACATCTATCCCCCATTGCTCAAATGGTTCAGAAATAATAACTGGTTGCAATGGTCCTACTACTTTCAACAATATTTTGGTGCTCCTTTGACATACATTGCAATTCCTAGCATAGGCATGAACATATTTGAATAGAGTGGGCCAATAGTATCCAGATTTGAGTATTTCATGAGCCGTGGTATCTCCAGAATAGTGGCCCCCAGCAGGGCCATCATGTAATGCTTTGACTACTTTATCAACGTCCTCTTTCTCAACACATTTGAGAAATATCCCATCATAATTATTTCTAAAAATTATTCCATCAATTATTTGATAGGATGCTGATTTTAGATGGAGTTCCCTTCTTTGCTTAGAACTCCAGTGCTCCAACAAATATCCTTGCTGCAAATAATGGACTAGGTCCCTATACCAAGATTCATGAGTGGTGAAAATAGGACATACCTCAATCATATTCAGTCCGACTTCATTTTCTCAGTCGAGCTCTTCATCAACTGGATTTTTAGTGAGTAATTTACACAACCCTTGGCCCTTTATTATGGTGGATGGTTTGAATTCTAAATCATACTCTTGAAGAGCAGTGACCTAGTTTCCTCTCTTTTCACCCAATTCCTTATGTACAAACAGAGATCTAACAATGGGGTGAGGTACTATGGCTTTAGTTCTGTTCTTTAGGATATATAGAATGAACTTTTTTACCACTTTAAATACTGCATATGCTTGCTTGTCTACGGTGGGGTAATTCAGTTCAGCACCCTGCAAACCAATGCTCATGAAGGATATTGGATACTCATCTCCTGATTCCCCCTTCTGGGTGAGCACAACTGCGAGAGAGTTATCTGAAGCAAAAGTGTACATAATGAAATCCTTTTCAAAATCTAGACTTCTCAAAGAAGGTGCATTAGCTATGGCAGTTTTAATGTCTTTAAACGCAGTCTTCTCTATGTTGGTCCACTTGAATTGCACACTTTGCTTTACCATTTGCTGCAAAGGTTTCACAAATTGAGCGAAATATGGTACAAACCTTCGAACAAAGTTTATTGTTCCCATAAAAGATTGCATAGCCTTCTTGTTATGGGGCATGGGAATCTTGCTTATATCTTGCACTCTCTCTTGATCTATCGAGATTCCCTTTTTTGAGATGATATGACCTAGAAGCTTACCCTCAAGAACAACGAAAATACTTCTTGGGATTTAGAGAAATGCCATATTTTCTGCAGCGATAAAAAATCTGTTTCATATGGAAAACATGGTATTCTCTTTTCTTTGAAAAGACGGTCACGTCATCTAAATAAATTACCACATAGTGACCAACCAATCCTCGAAAAGCAATGTCCATGGCTCTTCCGTACGGGGACTAAATTAGCGACACATTCAGAATGTCGGACCTTAAAAATGATTTTAGCATCCAACAGCTTCTTCAATTCTTTCTGAATCAATGGTTCAAGTGTAGGGGACATTCTTCTTAATTGCTGCTGAAATGGCTTCACACCTAGCTTCATTGGTATTATGTGTTGTATAATGTGAGTATCATATGTTTTCATATCTTCATAAGTCCACGTAAAAACATATTTATACTGCTGAAACAGTTTGATGAACTTGTCTCTCTCTCCTGGCGAGCAACATTTACCAAGATTGATAAACTTTGGCTCAACTTCTATGCCCAGGTTTACCAATTCATGTTGCATGAAGGAACTGTTAGTTTTGACATTCGTTGGCCTTCTGAACTTGTTTTGCAGATCAAACAATCCTTCAAGATTCCTTACTCCTTTTGGCATAAAGTTTCATTTAACTGAATCTTTCTTCTGCAAATCTGAATCGTGCTCATCTTCATCGATTATAGATTCTTGAAAAGCATCTTCATTAGTTACGAAGTTGACAATTTGATCATCATCA
Source organism: Larix kaempferi (assembly GCA_027924585.1). Classification (NCBI taxonomy): domain Eukaryota; kingdom Viridiplantae; phylum Streptophyta; class Pinopsida; order Pinales; family Pinaceae; genus Larix; species Larix kaempferi. The sequence continues at coordinate 9,992,688 of BSBM01000485.1, read as the reverse complement.
TCAAACACTCTTAAATTTGTGATATTATCAGGAACAGGTGGCCTAAAAATCAATTCAATAGAGCATTTGTTATTTGTATGCACTAATTTGGAAGCGGAAGTGGCTAACAAATCAGCCGCAACATTTTGTAATCTAGGAATAGAATTTACATTAAAAGCATCGAAATGTGAAATCAAATTCCAAACTTCATATTAGTAACCTTTTAAGTGTGGATAAAGACAATGAACTGTATCCCTTACTTGTTTGGAAACTATCTCTGAGTCACCGAAGACTTTTAAGTATTTGACATTCAAACTAATAGCCTTTTTTAATCCTTGAAGTAGAGATTCATACTCAACTATGTTATTTCTACATTCAAACTCTAGTCTACAAGATAAAAAATGCTTGCTCTTTTTAGGGTCAATCAGAACACAACCGGCTCCAGATCCTTCTTGAGTTTTGGAACCATTGAAGTACAAAATCCAAAATGTGATTTATGTTTTCACTAAGTTAGTATTGTTACTACCTAAGTTAGTGACTAATTCTACTATGTTACAATCAATATCATTAGTCTGAGAAAACTAAAGTAGATCGGACTGCTCATTTGATTCATGGCTAACTTCTGTTGATTGATAATTACCTGGCTCAATCTCTAAAAAATAATTTCCCAATACTGAAGACGAAAAAGTTATAGCCTCATTATTTTCTTCCAACTGAGTTATGTTTTGTTTCATGTGGGGCTCCCTCAGTATTTTGATCTGATTTTGCCTATTTCGGTATGGAAACCATAAGTGGGACCAATCTGTTGCAAAATAACCATTCAGTTTCGCAGACCAGTCCCTGCTCAATATTAAACCATAATCCTCCAGTATATCCACCACCATGATATCAATAAATTGACACACTCTAGGATCTGCTGATAATCTAATAAGCACATCTTTCATTTCTCCAATTACTTTAACAACAGTCCTATCCAACTGTATGATCTGAGATGCAGATGGTATTGGCTCTCCATTTATTTTTTACATATCGATAATGGTATAACATTCGATGAAGCCCCGGAATGTACTAAACAGTTGTGTACGTTGTGATTGAAAATTTCAAAGGTCAAAATAAAAGGAAAAGTTTGAGATCTAGATTTCCTGCCAATGCTAGCTTCATTTATCTCAGGATTTTCCTCAGTGTTTTCTCCTAAGGTGCTAGATTGTGGGTCAAAAGATTCTAACAATTTCTTCCTTTCCTGGGGAAGACTACACATTTCGAATTTAGAAATATTTGCTTTCGCTTTCTTGATATCTTCAATGATGTCGTATCCCATGTCATACTCTTTTGATCCTTTTCCATGATTCTTTGTTTTGTTTGCTGTAACCTTTAGCTGTTTATTTATTTTTGGGTTTGATTCTTTTACTATCGTTGGATCCACCTTAGGTTGTGGTGGAATGACATTTATGTGTCGCTTTGGCATTTCATAAATTACCGGGCTCATCTCTTTGACCACTACGGGGTTTACTTTAGGCTGTGGTGGAATGACAGTTATGTGCCTCTTGGGTATTTCTTTTGCAACCTTTAGGGAAAACCGTGCTTGGATCATCAACCAGACCCTTAATCTGAGTAGTAATATTTACGGCTAAAACTTGACTTTCTTCAACGTCTTCTTCAATCAATTGTGTTAAGGGTACCCAATCCCATAATACCATTGTGGTGTCTGGAGCGGGTTCTTCCTATTCGAGTGCCTGTTCTTCTTGAGGATCTTCTTGGTCCATTGCTTATGCATCCAATAATTGATTCATAACCAAGCTCATCGAATTTATCCACTACAGACAACTCTTTTCATAATGTTGTTCTTGGTGGAAAGTGCAGAAATGATCCATGCCTACCTCATTCAAATTTAGAACAACAGAATTGTTTACAAGTGGAAGAGGCTTCCCACCTTCTTCCCTTTTCTTGTAGAAAGGTTTGAAGGGTTTCCTTGATGTACTAGCTACCTTGTCCTTTTCAAGGTCTACAATTTTATTTGAGAGTTTCTACATCATCTTGACCACATTTTCTAACTCATTATATGAGTCTTCTTTGGGTCTAGCTAGCAGCAAATGCTTCTTGCTGGTTGATGGTTTTGTTTCCAAATCAAGGGAATGTTTGGAAATACTATTTGCTTCAGCTTCTACTTTCTTATCCTCTTCGAAGTTCTCTACCAATGTAAGTTGCTTCGTTCTTTTAACAAAAATAGCTATGGGTGGATCAAGTGTTGTGGTGTAATATTCTACCAATGATTCTTCAGCGGGTCTTGTCACAGCACTAAAATTATTCAACAATGTAGTAAATCTTTGATTAAATTCTTGAACCTTTTCTTTCTTTTCCATCCTCATAGACAACAATTCTTTCATCAATGTAGCAACCGTCTTTTGATTTCCATATTTTCTTAGGAAACATTTTTCGAAATATTCCCAATTTGCTATCGAATTAGCTTGCAAACTAAAGTACCAAGAAGATACTTTGGGTTCAAATGTATAGGGAAAAAGTCTACAAACTAAATCTTCATGTTCTACATTGAGAAGATTCAAAGCCGAATAAAAACTCTTACGGTGATCTTCAGCAGAAATACCTTTTCTGGGATCGTACTTGGGTAATACCATTTTTGTATTTTTGGGTAGATCGTGGAAAGGTGCAGCTAAATTAAGCACCCCTCTGGCTCTCCATGCAGGTATAGCCATAATTCTCAATGGAGAACGTGGTGGTGAATGCGGTGGAGAGTGTGGTGGTGAACGTGGTGGGGTTTGAAGTACTTCCCGAGTCAGAGGAGTTTCACTGAGAGGTTCTATGATTTCCTGTAAAGATAGATCCAATAATTCTTCTAAATTTTCAACAAGAACTGAATCTCTAGTAAATTGCACATTTGTCTCCTAGGAGCTCTCTTTCTGGGTAATAAGGGAATTACGTTTAACCCTCCAAGTGTTCTAACATTAGAACAGGTATGTCTTCTGAAGTTTTCTACTTCTTCAAAAGGGACGGTGTATAATGATTCTTGATGTTCACCTTCAAGGTTGGGATCTTCTTGAACTTGTGATTCCAGAATGAAATCGTCTGGGATAGCTGTTTCAAGTGGTTTTTCCATGGGATTTCTTCTAATGAATGGATCTCCTCTCCTAGCCATGCACTGGCGCCCCTCCTTCTAGCGCCAAAAAAATGTTGATGCCCTGAAATTTGCAGCACCAACAGTTAGGTATTCTCCCTAGTAAGCAATCCCAATTAGATTGCTAACCGTTTGGTGTGGGGAATTCGTCCGGTTAACGGCCCGACTACCGTATAAGGTTTAAATATTTGCTTTCACCGGTCGTGGCCCAATCCATCGTTTATGTATTTTATATTTACGGATGGTAGGAAAGTGCCCTATCTAAATGCATTTAATTAAAGCAAATATGATCTAAAGTTATCTAAGCTAATTAATCTATCCCTGTAGGGAGCAAATCTGAAACATGAGCAATATGCTGGAAAAATACCCAAGAATCTCACAGATAGCTGCTCAATAATATAGATACATTTACAACAGAATGTAAAAGATAACAAAGATAGCTTTGATGTGATTAAAGCATTCCATTACTCATTTAACACATGATTGTTTGCACAGGAAATGAAAGCATTCATAACAGAGAATTAATTCGGAATAGTTAGGAACGATCTCACAGTATATATGCATGAATGGTGCAGAAATAATTCAACAGACATTCCACACATCTCCAAGCAAAAAACGTAGTGCTAGCTTTTCCTAGGAAAATGGAGCTTTCTTTATTAATGCAGCAAAGTAGTTCACGTACAAGACAAAGCAATCCTTTCACCTATCAAAATTCCTTTCTCTTCTATTCTATTCCTCTATTTATAACTCTACATAAATTGTCTTTCTCCAACCCTAACCCTAGGGAACCCAAAAGTTTATCTTCTAGGACTCATATAAGACAAAATTAGTTTCCAACTGTGTTTTTTTAAATCTTTATACAATAAATCAACTTTCAGCTATCTTTAAAATTTACACTAAAAACAAAATTAACTTCCAGCTGGTCTTTCCACTTCAGCTTCCTTTTCCACTTTAGCAATGTAACTAGTCCACATGCCAGATTCTTGTATAATAAAATTCCCCATGCAGAAACCATCATTTTTAGTGAGATCTCATGGTTGTACAATTCTATTTTAAAATTTTCTATACCTACTGCTGCTGTTGCTGCTTGGGCAATGTCCTCCAGAAAATAAGGATGAATAGAAGCTTTCCCAATAGATCGGTGGAGGTCTTCTGGTGTCAGGACATCTATCTTCTTTAGGTATTCTATTTCTGAATTCAGGTCGTCCTGCAGTTCTGACAAACGTTGATCTTTGTCAGGAAAAACATCTATGGTCTGAGGTAAAACCACATGGCATTTCTTATGGGTTTCCCAGATCTTTAAGTAGAAGTCGGTACATTTCCTGATGGTTTTTTCTTGATTCCACTCATTATTTTTGTACCACAATCTCTACAAAACTCAAGGAGTCCTACATCCAGATGTGAATCCTCTTTGGACTTAAGAGGTAGGTTCCCTGGGAATCCTGATTTTCCTTTTCTCCATTCAAGCTGCCTATTGATTTCCTCCAAGTCATGGCGCAGATTAAACCTTTTAGCATGGTGAGCACCATAAATGCCCCAGACCTCTCTAGGCCTACATCTAATTCTGGAGCGACAACTTCGTACGCTCCAATGAATCAGACTCATCACACTCATGGACCCTCTTGTCCACAACATTGCTATGGGCAAGCACCATCGACATATGTACCACCCACATACTATAACCAACTGTCCACCCAAAACCCAATTAATTTCCCGGCACAACCAATGTATTACCCACAGCAAGCTACAATAGCTAACCCAACACCTCCAATAGCTCAGGGTTACCAACAACCCTAGCAGGCAACTGGACCACCTCCAGCCCCACCAACTTATTATCCACCGCAACCTGCTCCCGCACCTGCAGCACCCCAAAATCCTCCCACTGCTCAAGGGCAAGTGTACACACAACACAATCATCCCCAACATCAAAACAACCAACGCAACCAGGGTGGACAACAAAACCGTGGAAGAGGACGTAACCGCAACAACAACCAACAACATAATCAAGGTCCACCACCTCCCAATCCTCCAAATAATAACAATGCTGCTCCTCCCAACCAGAATCTTGATCGTCATCCCAAGCAGCCCAAAAACAATAACCTGAGAACAAACCATCCATGTTCTATATGTGGAGTCTATGGACACTACACTCATAACTGCCCCCATTTAGAGAAAGCATGTAAACTTTGGGCTGACAATGCCCAACGCCAGGGCCACGCTGGACAGCCAGCTCCACTTAATCAATCACAACCCATGATATTACAAAACCCATTGCCAAACTAGGGAGTAGTAAATACTCACCCTATGGATCCCCCACAAGGATCTGCTTCACCCCAGCAACAAATCACCTATGCCGCAACTAATTATCAGCATGCGGATCCAGGCACACACCATTTATTAATGATGTCATCCAATGACATCAACCTCAAAACTCGCAGGAATCAGTACGGCCCACCCCTAGAAACTCCTCCCACTGACCCATCCACCTCCCTTCCACCAAATCAACCACTATGCATACCAAATATGCCATTGGATGGAGGACCTAAAATCCCTCGCATCACTTTGCAAAGGATTAACAACAATCCTAATGCTCACGCAACATCCAATTATAACATCGTGGAAGACCTAGCACAATCCCCCGCTGCTATGTCTGCTTTAGAGGTACTGAAAACATGCCCTGCACAACGAAAACTACTACTATCCGCCATCGGAGGAGTAGACCCTGATGACACACACATGATTCCTTTCGACTTAGACCAAGCTGAACCTTGATTGCCATCAAATTTGGCTTTCCAAGTATCAGTAAACATTCGAAACCTTGTTGTGCATCGATGAAGGAGCTTCCACCTGCGTTATGTCCACCCTTGTGTGGCAGAAGCTTGGCTCCCCCGCTTTACAACCATCCACCACAGCATTACGAGCTTACGACAGACACTCAGCTCAACCATAAGGCCTCTTAGCAAACATACCCATAGAACTAGGCAGCAAATTAGTTCTTATCGACATCGAAGTGATCAATGCCCAGCTCGACTACAACCTCCTTCTTGGATGTAGCTATATGTACAAAATGAAAGTAGTAGCTTCATCTGTTTTTCACCTCATGATGTTCCCACATGAAGGACGCATTATCAAGATCAATCAACTCACATACTATGATCCTAACGCCCCCACAGCTCCTCAAAATGTGCTACCAATGATTGAACAAACCATTCAAAACGCACCAACATCATTTGTGTCATCAATTGGTCCTGAAATCTACACCGAGTCACCTATGACTTCCACATTTCCATCGATCTCACCACCTTCACCGATAATAAAAACATCGGATTTATGCACCCTGTCGTACACCACACAACAGCCTTCGTCACTACCACAAACACCCACAGTGCCTACCCATATTGGCACAACGCCAATTCACAGTATCCCGTTCTTGTTCTCATTTTCCAGAGTTGGCAGTTCGCCAGTAATGGCTATACTCAACCTTCTTGGCTTAACATTAGGGCTACCTGTATGGTACTTACCTGCTCCAAGCCCCCCACCGACTCCGACTGTTATTTTACAACCGGTACAACCTATCCCTACTACCATCCACCCACCCCCTCCAGTCACTCATCTACAAAACAGACCACCCCCAATAGTGACTACGGCATCAACATCTAGAAACGCCCCACCACCGTTACGGAACACAGGGGGCAGAGGCCCACCAACTTATAACACTGGGCTCATAACTCGCACCCCCCCAGCAACCCCCAAGGTAGCTAAAAACCCCCCAACTATTCGCATTCCCCCTAAGTGCTCATTGTGTGACGACGTAGGCCATGCCACTCATCAATGTCCACAATTACCGGCACTCTAAGAACACATGAATATGTTGGATGACGACACTGGAATTCTAGTGGTAAGACTTGAGCCACCTCCTCGCCCTCGCGACAAAACGCTCCGCACTAACCACCCTTGTGCAATATGCGGAATTTATGGCCATTATTCACACCACTGCCCTGATCTCCCAGATTATAGAGTAGCCTTGTACGAGATGAACAATGCCGACTTAGAGATATCTCCTCCTCTCATCGAGGAGATCTACCCTCTGAAATCATCTTCTTCGAAAGAAATCAATACCATATATATGATTTCAACCACATACAAACCATAACCTGTTGATTTATGATCTGTACTTTCATACTGATGAGCAAATTTTATAAACACTCACTGCACTGGACTACCCTTGGGACGATATGCATCATCGCTCATACTTCCTCCCCGAGGCGTCTACATCCACCGCAGAAAACCAGCTATCAGTCGAATCGAAAGATTTCCTACCAACTAAGGTTGATTGGTTCAAATACCCCATCCCAACACCAGATGCCTTCAAAGAAGGGAACATGTCCAACATTTCCCCTATTATACAAATCAAGATTTCCACCACACCTGGAAAACCTGAGTTCATCTCGCTAGGCGCATCATGCACTCAAGCGAAAACTCAGTCATATAAGAAACTCTTCCAAGAGTTCCATGATGTCCTTGCCTGGTCTTACATCGAGATGCCTGGCCTCGATTCCAAAATTTTGGAACATCACATCGACACTTGGCCCAATGTGCCTCCTGTCCGACAGAAACAATGGCCAATTCCCCCGGCCAAGCTCCCAGCGGTTAAAGCTGAGATTGAAAAAATCCAAAAAGCATGATTCATATATCCTATTGCCTACACCACCTGGGTTTCAAACCTAGTGCTAGTAAACAAAAAAGTGGGCACCATACGCGTTTGTACTGATTTCTGAGACCTCAACCTCGCTTGTCCCAAAGACAACTTCCCCACACCTTTCATTGACCAACTAATCAATGAATGTGCGGGACACACGATCCTTTCTTTTATGGATGGTTTCTCCAGATATAACCAAATATAAATTCGTAAAGAAGACCAATACAAGACAGCTTTCACTACCCCATGGGGCACCTTCGCCTATCGCGTCATGCCTTTTGGTCTCAAGAATGCTGGAGCCACTTTCCAATGCGCCATGACTTATTGCTTCCATGATCTACACAGGATCATAAAGGTTTATCTGGACAACCTCACCGCTCGATCCAAGAAGCGATCTGACCATTTAGACGACCTTCGACAAGTTTTCTTGTGTTGTCGAAAATACAACATCCGCTTGAACCCTCTCAAGTGTGTCTTTTGAGTTACATCAGGTCGCCTGCTAGGGTTTGTTATCTCAGAAAAAGGCATCATTGTAGACCCCTTAAAAGTCCAACCCATTCTAGAATTACCGTCACCCCGTACATTAAGACAACTTCAAAGCCTACAAGGGAGGTCCAACTTCCTCCGCCGCTTTGTCCCTGACTATGCCACAACGGTCCACGGTTTCCTACGACTACTACGTCTGCATACCCATTTCATATGGGACCAACAAGCAGAGACAGCTTTCACTGACTTAAATAAAGCACTCACAAACGCCCCATTGATTTCTCCTCCAGATTTCACAAAAGATTTCATCCTCTATGTTTCAGCATCCGAACATGCTGTATCTGGAGTTCTTGTACAAGAAGATACTGCTCGCCAAGAGCATGTCATCTACTATGTGAGCCAGACCTTGTCTGGCCCACCCCTACGCAACCCACGTAATGGGTTGTACCTTAAGCGATTTTACCCATAGCAAATCTGATGGACACCACCATCCATTATTGTACAGTCTTATTTTGTTTTTCACAAAAAATTCAAAAAACTTAAATATTTGTTTTCTCTGCATGACCACAGATGGATCTTGTTCCACTCTGCTATGCCGATTTCGCTAATGGTGCAAGCCGTTGGTCCCCCAATTTGGCCTCCGCAACTTGGGTAATATATTCCCCTTCACATGAGTTGATCCACATCAACGAAGTGTGTATAGGTGCCGCCACCAACAACCAAGCTGAATACGATGCCGTGACCGGTCTCCTGGCCACAACTCTCCAAATGAGCATATGTCACCTTAACATTTTCTTGGACTCACAACTCCTTGTTTCCCAGCTCAACAATGATTACCAGGTACGTGATCCCTGTCTTTTCAGAAAATTCTTGCGCACTAAACAAATAGTTCGACAGTTTGTATCCATTTCATTCACACATGTCCCAAGGAATCTCAACAGTGTAGCATACCATATGGCCAACAACATTCTTGACTGGCACACCAATCAAACCATATCATAAACACAAATTTACCTCCACGGGCTTAAACAAAAATGCATCCACGTGCATAACATGTGCCTCCACGGGGATATATAAAAATTACAAAAATGCATCCACGTGCATAACATGTGCCTCCACGGGCATATACAAAAATCAAAATGTTGCATCCATGTGCATAACATGTGCCTCCACAGGCATACAAAAAATCAAACATGCCTCCATGGGAAAGCAAAAAGGCAATGAATGCATCCATGTGCATATACAACTATATACCAAATCATATGTATATATACATCATAATATAGTCAAACACGTCATAGGTGCCCTCAGCACCCAATATACAAAAATACATCAGCCATACAAAAAGGTACTTCCCCATATGCTCATCATCATTTGGGGGCAGATACAAGAAAATCTAATCATCACGATCTCCAGGCTCCTCTGGCGCCTCCTCCACTGGCCCCGCCAGATCATGCCGAGCCCGAACTCTCCTCTCCGCCGGCCCCACTGGATCATCACGTAAACGAATCCTCCCCTCCACCGGCCTTGCCGGATCATGCCGCGCCCCATCCCTCCACTCAGCCGCCAACAATGCTGCTCCGAGCAAGATCGAGCGCCACTCATGAGGCGCATCGAAACAACGCTCGACAATGTCCCGATCCAAATCCCTCCACCCATCCTCTGGAAATCCTGCTAGGATCATGTCTAATGTCTCTCTGACACCCTCCACGGCATCATCTCGAGGCCCATCTCCTCGATCGCGAGATCCAAATATTCGAGCATGAGGAGGCGGTACCGCTACAGGAGGTGGAATGACCACCATCACCCGTCCCCTATGAACCACATGGTCGGTCGGCGGTACAGGACCAACATCTGCACAATCACGAAAGTGAACCATCATATAAATATCTAACTATAATCATAAACAAACACATCTAAAACACATGATATAGTAGAGAACAAAACACAAAACATACCATCTAAACCCCAGGCCTGTCCCTGGGCTCGAGGCATCTCTGGATCTCCTCGATAATCCATACCGGCATATGGATAGTCCTCAATCAACAGGGGGATCTGCTCCCACTGCTCATACATATCCTGCGAAAAGAACCTGCGGATACCACCACCACTGCGGGGCATCATCTGCCCCCACCGCACCATGCGCGGCTCTCTCACCAAACCATCTCGAACCGGCACCCGTGGCCGCAAAGTCGGTACCCGCTCAAAGAAAAAACAACACAAAAAGGAGGCATAACAGAACTCTCCCCCCTCCCGACTAACCTTGTCCAAATCTCTTTGGACACCAGCCAAAAACATCTGACCCCATGCATAGTAGGTCCCCCTCAGCATAGAATCCACCATCATTGTTTGTCCCCCCGAGAAACGATGTGGCGCTGCGGCACCCAACACCCGCAGAACACAAGCCCCAACAGCCAGCATGTCCCACTCCTGCAAAGATCTCAGGCTCAAAGTGCTATTCTGCAACATCACCCCAGCAACACAAAAGGTCTCCAGGAGATCCTCCATGTCCACACCTGCCAGGATCCTCGGCAGAAGATCCCCCACCTCCCCTAAGCGAGGTAACCCGGTAAGAAAATATACATCAGTAAGGGTGATCTCTAGCCTCTCACCCCCAACAATAAAGGCACCCTCTGTAGGGACCCACAAACTCACCAATTTGTTTAGTAGCGGTCCTACTAAACACATTGGTGGAATCTGAACGAACCTCAGGAGCCCACTCATAGCCAGAGCTTGCCGGACCCCCTGATCGGTCCGAATCCGAATCATCAAATCCTCCTCCATCTCTCGCTCTCGCCATGACACCAATGGTCTCCTCAACATCCTGCCAAAAGACAAAGAATTTTTTTAGAACCGGACAAAATATTTCAAAAAATCCCATCGCGGCTTTTCCATCAAAAGCCGGGATGATCATCGCGGTTTTCATCCAAGAACCCGCGATGAACATCACGGGTATTGACCAGACAGTTGCGATGAACATCGTGACTATCGCCCCCATAGTCGCGATGAACATCGTGACTTTCATCCTGACAGCCGCGATGAACATTGCAATTGTCAGCCCCGAACCCGTGATGTTCATCGCGGAAAAAGACATGAAACCCGCGATATTCCACGTTGGAAGGCCAACATGGAATTTCACGGCCTTTGGGGGCCCGCCGCTAACCAAAAAAGACATAATTAAAAAGGCTAAGATGAATAGGATTACCTGAAACTCACGGAATCGAGAACCAATGGTCAAATCTCTCGAAAATCAAGAAAGAGCTCTGATTGCTCTGCCAAACTCACATGTAACAATGACACGTCATATGAGCCCCACACCCTATTTATAGAAGTTTCACCATTTTTCAAACAACCATTGCGGTATCATACGACGTCTGTTCCTCAAACTGTTGGTGCCGTTGGAATCAGCACAGCGAGAACTTCATGATAGTTCTTTCCTTTTCCTGTTTTCACCAGGTCCATTTTTTGAGCATTTTTTCATGCCCTCGTTGCCTCGGTTTGCGTGCCACATTGATCGTTCTCCATTTTTGACGAGTCTTATATCGCCAGATTTAGTTTTCCGCACTCGTGATGATGCTTGAGATCATTTCTCGCTCTCACGCCCAGATTGTTTGGGCATTTTTCCCATGCCCCCTCGTCGCCTTGGTTTGCGTGCCAAATTGGCCATTCTCCATTTTTAACAAGCCTTATATCGCCGGACTCAGTTTTCTGTGCTCATGATGATGCTTGAGATCATTTCTCGCTCTCACCCCCAGATTTTTTGGGCATTTTTTCCATGCCCCCTCGTCGCCTCAGTTTGCGTGCCACATCGGCCGTTCTCCGTTTTTTACGAGTCTTATATCGCCGGATTTAGTTTCCTGCGCTCGTGATGATGATTGAGGTCATTTCTCACTCTCACCGCATAATTGTCGGGCATTTTTTTTGCCACTCATCACCTCGATTTGCGTGCCACATTGGCCATTGCCCCTTTTTGACAATCTTTATGTCACCGGATTCAGTATTCTGCACTCATGATGATGCTTGAGACCTTTTCTCACTCTCATCAATCCCTTTTTGTTCGGTATAGTTTTACCCCTTTTTCGGGCCAAGCAATCCCTTTTACGAAAAAGGCATTCAGGGAGTTTCTGTTAAGCTCTTTTCTGACTCCTAAAACAATGAAAAGATCGTCGAGCAACCTTGCTTCCTTTCATGCTCGCTAAACGTATATGAAAGGGTGTCTACTTGGTATAAGTTTATCCCTTTTCTGGACCTTGTAGACTAATTACGAAAAAGGAATACTCTAGTCACATCGGCTAGAAGAGTTCTCCATTTGCATCATTTTATGCTTTTTCGGGCCTTGGATACTAACTTACGAAAAAGAAAACCAATGGAGTCCACTTACCGCTTTCAGACTCTCTAAACATGAAAGCGACCACGAGCAATCACCATCCTGGGCTCGTAAAAACCCACAGGACGGTACTCACAACCACTGCAGAGTCTTCTTATCATTTTCAAACTCCTTAAAAATGAAAGCACCAATGAGCACGAACAGTCCTGGGCTCACAAAATTCACAGGACAGTACCATTTTAGAGCACACTTTTATCCCTTCTTGGAGCTCATTAAAACTACGAAGAAGGACCCAATGGTGCTTCTCGACGCTACAACAAATCACGTCTACTCATATGGCAGCTTCCCCATGTTGCTTGTAATGTCCCCTCCTATCATACCAGCATGATAGAGAGGATCATTGTGCTACAACTGGGCATCTAGCCCTATGATCTTATTCATAAGCATTCAGTTATTATAACAGGCATATGAAGATGCAGAATTATTTTAAGAACACAGTGGAAGTAATTTTAAATACACATTCATCACACATTCAAGCTATCCATCGATTGATAATTGCAAATTGAACACAAGGGAATACTTATCTCAATAAGCTAGTCCCCAGCAACTGGCTACGCTTCTGCAATGTTCCACCCAACCGTAGGCCAGTGTGCTCCTCAATCTCTCAGCACCACTGCCACCCCCGAGCTGGGCATGATCTCCATAAGGAAAAAGGGAAAAATAGGCTCTCACATAGCCAAAGGTATGTCAAAATCAGTCAAGCCAATCAGAAATTGGGTTTCTCAGGCTGTTAAGAGATGGGTGCATATAATAGCAAAAGTGTAAGTGCTGGGCATGAGGAAAACGTTTTCCACAGTGGAATGCATGAGATGGGGTTTCAACTCACTCAGAAAAACGTGGAGAAACACAAAAACTAAATTGGAAGATGGGGAATAACCTTGGGAAGCCAAATCCGTTTTTGGAAAAACGTCCCTGGGCATTCTGGGGCAAAAACGACCTCCATACAGTCCCCCAAGTCGTGGCCCTTCTCTCCCCAGCTAATGTATATGAAAAAACGAACTCCCAGGCATAGAAAAACAAATGCAGGATTGGGATGAAAACGGGTAGGGAAAGACCCAGCTAGCTCCAACTGCGTGAATGATGAAAGGCTAACCGTTCAGAATGGCATTGGGCACCAATTCCTGGGTGTTTTCTTGCCCAAGGAGACAAAACACGTTTTTCCAAGTTGATGGCCTACCCATGCACGAATTTGGCTGCCATACTTCTTCAATCCCAAGACATTAACTGCCCCAACCAATCTTTTGGGAGAATTAAATGATTGGGTGCATGAGACAAAATGGGTAGTTGGTGGTTTTATGGGTTTCCCCATTGACACATGGATTAATTCCATTGGCTCAAGGGTTTGAATAATTTCCCTCCCTTTTCCTTGTAGAACCATGCCCTATCTCTTTTGTTGCATAGCGTAGCCAGCTGTTGGTCTACCATTAAATTTCGTATTTACATGATGTCTTAATTACATTGTGCTCCGCTAGCACAAGAACCATATGCATCTATTCTAATTGCCGATACATAAAATGATAAATCAATGGCGGGGCCTTGGCCGTGAGCTCCTCACCATGACTAAATAACAATATTTACATCATTTACAATATTAATGCAATAGGGTCAAGCTGGGGACCTTACATTCCCCTCCCCTTGGAATAACACCGTCCTCGGTGTTCCAACACTTCGGAAATAGATACCCACTTTACGTATGTCCAAAATTCACAAAATGTGGTAGGTTTGTCCTGCAATTCACCCTTTACTTGGGTCTTTCAGGACTAAGTCCTTTGGTCTTTACCAACTGTTCCTGCTGGCTAGGACCTTCTAGCTCTGCATGAGGACATCGTTCCACAACAATTCCTTCTTTTTCTTTTCCTTCCAACTGATCCACGAACTTGGAGAATTTACGGTTGTTGCCCTCTTGATATTCTCTTGTTGGGCAGTCACGGAGGCAATGATTCCCTCCACATCCCCAACATTTCATTGGCGGCTTTCCCTTCTCCCGGTCCATTTCCTCGGAGTCTTCCCACCTGGAACGTTTCTTACTCGGACAGTTGGATGAACGCTTCTTCATTGATCCACTTTCCTTTCCCTTGCTGATTGCTCCTAGAATGCTTTTTACTTCTTTTTGTAGACGAATAGAGTCCTGCAAAGCTTCATGGTTTCTCTCATTCTGTTGCCTCTGTAGCTTGAGCATCTCCCCAAGATTCTCTTGGGTCCTGGCAATTGTTCGAAGAAGACTTTCAGCCAACTCTAATAGCCCTCGGTCTGCTGCCATGGTCAATGGGCACAACTGAACACACTTTTGCTTACTAGCAATACTTTCTTGTGCCGGTCGCAACCAATTGTTTCACTTTCTTACCTGTGAAATTCATCATGGGAATTCTTTGTTAGGACAAGCATAACATAAACATTTAGGATTAGTCAATTATTTTCCTAATTGACATGGAATGTCCATGCTTTATTCATGGGACTTCCATACTTTTCATGCTTCCCCAGCATACACATGAACTCATTCATGTTCATCTTTTCACAGGAAATTTACTACTTCAGCATTCACAATTCATCTCAAGCAATTACACACAATCTATTTTCAGCCATGATATGCACTCGACAATCTTTTGTTTTATAAATGCATCAATCAAAAGGAAAGGGAAGAGTAGGGGTTTCTCCCTCTTAGTCTTGTTATATTATGGAGCTACACCATCGCTGTGGTTTCATGCTCCTTAGTCTCTTTCACTTTAATGTGAATGCTTTGACTTTCCTTTCTTGGCTACGACACTTAGTGTCTAAGGTCTGCATATAGATTTCAACCAGGGAACCCTTCCCCATTGTCGCTTACAGAGCCTTTGGCTGCTAGGACCCACATAGTTCCACTAGCACCATCTTTCATTACTGCTCATACTGAGCTCTTTAGGACGGTCACATGTCCACATGCATCTTTAAGATGCCTTCATAGTCCTTGCTTCCAGCAATACCTACACTCAATCATTGAATCAAATCACATGTTTAGTTCATCTTCATAGGGTTTTTCTCTAAACAAGAGTTTAGGAAATCATAACCAAATCATATACACACGTATATTTATAAGCAAGAAGCTGCAAGGTAATTGAATACTTATCTGTATTGGATGTATTTACTTTCTTCCACGGGATCCTTCTTTGCTTTACGAGCCTTGGGTTTCCCGTGAACACAATAACGAATGTTGGGCCAGCACATAGGCTACTCCACAATCATTCAAATCGGCAATTCCAGTCCAGTACGCTGACTGGGTTTATCAATCACTTCCTTTAGCAATATGCTAGGCCAGTGCTCTGACTGGTTTTATCAATTGTTTAAGGGGTGTTGGGCCAGCGTACACGCTGCTTTACCATATGAAGTGGTTAATTCCCAACTAGTCACTCTCTAGACTTTTCAAGAACTTTATAGCGTTCAACCAGCTACTCCCTGGATTTCTTAATAATTTATATCGCCCACTCATTTACTCTCTGGATTTACCAACAATTTATATCGCCCACTCATTTACTCTCTGGATTTACCAGCAATTTATAATCTTTCAGGGTCTTGCCTTCCTGCAACGACCAAGGTTTCCAACAAAGAAACAATAGTGTATCAGCTTAGCTGTTAAAAGATTTATACCTGTAACCTTCATTATTCCAAACAAGACATAAATGAAAACGAATACTTATCTGTATTGTGCGTTTCCCCTCTGGTCCACAGGATCCTGCTTCGCTTTGCAAGCCTTGGGATCGCCTATGGACTTGGATATAGTTAATGCTTAACCAGTACACCTCCCCATTGGCTGGATTTACCAAGCATTTGGTGGTGCCCAACCAGTCCCATACCTGGTTGGCCTTCTCCAGTGCCAAGCCAGCACATTCGTCTGGGTCATCGACCAATGGAAGGAAACTGCGCCACCGACCATTATAGGTCAAGGCTCTACTATGGAGCCATAAGTATCTTAGGGTTTCCAGTCAGTCATCGGCGCCCGCCCTCCCACTGCTGACCCAATAGGCATCTCAGGGTTTTCAGTCAGTCATCGGCGCCCGCCCTCCCACTGCTGACCCAATAGAGATTTCATGCCTTCACCAATGTCACCACACCTTCTTGCACTGTAACCCTTCACACACATCGGCTCTTAATTTATACAAGGACGCCACTCCTTCTTTTGTGCAATTCGGTGGTTCCTTTTAGGAACTCTATAGGTGACTTTCTTGACTGCAGGTTAACATGACCCCTACTCACACAAGGATGATACCTTCTCTTATTACACAGCTCTTCGGCCTGTCCATCCCTTCTGGTAATATTTCATGTGAGCATAGATAGGTTGCTAATTCCCATACAGTCTCTTTGCGTACCCTTCTTCACTCTGCCCGTTAATGTGCAGTACCAATCTGCATCTGTGTAGGCTGACAACACAAGAAGGATAAGCAAGCTCATCAGTATCGCTGATCAATTCTTAACCACATTCCATATCATTCACTACCAAGTATTGAAACACCAGGAATGCGTCCATTCCCTTAGGGTGTAGTCAATATTGAAAACCCTATCATGACCCAGCACCAGAAAAGGTGTGCACCCCCTTTCCGATGTGCGCCATGTAGGCCCTAATCATACTCAAGCATTCTGCAATGATATAAATAAGACTGAGCAAGCTATGCGTATTAACCCTAATAATTTAGACATGCATGTTCTTGTCTAGGGTTACAGAATACTCATTCATTTTGCAGATGTGTCTCACATGCCTTTTGGGCATAGTCTTACCATCTCACTTTCATGGTTTACCGTCATGCGGTTTGGCTGAGACATTATCAATGGCGCTTCACCCGAAGCCCATTTCCAAAGCATGGGGTCTTTCCCATCTGGTTTGGCTTCTGCAGGCCATCACACATGATCTTCCTGCAATGTGTCATCCTGGCACACTTTATCAAATAGCCAAACCGTCAGCAACATTTAGCAATAAGCTTCAAATACGATTGTTCCATAACCAATCAATAGCATTCATAAATAAATTCAATATGAATTTACAATTCTGTCTCCTACAGAAATTAGTTTTCTTATCCATGAGGCTATACTCATATTGTTTGGCTCCTGTAAGGGACACCACTCTGCCCGTTATGGTCTTATGCTTGCTGCCATACATGAGCATCCACTTACAGCATGTCCTCCTGACACATTTTCATATAAGCCAAACAGTCATTAGCAATTATTAGCAAAATTTCAAATCCGAAATATTTACCAATCTGAGATTTACAACTGTTCTTACTAACAGAACTTAGAGCTCTCAACCATGAGATTCCTTCTCATAAGCTCTAGATCAATTTTCACAGTCATATCATTCATACAACTCTGTCCTTTCACAGAGCATTCTAGCAGCCCATCGATCATGATTGGGATCTTCATGCACTTACTATTCTGCATTCATAACAGCCCATGAAATGGTCCTAGAATTATCATCAATTCATCATTTCATTCATTATTTATCTTGCAACGACATATGTATCATCCCTATGCATTCATACAATGCATCACAAGATTTATAAAATCTCTTAATGCACATCTACTCAATGCTACTTCGCATTGTTTCATGAGTACTATGCATTCACGCATATTATGATCGAAACATGACTATCTCATATATCTTGCATTTCCATAATCAGGACCACCAGTCCTCACTTGCTTTGGTTATCAAGCACATAACAATCATACACATGGCATGATACAAATTCATATGAATGCATTGAGATTTCTAAACGGTCATAGGGTGTAAGGATCATTTCCTTCACTTACCCACACCTCACCAAGCTTGGTAGGTTAACAATCCCAAGCGGTATTTAATATCATGTGCAAACTGTCTCAACATAACTCATACATAGTTGAAGGGATCTTACCAAATCCTTTTTCAGCATTCATGCAATTTGGCACCAATAACCATTACCTATATGGTTACCATTAACATCGTCTGATGTTACCTGATCAGTTGGCCTCTTACCAAGGCTGCTCAGTCCTTTTTCCAACTTTATGATCCTAGACTCGTTGCACCATCCTTTCTGCATAAGGTTGTTGGATTTATGCAACAACATCCTCAACACATTTAGCCATGCTCTTTGTTATCTTTGGTCCTACACCAATACCAACATCAATAGTGATTATCAACCACGATATTCTCCATTAGTGGTTCATTGCATATGCATACTTCATTATTCTACCAATATGCAATATCCCATTTATGCACAAGCATTTCTATATGCACTATGCAATGTTTGTTAAGATGCCATCTAGTGCATATACATCTATGTAATCCTTTACATTTTTAACATTTTTATGCCATATGACAATTTCATAATTATAAGTATGATAACAAACAGAGGTTTAAGAAATTCTTCCCTTTTCGATCCCTCATCGTGACATGGAATTCCTCTTCCATATCCTGCAATTGTAGAAATTGCTCATATTGACAACAAAATTTGTTTGTCAAAACAGCCGCTGGCACTCTTCTGCACTAAATATCTATGATATATGTAGACCTCCTTCAAACTCTGGTCATGCATCATTGTTCCCTGCTTGAAAAGCTTTCCAATTCCTGTCTTCATGCTCCATTCTGACATCAGGTGCGGGAACTGCATCCTTTCAAAAATGACAACTTTCACTCCCATTCTGCACATTTTACACAGTTGCATTATATTCTCAGAAATTCGCAAATTACTTCATGCATGTGGGAAGAATGCCATACTGACAATTCGTCAAATCACAAACAAAGACACATAAGGGGGAAAAAGAAAGGGGGTCAAGGGGGCTTGCCCCCCTTGTGGCTTCCCTGCGCCACCGCAGGGCGGGTCGAGGGCAGCGCCCTCGTTTTTTATTTATTTTTTATTTTTTTATTTTTTTTTATTTTTTTAGGAATCACGCCGCATCGGGCGGTTCGCGAGATCCTACCGCAACGGGCAGTTCGCTGAATCTTGCCGTCATGGGCGGTTGGCTGATTGCTCCCGCAACTGCGAGGCGCTTCACTATATGCTCCCGCAACTGCGAGGCGGTTTGGCGACGACTTCCGCAATTGCGGGGCGCTCGGCTGAAGCCTTTCGCAATTGCGGGGCGCTTGGCCGAAGCCTTCCGCAATTGCGGGGCCATTCGGCGAAGGCTTCCGCAGTTGCGGAGCCCTTCGGCGAAGCCTTCCGCAGTTTCGGGGTGATTCTCAGCTCGCCTTCGTTGCGGGGCGGTTCGCCGGACGCTTCCAAAATTTCGGGGAGATTTGTGGAAGCCTTCTGCAATTGCGGAACGATTCGCCTAAGTCTTCCGCAGTTGCGGAACGATTCGGCGAAGCCTTCCGCAGTTGCGGAACGATTCGCTGAAGTATTCCGCAATTTCGGAACGGCTTGCCGAACTCTTCCGCGTTGTGGAATGATTCGCTGAATCCTTCCGCAATTTCGGAAGAGAATTCCTTCCAAAATTTCGGAAGAGAAATCCTTCCGAAAATTTCTTTCGACGCCGACACTTAGAAAATTTTTCACTTAAAATTTTTTTTTCTCCGCTGTTTCGGAGCCGTTGGCTGAATTCTTCCGCAATTGCGGGAAGGTTTCCACAAATCTCCCCGAAATTTCGGAAGCGTCCGGCGAACCGCCCCGCAACGGAGGCGAGCTGAGAATCACCCCGAAACCGCGGAAGGCTTCGCCGAAGGGCTCCGCAACTGCGGAAGCCTTCGCCGAATGGCCCCGCAATTGTGGAAAGCTTCGGCCAAGCGCCCCGCAATTGCGGAAGGCTTCAGCCGAGCGCCCTGCAATTGCGGAAGCCGTCGCCAAACCGCCCCGCAGTTGCGGGAGCATATAGTGAACCGCAACTGATACCAAAATGTAATGTCCCCTCCTATCATACCAGCATGATAGAGAGGATCATTGTGCTACAACTGGGCATCTAGCCCTATGATCTTATTCATAAGCATTCAGTTATTATAACAGGCATATGAAGATGCAGAATTATTTTAAGAACACAGTGGAAGTAATTTTAAATACACATTCATCACACATTCAAGCTATCCATCGATTGATAATTGCAAATTTAACACAAGGGAATACTTATCTCAATAAGGTAGTCCCCAGCAACTGGCTACACTTCTACAACGTTCCACCCAACCGTAGGCCAGTGTGCTCCTCAATCTCTCAGCAACACTGCCACCCCCGAGCTGGGCATGATCTCCATAAGGAAAAAGGGAAAAACAGGCTCTCACATAGCCAAAGGTATGTCAAAATCAGTCAAGCCAATCAGAAATTGGGTTTCTCAAGCTGTTAAGAGATGGGTGCATATAATAGCAAAAGTGTAAGTGCTGGGCATGAGGAAAACGTTTTCCACAGTGGAATGCATGAGATAGGGTTTCAACTCACTCAGAAAAACGTGGAGAAACACAAAAACTAAATTGGAAGATGGGGAATAACCCTGGGAAGCCAAATCCGTTTTTGGAAAAACGTCCCTGGGCATTCTGGGGCAAAAACGACCTCCATACAGTCCCCCAAGTCGTGGCCCTTCTCTCCCCAGCTAATGTATATGAAAAAACGAACTCCCAGGCATAGAAAAAAAAATGCAGGATTGGGATGAAAACGGGTAGGGAAAGACCCAGCTAGCTCCAACTGCGTGAATGATCAAAGGCTAACCGTTCAGAATGGCATTGGGCACCAATTCCTGGGTGTTTTCTTGCCCAAGGAGACAAAACACGTTTTTCCAAGTTGATGGCTTGCCCATGCACGAATTTGGCTGCCATACTTCTTCAATCCCAAGACATTAACTGCCCCAACCAATCTTTTGGGAGAATTAAATGATTGGGTGCATGAGACAAAATGGGTAGTTGGTGGTTTTATGGGTTTCCCCATTGACACATGGATTAATTCCATTGGCTCAAGGGTTTGAATAATTTCCCTCCCTTTTCCTTTTAGAACCATGCCCTATCTCTTTTGTTGCATAGCGTAGCCAGCTATTGGTCTACCATTAAATTTCGTATTTACATGATGTCTTAATTACATTGTGCTCCGCTAGCACAAGAACCATATGCATCTATTCTAATTGCCGATACATAAAACGATAAATCAATGGCGGGGCCTTGGCCGTGAGCTCCTCACCATGACTAAATAACAATATTTACATCATTTACAATATTAATGCAATAGGGTCAAGCTGGGGACATTACATTGGTCGCCTTTGTTTAGAGTATTCTGCAGTATGTCACCTTGAGAATCCCTCGACAGCACCCATCAGCTCGTCCCCCCCCTCGAGTTAATACATACCCTTCACTCCTTAAAAGCTATGGTCCCTGCACCTACAAGTCAGTTCCCTATGCTACCAGGTCAACCATGTCATCATGCTCTAAACAAATGAAGTTTGATTCTACCCACTCTATGACCCCAGTTACTTCCCATCGCCACAAGTATGTAAGTCCTACCATCAGTACTACCACACTTCAGTTCTACACCTCATGCTACTATCAAGGAAACATCATTGCCTTGTTAGTTGCTGGTATCCCTCTGTCGACGACAACCAAATCTATTCCAGAGGATAGACCTAGAGGTCCCTGTGTCTTGGACTCATCACCATTTATGATGAGTTCCTACGAATCATTTCGAGAAGAGTCCGCAGTGACTCTCCAAATGGTTGTTTCTCACATGCTCGACGTCAACACCTTGATCGCATCGTTGAGACTCGCACAGGGTATTGGTCCGTTCAGTTATTTGTTGAAGACCCTGGATACCACCTCATTCTTCCACATTTGAGAGTCTACCTATGGAAACAACCAGTTACATTTTTTTCTATAGATATCCGGGTTGCACATGGCAACAGTATTTCGATGTACCCCAGTTTTATACTCCCTCGAGTATACAGTTACATGTATTTCTCATAGATGACTCACAGTCATTGAGTCCCTACAGATATTGGACACCTTCAGTTTCAGCATTTAATCAACCCTTCTGAGACCTTATTCAGAACGATTGTCGCTTTATTCCAGTGTATCAGTTATTGAGATCAGACATGTTATGATCATGAGTACATCCCAAAATAGTGTCCCCTTTGGACCATTGTGATGTACCAGCATATTTTTTATGTCTTATTTAGGTCCCCCTTCTTGGGACTAATTGTTATGTCTTGATACGAGCATGGGTATGCTCGCCTCGTCCATTATCAGAGATTATTCCTCATTCATATTGAGACCATGTAATATTTTTTGTTTTTGCAGCTTCCAAGGGTCGTTGATCCAGTATCCAACCGGTCTCTTCTCTTCCCCAAACCCCAGGAAAAAGACAAAAGAACTATGATGTCTATCGGCCATACGATGAGATCCTACCCTCACACATCAGGGGGCAATCTGTTAAAATCCAAAAAGTGCTCACTAGCTCATTTCCTTATTCACATCACCCATTTGTCCACTTTTCCACCATTTGAGCCTCTAAAGCCACCAAAAAGTCACCAAAAGACCATAATACACCCCTTTTCCCCCTCAAAATGAATATTTTTCCTCAAAAAGCATAAAAAACCCTCAAAAAGGGCCTAGAATTCCCAAAAATATTAAAAAGGGAATAAAAATATTAAAAATATTCAATAAAGGAAAAGGGAGGGAAAAGGTACCTAAACCATGTTGGTCAATACCATTGGTTTCCTCAAAACCATAATGGTATTCCCCACCACCAAAAACTATAAAAAGGTGGTAGGGGCTCCTCACTTTCCATCCATCCATCATCCTATCCTCATGCTGTCAAAATCTCTCATGAGTTCTTGACCATTGTAGCAATCTTGGAGAAGAGACCATTGGAGCCTGGAGCATCTCACCCTTGGAGCTTCTCAACACGACAACATCCTCACCATTTGAGGTATTATAATACAAAAGTTATTTTTCATTTTATTTCTTGTTCTTGTTTTTAAATCTTTTCAAGTTTATTGTTAAATGCACATGTTAGATTCAGATTTATAATTGTTTTTTTGCTTTCAATATTTGAAACTGCTATCACTTGTTGATAGGTGCCCATTGCACAAAGCTTGGTTGCAAAACCAAGCTAACAGTGTGCCCACAGCATTTGATAAGTCACATGGAGGGGAGACTCTTTGCTCTTCCAGATGAATCCCAAATCAAGGAAAGTGTGCTTGATGAATAAACAGTCCACCAGATAAGAGGACATGAAGAAATCGGCTTTATTTTGTGTCAATCCTCCCTGTGCAGTAGTGATATGCGAAGCCATGCTATCTGAGATGATATCATCCCATTTGAATATTGTACCATGTGTGGCCACATGGAACATCACCGCCACCCAACCGAGTTTATATATGTTTCCATTTTCCACATCGAAAACGCGACTCATCATGAGGGCGATGAGCCTGTACGGAGTTCTCAGATGCTGACTCTCATACTCTCCACTAGTCCTTGACCTTATTTTCCTTTCAACAATTTTCATCTTGCATATTCCAAAGGGTCTATTTTTAGACCTGATATACACTCATCATTCAGTAGGGTCTTAGGGTAGGGAAATTTGTATGCTATTGTGATATGATCTGGTGCAAAAGATGCAAGACCCATCCCGGTGACATATGTGATGAATCTGGTGTCAGTATTCACTTGGGGTAGTATCCAACCAATAAACTATGAGCATGAGAACAACTTGGGGCGGGTTGCTGCTTTGTGGAGACCAGACCTTTTGATGTTCTTATACACCATTAGCTCTTCCAAGGAGGATTCAGGGAAGTTTTGGTCTTCTACAGCTCTGTATAGTTCACCCCATTGATATTCTGGGGCAGCTCCTGTCATAGCTTTTGTGTCGCCGAACATTGTCTCAAGTGAGGTGTCTAAAAGTATTTCTATGTCTGAGTCTGACTCGGCTAGCTTAGCTTTATTTCTAGAAGATCGCTTATGCATATCAAACCTGTGACGCCAATGAAGGGACAAATGAGGGATCTCAATTGTTTATGAGAAATACAATGTTCCTATTCATGATATTAAAATAGAACTTGAATTAACATGAATGTTAGCTTTCATTTAAAATTGCCCATTAAGGTTGAAAACAATGAGGCCAAACATTTACACAAAATTTATCCATACAACAGTTCAAATAAATAGAAAACAAGCATTGTTGATGATCATTTTACATTATCTTATCACCATAATTAATAAGTAAGCAAGGGCTATCGATATTATTTTAGAAAATCAAAATGCAAGGTACTTAAGCCGTGGAAGAAGACAAACCTTCAAGCAAACCAGTGCGTTTAATGCTTATGCAAACAATATTTTAACCAACAAATAAGAGGTGATGGATGAAGCCTTAGTTTGGTCAGTTCATGAAAACAAAATAGCTATGCAGGCAAGTATAGTTTAACTAAATTTGATAACCGTGAGAAACTGATAGAAGTAAGCGTGTGTGTGCGTGAAACAAAGCGAAGCATAACGACTGTGTGAAAACCATTCACTACAAGACCCTTCCGGTACTTGAAGACAAATCAACTTCTGTTTGGCAAAAACGCTCTACTTGAACAAACATTCAGCACTTTCCTAGGGCTTTGAAGTTTCGACAAAGCTTAGGGGTAGCAAGCTTGCGGATTGAGACTGGTCTGATACAAAAGATTTGGGCGAAAGGTTTTCAAGCGGGTGCCATGTTACAGACTTTGAAAAAATTCAAAGTGAAAGACAGTGACAGGCCTGATTTGGCCATGGGGCTCACGTTAGCAATGATTCATGGGTGAAAACTGTTGGGGCACTATCGTCTAAAACTTCCACAAACAGATCAAAACAAACCAAACGCTAAAATAGAAACTCAAACAGACCAAGCGAACGGAACGGGATCGAACACCTGCCTACCTGTCAGTATTGGAGAGGTTCATTGTGCGAGTATGCATGCTTGGATTTGCGACATCCTAGTGCTTCCAATGCCGCTCGATGATGCTTCTTGGTTTTGCAAAAGGTAGGATGGAAAAAACCCAAAACCCCGTTGCACATATATGTACAGCTGAGCAATTAAGACCCACGAGTTTGGTAGTTGGGAACATTAATGGTGCACGGGGCTCGATGGAACGAAAAATAAATTTGCACGGAGTTTCAATTAACGTCCCACCGGTCCTGTCACATACCCCAATTTTGTGAAAATAATGTAATTATTTTATCATATTTCTAAGACATTATGTTAAATTTAATGCTTAGTAGAAATTGATGACTGAACAGAGTCACTAGAAATGGAATGTAATTCTAAATATTTTATTATTAATAAATAAATTATGGAGACAACAGCATGGGAGAGCTGTTAAAAAGAGGTTACTGGTCTAACTGGTGGATGGAACTAGGTGGAAAGGCAAAAGACAAGTGGCAGCATCCTCAAACACTTCCTAAGTTGCAGGTGGCAACTTCCCTATATTTTGGGGTCATGATTCCCCAAGAAAGTGGAATCTGAGCAGGTGGTTCATTAATGATAGTTAACCCAACAAAGACCTAGGCAATCTTTTAAATAGTACTCAATGAACTGAGCTGGGGTTCAGATAGTTCTGGAGGGAGAATACATTCAGGTGAATGTTATTCAGGAGTCCCATTGAGGAAGAGGGAAATATACAATAAGGAATTTGTTTGAAAGGATTGCTGCAGTAACTTGGTTCTAGTATAGCTGTTTGGCTGAGTGAATTATTCTGCTGTACCTAGTTCCAGCTAGGGAGACCAGAGCAAGCTCGGGGGTCCTGAGAAGTGCTGTTTGGGCACTCTCCAGGAGTTGGTAGGGAGGAACAGCCTCCCATTGCTGTTGTTGTCCACAGTTGAAACAGGTTCTGTCACCTAACCCTATTGTTTATTAGGTATATATGAATGGATGTCATGTTTATCTTCTTTATGTATGATCAGTAAATAGTTCAGTAAAAGATAATATCCTTAAATTTACAGTAATAAAATGATTGAGAGTTATTGTGTTTCAGTATTCCTTAAATGTCATTATTACTTTACTGATAAGGTATTTCAAATGCCTACTATATAATAGTAGTATCGTAGACTACAGGTTATTATTGACATTTTAAAACCCAGTTTAATTATTTGAGTTTAATAGATAAGTAGGGTTTTAGTATCAAGGAATTATTTCTGGAATTACACCATGTTTAAATAACCATAGAAATCGACATAAACATGGCTACAAGAATTTCATTAATTGTACTTGACAGAGTAATAAGTAAAAACTATGTACCCAGTGAATTTTACCCTGTGCTTTATAAAACCAAATAGACAATCATAGGAACAGTATTAACATTTAAACAGTTATAGATTACAGTATCGATAGCATATCAGTATTATTGCAGAACTTTTGTAGCCGCAGTTAGGTTTCGTATGTTAGGGTACAAACCCTAGTTGAAGTCTGACTAGTTTTAAATCTGTCGTTTAAATCAAACTTAAAACCCTAACTAAAGATTATTTCAGTTTTCACTTATCAATTAAATCCATGTACAAAAACCCTAATAGAACTACATTATAAAGGATTCACTAATAATATAATCAAACTAGTATTGTTTTTAGAATTAACAGGACCATAGCCAGCTCAGTATCGAGCTTGAGTATCCTGGTATTATTCTTCATTCAAGACCTTCATGAATCAACAGAATCTTAAATCAAAACCACAGAACGATACAAACATCGAGTTTAAAAACTTATTAATTATATCCTTCACTAGTTTCATAAATTGACAGAGTCATTTTCCTAATGATTTATAATCATTTAAAACAGATTCGTAACTGTCAAACAAAATTTTTAAACCCTATTATTCCAAACTTGACAGGTATGTCAAACATTGACAGTCCATGCAACGACTATCTTACGGCTGCAACCTAGTTATTAATAGAAGCATTTTATATAGAGATAGGAAGTTAAAAACACGCGTCACACACCAGCTCCATTATACAGAAAACTGTAACTAATCATAATCATAAAGCTTAAATTATACAGGAGATAACGTAGGAGCAAAACGAACACTATTTAGTTAAAACATTATTCTATTACAGCCAAGTTCATAACACCACGGTGATACACCCTGAATCCTTCGAGAGTGTAGTAACAAAAGAAAAATCACGAGGCCGTAGCCCTATCAACAGAACAGGCTAATAGCCTTTGTTTCTATTCTTTGAATTACAACAATTCGTCTGAAGAAAACCCTAAACCCCTAAAGCAAAACAAATAAATTACAGTCGGATGAAACCATAACATCCCTATCATCATAACAAGGTTAAACCTGTCTAGATCTTGCGTTTTCAAGCAGTCAAAAGACTCAACAAAACAGCCACAATCTTAGACTCACTCCTTCAAAGCCCAAACTCTAATCGCCAAACAAAAACCCCAAGGAGGAGAATGCCATGGTAAGGACCAGGCTTACTAGTGAGAGCCAACACCGAGAAAGTTGTGTCTCGTACACCTTCCGGAGTAGCTAGAACCTGCTTAAGACAGGAACAACGTATCAATTACCTTTATTTTCTCAAAAACGAAACTAATTTCTTTTAATTTGAATAACGAAGCATTTGCTACAACTTACCAGCGATTTTCGATGGAACTGCAACCAGTTAATGACCCAGTAGCCACGAGCTAAGTTAAGTAGAAAACCCCCACCCTGGTCACTAGAAGAAATGGGCCGGGAAACTCCACGGTTACCTTCCAAGATGGAAGTCGTGACAGGAAGCAGTTAGAACGATACCCTCACGCCATGGCCAGACTGGTAATGGAAGCATGCATATAAACCCCAGGTCATAACCACTTCATAGCTACCAATAGCCAGAATACAACGACTCTAAAACAATACAATGGATAAGTACGAGGGCTAGGAGAAGCATAGGGACTGCTAACAAACAGTAACATCAGAAAAGATAACCCGAGATGCTCAATAAAATTATAGAATGCCAACAGCAGAGTATACAGACTCACGAACAATACGAAGGACTCACACCATGAGCTGTAGCAGCATGGGATTTGCTACTTATAGCACTACAATGAGAAACTCAGACCAGGAGGGTTTTCTTAGGCAACCGAGCCCGAAGGCAGAGGGAAATGGCCAAGTAGGGTATGGTCAAACCATATATATCATCAAACACAAGGCCCAGGACTATCCACGTATCCCTTAAATATTTTAACCTGCCATGGGTCGACAATCCAAAGTCCATGATGTGTTTCAAATGATTTGTTTCTCAAATTTAAATCATCGCATGGATAAAACATAATCATAGTCGGGATATTCTCCTATGATTGAGACACTATCATTTAACCCATCATATATTGCATGTTAGAACATTGCCTTTGAAGTTGCCTAGTGCACATAATTACCTTGCCCTACAAACGACAGATTTAGGTATAAGTCAATAATGTTCAAATTATTCGATGAGGCTGTCATCATTGTTGGATGAATCAAAATCATAGCATAGGTAATAGAGTAGTGCTTGGGTATTCTTAAATGTTAAAATAACATAAGTTCACCTATCATCCTGTAATAACCATACATCAAGGTAATACTTTTAAATCTTGCATTGTATCGATTTAACCCTTACTTATTAAATGCATGCGATATGAACAATGATCAAAATTCAGTCATGAAATATTCTGAAATAGAGGGACTAATGTGCATTATAAAAAGTTATATTGTTAAGGATGTAATGAAAGCTATAATGGTTTAGAACAACATAACACCATTTAAGCCTTAACCCTAGTCTCATGAGAATAGGCAAAGGGGTACATAAATCCGGAGATCAACAAGATAATGGAATGATGATAAGTATGAAGATCTACAATCCTACTGTATTAGTATCATTTGAGATAGCTGTGAGTCCTGCTTTCTATTTATTAATATTTATAGTAATAGGGTAACGATGCAATCAAATTATAAGAAGTTAAGTAACTGACAGAATATCATACAGTGCTTGTACTAAGCTATTTATACGTTGAAAATTTCCAGATCATGATGCAGTAACAACAGATGAGTAATAATGGTCACGAGGTATTGGGCAGCAGTAGTAATTTACAGTGCTAGCGGAATTATAATTGCATTTCAGTAATATCGGCAGAGCGTAATTACTTAATAAGAGTTATTTAATACTTTGGTTCCTAAGAAACATAGATGTCTTAATCTCTAAGTCATTTCTATTTCTATAACAGTAAAATCATGATGAGATCGTAGGATGAAGGTTACCTTTAATACTTGATAACCTGTCTAGCATGCTTAGACTATTACTGAAGGAAATGGTACAGTTAACTGATTTTTAATACTTTAAAGATTTAATTGTCACGACCGCACTTTACCTGTATATCTGTAAAGAGAAAGACAGTTTGATGCGTTAGCTCGAAAGCTAAGTAAGCCCAGTCTGCTATGGCAACTCCCCCTTGAGGTTGCAAAACAATAAAACAATCAGTAACGGAAAAGAGAAAACCATAATAACATTTAAGTACAACAAAGATCATTCAGACACACTTACAATCACGTAAGTTAAACAGATAGTTAAATGACTGCATTGAATAACATTTATTGCTATCTTAAAAAATTTTAAATTTTTCGGAAATTTTTGGTTTTTGACATGTGGTATCAGAGCATGGTTCATACACTAGGCCTGGATATGGCTCAACTAGTTTCCGCAGAACAATGCCAATGAAAAGAAAATTTTATATATATATATCATGTACTAACTTGTACTTTCTGTTTCATAAAGACAGAGCAGAAAAATTCCTTTTTCTGAATCTAACAGGCAGGTATGGAAAAGCTAGGAGAATATGCTGAGGAGGAATCTCCAAACACTGGGACAAGACAGATGTCGAGAGAACCTGTGACAGAGGAGGTACTTGCTCACTCCTCGTAACTGATGCAGACCATAAAAGGTTTAAAGACTGAGATAGAAACAGTCAAGAAGGATAATGAAAGGATTCCGAAAACTCAAGAGCAGTTAAATCAATTATTGATAGAAAAATTTCAGACAGAAGTAAGAAGCAAAAGAGCTGAATCTGAAGAAGCTAGTCATCAAAGAGGGTCTAAAAGGATGGAACCAGCTAAATCTGACAGCAGTTCATCATCTGAAGAAAGAAGGGAACAACACAGCTATCGCACTACTAGTGACAGCAGTGAAGCTAAGTTGCATAACATAAAGAAAAAATACAGACCTTATGAAGAGATTTCCGTGGAGTTTAAGAAAATAAAACCCTCAACTTTCAATGGAGAATCTGAGACAGGAGAAGAGGCAGAATCCTGGTTATCCGGGATGAGAAAATACTTCCAGATTTACAACTATTCAAATTAGCTGAAGGCACGAATGGCCATCTACAACCTTTCTGGAAAGGCGGATATATGGTGGCAGGACTTGAAAAGGGTCAAGGGAATCAAGGAAAAAGAGGTCAATTGGAGTACTTTTAAAAGGTACTTCAAAAAGAAATTTCTATCCGAACAGTACTATGAGGAGAGGGCCAAGGAATTTTATGAATTAAAGCTAGGATCTATGACGATGAAGGACTTAAACAGTAAGTTCTTAAGTCTGTTGAGATATGTGCCATATTTTGTTGAAGAGAAACCTAAAGTACAGTGGTTCCTTAGCTGCCTGCCATATCATATTAAGGACATAATCGAATATGATAACCCCAAAAATCTAGAAGAAGCTATGCGAAAGGCTAATTTCTGTTATGAACAGAATAAAAAGAAAGAAGGGATAACCAGCTGGAAGGCTAAAAAGAACAGCAATCAGCCTGAGTACAGGAAAAAGGAGTTTGTACCCCAGAAAAGTTTCAAAAATAACAAGAATAGAACCCAGTTTAATGGTAAAAACTTCCAGGGAAGCAAAAATGGAGTTTCTAATAATTCCAGTAACTTCAAGGGCAGCAAGGAGGTTTCTAACAATCATGGAAATTACACTAAGAATTTTGAACGAAAGGAGCCTGTTAAGTGCTGGGAATGCAATGGCCCACACTATGCATCAGTTTGCCCAAATCGGAAGAAGCCAAACAACAATATTCATACTATACAAGATGAAATGACTGTTGGAGACTTTGCAGGAACTATGCCCCGAAGCAATGCAGCATTGGAGAACCGCCAAGCTGACTATCAAACTTCCATGGTGGAAGTAGGAGGTATGATTAACAAAATCCCTATAACTATTTTAAAAGATCCGGGTGCTAGTCTTAGTTATATTTCACCCCAGCTAGTAGAAAAATGTAATCTGACTGTTGAAAGGTTTGATAATTCTTGGTCCGTACAACTAGCTACTGGGGCAAAAACGAAGGTAAACTGTTATGTTAAGGACTGTGTCCTAGATATGAATGATTTTAAGACCACTGTTAAATTAAATGTTTTGCCACTTGGCTCTTATGACATACTTATCGGTATGGACTGGTTAGAACAGCATAAGGTAGTTTTAAACTGTTTTGACAAAACCTTTAGGTGTGTAAACAATAATGAACAGCCTGTAACTGTTAGGGGTATTCCTAGGAAAACAGTAGTTAGGCAGATTTCTGCTTTACAACTTAAAAGGGCAGTCAGAAAAGGGTGTAAAGCCTATGCTGTAACTATTACAGATGAGGCAGATAAGTCTGAAATCAACAAGATAGTAGTAGAGGATATCCCTGTAGTAAATGAATTTATTGATGTTTTCCCGGAGGAAATCCCAGGATTACCTCCCAAGAGAGAACTGGATTTTACAATTGAGCTGATACCAGGTGTTGTACCCAGTTCAAAGGCTCTGTATCGTATGAATATTTTGGAGCTTAATGAATTAAAAAATCAATTAAAGGAGTTGATAGATAAGAATTACATTCGACCCAGTGTGTCCCCTTGGGGAGCACCAATAATTTTTGTTAAAAAGGACGGAACTATGTGACTTTGCATAGATTACCGTCAACTGAACAAGATGACAATTAAAAATAGATATCCGTTGCCTCTCATAGATGATCTGTTTGATCAGCTACGTGGAGCTACAGTGTTCTCTAAGATAGACCTGATATTGGGTTACCATCAGGTGAGGATTAAAGAAGAAGACATTTTCAAAACAGCTTTCAGAACAAGGTATGGACATTACGAATTTGTCATAATGCCATTTGGGCTTACTAACGCCCCAGCCGTCTTTATGTGCCTAATGAACAACATAATGCATAAATACTTAGATAAATTTGTTGTCGTATTCATAGATGACATTTTAATTTATTCTAAGAATGAAAAGGAGCATAAAGAACACTTACGGATAGTCTTACAAGAACTACCAGAGCAGCAGCTCTTTGCGAAGTTCAGTAAGTGTGACTTCTTCAAAGATGAAATCCAGTACTTAGGTCATGTAGTCACCAAGGAAGGGATTTCAGTTGATCCTGAAAAGATCCGGGCAATCGAGGAATGGCCAGTACCAAAAGACGTAACAGATGTTAGATCCTTCATGGGAATTACTGGATACTATCGGAGGTTCATTGAAGGCTTTTCAAAAATAGCCAACCCAATCACTTCCTTGCAAAAGAAAGGCAAGAAGTTTGATTGGAACTTGAAGTGTGAGGAAAGTTTTAAGAAGTTAAAAACTTTATTAACAACTGCGCCTATTCTAAGAATAGCAGATCCTAATAAGGATTTCGTGGTTTGCACCGATGCTTGTAATGACGGTCTAGGCGGAGTGTTGACTCAGGATGGACATGTCATTGCCTATGAGTCTAGGAAGCTGAAAATTCATGAAAAGAATTATGCCACTTATGACCTAGAATTAGCTGTTGTTATTCATGCTTTAAAGATGTGGCGACACCACTTAATAGGCAGAAAGTTTACTTTAATGACTGATAATAAGGGTCTGAAATACCTTTTAGACTAGCCTAACTTAAATGAAAGACAAGCCAGGTGGTTGGCCTTCTTAAGTGAATACGATTTCGAAATTCAGCACATAAAAGGAAAGGAAAATAAGGTGGCTGATGCTTTGAGCAGAAATGCAAGGCTGAATTTTATATTAGCTAGCAGCACTTATACCTCTGATTTAAATGAACAATTGGCTGAAGGGATAAAATCAGATGAATTTTATCAAAAGTTACAAGCTACAGCTAAAGAAGAACCTACAAAAATTTTAGTAAAGGGTTACAGCCTAAACACAGATGGATTTTTATTGTTTAAGGACTGACTATATGTGCCTAATGTATCCAAGGTCAAATTACTAATTCTGGATGAAGTGCATAACACCCCTTACTCAGGGCATCCAGGCTACCAGAAAATTGTCATTATGTTAAGAAAGGACTATTTTTGGCCTAATATGAAATCTGAAACAGCTGAGTACATAGCTAGATGTTTAGACTGCCAACAAGTAAAAACAGAACATCAGCATCCAGCTGGGTTATTGCAACCTTTGCCTATTCCTAGTTGGAAATGGGAGATAATCAGTTTAGATTTCATTACCGGTTTACCAAGAAATCAAAATCAGAATGATTCAATTATGGTGGTAGTAGATAAGTTAAGTAAATCAACACACTTTATTCCTGTTAAAACCACTTACAAGGCTGCAAACATAGCTGATATTTTTCTGAAACAGATTTTTCGGTTACATGGTGTCCCAAAAGTTATTATTTCAGACAGGGATCCTAAATTTACAGGAAATTTCTGGAAATCTTTGTTTAAAGGATTAAACACAACTCTGAATTTCAACACTTCTTTCCATCCTCAGACAGACGGACAAACTGAAAGAGTTAATCAGGTATTAGAAGATCTGCTAAGGATGTATGTTAAGGATCAACCAGGTAAGTGGGAGGATTATTTACATTTAGCAGAATTTGCATACAATAACAACTACCAATCGTCATCTAAGTTCAGTCCTTTTGAAATTCTGTATGGACGTAAATGTAACACTCCTATCTCTTGGAGTAATCCAGTAGATAGATTAGTGTTAGGTCTTGATTTGTTAAAAGAGATGGAACAGATTGTGAAACAAGTGCAGGAAAATTTGAAGATTGCCCAGGATCGGCAAAAGAGTCAAGCAGATTTAAAAAGAACTCCTAAAGAGTTCCAGGTAGGGGAACATGTGTTCATCAAGGTAAGACCAAAGAAGAGCTCCCTAAGACTGGGGAGTTGTGCACAAATTGGCGCCACGTTACTGTGGTCCATTTGAAATTTTATCTAGAATTGGTCAAGTTGCTTATCAGCTAGCATTACCACCTAATTTAAAGGTACACAATGTTTTTCATATTTCTGTTCTGAAAAAGTATGTTCATGATGCTACTCATGTTATTGATTGGAACATTGTATAGGTAGAACCAGAAGGGGAAGTTCTGGTGGAACCGGATTGTATCCTCGGGAGGAGGGAAATTACTCTACGGAACTGCACAATTGGACAGCTGAAGGTGCAAAGGAAGCACCTTAGTCCTGAATAAGCTACCTGCGAATTGGAAAGTAAGATGCGAGAAGCATACCCAAATCTGTTCCAGCAGGTGGCTGAGGATGAAGAATAAGTAACATCGAGGACGATGTTACATTTTAAGGGGGTGTGTATGTCACATACCCCAATTTTGTGAAAATAATGTAATTATTTTATCATATTTCTAAGACATTATGTTAAATTTAATGCTTAGTAGAAATTGATGACTCGGCAGAGTCACTAGAAATGGAATGTAATTCTGAATATTTTATTATTAATAAATAAATTATGGAGACAACAGCATGGGAGAGCTATTAAAAAGAGGTTACTGGTCTAACTGGTGGATGGAACTAGGTGGAAAGGAAAAAGACAAGTGGCAGCATCCTCAAACACTTCCTAAGTTGCAGGTGGCAACTTCCCTATATTTTGGGGTCATGATTCCCCAAGAAAGTGGAATCTGAGTAGGTGGCTCATTAATGACAGTTAACCCAACAAAGACCTATGCAATATTTTAAATAGTACTCAATGAACTGATCTGGGGTTCAGATAGTTCTGGAGGGAGAATACATTCAAGTGAATGTTATTTAGGAGTCCCATTGAGGAAGAGGCAAATATACAATAAGGAATTTGTTTGAAAGGATTGCTGCAGTAACTTGGTTCCAGTATAGCTGTTTGGCTGAGTGAATTATTCTGCTATACCTAGTGCCAGCCAGGGAGACCAGAGCAAGCTCGGGGGTCCTGAGAAGTGTTGTTTGGGCACTCTCCAGGAGTTGGTAGGGAGGAACAGCCTCCCATTGCTGTTGTTGTCCACAGTTGAAACAGGTTCTGTCACCTAACCCTGTTGTTTATTAGGTATATATGAATGGATGTCATGTTTATCTTCTTTATGTATGATCAGTAAATAGTTCAGTAAAAGATAATATCCTTAAATTTACAGTAATAAAATGATTGAGAGTTATTGTGTTTCAGTATTCCTTAAATGTCATTATTACTTTACTGATAAGGTATTTCAAATGCCTACTATATAATAGTAGTATCGTAGACTACAGGTTATTATTGACATTTTAAAACCCAGTTTAATTATTTGAGTTTAATAGATAAGTAGGGTTTTAGTATCAAGGAATTATTTCTGGAATTACAACATGTTTAAATAACCATAGAAATCGACATAAACATGGCTACAAGAATTTCATTAATTGTACTTGACAGAGTAATAAGTAAAAACTATGTACCCAGTGAATTTTACCCTGTGCTTTATAAAACCAAATAGACAATCATAGGAATAGTATTAACATTTAAACAGTTATAGATTACAGTATCGATAGCATATCAGTATTATTGCAGAACTTTTGTAGCCGCAGTTAGGTTTCCTATGTTAGGGTACAAACCCTAGTTGAAGTCTGACTAGTTTTAAATCTGTCGTTTAAATCAAACTTAAAACCCTAACTAAAGATTATTTCAGTTTTCACTTATCAATTAAATCCATGTACAAAAACCCTAACAAAACTACATTATACAGGATTCACTAATAAGATAATCAAACTAGTATTGTTTTTAGAATTAACAGGACCATAGCCAGCTCAGTATCGAGCTTGAGTATCCTGGTATTATTCTTCCTTCAAGACCTTCATGAATCAACATAATCTTAAATCAAAACCACAGAACGATACAAACATCGAGTTTAAAAACTTATTAATTATATCCTTCACTGGTTTCATAAATCGACAGAGTCATTTTCCTAATGATTTATAATCATTTAAAACAGATTCATAACTGTCAAACGAAATTGTTAAACCCTATTATTCCAAACTTGACAGGCATGTCAAACATTGAAAGTCCATACAACGACTATCTTACGGCCGCAACCTAGTTATTAATAGAAGCATTTTATATAGAGATAGGAAGTTAAAAACACACGTCACACACTAGCTCCATTATACAGAAAAACTGTAACTAGTCATAATCATAAAGCTTAAATTATACAGGAGATAACGTAGGAGCAAAACGAACACTATTTAGTTAAAGCATTATTCTATTACAGCCAAGTTCATTACACCACGGTGATACACCCTGAATCCTTCGAGAGTGTAGTAACAAAAGCATAATCACGAGGCCGTAGCCCTATCAACAGAACAGGCTAATAGCCTTTGTTTCTATTCTTTGAATTACAACAATTCGTCTGAAGAAAACCCTAAACCCCTAAAGCAAAACAAATAAATTACAGTCGGATGAAACCATAACATCCCTATCATCATAACAGGGTTAAACCTTTCTAGATCTTGCGTTATCAAGCAGTCAAAAGACTCAACAAAACGACCACAGTCTTAGACTCATTCCTTCAAATCCCAAACTCTAACCACCAAACAAAAACCCCAAGGAGGAGAATGCCATGGTAAGGACCAGGCTTACCGGTGAGAGCCAACGCTGAGAAAGTTGTGTCTCGTACACCTTCCAGAGTAGCTAGAACCTGCTTAAGACAGGAACAACGTATCAATTACCTTTATTTTCTCAAAAATGAAACTAATTTCTTTTAATTTGAACAACGAAGCATTTGCTACAACTTACCAGCGATTTTCGAGGGAACTGCAACCAGTTAATGACCCAGTAGCCACGAGCTAAGTTAAGTAGAAAACCCCCACCATGGTCACCAAAAGAAATGGGTTGGGAAACTCCACGGTTACCTTCCAAGATGGAAGTCGTGACAGGAAGCAGTTAGAACGATACCCTCACGCCATTGCCAGACTGGTAATGGAAGCATGCATATAAACCCCAGGTCATAACCACTTCATAGCTACCAATAGTCGGAATACAACGACTCTAAAACAATACAATGGATAAGTACGAGGGCTAGGAGAAGCATAGGGACTGCTAACAAACAGTAACAGCAGAAAAGATAACCCGAGATGCTCAATAAACTTATAGAATGCCAACAGCAGAGTATACAGACTCACGAACAATATGAAGGACTCACACCATGAGATGTAGCAGCATGGGAATTGCTACTTACAGCACTACAATGAGAAACTC
Source organism: Larix kaempferi (assembly GCA_027924585.1). Classification (NCBI taxonomy): domain Eukaryota; kingdom Viridiplantae; phylum Streptophyta; class Pinopsida; order Pinales; family Pinaceae; genus Larix; species Larix kaempferi. The sequence continues at coordinate 9,954,696 of BSBM01000485.1, read as the reverse complement.
AGACCAGGAGGGTTTTCTCAGGCAACCGAGCCCGAAGGCAGAGGGAAATGGCCAAGTAGGGTTTGGTCAAACCATATATATCATCAAACACAAGGCCCAGGACTATCCGTGTATCCCTTAAATATTTTAACCTTCCATGGGTCGACAATCCAAAGTCCATGATGTGTTTCAAATTATTTGTTTCTCAAATTTAAATCATCGCATGGATAAAACATAATCATAGTCTGGATATTCTCCTATGATCGAGACACCATCATTTAACCCATCATATATTGCATGTTAGAACATTGCCTTTGAAGTTGCCTAGTGCACATAATTACCTCGCCCTACAAACAACAGATTTAGGTATAAGTCAATAATGTTCAAATTATTCAATGAGGCTGTCATCATTGTTGGATGAATCAAAATCATAGCATAGGTAATAGAGTAGTGCTTGGGTATTCTTAAATGTTAAAATAACATAAGTTCACCTATCATCCTTTAATAACCATACATCAAGGTAATACTTTTAAATCTTGCATTGTATCGATTTAACCCTTACTTATTAAATGCATGCGATATGAACAATGATCAAAATTCAGTCATGAAATATTCTGAAATAGAGGGAGTGATGTGCATTATAAAAATTTATATTGATAAGGATGTAATGAAAGCTATAATGGTTTAGAACAACATAACACCATTTAAGCCTTAACCCTAGTCTCATGAGAATAGGCAAAGGGGTACATAAATCCGGAGATCAACAAGATAATGGAATGAAGATAAGTATGAAGATCTACAATCCTACTGTATTAGTATCATTTGAGATAGCTGTGAGTCCTGCTTTCTATTTATTAATATTTATAGTAATAGGGTAACGATGCAATCAAATTATAAGAAGTTAAGTAACTGACAGAATATCATACAGTGCTTGTACTAAGCTATTTATACGTTGAAAATTTCCAGATCATGATGCAGTAACAACAGATGAGTAATAATGGTCATGAGGTATTGGGAAACAGTAGTAATTTACAGTGCTAGCGGAATTATAATTGCATTTCAGTAATATCAACACAGCGTAATTACTTAATAAGAGTTATTTAATACTTTGGTTCCTAAGAAACATAGCTGTCTTAATCTCTAAGTCATTTCTATTTCTATAATAGTAAAATCATGATGAGATCGTAGGATGAAGGTTACCTTTAATACTTGATAACCTGTCTAGCATGCTTAGACTATTACTGAAGGAAATGGTACAGTTAACTGACTTTTAATACTTTAAAGATTTAATTGTCACGACCGCACTTTACCTGTATATCTGTAAAGAGAAAGACAGTTTGATGCGTTAGCCCGAAAGCTAAGTAAGCCCAGTCTGCTATGGAAACTCCCCGTTGAGGTTGCAAAACAATAAAACAATCAGTAACGAAAAAGAGAAAACCATAATAACATTTAAGTACAACAAAGATCATTCAGACACACTTACAATCACGTAAGTTAAACAGACAGTTAAATGACTGCATTGAATAAAATTTATTGCTATCTTAAAAATTTTTAAATTTTTCAGAAATTTTTGGGTTTTGACAGGTCCCAAATCACGCTTTCCCAAATAAGCTGCATTGATGGGGACGACGGACCCCGCGGAGTAGGGGTGGTTGGCGATATACATTTAGTTTCTGCACAACTGTCAGCACAACAAGAGTTAAAAAACTGCGACGATGGGCGAGACAAGGCTCTCGAAAAAACAACGATCGGCAAAGGTAAGCTAACCTTGGGTGCAACGGTCGGCGAAGTTAATATTACGAACTGAGATAGGGCATTGCGATGCAGATCAACAAAGGGACAAAGACAAAACTACGAGATGGTCGGTGAGGTTAGTGTTAAACAATGCGACCGGTTAGCAACGATAAGATCAAGATCGGTACAACGGTCGACAAAAATAATGTTAAACTCTATGACCAAAACACAAGACAAGTCCCTCCTACAAGCGATCGATCGGCGAAGAATGAGTCGAAACACTGCACAACAATCGACGAAAGGTAATCCAGGGTGCTACGACTGGTCGACAAAGTTATCCTTAAAGGTTGTGACCACTTAAAAAACAAAAACCAACTAGTCGGCGAAAAATAGGCTAAAAGCCGCAACCCGTTTTTTGGAGAAAACTTGAAGTTTTGCCTTAGCCAAAAACAACTTCTCTTGGAGAAAAAGGACAACTTAAAGGGTCAGAAAAAACCAAGCTTTCAAGAGACCACAAAAACTCTATAAAAAATAAAAGGAAGGGCCCTATAATTTTTTAGAAAATTATGAGGATCAAGTTGTAGTAGCAACAGGCGCCCAGTTTCAAAAAAGGAACACCAACAAACAAGAAAATATTTCAGATTATGCCCTTCCTTTGAGGGTTAAACAAAATTAAGCGAAGATTTATTTACTAACTGTAATACTTAAATAGCACATAAAATTCCACCCAAAGCACACCATCCAGGCTCATAATCCCTTGTAAACTACTCAAATTAAGGGTGCTATGAATTTATGAGCAAATATGTTGTGTTTTCAATGGATATTGAAATGCTTCATACACGACAAACCCTTAAAAGCTCATGAAATGAAAGAGCTATAAATTCAAACAACATTAAAAAAAAAACATTTCTTTGTACCAAAGAACTTGCTTCCAAAGCTTTTGTGTTCTCAACTAGAAATACAATGTTTTAAGCTTTGGTGTTTCTAGCAGGAATTAAAAAATTCATACAGTATAAGCCATTACAAACTCAATAAAATCCAAAAAACTATAAATCCAGAGAATTTTATATTTCTTCATACAGAATAATATCATGCGAGAAAAATATTCACAAAAATTAAAGAGATAGACTTTATAATTTATGTTTATTCGTAACCTAAAATTATTTTTACAACAACTAAGAAAACTAGAGTACATGCCTGCAATTATCCTGCTACCCGATCAACTCCACATGCAAATCTCCTTTTGTAAACAATCTAAGAATACATAGAGTGTATATATAACCACGAATATATAGAGTGTATATAACCACGAAGAAAGTTGACAGCACCATCAATTGAACAAGAATATCCATCAATGCCCTCCATTATATGATGTGTGACAATGAGTTCAGTGGATCGATTAGAACAACCGACGGCATTTAATTAGTACTTTGAATTTTGGCCGTCTAATCTGACTATATAATTTACACATGAGAAAATCAGTTTTGAAACTGGTGTGGCCAATGATGTGGTGCTTCAGAAAGAGTACATGTCTACAATTATCTCGCTCCCACTTCAACTCCTCTTGAGAATCTCCTTCAACAACTGAGTATATATAGATTGTATATATAACCACAATGATATCTAAGAGGATATTGACTGTATATATAACCACAAAGAAAGTTGATAGGGACATCTGTTGAAAAAGAATATCTGTAAATGCTATCCATTATATGACGCTTGAAAATCAATTTAGTTGATCGATTAGAACAACCGACGGCATTTGTGTGTATGTCCTTGACCGGATTTCTCACGTGAAATGTGTCCTCAAAGAGTTAATTAGTACTTTGAAGAAAATTTGGCCGTGTAATCTGTCAAGTTCCCTCCCGTGGACCCAATTCAAGGGAGGGAACATGATGCCAAATTATGGGCTTTCACATATTCTCAGCCCAATTCATTAGATTCACATCATTAAAATAAATTGTGTGCGGATGCAAATTAAGCCAATATGCACAGCGGAATTAAAACTCATCCACACACATATCGTATACCTACAACATATCAAAAATAGTCCACACTTTAAACATTTCAGAAGTAAATGCATAGACAAAAAAACACTTATCTTCATTGTGTAATTGTCCCCAAACAACTAGCTATGTTGTTGCAACGTTCCACCCAACCATAGGCTAGTTGTGTTCATAAATCTCTCAACACAACTGCCACCCCCGAGCTGGGCATGGTTCTTACAAGGAAAAGGGGACATTCAAGCTCATGCATAGCCAAAGCAATAGAAACCCATCTCACCCCATCATTCTTTCACACACAGAAACTCAAACTGGGCATGGATACACATTTTCAGCAATGGGATTTACAAACACGATGGCCATGGATTTTCCCAAATCGTGGGCACACCAAAAACGTACTGTGAGAAAGGGTAATTCGACCACATGGAGAAAAACGATTTATCCCGCAGATTGTGGGCATTCCAATGACCAAAATGACCTCCAGGAAACCCTCAAATCGATCTGTTCTCTTCCCCACTAGTAACCCAAGCAAAAATGCCCTTCTCCCAGCTGAGAAACAAGGAAAAAACAGGAAAACATGGCTGAAAAACGCCCAGGAAGCTCCGAACTAGTGGGAGAGCAAAACTGGTTGATGGGTAATGGCTTGGGGAGCAATACATGGTTGTTTCTTGCCCAAGAAGCAAAACACGTTTTTCCATGAAGGGTGGCTTTCCCATACTCGAATTTGGACAACCATACCTCTCCATTCCCAAGGCATTAACTACCTCAACCAACTCTTGGGGAGAATGAATGATTGGGTACAAAAGTCAACATGGGTAGTTGAGGGTTTGAGGGTTCTCTCATTGACACTTGGCTTGACTTGATTGACTCAAGGGTTTGAATGTTTTTCCTCCCAATTCCTTGTAAAATCATGCCCCCATCTCTTGTTGCATTGCATAGCTAGCTGTGGGTATTTTATTAATAGGCATATTTACAATTCC